>JALMGJ010000001.1:121180366-121815366 GCA_023362775.1 Charina bottae
AAATGCAGGTAGATGAATAGATATCACTTTGGTGGGTAGGTAACAGCGTTCCGCGCACGTCATGCTGGCCACATGACCGTGGAAGGATCTTCGGACAACACTGGCTCTTCGGCTAATAAACGGAGATGAGCACTGGCCCCTAGAGTCGGACACGACTGCACAACTGTGCAGGGGGAACCTTTACATTTTTAATGCTTGAGCAGGGGTCTAAACAAAATAAAAACAATGCATGGGAAACTGGCCACTAACATCTATAATCCCTGATAAAAGGAATTAAAGTTAATCTCCATAAAAACTCCTGAGGATAGTTCTAAAGTAATCATAGAAATTAAGAAGCCCTTGAAGATTATCTACTAAACCTTCTGTTTGAAGCATTCAATCCAGAGCTAGAATATGCACATCAGATGGTTTTCCAGCTTTAGTCCACCAATATGGATGAGCATATCAGACTTGCAAGTATTGGGTTCCACAGGGTGAGCTGATTTAATAAAACGTTTTAAAGTCAATTGAACACTCTTTTGCTTGGACAAAACATGCAATGAATTCATACAGTAAAAATTCATATACAGCACCTTTTCCAATAAGGATCAGCTTTCAGAACCTAATGCATTTCCTTTTTAACGTTTGCATTAACAGAAGGTCCTCTATAGCCCTACGGACCTGCTTCTAAGTTCATTTCGCTGTCACTGTCAGCCATGTTCATCACTCTTTCGATAGCCGAGGATGTCATTTGAAGGTTAAACCAGAAGCAAAACAGAAGTATCACCAACAAAGATATATTTTCTTTTGTTTATAAAGGGAATGGAAGAGGAAGAAAAAAGAATGAGGGGAAAAGAGTTGGCTAAAAGTGTCCAGGGACTGTGAACAAGATGTCTACCAACCAAAGCATTTAACTAACAGAAGTAGTGACTTGTGGTACTTTGCTTTGGGTGTGTGTGATTGCCAAGATGATACTTCTAAATATTTCAAGAATTGATTGATTAATAGGAATTTTTGATGGTAAGAAATGTTCCTATCAATTGCAGGCAGCATTTCCCACTATTTCTTCACAGGGTGGAAAGGAATGTTGCTCCAAAGTTTGATCCACTGAAGTTATTGCAGCATTTGTCACTAGTGCTTGACAGCAAGGTTTAGCTAAAAATGCATAATTACTACAACTGTTCTCCATCTGGATGGTGCCCAGAGGGAAGAAATACACAAACAATTCCATATTCACATTCAATTGAAAGACTGAATTTAAAAGCAAAAAACAAACATAAGCCTATCACTTATTCAAACAGGTACCCTGTCCTACACACACAGTACTCCCTGTGTATAATATAAACCTTCAAGTAGTTGGATGACCTGACACTGTTTATGGAGATTTGCCATGTCCCATGCATTTGATTTAGAAATTGGTAATTTTATAAATGAACTTACTGATTTAAGACAAAGTCTAAACGGGCGTCTGATCCAACCACAAAGCAATAATGACCCTGCCTTCTCCTCAATATCTAGAAAGTCACATGGCAAAGGCCATGAAATGAAAGGTGGGATGCTTTTTCAACTTCCTAGTCTAGCCTACAGCCAGGGGACTTCATAGAAGTGCCCATCAGAGAAATAACAAGGCATAACCCTGCTTAGTTTTTTTTTTGAGATAAGCTAAAGTTGGCTTGGTATTTCCACTTGTACAAAATGCTAATTTGATTAAGTTCATTCAACAGAAGGATAGATACAAGACAAAAGAGAAACCACAGAACAGTAAACAACAACATCCCAGGAGAACTAGCTAGCAACACAGATGTCAGAAAAAGCCATTTGAGAAACTGTGAACAAAGAACAGCTGTGTGCATTGAAGAAAATCTGGTTGTGCTAAAACCATTGAGTAATGGATGGAGAAAAGGAGCATGCTGCCCTTGAAGCTATCTAGAGATACAAAAATCAAAGGCTTGCTTTGCACATGCTTCTTCTGCTTTGTGTTGTACTCCCCAACACAAGAAGTGGAAGGAAACACTTGTGCAAAAAACAATTCTGATGCCAATTTGGTGCTGCTGTTTTAAGTGTGTCTGAATAGTGCTGCACAATACAAAAGTATAGGTGCAGAAAAATGTAACAGGAAAGCAATCCCATCCTCCTCACAAGAACTTGAAATGAAATGAAATGAAATGAAATGAAATAATGAAATGAAATGAAACAGTAAAATTAAGCAGCCCCTTGAAATTGAGCTCCTAGTGACTATATGGATGAGTCTATGTGATTTGCTACTGCCTTCCTGCAGGATGCGTTTTTGACTTCCCAATCTAGTTTCCAAGCTGGGGTGTTCTAGTGGTCTCCCATCCAAAAGGCTGATCCTGCTCAGCTATTTCAAGACCAACCAAGATTGGCCAGGTGCTGCTGCCTGCTGGGGAACATGAACAGTACAACCCTCTCCCCCTACATTTTTAACAGCAGAACAAAACTGATCTTCTGAACTCATAAAAGCAGAACAAAACTGATCTTTATTTGTAGCACAAACTGTCAGACTCCTTCCTTTCTTCTACAGTGATTAAAAGGTAGTGATTATTATGGTTGATCGCACAGTCAGCCAGATGTTTAGACTGAGTTTGGCATTTTTCTCCACCTAACAAATCCTTTCCAAGGACCTGGGATAGGCAGATGTTGTTGTTGTTGATGATGATGATGATGATTTCTTTGCTTTCTTGCTTCTGGAGAGCAGTCCCAGAAATATTTTTGGGAAGAAAATTAGTTAATTAATTGTTTGGTTTTGTCTTCTGTTGCCTTACCCCCATTATTATTCTGGAGTTCCTTTCAGGGATTACAAATTACACTGACTATATTTTTCCCACCTCTTGAGATTTCACTGATCTCCCTTCCTTTATTCTGTCCCCAAATGGCTGTTTTAAGAGTCGAGCAGTCTTTCAAAACAAAACAGAACAAAACCTACAACTGCGTGAATGCTAGATGATGGTTCCAACAGAAGATGATGAAGATGATGCTAGATGATGAAATGCAGCCTGGGGGAGTCAAAGACCCCTTTGGCCACACTTTCTTAGCTTAAATCTTGGCTCAGGTGCCTAAGAGTTAATAAAAATATCACAAACTCCAGGAGTGGGACAGGAGAAACTCCTGTCAACAGACTGGCCTGACTCCATCTCCCAATGCTATATTTGTAAAACTCAGCTGGCCAAACTGTATTAGCTATATTTCAATTCAGTTCTATCAGTAATTAAATTAATTGCCATTATCAGGAGTTCAACTATAATCATGAACTCATTTACCTGGAAATAAGCCAAATTGGATGTATGGGATTAGAAGACTAGGGACTCACATGAAAAAGACTCCTGGGCCTGCATAGTTCCCAACTGATAGTGTGCCTTTAAGAATCCTATTAAAATAACTATTAAAAGCTGTTGTTAGTCATTACTTATTTATTTGGGAAGGGAGGCACAGAAAACTGATTCCTGGGGCTGGTGGAACAGAAGGTTGTTTAGACTTTCTGCTTAACAGGCATCTTTCCCTTACAGACCATATATCTTCCTTTTATACCTGCATATTATGTTCCACAGCTCTTCTTAAGCTCTTTGAATCCTCTTAATGGAGAGCACGTAAGCTTACTGCAGATTTTGCCTACCCTGATGTTCATTCCTACATTGTTATCATTAGTCCCCAAGCCAAGATTTAAACCATTCTAGGACTCAAGGTAAACCATTCTAGGACTCAAGGTAAAAATGTGTGCAGCTCCCAAATGTATCTATGTATTTAAGTTTATGGCTGCCTGACTCCATCGTGATTCCAAAGCCAGGTTTTACCAGGTTACTTAACTTCAGTAACATTGCTGTATTATGTAGTTTTAAACTATGAACTGGGACTTCAGTGCATTTTCCTATATAGAATGCCCCCATCCTTCCCCCCAACCCCACTCTAAAAATCTCTTCAGTTTTCTTCCTCTCCATTTTGTGCATGGTAGATCGATCTCACTAATGAAAAAAATGAAAAAGCCAGCTTCAAATGTTCTCACCAAACACAACAGAGAGCTTTCCTTCCCAACCTTGAAATAATGTAGGACTTCAATTCCCATCACCTCCAACAGCATAGCAAATGAGGAAGGATGGGGTTTTGCGGTAAAAGATATCTGGGGACCCAAGGTTGGTATGCATACTCTAAAGTGAATCAGAATTTGAAATAAGGCAATGCCACCAAATCAGGCTCAGTTCTAAAGAGCTAGAAACAAACGACACAGATTTGATCCCCATTCTAGTAGTGTCCTCAAAAGACGAAACATTAACTACCTACTGTACAGCTTAAATATATAGCTGTCATGTAGTCCTGCAGAGAGAGAAAATGCACAATCCTTCTGTTAGTAAAACCAAATGCTGTTTTCCATGTCTGAGATCCTAAATTTCCCAGTTTCTACTGATAGGCTTTCCTTGGTGGAGCACACAACTGTCCAGTGGTTTCCCCCCCCCCCTCTCTCTCTCCATCTCCACCCTTATGATTGCTAATTTACTCAGGCATTTTATGAAAAAAAAATAGTGCCAAAGGTTCAAACTTCATTCTTACCCTCAGGATTTCATACACTGTGCCTCTAATACTCTTAAGCCTTTAAGGCAGTAATTTCTCATTGGACACAGGACTGTGGCCATGATCCAAAAATGCCTGGTTATAATCATTTCCTCAGATCAAAGCTATGATACTCTATGCATGCAGCAAGCTTTGCCCTGGCAACTGACTGCTTCTGAGCTGTACAACACTCCTGCTTCATTTGGCAGAAGGCCAATGATATCAGATATGGTTGTTCCCTACCTCATAGCACTACCACCTCCTTCTCTTTTTTAAAATCATAAATTAGTTAAGTGCTTGGCAGGTCTTTGTCTTTCCTCCCCTCCCACAATCTCCCTTTTAACTAGAGTGCCAAAGCACCATAATGGTTCCTTGTAAATCTAATTGAAACAAATGCTATTGACCCAGACACATTTGCAAGTAAATCTGGTTGGACCTCAGTCAGAGAGCATGTGTTTGACACCAAATTATGCTTAAGCACTGCAGGAAGAAAAATGGGAACATGTGGTCTTTCCGATACTGAAACAAAGGGAGGACTTAATTTGAAAGTTACGGCACAGTCCAGTTAAAGGAATTCAGGATTGGGAAGAAAACCATCCCATTCTCTGGAAAAAGCACAACTTTGTGCAGGTCTGCTTTTTGTTATATCTTTAAAACAATCCCCTTTTTGCTGTGCCTTCCATCAAGGCCCCTGGGCAAAGACAAAAGTCGATTCCTAGTAATGGCAGGGTTAGGAAGAAAGAAAATAAAAGTCCTAGTCTGGCTGCTGCTGAAATTGCTATGAAAACTGCAATTGATTTAAATGGGAACTGGATTGGCCTGAAAAACAGAGGCTGCAATTATGGCTCTATCCATATCCTGTAAATTGTTAATCGATTCAGCATTTCATAATTAGCCATGGGTTACAGAAAAACTAACCAGCCAAGCACCTGCCAAATCTCAACAGAATCAGCTCTAGCAAACAACCACATTATTGTTCAGTAACAGAGCAAAATGAAAGAAACAAGAAAAATAAAGAAGGGAAGGTGGCTATTAGTTAACATATCAATATCTTATGAGCAGTTAATATTTTATCGTATTTTTATGAAATAAGAAGCCATTGAAGTGTAATACATTTGGGAAGTACAGATTCAAATCCTTGTTCAGCCATTAAATGCCTGATGTACCCCAGTCAACTCACCGCCTCTCAGTTTAGTCTACCCCTCATGATTGTTGGAAGAAGAATGAAAATTCTTCTTGTACAACAGACTTTATCTCTGTTGGTTATTCTAGAAAACATGTGAATATTTTCACAAGATATTCCTAGGCCTTCAGGCAAAGATTGTGGTACTGTTTGCAACAGCTACAAGAACTGGATGAATTTAGTGGCACTACTCTGGGAATTCTTGATGTTGTCATGAACTCACTGGAGTAGTTGTCCTCTGAAGATGAAGGAATCAAGGAAAGTGATTTCAGAGTTTTCCTCTGCCAGTACTGATGGAACTGGCATACAATCCAGACCAAGAGGTGAAGCTTCCAGGGACACAGAAATCTGAGTCTGAGGGCTGGCAGATATAGGAGCATTCATATGTAAGGCAACTTCCTAGAAAGCCTGCTTGGAAACCCAAAGCAAATTAAAGAGCATGATGGCTTTTGGTGAAATCTCTTGTATATTGTTTCTTGACAACCCCCCTGTGTTTTCAGCCTACATCCCACCAGAAGAGGAAAGTGAATCAGGTTCACACAAGGCAGACTACAAGAATTTAAGGCAAGCTATAAGAGATAAATTCAACTGTGCAGCTAGTTTCCACTCTTTGTAATTCACATATCACAATACTGTAAGTCATGGTTGGCCTGATTTATTGAATAAATCACAATTGGCCAAGTTCATGTAACATCCTAAGCCACAAGCAAAGAAGTCACGTTGCATCTTAAGTGTGAAGTGTAAATCTAGTTTCTAAGTCATACCCACTATTGTCACGATACAATATGTAGCATACACATATTGAAGGAATCCACTGTCCCTTTTTTCACTTTTCTATCCTAATGACCCAAGAGGCTTATTCAAACATTCTAGTTACTGAAAACACGAACATATGAGATAGGGAGAATAACTTCACCCCCAGTGTTGAACACATGACTTAGTCCCTCCTGCAGATATCTGCATGAACAGTCTGTACACCTGCAAAAAAAGCTTTCACATGTTCATTCAGCTATGGTATATACAGGAAGATCTCTTCCCTGATCATGAGAAGGACTATCTCTGAGATGGGGGCAGAGCCATGTAACCCACTGCCTTGCATGTTCAAGTTATCAATCAGTAGAATGCTTACACAGGCCTATTTTCACTGGTATATTTCTCATATGCCCTTGTGGATTTAGTTATGTATGTATCCACAAGGGAGATATTGAAATCAATCCAAGGAACGTCTAAGCAGCTTGCATCCAAGCAGCAACTATTTTCTCTAACTCCTTTAATGCTCTTTCCCATTCTAACAGCCCTGTGGCTTAGTTCAAAATGTATAACATATACGTAGTCCACCCTGATCCCACACTCTGCCTTTGCTAGCATATAGGGATACCCAGCAGGAATAAGTCAAGAGTGGATTTAAGATGAATACCACCCTGATTTAAATACTATATCATAGAGAATTCTGCCAGAATCCACATAGCCATTCTTCCTTGGATCTGTAAAAACAAAGCTTACTTAAATGTGCTGGAAGAAAGCAGCAATGATATGTGGCACAAAGTGGCAGAGACAGAGCACCATCAGAAAGCTATTGCTAATGTCTCTTGAATGATGGATGTCATGATTTCTGTGCAGGTCACCCCATTAAAAGACAGTTAACTGGACACCTAGGTTTTATCTGACTCCTATATAGAAGTTCACTCTTCTGTGTGCACACATACATGCAATTAGAATCAATTGAGAGTGAAAGAGTAAGGATAAGACCAGTGGCCTTGTCCCCTTCATCATGGCCTGGTGTCACAGTTCTCCATGCACTGTAGGCTGAATGTCTGCAGTGCAAAGCTCCCCACATGATTTAGAACCTTGGCTAATTAAGTTTCTAAATTGTGCAGAAAGTGTACATGCACTAAGAAGGCTCTGGGCTGCAAAGGTCACCCTGGCCAGTGAATCCATTCTCACTTATTCTCTCATGTGAATCTAGTCACATGGAGCTGAATTTTTGAATGTAGCAATATAGCTGATTGGAGGTGTCTTTATTTCAGACGTAACTTTGCCTTCTTCCCCCTTCCAATTTTTTCTTAGAGACAGAAAATCTAATCAGGAGAAAAGTCACTTAAATAAATATTAAAGAGGAGAAGGAAGAAAGCATATTGTAGGCACTTACTGTCTGGGGGAGCAACCCATTGGGAAAAACTCCATTGAGATGAAGGACAGTTATGCAGAAAGATATAATGAATACGGAGGTAACTTGGAAATCAGCACCTATATTAAACTGAGTAAATGAAAACACACAATAATGGTGACTATCCAGGGCTATTTAAGACAGGTAAAGGGCTTAGGAGAAGCTTCTTCTTCATCATATTGCAGTTTTATTAGTCTTTGTACATCACCATCATTTACAGAACAACTCCCTGATGATAGAACTTATACTCTAACATCAATCACATGGTAGAATGAATGAATGAATGAATGAATGAATACACACACACACACACACACACATATATGCCCTCCGAACAGTCACTCATGCCCTTGTCCTCTCCCACATAGACTATTGTAATGCGCTCTACATGGGGCTACCCTTGAGGAGTATCCGGAAGCTTCAACTGATCCAGAACGCAGCTGCGCGGACAATTACTGGGGCCAGAAGATCGGCCCATGTGACACTGTTGTTACGCGAGCTGCATTGGGTACCGGTTTGCTCCCATGTACAATTCAAGGTGTTGGTTATCACCTTTAAAGCCCGCTGGGGGAGATGGGCGGTAATATAAATTTAATAAAATAAATAAATAAATATACAGAGAGAGAGAGAGAGAGAGAGCCCTTGTGTAAAAGGCTAGATGGACAGATACTGTATGGTTTTCATGAACAAATATTTTTTTGGGAAAAATAGAAGAATATAAGGTAAATTAGATTCATATATTCCTTATTAGGCATAAGTTACTTAACAAACAGACACATGGTTGCATTATATCCTCTGTATAAGGATTAAACTAGAGATAACAGCAAGGGGTTGTCTTTATATTTGCCAAAGTATAGGGGAAGAATTTGTTGAAACACTGTGTGTGTGTGTGTGTGTGTGTGAGAGAGAGAGAGAGAGAGAGAGAGAGAGAGAGAGAGAGAGAGTGAAAGAGAGAGAGAGAATGTTTTGAAAATTACCATGAAACTTCAATACAAAAACAAGTCCATAATTGCAATATTGATATAATGCTAAATAGTGCAATGCCTTGGATTACACGCTCTGGTCCTCCTTGGACAACCAAGCTGACTTTCATACAGCTCAGCTGTTGCACAACACATATTGCAGAACTTCTGTTTTGTACCAGTGCTGAAGCTCCATGGGGTTTGGAGATGGATCATTTCCCCATTCACTGGAACCTGTGCTTCATCCTGCTGCCTGAATTCTGGATGTTCTAGCAGAGTTCACTGGTAACCTGATTAGGGCACCCAATCTTAATCTTTCTAATCAATTTCACAATCCTGGTTTAAAAAGCAGCCTGCTGAACTTGGTTTTCCCTGCTTACATAGGTAACAAGGACTGAACCTTTGTCTCACCTTGCCTTCTAGCCTCTGGGCTCAAGTGAGCCATTATACTCTCTCTCCTACTACTCCCAGACATTTGGAGGCTCTACACAGGGATCTATGAGGGGCGTGGTGGCTCAGCGGGTAAGACGCCAGGCTTGTCGATCGGAAGATTGCAAGTTCGGAGGTTCAAATCCCTAGTCCCGCATGACGGAGTGAGCTCCCGCACTCGCCCCAGCTCTTGCCAACCTAGAAATTCGAAAGCATGCAAGTAGATGAATAGGTTCATTCATTCATTCATTGGCGATCACTCGTAGCCGAGTAAGATTGTCTTCCAAAGGTAAAATTTTAACGGTGGATCCGTAAGTGGCTATAAAGGCCAATTCTGGATCCACACAACCTCCCACAGTGAGGGCATAGGTTTCCGGGTGGGAGACGGTCATGATGAGGGTTTGCCTGACGTGCCTTCCTTTTAGCTCTTTTCTCCTTTTCGCCCTGTACTCGTGCTTCTTCAAAGTCCATAGCGCCATTAATAAAGGATGACCTCCAATTGAAACGCTCATGAGTTAGGGAATAGGTACCACTTCGGTGGGTAGGTAACAGCATTCCACGTGCGTCATGCGGCCACATGACCGTGGAAGCATCTTTGGACAACGCTGGCTCTTCGGCTAACAAACGGAGATGAGCACCGGCCCCTAGAGTCGGACACGACTGTACAAATGTGCGGGGGAAACCTTTACATTTTTACACAGGGATCTACAACCATGACTTCAGTGCTGGGAAAATGATGAGCTGCAAAATCCATACCATCATTACAGTTTTCAATGGGAATGTATATGGATGAAGAAAAATCTCTTGAAATGGTCAGATGCACACAGAGTATGTACAGTATAGACTGAAAACAAAGAAGATGAGAACACTTTGTTGCTTGCTTTATGGTAGAGTCCCCATAATCTAATTTGAAAACCCACTGCTTAACCAGATCATATCTCATGACAGATACATCTGTTCTTTCCTCAGTAGCTTTCTGGAGATGATAGACAGAAAAGAAGATGCTCTGACCAGTTATTATGATGTCCCTAAGAGATTACTCTTAAAAGCATGTGGTTTTTTAAAAGAACATTTTTCTATCCATGTTCATAGATATATTTGCCAATTTAATCTATCTGATGAAGTAGTTTCTAGTTCATGAAAGCATATGCTTTTAAAAAAAGTTTTATTATGACTAATAATATATAAAATTCATGTTCACAACTCAAGAAGGGCACAATTATTAATCATAGCTGCTCAGTTACAAATATGGATTCTGTGTTTATAAAGATAGTTTACACCCACCCACATACCCTTGCAGACACAAAAATATTCTCATTTCCATAAGCCTCAAAAAGTTAAATCAGCTTAAATTATACCAAATAAAATAGGAGTTTAGATGATCATAAACATCATCATCATCATTATTATTATTATTATTATTATTATTATTATTATTATTCCAATACAAAATAAACACCATTTCATATGAAATCATGCCATTATAAATTAGTTAGCTTTTATGATGATACAAGAATCTGCATCGGTTGTATTTTTTACAGTTATCCAACTTTTACTAGTACAAATGAAGGAAAGGGGAAAGATTTACTGCTTTCCATTGTTATGACCTCTATTCTTATTCTTGTATACTGCAAGTCCATTTATGCTTGGTTAAGAGGAAGCCCCACTGAACACAATGAGATTGACTTCATGTCAAGCTTTTTGAGCAAAACATCACTTGTCCCAGCGTTCTGCATAAAGCACAATATTATGTTGAAGGATATATAAATTATTCTTTATGACTATTGACTGACACAAATGCACAAAATCACTACTCAGCCTTTTGGGTAAGATTTACTATATTCACATGTTGCTAATGCTTCAACTCTCTATTTGATATGTAACCTTGCACATTATGTGGTATATTGACATAACTAACCCCTTGCCTAACCCCATCATACCATTAGAGTAATTGAATATCCCAGTGGCAATAAATATCTTCACAGGACTTCCTGTACCTCCCTGGCAAGGACCTACAATCAGAGGTTGCAAGAATGGCTAAGCTCTGTTGGTTACATTCAACATGAGGCCAACCTTGTCTTCCTGCCTAACTTTGGATATTCCTTATCTTGAACTGGAAACTTCCCTTGTTGTTGTTCTCTCTCTCCTGGAAAGAGTTGCATGCCATAGAGCATGCCATGTAGCATATGAGTTGCTATTTTTGCATACCAAACTCAACAATGTATGCACCTTCATCTCCCATAAATGATAACTTAATCTCCCCTTATCAATCTAGAATGCTATTGACATGCAGTGTATGGAGGCAGCATCAGCAATACATAAAACTCTGTCCTTAATAAGTGTTTTATATTCATCCTAGAGTATATCTGCACACAACCCACCCACCCATCCACACAAAGCTGCAGCATAAATTAACTCTAGGGAAGGATTTATCACTTGCTTTTGCTGATTGTATAAATTGGTCCTTGTCAGCTATACAAAGGCTTTAGCAGTTTAGCCTTAAGATTTAGTGAACCCTGTGTAATGTTATTTATTTATCAAAAGCCATGCTTTTCTTTCATTACTATCTTTACTCTAACCCTAATGGGAGAATATCATTGCTGCAAAGGGGTACTATGCCTTCATCTTTATTTAGCAAAGCTAAAACTAGGCAATTAAAAAACAATGTGGATGATGTCTGGGCCAATATTTCTTCAAAACAGAAGGTACAAAAAACACTCAACCCCAGTGTGTGTACAAGATTGGAAAGTGAAGAAAGTTGGTGACACTTGAAAATGGGTGAGTGGAAACGGAATGCTGTAGATCTCAAATTATGGAGTTGCACACCGTTAAATAAGGTTAAAAAATGATACCGAATAAAATTAATTAAATCTGTTGAGAGTCATCCAATGCATCAAGAATAACCATGGGGAAGGAAAGTATTGATTTATTTTATACTTTTTTGCAGGTATTATCTCAGACACATACAGAAAAAGCCATGCACAAGACAATAATCCAAGAAATTAACCAATATTTTTTTCACTACTCTTATGCGGCAGGGTGCAGAAGAATAAGGCAATGTCTACCAGCCCCTCGACTAAGGTGTTAAAACTTGAAATGCACACAGACTACCTTTCATAGGCAGCGCCATCCCTGTGAACTTGTAACCCTAAACTGTCAACAATGGGTTTGACAGAAATCAATGACTTTCCCTGTTGCTGTCAGTTGGATTTTCAGTGAAGCAAAGCTGAGCGGTCTTATCTCCCACATAGATCAGTACATGAGTTGTATCTGTGATGTGTTTGTCCGTCAGACATATAAACACAACAAGCTATGCCAGCAGTGATAAAAAGCAGGGTGTGGGTGTGTGGAAAGACAGTGGCACAATTCATAGAATGGAGCGCAAAGCATCCATCAGTCCAAACAAACCCACCAAGCAGCCCTCAGTGGCCATGGTCTCTGGCTGTGGTCTTATGTGTCCTGTATTCTGGTGTCACACATCCCAAGGCAATGTTGGAGGGTGTGCAGCTCCTTTTGAAGAGGAGCACTCAGTTGGAGGCAGAGGAGTTTTTCAAACCATGCTCCTCTACAAGCAACAAGAATTGTTTATTTATTTTCCTCTGCTGGCATTCTCTGTTTGAGAAAACTGCACTCCTAGCTTTTTCAAAAACATTTTTTTCAAGTTAAAAAAAACCTGGTTTTATAATGGATATTAAAGTGTTCTTTTGGAATCCAAGAGAAGAACAGCACTTCGAGGAGACACTCAGTGTCTGATTTATTTAGAATGCTTGATTTGAACATAAGGGCATGACAACGGTAATCCAAGCACATTTACTCAATAAATACATATCGTCGAATACCATAAGGTTTACCTTTCAGTACACCTGCATAGACTTGTACAGGAAAAAGACATAATCTTCCTCTTCTCCTCCCCCAGAAAGTATAAGGTAAAATAATAGCATTACCTGATGCTGTTATATGTAAATAAGATTATAACCACTGCTACTACTACTCCTACTGCAACATGATTACATGCTAGTACTCAATGTGATACAATTGAATAGAGTATAGATAAAGTTACAGAACAGTTGTCCACAGGAGGTGCAATATACATTTGATGCATAAGAGACAGAGGAGGAACAGTTAATGAAAGATGGTGAATAATGTTAAAATGCTGATATTCCATTCTTGCCTGTCTTGCCCAGTATAAACTGAAAATATCCAAGGCAGGCATCATATCACACAATTAGGAATATGTAACAAAGCAGATATAATTTGTCCATTTAGCTCATTGTTGTCCACTCTGATTCAGCCCCTTCAGGCTTTGAAACTGGAGTTTTTATAGTCCCAGAAACTGACAAAGAGAACTATCACTGAATTTCAGCCTCTCCTCTGTAATATGCACAATCCCTGTATATTTTTAACATAGACTGAAATCTTCACTATCATCAATTTATATAACATGCCATTTTCCAACAGCCTGCAATACCCAACATGGTTTAAAACTATCTCAGAACAATAGTAATACAACGGTACATCATCAAATGTAACAGAAACATTCCTTAACAGTACATGCATAATTCATTTCATTTATCAGGAAAAATTAAATAAACACTGACAACATTCCAATGGGCCAGTTAAACCACCTATTAATATATTCAGCATAATGCCAAAATTAAACAACCCACTAAGAATTCATACTGTGTCTGACAAATCAACTTACAAAAACCAAAACCTAAATTAACAACTAAGAAATATGCCAAGCCCTATATTAATTATCAGCAATAGAACAATAATGCAAACCCCTAGGCATATTTATCCAGAATTCTTATGCCCCATAAAGAAGAAATATTTTTACTGCTTACTAAAAATGCATAAGGTAATTCTGAATGACATCTTCAGATACAAATGCTGGCCATAACCTCTCCCTTGAACAGTCTTTCTTTGTACTGATTCCTACACCTGGAGACTTTTTCTTCAGTTTCCAGTTTAATGTGTCCAAGAGCAGATATTTGAACCTTGCAGGAAACCTTTCCATCCCTTGTCACAAACATACCCCCAAATATTCCCATACATAAGAAAATCTACAGAGGTGGAATTGAACCTTCATTGAAATGAGAATCTTCCAGGTTTCGAAAGGTGTACAGTTTGCACCCACGGTGAAGGAAAAGCAATCTCCAAAGAAACCACAACTGTATAGGGGTAAATTTAGGAAAGCAGGTATAATTACCCAACAGAAAGAGAGGCAAAATTATGGGATTAATACTTTGCCTTGCAAAACTCATGTAGGAATTTAATGAGGATGTTAAGACAACAGCCTCTGTTCAAATACTGGTATTTTTGGTGAGATGCCAACTCACAGGGAGAAATCAAACCTGCTAAGGCAGCATTATCTTGTTTTCTACCATTAAGAATGCACTGACCTTCTCCCAATCATGTGCCTCCATGGATAGCACATAGCAGAACAAGAGAGCACTTCCCTGCTTGTTAAAGCTCAAGAAAGAGAAAGGATGCAATGGCACTCTGACAAAAACAAAAATATACAGCATTTTCAATCCCATTGAGAAACTCATTAAATGAAAGCAGAGGCATTGTAATTGCAAAAATTAATATTATTAACCAGAAGCCAACATACACCATACAGGCTTGTGTTCATTCTCAGGCAACACATTCCTTGCTGGCTTTGCTGATTTAATATTCTCTTAACAGCAGAAGGTTTAAGGAAACCGTATCAGTCAACCCTATGATTGCTGAAAGGGTCGAGTCCTGTATAAATGGGATACTGAGGCTCATTCACAATGAGGACTGTCAGATCGCTATTAGAAGCTATGCTGCAAGAATATGCTGCTAAAGAATGTGCAAATATCTGTAGGAGTCAGATCCAGCTTCTTTTGTCTTCTCTCTCTCTATCACACACAAACACACTTATCTTACAGACTGTTCAAGAAGTGATAAGAAGCAATGTCATCATTTTGAAATGACTGCTGGGAGCAACAGTGATGAAAAACAAAAGGAGCTCAGTTATCTGAGAATCACATGCCTCAATAAGCACTAACTCTACTGATGGGCTGTATATGTTCCAGCACTGTGTTTTGGGGAGGGCATCGTGGCAGCAACTTTAACCTGCTCTAAGTACATTTTTTGGGGTATCTGTGAAATTCCACCCAACATGTACAGGTATGTAGCAGGTCCCTGCAAAGTTGCTCAGAACCTCTTATGAATGTATCTAGGTCAATTTAGAGCCTATTTTTGCTATCCCACTCATGCACACACCCACACGTTGACTAAGCATATGAAGAGTATTTCTATGGGCTTGTTATTTGTTTAAGTATTAAACCAAACCAGAGACCCAGAAGACTTAGAAATGTTCTAAATGCCAGGTGAACCCCCCTGGATATTGAGGCAGGACCTCTGTACATTACAGTAAGAATCCACCTTGTTATTTTAGATGAATTCAAGTCTCCACAGTCAGACAAATCATATCCCAGAGTAATGAAGGAATTGGCAGACATTATCTTGGAACTATTGACTGAATTTTTTGAAAACTCCTGGAGAACTGGTGAAGTGCCAGAAGACTGGAAAAGCAAATATAGTCCCAATTTTCAAAAGCAGGAAAGGACAAGGTACAAGAACAGATGGTCAAGCAGCATGCCTGTAAACACTTAGAAGAGAATGCTCTCATTACCAGGAGATAGAATGAGTTTGTCAGGAACAAGTCACTTCAAACTAATTTTATCTCTCTTTCTTTCAGAATGACCAGTTTCATGAACCAAGGGAATGCTATGGAAGTACCATACCTTGCTCTCACATTTAAATCCTGATGAAGAGAAGCTAAGGGAAGACATGGTAGAGGCCTTCCAATACTTGAAGGACTGTCATAGGGAATAGGGTGTGGATTTATTTTCCATAGTGCCTGAGAATAGGACAAGAATCAATGGGTGGAAGCTTTAGAGAGAGAGATCCAAACTTGAAATAAGGAGTGATTTCCTGACCATGAGAGCTGTTAAGCAGTGGAACAGCTTGCCTCCTGGAGTTGTGGGTGCTCCATCACTAGAGGTTCTCAAACAAAGGTTGGACAGCCATTTTTCTGGGATAGTCTGAGAATCCCTGTCCTGAGCAGGGGATTGGCCTAGAAGACTTCCAAGGTGTGGTCCAACCCTATGATTCTATGTTTTGCAGATGATACCAAGCTAGGAAAATTGGTTACCTTAGAAAACAATGTCACAGCTCAAAATGAATTCAACAGGCTTGAATACTGAGTCAAATCCTACAGGTTTTTGGGTGTTCAGCTGTGACAAATCTTGCCACTGGGTAGGAAAAATCAAATGCATAATCACAGATTTGGAAGAACTAGGATGACAGAAGTCAATGTGAGTAGAATATAGTTGTATTAGTGGACCACTAGCTAAAGATGAGCAATATAATCTTGGGATGCATTAACAGAAGCAATGCATTCAGATCAAGGACATAGTATTTATATTGTTCTCTGTTACCTGTCCTGTTCTTAGGTACTGTGCTTTAAGAGGGATATGGAGCAGATTCAGAGTACAAATACCAAGAAAATAAAGGGCTGAAAACCAAGACTTACGAGGAATGGTTAAAAGAACCTGGCATGTTCAGCCTGTGAAAAAGAAGATCAAGGGGAGATGCAATAGCAGTCAACAAATATTTAAATGGACTGAAGCCAGAAGAGTTCTAATCCTGCCTTAGCCACAGAAGCTAGCTGGCTGACTTGGAGCCAGTCTCTCTCTCTCAGCCTTAGGAAGAAGGCAATGGCAGACCACTTTAAGAAATGTTGCCAAGACAACTACATTTGTCTGTGTAGTTGCCAGGAGTCAAGATTGACTCAAAAGCACTGAAGTATATAAAAACATGCAAGAGAGAGCAGACTTCTCTATTGAAACTAAGAGCAGCAGAAGGACCACTAACTGGAAAATAAAATAAAAGAGATTCAAGTTGAATATTAGGAGGACGTTCCTGATAAGAAGAGCTTTTAAGTGATGAACCTGTCCTAGTTGGAGATTTTTAAATGGGGGCTGGATGGCCACCTGACAGGATTCCTGTACTGGAGACTGCACTAGATGATCTATAAGGTCCCTTTTAATTAATACATTCTATGATTCTGTGAAATCATACCTGCAGATTTCAGCATGCTATATGTAGAGAGAAGTAAACTATACTACCATTAACAGAATGTAGCAAAATAAGTGTATAGGAACGTATTATAGTAAAATAGACTATACTGTACATATATCAAGAAAATATGCAAAATCACATGGAGAAATTCTACAGGGACAGTAATTTGAAGGCACATTAATGTTATTATTTTGAAAATTCAAAGTTTTAAAGACAGTGAAGACAATGACAGCATTTTCAGTAATCACATCTCTAAACCAAACAAATCTCAACATTGGCTGTTGTGGGTCTTCCGGGCTGTGTGGCCGTGTTCTGGAAGTTGTGGTTCCTAATGTTTCGCCAGCATCTGTGGCCAGCATCTTCAGAGGGCAGGAGCACAGATAGAAGCAAAATCTCTGTGGATTTTGCCCTCTGAAGATGCTGGCCACAGATGCTGGCAAAACGTTAGGAACAACAACTTCCAGAACACGGCCACACAGCCCGGAAGACCCACAACAGCCATCGAACTCCGGCCGTGAAAGCCTTCGACAATACAAATCTCAACATTCTTCAGGAAGTGTCAAAATCTCTTTAACTGTACAACAGACGTATCACTGAAGCATTACTTACATAGTGGTAGCATGGAGTGGAGAGGTTACTGAAGATTTGTCATTGGTTGTCATCGAGTATTGACCACATGGTAAATTTTTAATTTCTCTGAATCTGTCTTGAGTTGGGGAAAGGGATTGAAAGGGAAGAAAGCCTCACCCATCCCTCACTTGATAAAACAATGCCAACTTTAAACTTTCATTAAAGGAAATTGAGGCTAGTGTAAATTCTTCTATTTGTTACTCTGAAGCACATTATGGAAACTGACAGGTGTATTACCAATTTATGCACTGCCCAACATTCTCCCAGTTAGCAGTGGCATTTCACAATTAAATATTCATAACTTGGGCCACAATTTGATGTGGTACTGGTTCAGGGTATAAAAAAGAAAAAAAGAACCAAAATAATGCAGAGCTTCAAAAGGGGATATCAAGAAGGATCGTTATCAGATGCTTCTGTTTCTGGTATTTTGATAAATATAAATCATTTTATATTCCGATATCTTGGCTTCCATCTCCAAGGCGATGGTGGCATCAGCAGTGACATGCAAGCAGGGGTGAATGCGACCTGGCTGCATTGGCAAGAACTCACCAGTGTGCTTTGTGACAAACAAATGCCAATCCGTCTCAAATCTAAGGGTCTATAAGACGATTGTCTGCCCTGTGGCATTGTATGGCACCAAGTGTTGGGCAGCAACAGAGAGTGTAGAGAGCCGTCTCCATGTTATGGAAATGCGTATGCTCCGTTGGATATCGGGCATCTCCCTACTCGACCACATCACAAATGATGCCATTCAACAACAGCTAGGTGTGTCATTAATTACAGAGAAGATGAGAGAAAGCCGGCTTCGTTGGTATGGACATGTCCTTAGAGCAGCACCTTCCACGGTCGCCAAAATAGCTTACCATCTTAAAATCAATGGCCAACGGCCATGTGGGCGACCAAAACAGAGATGGCAGGACACCATCAATAAGGACATGCAAATTGATGGGCTACACCCTGAGGATGTGGATGATCGGACAAAGTGGTGTTTCAAGATCCGAAAAGCAGACCCCACGAAAATAGTGGGAAAACACTAGGAAGAAGAAGAAGACTTCTGTTCATGGCATCTTTGTCTTTGTGGATCTCACCTTTAACTGCACCCATGACCCAAAGCTGAATCTTTCCAACTTTAGCTATAAGTTGAAGGAGACACAGGCTATTTGTAGGTACATGCATAATACCAGTAGAGTTGTGCAGATTGCCCATTGTAATGTTCTGTTGTAGTCTATTCCCACATCCTAGCCAGGTTTTAAGAAACACCTGTCCATGGTTTTTGGAACTATCCAAGGAGGGATAATCAAGAAAGCCATGAGTTTACAGTAAGACAAGTATAGAGCAAGACAGCAAGTGTTAAGTCTCTTTTGATATTAATGAAATTTGTTTGGAGCTTTTCTCTGACTTTTGGACCTTTCTTGGATAATCCTCAAGCAATACAATACCCATGCTAAAAAAACAGCTTTTTTTTTCAAGTGGTAATGCAACTAATTTGAGAATCAAATTTAGATTTGATTTTTGCTTGTAGTTTATTTCTTTACTTTTCCTCTTTTAGACAATGTGCCTCCATGCTATACCATATTCTCTGAATATTTTCTTATGCAGCCCAATAATGTATATGTGTGTATGTTTTGTGAATTTTTTTATACGGTGTCTCAATTTTCTTCTGTGCTGGATTATTTTAACTTTGATTATAGGAGTTCTTTTTATGTTGTTGTGGGGATTTGTTTTTGTTTCGTTTTGTTTTTATAAACTGGTTAGCTGCCCAGAGTTATGTATTTAAGTTGGGTGGCCATACACATTTTCTAAATAAATAAACTTGCCAAAATATGCTACGTACATTCCCCATATGTGTACTGTATGACTATATGTTCAACATAGAATGTACATATTATAAAGAAAAGAAAACACACTGGTTCAGCTGCTAAGTGCTTTCTTGGCAATGACCTGGTTATACAAAACTCTTCTCTATAAAGGAAGTCTCTGGATAACAAAGCAGTTCTACAAATTCCAAGACACTGAATAAGAAACTGCATTTGCCACATTTCAGAGGTAACCACAAACAAATAGATGCCACAAGAAGTCAGGTGAGGCTGCACTGACCAGTAATTTGTATCCTTCCAAGACTTCCTTCCGGTTGAATCTCATTTCAAATAAGCAAGAAAACCAGCTTCACTTACCACTATTAGCATTTGACATTGGGTTCATGTGATCATGAAAGCTTTATTCAGTGATCTGCAACAAACAGTGGTAAAGCTGGTGGACTCTCGAAATAGGCTTTCTCAATTACAGCCCCTACTCAATGGAGTTCTCTCCCATGAAATAAAGGCTGGCTCATGCTTTGTTGGGTTGGGGATGGGGCATTAAATATTTATTATTTTTGCCTTCTGACAGTTTTATAACCAATGCTACTTTTCTTAAATATATTATATATTTTCAATTAGGCTAATTTTAACTAATTTATACTTTACTTTCCTTAAGGCATATTTATGATCTTATGGACTTCCAATATTGATATTGGATTGTATGTTTAGAATTATACTGTGAAAATTGTAATATTGAAAGGTGGCTAGTAAACACATGAAATAATAAAGTGAAATAAGTAAAACTGGATCATAAGTCCAAGGATGAATTAAGATCTGTCACCAGTGCACAATAACACAAAATTTCATATTTCATATTGCTAGAAAATGATGGCCAATACAACAGTTTGGCAATTGCTCATTTTTTCCTAGTAAAGATGTGCCTGGTCAATAGTGGCACTGGGGTAGTCAGAAGAAGCACAGATCAATGGTATATCATATGGTTTTGCAATAAGGTCTCAGGTTTAGTCCTTAGAACTTCTTCAGATAGGATTAGGAAAGGCTTCTGTCTGGAACCCTGGAGCTATTGACCAGGAATGATTACAATTTTTGTGGTTGAGATACACTTAGTTTAAATACAGGCTTCCCTTGCTTTATACTAGGGTTAATGTTCCTTGAAAACCTTGCCTAAAGTAAATTCACATAAAGCAAGATAATGAACCAGTGGGAAAAAAGGGATTGCGAGATATGGTGTCAAATTTTATAATCTAAATGCATTGATAAATGTGTCATAACATTTTAGAGCCTTATTATTAAGCACTACATTACTCACACATGTTCTGTTCCTTGTCTCAAGTTCTAGGTACACTCAACATACTTTCTCCATCTTTTCTCCATCTGGATTTCTAATATGTGTGTTTATCATGGCAAAGAGATAGAATGCATCATGACCTTCTTTGTTATGTGGCACACAGTAGATCTGCCCAGGTTAAAAGCCCATATTAGGGCTGATTATCCTTCAACAGCTTCAGTGCAACATAGTATGTCCAACTTTCTTTCTAATGTTAGAGAGGTCCTTTTCCTTTTGGGTAGGGGGCTTAGACAAGATGTTGATGACAGTTTTGACCTCTTAGTAACAGTAGTAGCTAATGCAGGTATGGAATTAAGTGGGAGACAGGACACTCAGCTAAAACAATTGCACACATGCATATGAGAACAGAAAGGGGTTTTGGCGGGAAAGTATTCAAGTAGTTTTGGCAGGAAGAACTGCTGGAATATTTCCAGACCTCTAGTGCAAATTAACTATGCTGGCACAAATCACATAATGTCAGCCTTGCAGCATAACCAGATTGGAATCACAATTAGATGAGCTAATTCTACTTTATTGTAAAGTTATTGTCCCATGTCGGGACAGTGTGATAATGCAATAGCCTTTCCTGCTTAAGTAAATTACTATTTTGCAAACAAATATTGCGCACATCGTTCTTTCTTTAGTCTTCTAATGATTTCAAGATCCCAGATAACTCATTTGGTAACTTGTGGCATTCTGAACTTGGTTACTATGAAAGTCCAATCTACCTTGTCTAAATTACTAGATGGCTGATAACATCAAGGTTGCAATTATAGTGGCAGAAATCATTAGTTTATTCATGTGTACAATCATACCATTAGATCAGAATTGGCTGTTCTGGGATGCATAAAATCATCACACATCTTCCATACAAAAAAACTGAGTTGTACAGTTTCCTCACTGCAAGTCAGCTATTGTCTGCAAGTCAACCACTTCAACATCATAAAACATAAGACTGCAGAAAATTTTTAAAAAAATACCCTTTTGTGACAAATTTATTTTCATGAACATATCCCTATCCTATATCCTATCATCATCATCATCATCATCATCATCATCATCTGATAATTTTCTTGCTAAACATTCCTATAAATAATTGAACACAACTCTCAAATACTCCTTTGGGATTTTATAACTTGTGATTTGTTTGATATAAAGTGAAACCTTTTGCATATTTTAAATGCTTGCAGAAATATCTATATAATCATCTATGTTCCATCTACCATGATCCTAACAATGAACTTGAGTCAGACTACAATTTAATTTAAATTTATAAGGAGATAAATACTTTGTGTTAACATGCAGATAAAGAATTCTTACAAATCCAATATCCTCTCGTGCCAACTCTGCCATTGTTTTTCCTGGGACTTTAATAAAGCTTTCTCAGATTTCTTCTGAAAACTCAAGAATCCTATAAACTAATATGCAAGTTACATTCAGTTAGGTCTAGGCTGAGTTTGTCATATTGACGTTCTTGCCTAGGCAAAAAGTAGTGCACAGTTTTCATGATCTTTTGCTCCTCTGGCAGATAGCAGAGGTCAGAATGCTTTTTGTTTTATTTTGGCCTTACAGTGATGGGAAACTGAGGCAGACTTATGTGTTCCTGACCCTTCTTTTGTTAATGGCTGAAACTTGGTAGGTCTTCTTTATATGCTGTTTGATACAATTCTTAAAACATAGGTAATAGTTATTACCAGAATGTTTATGTAGAAAACATAATAAATTAAAAATTAAATCAATTTAGAATGCATGGGAAGAAAACCAAGTATGTTACAGATTCCATGATTTTGTAAGCTCACCCAATACTATTCTTCTCATTGGATGGATGGATGGATGGATGGATGGATGGATGGACGGATGGTCCACATTCAAAATTCATCTACATAGTTTCCTTTTTTAGTTGTTTCTCCCTTTTTTCTAATGTGCAGTCTACAATACTTATCTTAAAAGAACAATTTCATTTCGTTTGGGCAATAATATTAGTATTAATAGCTATTACAGGAACACCAATTTATCCTACATGAATATACTAGAAACATGTTTTGCTTGAGCATTTTATTTTTTCCTCACTAGCATTTAACAGATGATGATATCGTGACTGTTTCATGCATGCACCTACACGGACGCACACACAGAGAGACAAACAATTTAAAAAAAAAGTAGCAGGAAGAAAGACAGAGACAGGATCAAGAAAGAGACCCACAACAGAGACATGGCAATCAAGAATAGAAGCACATTTCCATTTCAGTATTCCAAACCCTTTGATTGCTCTAATTACACCTAAAGGAAAACAAAGCCATTTTGCTGCTTGCAAGCGTCTGAATAATTAACAGCAGAGGAAGGATAGAAAGAAGGACAGGAAAGCTACAATAGCCTAACAAAGACAAGCTTCAGGCAGATTATTTTATTATTATGTCTTATCATCATTCTCTCATTTATTGCTTGCCTTTCAGGGCAGGTTTGTGAAATGGATGCTGAGCATTTTGGCTGTGCTTACAAGGCTACCAAGCAGGGGCCATGATTATTCTCTTTTAGATTATGATTGTATTAAATCCTGGAATAAGGAAGGAAAAGGATGTAGGACACACAGATACATTTCTCTCTCCTCCTTAAGATTTTAATCAAGTATTGTTCAAAGATAAAGTATACAGTTGTACTAATGTATACATATATACATTATGTAAGCAACTGTAGAAATGTACATTTAATATCACACTAACAAAGATACATCTGAGTCTCTTTCAGAGTCATTAGTCATGTTCCAAAGACAATTTGTTCTTTAACAATATTATTCCATTCATATAAATTTAATTGCACAATTTAAGGGTTCAGGGGATGGTATGTTATTACTGATCACAGATCTGGAAGCTACCTTGTCCATCCCAAGACTGCAATACAAGAACAGCCATTGCCCATCAGACTTCAACATTGTATTAAAAGTGCATTTAAACAGCACTTCAGGTGCTTTAAAGCATGTGCAAAAATTAGCTAACAATTTGTACTACCCTGTAAGGTAGAGCTATATGCCTATCCCGCTTTGAAGATAGCATTAATGAGGATGAGTAACTAAAACCAATCAAACCATTATGACAATGAATGAGATAACTGGATCAGGCCTTTTTGATTCTGAGGTCATTTTACTAACTACAATGGATTGAAATTGCAGGGAAGTAGATTTTGGTATTCTTAGGAGGAAGTTCCTTAGGGTAAGTGAAAATAGGCTTCCTCGTGAGGTGGTATGTTCCCCTTCAGGGGAGATCTTCAAACAGAGACTGCATATCCATCTGTCTGAAATGCTTAGCTGATCCTGCAACGAGAGGGACAGGGGAGTTGAACTAGATGACCTCTGAGTCCTTTCCAACTCTATTAATCTAAGTGAGCTGATGTCAGGCCCAGCCCAAGAACGACAAGGAATCAGTCCAGCCAAACTTCAGTTCTTTATTTGCTCACACCGTATAGACAGAATCTTGCCAGATTAATTCTACTCTATTCTAACCTAAAGGGAAATAACCTGGGAGGCTCTAGGGCGCGGCTACTCTGAATCTCTTCGTCTTCCCACATTCCAGCTCCGGACTGTGTTTTCTCTTATCTCGCTCCCCTCCTTGGAATGTGCTCCTTCCTTCTTGAGAACCAGCTGCGTACTGTAGTCCATCACATCACCTCCCGCTTCATAGACACATTCCATCACAGCTGAGCCACAATGCAAGGAACAAGTAAACGAAACCAAACCAAACCCTGGAAGACTGGGCTAGTATAACTCAATATGACAGCCGAACCAGCAGGCTGTCATCTTGTAAATATTAATAGGAACTTATCAACATTATGCAGCAACCTACTCCATTTTATACACTTGTGAAATGGTTTCAAATATTTAATGGATTTTCATGGGGCAGGCTGGAAATCCTGAAGGCCAGAGCCAAACACAGTAACTGAAAGTCCAGTAATGCTGACTGAAGCGGCATTGGCCTGAGGTGCATAACTGAGAAAAACACCTCCTAAGTCCAAGATGCCTAAAATTCTTAAGTCTGAGACCCAAGATTCCAGATCTGCATGGACTGTAGCTCCAGGCCCATCACAAGACAGCCATACTTACTCACAGGCGCCACACATTCCACCAAGCCAGTGCATTAACATGGGCAGTGTGGCTGACCTGAGCACATGGAGAGTGGTAAGCCCCAGGATAGAGGGCTGTTTCCTTTAGGCTCAGCTCTTCAGCAAAAGGGTGGAACCTGACAGATTGTCAATCTGGAAATGCTCAGAGAACACAAAATTGCTCAGCTGAGACTGAGTTTTTGTCAGAATTGTCTGATTGTTAAATACAGTTGTGTCTAGAGTATGAAAAGATCTACTGTCAACCTCCCTTGTTTTCAGGAGTCAGATAGCACCATGCCTGTCTGTTTCCTGCCTCCAGCTGCTCATTAGATTTGCACTCTTTCTACTTGTCCATGGCCCCTGCTTCACAAGAAGCAGCTAGGGAAATCACAGGATCCCCTATCCCACATACCTACTGTCTCTAGATGTAAAATAATGATATGGGGTGGAGCATTTGCACCATTCTCAATACGTACTCAGATCCCTTCCTGACATCTAAATAGCAATCATGTCTTCTTTTCATCCTACTCAGACCAATGATCAAATAGAATCAGAACAAAATAAAGGGAGCCTTCATACATGTTGGAAAAACCCATTACATTTAGTTAGCTTCTGTTTCAATATCTTGTGCACACAAGATGTAAAGTGCAAATATTGCACTAATTCAAAAACCAAGTTAAGTGTATTGTGCAAAGGAGCCAAATTTTCTCTTGCAAGTGTTTATACTTTCTCATGTTGTTAAGAGCATCAAAGAGAAGGAAGAAGTCAATGTATTTATTTATTAATTTTATTGAACTTCTCCACCGCCCAACTTGTATACAATGACTCTGGGCAGTTTACAAATAATAAAAATAACATATCACTAAAATGATACAATATACATATAAATATAAATATAACTATATATAAATATAATATAAATATAAAAATACAAATATAAAATATATAAATACAAGATGGCAAATCAAGATCTTATCGTTGGCACCATCACGGTGCCAACCACCTCCATGAATGGCTATCCCACCTCCTACCCCAAGCCGGATGGCATAACCAGGTTTTAACCCCCTTCCTGAAGGCCAGGAGAGTGGGGGCCTGTCTTACCTTCAGGGGTAACCTATTCCAAAGGGCGGGTGCCATGGCAGAGAAGGCCCTCCTCCTGGACCCTGCCAATGGGCAATCCGTCCTGGACAGGGTCCGTAACATGCCCTCTCTGCCTGACCGGGTGGGATGGGTCGATATAACGGGGTTGAGGCAGTCCCTCAGGTAACCTGGGCCCATGCCATGTAGGGCTTTAAAGGTGATAACCAACACCTTGAATTGGACCTGGCACCCAGTACAGCTCACACAGCAATGGTGTTATGTGTGCCCTCCTTGGAACTCCTAAGGCTGCTCGTGCGGCCGCATTCTGCACCAGCTGTAGCTTCCGGATACTCTTCAAGGGTAGCCCCATGTAGAGCGCATTGCAGTAATCTATATGGGAGATGACTAGGGCATGAGTGACTGACCAGAGGGACTCCCGATCCAGGAAACAGCGTAGCCGGTGCACAACACGAAGCTGCACAAAGGTTCCCCTGGCCATGGCTGCCACCTGCTCTTCGAACAGGAGTCGTAAGTCCAGGAGAACCCTCAGATTCTGCACTGGATCTGTCTGAGGCAGTGCAACCCCATCCAGAGTCAAAGATTATAAGTTCCCAGATACCTGGGAACCCTCAACCCACAGCCACTCCGTCTTACCAGGGTTCAGCTGAAGCCTGTTGTTCCCCATCCAGACCCCCACAGCCTCCAGGCACCGAGAGAGGGTGGTCACAGCATCACTTACATCACCCGGGATGGAGATGTATAGATGAGTATCATCAGCATATTGATGATACCTCACTCTGTGGCGACAGATGATCTCACCCAGTGGTTTCATGTAGATGTTAAAAAGGAGCAGGGAGAACACCGAACCCTGCGGCACCCCACAAAGGAGGGGCCGCGGGACAGCTCTCTTGCCCATCAACACTGATTGGGACCGGCCCTGGAGGAAGGAGGTAAACCACACCACCCACCCCCAACTCCCTGAGCTGACCCAAAAGGATACCATGGTTGATGGTATTGAAAGCCACTGAGAGGTCAAGAAGAGCAAGGATGGATGCACTGCCCCCATCCCGTTCCTGCCAGAGACCATCCATGAGTGTGACCAAAGCTGTTTCCGTCCAATATCCGGGCCTGAAACCTGACTGAAAAGGGTCCAGATAGTCCATTTCATCCAGGATCCTCTGGAGCTGCAATGCCACCACTTTCTCAACCACCTTCCCTAAATAGGGGAGTTGGGAGACGGGATGAAAATTGTCCAGGATGGTGGGATCCAGTGATGGTTTCTTGAGGACGGGGTGTACCAGTACCTCTTTAAAGGCAGCCAGGAACAGTCCCTTTCCCAAGGATGAATTCATCATCACCTGGACCCACCTACATGTCACCTCCCGAGCTGCATTCAAAAGCCAGGAGGGACAAGGATCTAATTGACAGGTGGTGGCATTCACAGACCCAAGAACCCTGTCCACTTCCTTGGGCCCAACAGGATCAAACCATCCCCACATAACTGGGTAAGTACGCTCCCCAGGCATCTCCTCAGACCCTGCTCACGCTTAGCATCCAACTTGGAATGGATTCGAGCAATATTATCCTCCAGATGTCCGGAAAACTCCTCTACATGGCCCTGTAGGTGGGTCACTAGGCCCACCTTCCCCAAAAGGGATTGAGTGATCTTAAACAGGGCCATTGGGCAGCATTCTGCAGATGCAATAAGAGCGGAGAAATACTGACGTTTTGCCACTCTTATCGCCACAAGGTAGGCCTTAATAGCGGCTCTAGCTTGTGTTCGGTCGGATTCGGTCTTTGTCTTCCTCCAGCAGCGCTCTAGTAGTCCTTCTTTAAAACTATATTATCAAGGATTTCATTACTTCTCACTGGAACTTGTCTTTTCACGCAGGCAGGCATGTATGGGAAAAATCCCCTCTGGATTGGTCCTACCATGTCGTATGTATTGGCCATTCTCTTGACTTTCATTTTACAGGAAAGAGGTTCCTAAACTGTTGAGCCAGTAATCAGGTTTTGCCAGAAGTAACACCTAATGGTTTTATATCAATAATGAAATTCTGAGAAATGCAATTGCTGCTTTAGAGAGTAGTAGTGTGAAAAATAAATGAATGTCAAGTTAATAACAATTCCAGGGAGAAACCACAGCTTGTAAGAAATTTTAATTGTGCTTTCATCCATTTTTATTGAACCATTATAGGAAGATTGGGGTAGAAGAATGTATCCTGATGCAAATGTACAGACAGAAACATGAGATAGATATTTCATTCTCTCCCAACTGTGGGCTGCCGTGGTGGGGGCATGGTGCTCCTTGCTGTTCTCAGCAATGAAAACCTTTCTTTGTAATTAATCAAGTGATCCAAATCTACTTTTTTCCCATCTTTTACTCAGGAGTTCAGCTAACAGAGCCATGACATTAAATAACTGGCGGCTAAATAAAGTAATTTTCATATTATGGATGTTTAACAAAATAAATGACCATGTTCAATAAGAAGTCAGTCTGACAAGAGGAAGAAAGCAAGAAAATTCATATGCCTAGTTATTTATTTATTTCACCTCTGGAAATAAACACTTTGTGGAGTTAAATCCACAACTGCTACATGTGCCATGATGGATTACCTATAGGAAGTTGAAATAAACAGCCATCTGTCTTCTTTTGGTTCTTATGCAGAGCTTACCATATAGCACAATGAGACCAAAACAAAACACCCCAAAACAGAGGCCCAAGTGCCCAAACCTGTGAGGGAGAAGGTAAAAAAAGTCAAGATGGTGGCCATAACCCTGCGATACAAACCCTGCCTCTTTTTAACAAGTGTCAAGCATGTGGTGCTTGTAAAAAAAGGAGTGGGGCTTCAATTGTGCTGTCACAGCCACCATCCTTAGTTTTGACCCCACCCACTGCAGCTGTCCCTGCTAAATGGGATTTCATTTGGCTTCAGAAGATAGAACCGTCTCTTGCCACTTTATCTGCTCAGCAAGTTCCACACAAAAACAGCTTTTTCTATCCTAATTACTTTGAAAAAGCACACTAGAAACTATGCAACCTGAAAGGGCCATGAAAAATGAGCAGGAAAATTCTTTATGCATAGCAGAAAGCTTTTTACACATTATCCTCCACCCCCCGCCCCTTCTCTCTCATACCTTTATGAAAGTACAGGCGCAGGATGCTGCTGCCTGTTACAAGATTATTTGCCCATCTGTTCCAGCATTGTTCTTTTCTGACTGGTGACAATTCAGAGAGAACTCACTGCTAGCTGATCTTTTAAAGCGAAGATGCCAAGGACCTCCTGCATGTGCAGCATATGTTCTGCAACTAGCTATGGTCTCCATATGTAAGTAGATGAATACAAGTGAATTCAAAAGCAGGGGTTTATCAGCTGCATAGTAGTCTAGACAGTTCAGGGAATATAACATTTTATATCTGTGTAAAAAAAAATTTTTAAAGAATAATTGAAAAATTGTACATAATTTAAGGGAAAGACAGGTTCTCATGAGGCTTGACAAATAATTCTCCTTTGCTTTTCTAAAAGTCTTGGACTGCATAACTTGTTAGTTATACACACACACACACACACACACACACACACAAGAGTGCTTCCAGAGTATATTATAGGTGGAGGACATATTGACATATTAGTTTTATCCTATGGCCAACTTAGTTATATATAGCCAATGGACCATCCTTACATATGTGCTGGTAAGATAAAGACCGTGAGATATGAAGTGCACAGACAACCCTATCACAGATCTCCATGCTAAATGAGTAAAGATCTGTGTAAGTAGTCTTGGGGCAGAACTTGTATGAACAGTCTGTCCCTTTCCTAGTTCACCTTTACATGTACACAGGGGAACCCTTGCGTAGGATTTTACTATTTTATGTAATTTGAGGAATTTACTCAAAAATTTAACTGATAGTAAATATAACATGTAGTAAACATACAATGTTGCTTTAATTTATGTTCATCACGTGCCTAAAAGAGATGAGGAAAATATTAATTCAGTACACATTTAAAGACAAACCAATTTTCTCTTTCTAGGCCATATAAGCATACACTGTTCTATGCAACAGTTGTGAGCATTTCCATAGAAATGTATTTGTCCTGTTTTTCTTTTTAGTTTTTGTTCACTTTAGTTATTGAATGGCTGTGTATATGAATCATAGATTTGTCTATATGACTCAAAGATGGTTACAGAATGTCACCTTTACTCATGTTCATTTGAAGGCAGGCTATTTAAAAACATCCCCTTCACCCATACAAATTATTTGTTTTCCTCAGCATATTGTTTTGTAGACAATATCAACCTTTCCTGCATTGATCTCTTAGCCAAAACTACTGAAAATGATAAATTCAAAAACCCAAAGTTATTGACAAGGCAGCATTCAAATTCTGATAACTGATCTCTTTGATTATTTTCTGTCATGATAGTTAATCTGGCATCTTCAGTCTTCACTGAAAGAAATAAAATCTCTACATTAAAGTGCCATCTCCTATGATTTGAGAGCTAAAAACAAACACAAATAGCTTTTCCATGATATTATCTGTAGCCACATCAGTATAATCTACATTATTGATTCTTTTACACAACCCACCAATTAGTCAAGATATTTTAAATGGGAATAATTCTGCTACCAGATTTTGTCCTCATAACCAACCAACTTCCTTCCTTCCTTCCTTCCTTCCTTCCTTCCTTCCTTCCTTCCTTCCTTCCTTCCTTCTTCCAATTCAACCTACAGTAATTACAAAGGAAAATACATCAAGAAAATGATGTCAAAATTTACCCTTGCAAAGAAGAGGAAGGAGAAGGAGGAGGAATACACATTTATGTCACATACAAAATAACTGTATATCTGTCCATCCATTCACCCATCCACCCACCCACCCATCTACCCATCCATCCCAAATATAGCTAGCTTGAAAGTCCCCTTCCTTGCCTCTTTGTCAAAACAGTATTAAAAAAAACCCCAAATTAATTCAAATGTTCACAGCATGTGTATCAGCAATCCACTGCTGCAAGTTGGATTTCCAATATTATTATAACCATTATCTTGGTCACGCATGAGAGAGACATAGTCATTGATGTCTTGATATATTCCAAATGCTGGGGATATAACCAAGGAGAATCTGAAGTCATATTAACTATCTTGAGGATTTCAGCTCAACATGGAGCAATCGCAGGACAATTTCAAATCATATGAGAATGTTTCAATTTCCAAATTGCATCTCCAGCAGCAGTCTCTGAGGTATACATAAAATAGGATGTTCTATTGTATTAATCTGTTTTTAAGATTAAAAAAAATTTTTCACATTCTTTAAACTGCCTTTCCAGTTGTGGTTTCTCTTAGTGTTTGTCCCACATTGATGCAGGTTCTACTTGTTTTTGCACCGCACTTAGTGCAGGATTATGAAAAATTCCCTTTCTATAAGCAAGTCACATACAATCAATTATTGTGCAAAGATATTCACAAACAGAAGCCGAAACCAACTAACCAAAATGAGCAGTAACATGTCAGCTATTCTACCCTTCTCATCAATGCTTCTTGATTCAAATCTAGATAGATTACCATCATATGGTGCCTAAAGACAATAAGGCAGAAGCAGCAGTGTAACAAAGAACATGTACAAATAAATGTCATATGCATGATCCATATATTGTTAATATAACCTGATAGAGACCAGGCTGTTCCCACACAGAATTAAGAATGTTCTCTTGTCAGTTGATTGTTAGTTATCTGAACCTAAATATGGATGCTTTGGGGTCGGTGGCAGTGTGTGTTGAAGACTGACCTCTGTTTAAAATAAAAGATGTTGCAAAATAGTACATTTTTTATCTTTAATTTTGGGGTTGGTAGTGGGGCTTATTTTGAGTCAGGGCTTGTCTCCAAAATCTGTTCCCAATGCCAGTGTCCAAAAGTGACAAATGCTTTTGAGCACGACCTGCTGAATAACCACAATCAGCTGCCAAATATCTGTGAGTTGGAGATATGGCTTAAGTGATTTTCATCCAAGCATGTCACATGAGCAATATCAATCTATGGTTGCCAACTTTGTTTCTAGCAAAGTTCCTCTGCCTATAATAAGCTGCCTTACATGTAGGTGATTCAGTGTAATTAAGGTGATGGACAAAGAGTGGGGAGACCCAAATTCCAGTCCACCCTCAGCCACAGAAGCTCACTGGGCAACTTTGGTTCAGTCATGTTCTCTCAGCCCAACCTATTTCCCCAAATTGTTACGGGGCAAAAAAAAAAAAAGAGGAGGAGGAGGAGGGGGCACTATATACTTTGCGTTGAGCTCCTGAATGAAAGATATAACATAAATATAATAAAAAAAGAAATCTAATAAATAGGCAAAGAAGTAGAATCAGCCACTTCCCTCCATGACCTCATCCCAGAAAAGAAAAGACTGAGTAATTTGTCCATCAGGCAGCTTTAAATGATAAATTATTTCATATATGTACTGACTTTATTAACTATTTAGCTTTCCTTGTATAGTGTTTAAGCCTTACCCTTTGGAGTAGGGTAAATACTCTCAAAATGCATGCAATTTCTAGGATTCCTTATATTTTGCATGGAGTTCCAATACATATATCTGGAAAACATGTTTTTAAAAGTCAATATATTGTTCTGTAAATTTCTATGGGGTTCTTAAATTCTGAAGATATCTTCAAAAAAGATGCAATTGTCAGATAAAGAAGGAGACTTTGGTTTATTGAATCTTGAACTATACCATTATGCATACCTTTCGACCAGTACCAAATATTGGATGCCTTCACTTAGTATAAATTCTTCTTCCTGAGCCCTGTTGGAATATTCCTATATATAACACCTTTGGTTCATTGGACTATTTGCAGTTCAAGTTATAATAGTTACACCAATTTGAAAATTGGGGTATACTATTTCTGGAAAATTGCATTTGGATCATTTTGCTCACTCCAAAATGGACCTATGGATCCAGACTTTAACAAAAAAACCTGTTATATGGAAGATTTGGATGGATGCTGGGATTTCTGTTTGAGATCAATTATGGGGTGATAATTAAGAGTATTATCATTTTAAATATTAAAAGATATCATTTGTCTATTGCTACCTGCTGGCAGTATTTACAGCTACAACATTTACTGACATCTTGATTTGGATCAGTAGCATTTTCAGCTTCAGAGACATTTAATTTCTTAAAAGAGATAATTAAATCCTATATGACAAAAAATGCACAATTTTTTCTTATAAATACTTGCTACTGATAAATTAATTTGATATGTAAATTTTAAACACTGAATGGGATAAGGAATTGGAGATCACCATTTTGTCTAAACAGTGGGAAATTGCTTTAATGTTAGTATAAAAAATTTCAATAAATCTTGGATCACAGTTTATTACACAAAAATATCAAACTTATTGGACCCCTTTGCATTTGTATAGAGAAGGAATAAATAAATCAACATGTTGTTGGAGATGTAATGAGAATAACATTTCATTAAAACATAAGCTTTTGCAGTATCCTAAAGATACTATGCCCTGGGAAGAAGTAATTACATAGTGTAACTTTACTTTGAGGAAAAGAACATTTTAAAATGCTAGTACCATCCCTTAGTTATATTTTTGTGATGTGAGATTATAATACATTTTTTTAAGTTAAAGAAATACAGCTTGTTTCTGCACAGAAGCAAAAATGCAGGATGAGGTAGGAAATCCTGTCAATGAGAACAGCTGCCCACAAGCTCCATTTAGCTGTAGTATTGCAAAAGAAACTCCAGAAATTTAGCATAGAACCAGAAAAAAATAGCTTTCAAAATGACCCAAGTAATAAAATCAGGCAGGTTCAAATTCAAACAAAAGAAAACAGGCTTGCAATGAATGAAAAAATTATTTAGAAGCAGGACTCACTTGCAATTATATAAATGCATGCCACCTTTCACGATGGATGGATGGATGGATTTTAAAGACAATTGAAAGGCAGCTCTTTCAAGGCTGTTGATGATCTCCAATCAGTTCTGGTACTAAAAATTAGTTATTCAATCCTAACAATACTGTCTTATTGCAACACTCCCCAGTTTATAGTTCTTAGGGTTATAGGGGAAAAAAAGTCTACTCATCACCTCTCACCTAAGCTGCCAAGTAAAACAACCACTTCATCTATAGCACTGCAGAGACAGACATTAATGGGATAATTTCCTTGTTCTGGAATTTGTATGTACTGTAGCTTTGTATTTGAGATGTTAATAGGATCTTCAAATTAGGAAGGAGAAACTAGCATAAAGAATATCCTTATCCAAGAGTGAACCTACTTGCGCTACTTCTATTTCACATAAAATGAACAGAAAGTAAAACACATTTGGAGTTAAACCAATTTGTTTTGCATTATATCCAGGTATGCGTTGTCAAGGTGCCTCACATTTGCATTTAGATCTCTGTTTCTACAGAGCAAAATAAATATCCACAGAAGATATGATGAAATACAAAAAAAAAAAAAAAGAAATTCTTACCTTTTATTGACTCATAGTTTAATGTTAACAATTGGGCTGTGCAATGCTTTGGATTTAATTACAAAATAAGTGTGGATGTCTTAATGAGTTGTTAATAGGTAATGCATTTATGTTTCTGCATGCTTTGAAACAATTTTTGGGGGGAACTGAATCCAAAGCATTGCCAGTCCTAATTAATACATTTCACCAAATAAAACAGCTCAGCTTGTTCACTGAATAGGTCTTTAATGCAATGCTTAAAATATAAAACTCATCAAGCAGTTAAAATTCTTTAAATATCCAGATGTCTATTTCCAATCTACTACCTGCTGATCTATTCAAAGAAGAGAGCTTCTGGTAAAAGCCCCCAAAGCATTCCTTGAAATTGCTAAATGGGCAGGTCAATTTGGTAATAATTATGTCCTAGAAGCTATTAAACTATTTAAAGCCAAAGTTCTGGTTTTGATGCTATATGGTGCTCAGCTATGTATTTATAAGGAATCTCCTAGTTAGAAGTAATTCAATCCATTTTTAAAAAAAATCTTATTACAAGTTCCTAATTCAACTTCTAATGCTTGGGCTGCTTTTCTCTTGGGGCCAGTTTAAGACTTGCCATCATAGATTTTGGATGAATCAAGTCTATTGGAGAACTTCCTTAGTCCATCTCACCATGCTAGGTAGGTTCTCTTCAGTGCTAAGAAGACAAATTTGGCATACTGCGGTCTTACTTTGTCAGCACTACTTGCTTTAGGACTTGATAAAACCCTGGCTGAATTGAAGCAGAGCATTTGTGATTTAGATATCGAAAATGACAGAGTTCCCCATCCCTTTTAAAGCCCAATTGCTCCTCCTCCCTGGATTGTCCCTAGATATTTCTTTACCATTTTATATGTTCCTATAGAAGACTATTTATCCTGACCTGAATTGGGGCACTATATATTAGGGCAACAACTGGTAGATATATACTGTAGGTCTCCTATATGAAAGCCAAACTTGTTTTTGTACAGACTTGGTGGTAGAACCTATCTCACATGTGTTATTAAAATGTTTGTTATACACTCAATGGTGATCAAAATTAATACTTCCAATTGTTAACAACTCTAATTGCCACTGCAACCAGGAGGCCATTACCGTTCTCTTGAGTGACCACTCTTCAGAAACCTGTAAGAAGTTTGCAAAAATTTTATCAATAGCTATAGCTGTTAGAAACTGCCTGGTTCCTCCCTCATACTATTAATTGTTAGCTGTTAATTGTTTCAGGGTTTCCTTCCAATTGATTTTATAGTTATTGTATTGTTGGTCTTTTTTCTTGTGTTTGGTTTTGGACCATAAATAAATTTTGATTGATTGATTGATTGATTGATTGATTGATTGATTTCAAGTGAGGATTTGCAAACTCATCTTGAAGTTTCCTGCTGTATCATGAAGCTCATTGGATGATCTTGGTCTAGTCATGAAGATTTAAAAAGTTGCCTTATATCAACTGAATTCATAACCTGCTGAAATCTTTGGTTGGTCACTAATGGTTTATTGAACAAATCACAGTTGGCTGGATTTATAAAGCTGTCCACTATGGCTTACAAACTGCAAAATCTGGGTTCAAGGAATATGGTAACCCAAGCCAAATAAATAAGTATGGCTTAGTGTGGTGTGCAAGCCAGACAATCTAACCCACTATTATTTACCTTTCCTGGTACCAGCTCCCTTATGTTTAAGAAAGTGACTTTTCCCTAGATAAATATCCTGCTGATGGAGCTTTGGAATGCAGAGCAGGTTTTCTACCACCTAGGTAAAGGTAAAGGTTCCCCCCGCACATTTGTGCAGTCGTGTCCGACTCTAGGGGCCGGTGCTCATCTCCGTTTGTTAGCCGAAGAGCCAGCGTTGTCCGAAGACGCTTCCACCTAGCCTTCTATTTTTCTCCTTTACCTATTAATTTGGCTTGATGGCAAGCTAAGATGGGGATTGAGGTGTCATGCACGTTGTCCTGAGTTCCTTGAAGAAATATGAGATATAAATATATTTATTTATTTATTTATTTATTTATTTATCATACTTATATCACCGCCCATCTCCCCCCACAGAGGGGACTCTGTTATAATAACATAACTGAGAAAGCCACAGTTTAAATATCTGGTGCCACTCAAAACTGAAACAAGGTGTCCTGTATTCAGTACTCAGGTATTATATTTGAATAAACAAAGTTGAGAATTCTGTTCAACGTCTCACATGTCAGGGCAGAAGATTTTTATTGTCATAGGACGCAAACATGGCTCTGCAGTCATGGCTTTATGAAATAACGTAACTGAAGGAAATCAGATCTCCAGCCACTAATACAGTGTCTCAGGAAAACCACAAGCTTGTTGGCAAACAGCTGCTAGACTGTTGGTGAGCTTGCCAACTGCTGCATTGTATGATTGATTAGGGATGTCAGATGTACAATAGGCCTAATAAGACCTATGCAGAAAATGCCCATTGTCGGGAAGGAAGAATGCTTGGGATAGCCATGCCAACCCTTGGCAGTTGATCAAATGATATGGCAAATGGTAGTAAGACAGTCCTTCATGAAAGCAACAAGGAGAGATGAAAGAAAAGGCATAATTATCAGGTCTACTGGAATGAGATGAAGCCAGAGAGAGTTGATTATGACTATGCTCTTTACATTCTTTTTCAACTCCCATTTCATTTTTTTATTTTTATTTTTTCCTGGTCTCCTGATTCCACACAGGTCCCATTCTTAAAAAGAATCCTTAATTAGTCTTTATGATTAATGGTATATTTATTTGCAGTTACTATTTGTGCAGACCTAATGAAAGAGGAGATTTTTTTTCTAAGAAAGAAGAGATGCAGGAGTTTGGATCTGACAAGCTACTTTACTGCAGTAATTAACCAGGGGTTAACAAAAACTCATTACTGTGCTCTTTATTTTTAGCTCAGCATTGGTACTCCTTTGTGTCCAAGTGGCATGGAAAAGCTTCCATTTAAGTGAGAAGTTTTGCACTAGTAAGATAATACGTTCACGATATGCACTATACTTCTTTAACAATTTCCATTAGTGATTCTGAAACTGTAATAGGAACCATTTATTAACTGCTGAGCTTCTGTGGGAAAGTTGGCACATATTTAATGATTCCCCATTTATTTATTCACCACAGAAAAGCAGACATTTTACTTTAGGCAGTAAGGGCATATGTACAGTATTTTATTTATTTAATTTATATAACATATATAATGTACAGTATATAAAGCTGTTCTCTATTAGATCTATTCAGTCATTGAATCGGGATCCAAGATTTATATGAGAAAAGTTAGAATTACACTCATTAAATGTTCCCATCAATATGCCTGGCTTATTGTCCAATGTGATCTCTTAATTGTGTCTACAAATGTGGATGTAGCTAACATAAGGCTATTATACAAATGTCACCTTAGCTGAATGCAGAGGGTTTGCTATAGTGAAGGCATGGGTTTGCAAGCCTGAACCTGAGCGCAACTATTTGCAAGAAGCTATTGACCTCTGCTCTATTTTATGAATGCTATTGATTCCAAAGGAGCAGCAGTGCTCTTGTCATACTCAGCAGTTCTCTGTTCGCTGAGATTGAAACTGTCATAAAGAAAGTGTTTTATCTATAATCTACGGCATTTACCTTTACCTATGGCACCTGTTTTAAGGAGCTAGATTAAAATAGATCTATGAAGATCTGTTGTCAGGAGAGCTCTTCTTGAGGGTTTCCTTCATCCTGTGGGAAGGATTAGATGTGGTTAGCACCATCCAGATTATTGAAGACACCAGCCAGGAATGCCAGAAGGCAGAGTTAAAAGAGACAGTATTAATACAATAGCACAGAGCTTTCCAAACTGTGTGTCGGGACACATTAGTGTGTTGGCTGCAGTGGCGGTGGCTGCCTCCGAGCCCTGCCAGGATTCCACGCAGGTCCTAGTGCCTGCCTTGTGCCCTGCTGCCTCCAAATCTGCCCTGCCAGGATTCCACGCAGGTCCTAGTGCCTGCCTTGTGCCCTGCTGCCTCCAAATCTGCCCTGCCAGGATTCCACGCAGGTCCTAGTGCCTGCCTTGTGCCCTGCTGCCTCCAAATCTGCCCTGCCAGGATTCTGCGCAGGTCCTAGTGCCTGCCTTGTGCCCTGCTGCCTCCAAACCTGCCCTGCCAGGATTCTGCGCAGGTCCTAGTGCCTGCCTTGTGCCTTGCTGCCTCCAAACCTGCCCTGCCAGGATTCTGCGCAGGTCCTAGTGCCTGCCTTGTGCCCTGCTGCCTCCAAACCTGCCCTGCCAGGATTCTGCGCAGGTCCTAGTGCCTGCCTTGTGCCCTGCTGCCTCCAAACCTGCTGTGACTCTGCGCAGGTCCTAGTGCCTGCCTTGTGTCCTGCTGCCTCCAAACCTGCCCTGCCAGGATTCTGCGCAGGTCCTAGTGCCTGCCTTGTGCCTTGCTGCCTCCAAACCTGCCCTGCCAGGATTCCACGCAGGTCCTAGTGCCTGCCTTGTGCCCTGCTGCCTCCAAACCTGCCCTGCCAGGATTCTGCGCAGGTCCTAGTGCCTGTCTTGTGCCTTGCTGTAAGAGTGTGTTGCGAAATGATGCAAGTCTAAAAAGTGTGTCACCAACATGAAAAGTTTGGAAAGCTCTGCAATAGCATCACCAAGCAAGAATTTGGGGCAGAAATTTCCACAAAATGAGCAGAAGGGTTCAAGTTGGCCAGGTAGGCTTATCACACTTTGAAATCAATGAAGTAATAAATCTTGCCATCTAAACAACTTTCTTCCCTTTCCAGGTGTTGGGTAATGTTTCATTAGAGCATAATAAAAGGGGTGGGAGCTTTTTAGATGACAAGGATAGGAAACCTAAAAGAGAAACAGTGTGTTAGAACCAAATGCAAACTATCTAAACCAAAAGGAATCTGCCACTTATAAAAAGCCACTCCTGTGATGCTGTAGAAAACAGCTCTAGTATGCTGAGGAGCAACAACCATTAATCTGTCTCTAATACAGTAGTAATACAGATGCTTAGCAGTCTGCCCTAATCACAGAAGCAATTTCTATTCTGGTTAGTTTAAATCAAAAGTCTAAGATTGCAGGAAATTAATTATCATGACAAATTTGACTGAGATACATTTTAATGATCTGAGATTAAAACAAAAAACACCTGGACAGCAGTTTCCACTTATGTGATCAAACATCTTAATGTGGACATGAATTTATATGAGAATTAGCTACTAAACATTCATTTTGAGCCTTTTTTTTTGTAACATTGTTCCCTCTTAGAGCTGTTCATTCTTTCTTTTGTTTCTATTGTGACAGAGCCATAAGATGAAAAGACTTGTGTTACACTCCATGTCATTATAATTATCATTACAGTAATTAACTGTACAGAGAAAAAAATTAAAATGAACTTTGTACTAAATATTACAGTTAAAAATATTTCTACAAAGTTTTTAAAGATTTATATTCTTAAAATCCTGCCCTATACAAATCAGTTACTTATGCATACATTTCACTGAAATCAACAGGGATGATGCATCTGTAATTGCAGCTTGAATTCCTTCAGTTATGACTCTGTATAATGAGGATCTTTCTTCCACCAATTACGGTGCATATATTCAGTACAGCTACCATGTAGGGCCTTGGGGAAGAAGCCTGCAGCCCTGCTTAGCAAAATCAAACACAATAGGGCTGAATTAATATATTATGAAGTAAGAAAAATATTATCATCTAAAGAGAGAAACCTCTTTACCAGTGTCCAAAAATACAGAATCTAATAGTACTTAATTTCACCATTGCACAATGTAGCAAAGCCTAAGAGCAAGTAATTTCCAATTTGTTGCCTGCAGTTCCTTTTGGTAGATGGGTGGCTATATAAATTTACTTAATAACAATAAGAACAACAAAAACAATAATCTCTTTATGCCCTATATGATTACTTGAAGTAAGTCTTAATTGAGTACAATAGTGTTTAGTTCCAGGTAAGCGAGTATAGGATTTCAGCCTAGCAGTACAGATTAGGGGAAAAGACAATGGGAACTGTATTGTTTGCCATCAAATCACATTCCATTTAGCCCCATCTTCCAAAGTCAGAGAAATTTGAATATTGTGTTATGGCTACCAGTCCACTTTTTGAAGTAGCAATGATATTACAGCATACAGCCACTCTCACACACACCACAACTAATGGCCTGTCAGTAAGCCAAAAATGAGACAGCTAATTTCAAAATTAATCTTACAATGTTCTATTCACAGCTTATTTTCAACATTTTCAACTTGATTAAGAATGTAATAAATGATGATAATGATTAGAAGCTTATTACCTTTACTCCCAGTGAGTCAAAAAATGGAATTGGGAACCAAATGTTTCCAGGTAAAAGTACAGCATATAAATCATCAGGCACTCTACTTCAGTTTGATTCATTTTGGTTTCAGTTTGACATTTACTCTTCCTTGAAACTGATGTATTTTATAGAAAAATCACATCAAATGCCAAATTGGGGAGGGGGAGACATATTTACAACTAGTTGTTGTTGTTGTTAGTTGCCGTCGAGTCGTTTACGACTCATAGCAACCCTATGTATAATAGAATGAAATGCTAAACGGTCTTGCGCCAATTGCCTGACTGTTCCAACGCATCCATTGTTGAAGTAATTGCATCAATCCATCGTGTGAAGGTCTTCCTCTTTTCCGCTGGCCCTCGACTTTACCAAACATGATATCCTTTTCAAGCAATCGGTCTTTCCTGACAATGTGCCCAAAGTATGAGGGTCTAAGCCTAGTTATCCTCACCTCTAGTGAACATTTTGGATGTATTTCTTCTAAAACTGATTTGTTTGTTCTTCTGGCAGTCCATGGTACTTTCAGTAATCTTCGTCAAGACCATAATTCAAAGGCATCAATTCTTCTTCTATCTTCCTTTTTTAATGTCCAAGTTTCACAGGCATATGTGGCAATTGAGAAAACCATAGCATGAGTCAGACGCACCTTTGTTTTTAGACTGATGTCTTTACTTCTGAAAACCTTAGATAGGTCTTGGATGGCAGATTTTCCCAGCGTGATACGTCGTCTGATTTCTTGATTACTACTTCCCTTGGCATTGATCGTTGATCTGAGTAGAATGAAATAGTTGACAACTTCAATTTCTTCTCCATTAATTGTGACATTACTTACTGGTCCATTTGTGAGAATCTTCATCTTCTTCACATTCAAATGTAGTCCATATTGCTGACTACAGTCTTTAATCTTCATCAGCAAGTACTTCAAGTCTTCTTCATTTCCAGCAAGCAAAGTTGTGTCATCTGCATATTGTAGGTTGTTAATGAGTTTTCCACCAATTCTGATACCCTGCTCTTCTTCGTACATACCTGCTTCTCGAATTATTTGTTCAGTGTACACATTGAATAAATAGGGTGAAAGTAAACAACCTTGCTGCACACCTTTTCCAATTTTGAACCACTCGTTATCACTGTTTTCTGTTCTAACGACTGCCTCTTGATCAGTGTACAGATTAAGCATGAGTACAAATGAGTACAAGCTCTGGGATTCCCATTCTTCGTAATATTAACCATAACTTGTTATGGTCCATACAGTCAAACGCCTTTGCGTAATCAATGAAGAAGAGGTAAACATCTTTCTGGTATTCTTTGCATTCAGCCAAGATGCATCTTACATCAGCTCTCATGCCGCGTCCTCTTCTAAATCCAGCTTGGACTTCTGGTAGTTCTCTGTCAATGTAAGGCTGCAAACATTGTTGAATTATTTTCAGCAAAATTTTGCTAGCATGTGAAATTAATGAAATTGTTCGATAATTTCCATATTCAGTTTTATCTCCTTTGGAATGGGTATGAATACGGATCTCTTCCAGTCAGTTGGCCAGGTCTCTGTCTTCCAAACTTCTTGACATAGAAGAATAAGTGCTTCCACTGCTGCATCTGATTGCTGAAGTATCTCAATAGGTAATCCATCAATTCCTGGAGCCTTGTTTTTCACCAGTGCCTTCAGTGCAACTTGAACTTCTCCCTTCATTACCGATGGTTCATCTCCTGGAATAGATGAACATCGGCTAACTCTTTTTTATACAGTGATTCTGTATATTCCTTCCATCTTCTCTTAATACTACCCATCATTTAATGTATTGCCCATAGAATCTTTAAGTATAGCAACTCGGGGCTTGAATTTTCAGTTTGAGAAATGCTGATTGTGTTCTTCCTCTTTGATTTTCTAACTCTAGGTCTTTGTTTATTATTTATTTATTTATTAAATTTTTATCACCGCCCATCTCCCCACCCCCAAGGAGGGACTCTGGTCTTTGCATATTTCATCATAATATTTTTCCTTATCTATTGTAGCTGCCCTATGAAATTTTCTATTTAGTTCTCTTACTTCATTCTTCCTTCCTTTAGCTTTAGCTACTCAGTGTTTAAAAGCAAGTTCCAGAGTCTCATCTGACATCCATTTGGATCTTTTCTTCCTTTCCTGCCTTTTTAATGGTCTTTCGCTTTCTTCGTATATTATGTTCTTAATATCTTCCCACAACTCTTCTGGTCTTCGATCATCAGTATTTAGTGCCTCGAATCTATTTTTAAGGTGATCTCTAAATTCAGGTGGGATGTTTTCAAGGTCATACTTTGGCAGTCTTGATCTTACTTTATTTTCATTCAGCTTGAACTTGCACATAAGCAGTTGATGATCTGTCCCGCAGTCCACTCCTGGTTTTGACTTAACTGATAGTATTGAGCTTCTCCATCGTCTCCTTCCACAAACGTAATCAATTTGGTTTCTGTGTAATCCATCTGGCAAGGTCCATGCGTATAGTCGTCGACTGTGTTATTGAAAAAAGTGTTGCAAATAAATAAATCATTGGTCTTACAGAATTCTATGATATGGTCTCCAGCATTGTTTCTGTCACCAAGGCCATATTTTCCAACTACTGACCTTTCTTCTTTATTTCCAACTTTTGCATTCCAGTCACCAATAATTAACAAAGCATCTTAGTTGCATGTTTGATCAATTTCATATTGCAGCATTTCATAAAAGTTTTCAATTTCTTCAACTTCATTATTCGTGGTTGGTGCATAAATTTGAATAATAGTAGTATTAACTGGTCTTCCTTGTAGACGTATGGATATTAGTCTACCACTGGTGGTGTTATACTTTAGAATTGATTTTGAAATATTCTTCTTACTGATGAATGCCACGCCGTTCCTCTTCAATTTTTCATTCCCAGCATGGTATACCATGTGACTGTCGGATTCAAAGTGTCCAATGCCAGTCCACCTCAGCTCACTAATGCCTAAGATGTCAATCTTTAGGCGTTCCATTTCACTCGTAACAACCTCCAGTTTTCCATGGTTCATACTTCATACATTCCATATCCCAATTTGTAATGGATGTTTGTAGCTGTTACTTCTCATTTTGCCACATCAGCAAATGAAGGTCCCGAAGGCTTTACTCCATCCGCATCACAAAGGTCAGCTCTACTTTGAGAAGGCAGCTCTTCCTCAGTAGCATATTGAGTGCCTTCCAACCTGAGGGGCTCATCTTCCAGCACTATATCGCAAAACGTTCTGTTGTAGTCCACAGGGTTTTCATTGGCACGTTTTCGGGATATATAGTTTTACAACTAGTACTCGTGTGCTTTCATACAGTTCTCATTCAGTCTCATTCATACAGTTCTCACACATGAAGACTTTCCAGGGGTTTGGGTCCTAGATTTCTCAAGAGGGGGGGAAAAACCTGTTTCAAGCAGGCCCTTCTGTTGTATTTTTTATTTTGTGATCTAAAAAGAATCTGGGTCACAAGATTCAGACTAGCCTCATTTTAAAAGCACAAGCTGAGCTTTTTTTTTCTCTTACCTGAAAGGCTCCAAAAAGTCTGCTAGTACCAAATTCCTCAAATGCTTGTTACCTATCTGTATCAGAAGACATCCTCCCTGAAACGCAAAATGGCTTCCGCCCTTCCAGGGGAACAGTGGATATGATCTTCACTGCACAACAGCTTCAAGAAAAATGCAAGGAGCAAAACCGCCCTCTGTACATGGCGTTTATTGATCTGACTAAAGCTTTTGATACTGTAAATCGTACTGCTCTCTGGACCATCCTTCTGAAAATCGGATGCCCTGATAATTTTGTGAACATCTTGCGGCTACTCCATGATGACATGATGGCAACAATCCTGAATAACAATGGCTCTCAAAGCGATCCATTTAAAGTGGAATCCGGCGTTAAACAGGGATGTGTTATTGCTCCAACCTTATTCGCTATCTTCATCGCTATGATTATGCACCTTGTTGAAGAGAAACTTCCTACTGGTGTAGAAATTATATATCGAACAGATGGAAAGCTTTTTAATCTTAGTAGGCTGAAAGCAAAAAATAAGGTAATTACAACTTCTGTTATAGAACTTCAATATGCTGATGATAACGTAGTCTGTGCACACTCCGAGGAAGATCTTCAAACTATCCTAAACATCTTTGCAGAAGCATATGAAAAACTCGGCCTCTCGATTAACATTAAAAAAACCAAAGTGCTTTACCAGCAAGTTCGAACCAATCCCTCCGCAGCACCATCAATCCAGCTTAAAGGTGTGTCACTAGAAAATGTCGACCACTTTTCTTATCTCGGCAGCCATCTATCTACAAAAGCCGACATTGACGCTGAAATTCAGCATCGCCTGAGCTCTGCGAGTGTAGCTTTCTCCCGAATGAAGCGTAGAGTGTTTGAGGATTGGGACATTCTCAGGGAGACCAAAATGCTTGTTTACAAAGCCATTGTACTACCAACCCTTCTGTACGCCTGTGAAACATGGACCCTCTACAAACGCCACCTCCAACTTCTTGAAAGATTCCATCAACGCTGCCTCCGAAAAATTCTGCAAATTACTTGGGAAGATAGGCGGACTAATGTTAGCGTATTAGAAGAAGCGAAAACCACCAGCATTGAAACAATGATCATCCAACATCAACTTCGCTGGACCGGCCATGTTGTTCGAATGCCTGACCATCGTCTTCCAAAGCAGCTACTTTACTCCCAACTTAAGAATGGAAAACGGAATATTGGTGGACAGCAAAAGAGATTCAAAGACACTCTCAAAGCTAATTTTAAAAAAATGTAATATCAGCATTGAGAACTGGGAAGCCCTAACTCATGAGCGTTTCAATTGGAGGTCAGCCTTTATTAATGGCGCTATGGACTTTGAAGAAGCGCGAGTACAGGGCGAAAGGGAGAAAAGAGCTAAAAGGAAGGCACGTCAGGCAAACCCTCATCATGACCGTCTCCCACCCAGAAACCTATGCCCTCACTGTGGGAGGTTGTGCGGATCCAGAATTGGCCTTTATAGCCACTTACGGATCCACTGTTAAAATTTTACCTTTGGAAGACAATCTTACTCGGCTACGAGAGATCGCCAATGAATGAATGAAAAGGGATAATTGCTTCAGCTAGGCTGAGCTGGATAGTCACATGTTACATTGATTACTATGGCAAATGATTACTTGTTATCAAGTTAATTTGTATAGAAAAGAGATCTTTTGTTTAAGCCAGCCGGCTATGCTTATCTCAATCTATTCTAATGAAGGTGTTTGCCTGCTGCTGTGGGCGTCTCTGAGGTGAAACAGATTCCTATAAATATGTTCTGTTGTTTTAAATAAATACAACTATATTTTTACTGCAAAAGTTTATTTTTATTGATCTCTCTCTCTCTCTATCAATCTTCTGCAACTCTGCATTTAAAAATAAATATTAATAACACCTTCAAATGCTGATAATTGGCTACGGTGCATTAACATGACTTATGCTATGCCAGCTTGTTTGGTTTTCTGGTGCATTTGCTATAATGTAGCTTTATGGTGTGTGTGTCACTAGGACTGTTTGTTTTTTGTTTTGTTTTTAATTTTAATTTTATGGGCCTGCATTGAGCAAATTTGGAGCTATAAAGCATAATTGATCAACACTGGGTCTCTATGCATGAATTTGCACAAAAGTCTCATTCTACCTATCATCATACCAAGTAAAAATAAATTTATTTTATTGTCCTCTTTAAACTTCTCGTGGTCCACAAACAGAATTCCAAATTTTATCCTCAAGAATATCTTATACACTAAAGAGAAGCAGGGGCATTTTCCTTGCTTTTACTAAAGACAAGATGCTGCCAAAGTCAGGAGCTTTTTCAAAGGGTGAACATTGTGTAAATAGTGATTGCCTCGCAGATGGGTTCATCTTGAACATAGCTAGAGCTATATACACACCATGCCAGCTAAACAAATAAAGAGATGCTGTATGAAGACAATAACAAAAGCAGAGATAAAAGCTGAAATTTACAGCCAATGTAAACCTTCTTACTTTGCATCAGAATCTTCAACTTTTGGTATTTGGGGGTTGTACCCCACTTAGATGAATTGTCACCATTTGTGCAATGCTTTCAGGGTTCAAAGTGTATATCATTTATTATCTAATTTTAATTCTTATAGCAACCCTATATATGAATATTATATTCTCTACAATGCAGATAACCATCTATGGGATTGATCATGACAAAGATATGTGGAGTTCTTGGCACTCTCTGAGCTTGGTTGTTTGCTTGCAGATGTTTCATTACCCAATTAGGTAACACCATCAGATATATGTCTTAGTACTCTCTGATTCATAGTCAACCTCTTTCCCATTATTCTTTACTTCAGACTCACAAGGAGACATTGAAGCCTCACTCTCTCAAAAACTTTATTCTGATTCTTCTTCAGTTTCTGAGATTTCTTCAGGAATATACAGTATATCTTCAAATATATATTCACAGCTTTTTAAAAAAGACACCATTGCAACCTAGGTGGGACGGCCCATACCAGATCCTTTTGACAACACAAACAGCAGTTCAGGTTGCTGAACGGAACACCTGGCTTCACTGGCCACACATCAAACCGGCAGTCCGAGATCACAGCCCCCTACCTGCCTCGACACCATCTGTGCCTCCCATCAAACTCGTTAGGGATCCAGATTCTGACATTTGGGGTTTGAAAGAATGTCTTGGCTTATAATGCTGTGACCCCTCCTACTAGAGGTTTCTAAAGGGAATCCAGTCACTATTCCCTTTCCTTCCTCAACCACAACTACCGACTGGACCCTTTTACACACCTCCAGATCCCCACAACCTCTGAACACTCCTTTTCGCTTATGCAAACAGCAAGTATTATCCCAATACCAATGGCTCCCTGGAGCTATGGGTGACTGTATAACTTTTACAGGAAAAGGTGATTGGATGCACATAGGTACCAAACTCTTTTCTATTCATAAGTCCTGTTACCATTCCTAGGTGTGCTATGGGAATATGCTTTCCCATGCACAGAGGGGGGATTGTTGGATTGTAAACATATTCTTACATTTCTGTATATATAAATACAAATATATTTCATATTCATATATTAGAAACATTTGCACTTGCATTATGGCTCTGAAACCATGTTGTATTTCCTTGAAGAGTTTTGTTGACTTTCTTACCCTTCCTTTCTAACAGGCCTTGATAGATAGCTGTGCCCATAGAAAGATAAAGTGTACATTCCAAGGATAGCTTCTCCAGAGGAAATGTATTGTTTAATAACGGTCAAGGGGCCCTAGCAAGGATGGAAGGAAGTTCCTAATATGGAGTGAAGGAAGGAAATTCCTAATATGGAATGAGGGTAAGGTGGAGTATGGGTAACTGAGTAAGGGGTGGTCTTCTAAAGGAGGAATTGAATGGAATCTATATAATGTGCTGTAGGAAGGGGGTCTTGCGCGGCCGCCCACCTAACAGCTTGCTGCCATTGTTTTTGCTCTTGGGTGAATAAACTCCTAACTTCATGCAATTCGTCAGTTTCTTTACTCCCGGCTCAGGAACGAATCTGGTAAGATAAAATTTACTTCTAACACTAGGATTCTCAAGTACATGAATCCTATATCTAGTAATCTACTGAACATGTTTCCCTTATTGGCAGAATAAGGAAACAGGTAATGTGACCATTCAAATAACCAAATTTTCATGTATCTACTGTGCCAGTAAGAGCTGATTGTGGGAAGTACTTTTTTCAGCAGCTACCATGTTTCATCAAAAATGAATGAATTTGAGTGTGAATCTCATTTATCCTTCTTTTCATTTCTTTCCCTTTAATTTAGCCCAACCCCAAACTACTGATTATTAAATCTCCAAATTCCAAAGCTTTTAAATTCCTTTGGTAATAGTAAAATTGTGGCATCTTCTTTTCAATTTTAGGAAAATATAAATCAACAGTACATAAGTTAAATTCATCAGAATGTCTAAGTTACAACTAGGTATTGTATGCTGTGGTCCTCAAGAGTTCATTTGCAAATTTATATTTGACACAGCTTAACTGTGTAATTGGCTATTGTTCTACTAAGCTAGAAATGCCCAGTTATTTGTTCTCAGGCTGTTCCCTATGCCCACTTTGCTCTTGGTGGGTTTCCAGCCCTACTCCAGCTTCCCTTTGATTACTGTCTTGCCAAACTACACAGGCTGACCTCAGCACTGATTCTTTTCTTGCCTCTTCAGGCTTCCAAAAATGCTCTTTTGAAATTACATCTCCTGGCATTCCATGTCTCTTACCTGAGCCTTACTTTTTGCTTCTCTGTGTTATTTGATCACTGACCTGGAAGTTGGTCCCAAGCTTACATCCCTTCCCTTAGGCCTTAACTATTCAAAAAGTCAATGTCTCAATTTCTTATATAGTTATGACACTCATTTAAGTACTGAGATCAACAATTTCAAGGATCTATGTATTGCTTGGCATATAGCAGCAGTTCCAAAGCACTTGTCCATCTTTCACCTTAGAAGATATTGTTGTACCGTTCAACACTGTCCAGTGTACGAAAGTGAGCAAGCAGACAACTTGAGAGGAAATGTATTTTGTTCCCATTTTAAATGCAAATTTCCTTCATTTTTACTTTTCAGTCTTGTACTTGAACCAGAAAACAGTTACGGGGTGAAATCTGCACTTTTCTACATTAGGTGAAGCTGTCTGCAGTTCAAATTAATGGACACAAAAAGCATACACAATGGCAGAAACTGTTTACGGAAATGCATATATTACAAAAAAGAGCACACAGAACAAAAATGTGCATAGTAGGGGAAATTATTCAGGAAAATGTGTATCTTAGGAACATTACACACAAAATGTACAGTATGTATTAGGGAAAGTGATTATGCAATATGCGTATGAAGAGAAATATTTATGAAAATATCTGTATGAAAGTGCAGACTTTTTAAAAAATAGCAAAATAAAAAAATGGAGCAGAAAAGATGTAAAATTGGAAAAAGTAACAAAGCTTAGCAAAACCAAGTTTGATAGATGTGTTGATTACTAAACACCCATCAACTGCTATTGAGGTAGATTGAGCTTTCAACATACAGTATATATAAAAATAGAGAAACAGGGATGCAGGCATGCTTTTGAAACCACAATGACATTACATATGTCATGATATCATCACACAGATGACACACTTTATGTAACTTGTCCCTCTCACTCCCTGCAGATGCCCATGAACAGGGAATTCACTAATAGTTGGAATCTCCCATTTAACCACTTTACAGCTAACTGGTAACAGCATGTCATGGGTGTTCCCATCCTATGGAACAGCCATCCTCAAGGTGTGGATGGCCCCCTCCCGCATGGCCTTTCTGGACGTAGGTAAAAAGCTAGCTCTTGCAAAAGGCTTTTGGAAATTGACTGTGGAGTCATCAGCATCAATATTAGTTCTATTGATTTAAACCCATTTTGTACTATTTAATGTCATTGCTTTAACTTAACGTATGAAAACCACCTAGACCATCTTGGACTGTGGTGGTAGTTAAATCACACAAATAAATCAGTAAATAAATGCTGCTTAATGCATGGTAAACCATTTTTACACCATATGCAAATATTACCTTTTGGAAATCTGGATATAAGCATCAGCATTTAATAAAATGTTCTTGTTCAGGAAATTTTGTCATTCAAATAATTTCTGGCTGAACAGAACCCCACTGAGGAACAAATATAAATTTAATTAAAGAATTTCTAGCCCAGATAATAGTAAAGTTCCCTCGGCAGCTTACAATATAAGCAAAAGTAATATAAAATTTTACTATAATAAAAGAATAAGAAGGGTAAACAAATAATAAACTATGATCGGGGGGGGGGGACCTTAAGTCTTAAAACAGAGGTTCTCAAATTTTGTGGTGCCATGATCCCTTAAAACAATTCCCGGCGGCCTTTAAGGAGGCGCTGGTGCACCCCCTCCTCAAAAAACCGTCTTTGGACCCTACTATTCTGGGCAATTTTCGCCCAGTCTCCCACCTTCCCTTTTTGGGAAAGGTGGTTGAGAAGGTGGTGGCGTTGCAACTCCAGAGGATTCTGGAAGAAACGGATTATCTGGACCCTTTTCAGTCAGGTTTCAGGCCAGGATATGGTACAGAGACTGCATTGGTCGCGCTTATGGATGATCTCTGGCGAGGGCGGGATGGAGGGAGTGCGTCCATCCTGGCTCTCTTAGATCTCTCAGCGGCTTTTGATACCGTCGACCATGGTATACTCTTGGGGCGGCTCAGGGAGTTGGGGGCGGGCGGCGTGGTTTTGCGCTGGTTCGCCTCCTTCCTCCAGGGCCGTTCCCAGTCGGTGTTGATAGGGGAGGAGAGAGCTGACCCGCGACCCCTGTCTTGTGGGGTGCCGCAGGGATCGGTTCTCTCTCCTCTCCTATTCAATATCTACATGAAGCCGCTGGGCGAGATCATCCGTCACCACGGGATGAGGTATCACCAATATGCTGATGATACCCAGTTATACATCTCCATCCCGGGTGAAGTAGGTGATGCGGTCGATGCCCTATCTGGAGGCTGTGGGGGTCTGGATGGGGAACAACAGGCTTCAACTGAACCCTGGTAAGACGGAGTGGCTGTGGATTGACGGCCCCCCTAGATCCGGGAAGTTGTCATCTTTGGTTCTGGGTGGGGTTGCACTACCTCACTCAGATCCAGTGCGGAATCTGGGGGTCCTCCTGGACTCGCGACTCCTGCTCGAAGAGCAGGTGGCAGTCGTGGCCAGGAGGGCCTTTGCACAACTTCGAGTTGTGCGCCAGTTACGCCCTTTCTTGGATCGGGAGGCCCTCCGAACAGTCACTCATGCCCTTGTCATCTCCCGCATAGACTACTGTAATGCACTCTACATGGGGCTACCCCTGAAGAGTATCCGGAAGCTTCAGCTGGTACAGAATGCGGCGGCGCGAGCAGTTACGGGTGCCATAAGATCGGCACATGTAACACCTCTGCTACGCGAGCTGCATTGGTTGCCAGTTTGCTTCCGGGTCCAATTCAAGGTGTTGGTGATTACCTTTAAAGCCCTATATGGCATAGGGCCAGGGTACCTGAGGGACCGTCTCGTCCCGATAACGTCAGCCCGCCCCACCCGTGCGTGCAGAGAAGGCATGCTTCGGACCCCCTCAACAAGAGAATTCCATCTAGCGGGGTCCAGGAGGCGTGCTTTCTCTGCGACAGCCCCCGCCTTATGGAACATCTTGCCCCCGGAGGTGAGACTGGCCCCTTCACTCCTGGCCTTTCGGAAGGCCCTTAAGACCTGGCTCTGCCGCCTGGCCTGGGACAACGGAGGTGGTAGTGCCTCCTGGGGTTGGCTGGCCCCGTAGCAATAAGACCTATGCTACGGTCTCCAATCCATCTGGGATTCTATTTTATATTATATTATATTTGATTTATTTTTATACATTTTCTACTTTGTATGGTTTTAAATATTTTAAATTTTTAAGTCTTAATTATTGTAACCCGCCCAGAGTCCCTTGTATGGGAGATGGGCGGGGAATAAATTAAATAAATAAAATAAATAAATAAATAAAAATTAATTGCATTTTTTTTTCTCCTGTGGGACTGTCAGATAGTGCTCCTGGTCTGCCTGGACAAGCTGGCTGTTAGCATGTCCAGGCAGACCAGGAGTGCAAGCTGATAGCAGTCCAGTGGTGTGTGTGTGTGTGTGGAAGCTGAAGGCAACCCCAGGCAAGATACTCTTATCTAGCTTCACGTTCCCGCTCTTCCAAGAATAGCTTTTCCTGGGCTTATGCCTGGAGGGCTTCACTCTGGATACTGCATGCCCACTCCAGGCAGCCCAACTGTGCTGTCCTTCTGTCAGGAGGCAATGTCATGCAAGAAGAAAAGGTGCTGCACTAGGCGAACAGGAGCTCAGTGCCAAGTCCCTGTGTGACACTCCACATCCAGACCATGAGGGTTCAATATCCCCCCAACGTGTGGCACTGTATGAAAGTAAAAGTAAAGGTTCCCCCCGCACAGTTGTGCAGTCGTGTCCGACTCTAGGGGCCGGTGCTCATCTCCGTTTGTTAGCCGAAGAGCCAGCGTTGTCCGAAGACGCTTCCACGGTCATGTGGCCGCATGACTATTCATCTACTTGCAGTTGCATGCTTTCGAATTGCTAGGTTGGCAAGAGCTGGAGCTAGTGCGGGAGCTCACTCCATCACGCGGGATTAGGGATTCGAACCTCCGAACTTGCGATCTTCAGATCGACAAGCCTGGTGTCTTACCCGCTGAGCCACCACGCCCCTTACTGTATGAAAACCCATCCCTTAAAATACAGAAATAGGGGATAAACTGTCCAACACTAAAATAATTAGAAACAAAACAGTTTTAGGACTCAAATAGAAATTAACAACAATTACTAATGTTTGATGCAAAGTTCAAATATTTAAACTAGGGCTTGTGGCTGGGGATACAAGTGGAAGGGAAGGGGAGGACATATCATTAAAAATTAATTTACCTTTTCTTTTTTCACTTTTTAACTCAGTAGTAGCCTTTTTTGTATTATCTTGCTTTTTTTTCCTTTGTATTTCAGTATTTGCTTTTTTTTTTACTTTTTTGCATTTCAATATTTTTACAATAAAGATATAGATTTTAAAAAAGTAATAAACAATACTGAATAAACATCACTAAGCTAAATAATGTTAGAAACAGTTTTAGTTTGGGAAAAGAATGAGGTTTTTGTCCTGCAGTGAAATAACATTAAGGGAGGCACGAGACTAGGCTCTCATTGTCACTCATCACACTTCACTTGGTGGAAGAATACTCACAGAAGGTAATAAAGAAAATTCCTTTGACAGTGCGTGGTGAAGTTTGTTTGATCCCAGCACACATGATGTTGTTTCAGAGAGAAAATGCTACTTTTTGACCAGCCTGACTTCTCTTATGATAATTGATTTCCGTGAGCTTCAACGTGTAATGTTAAAAAGACACCATTTATTTATATCCAACTTTTCAACATCACTTTTCCTTTAAATAATAGTAAAGTACTTGACATAGTAAATAAAATCTTTATAAATATAAATAAGCAATGCAATTAAACAGCAAGAACTTTGACTTGCCTAGCAGATTCTCAACGTTGCGGCCATAAACCTTTTTTTGCTCACAGAAAATGAATTCCTAATACCATATTTAGTTTTATGTGCACTAAATTTCACCAGAGGAGAATAAACAATTTGTCTGCTCTCCATCTTTTCATTCCACAGTTTTATGCCTCTAGGTCCTTACTTGTTAGACTCTGGGGGATGGAAAATATTCTGTACAGTTTTACCTGGATGAACATACTATAAATTTACAAATGCTATTTACTGACCCCACAGGAATGCTACACTTGAAATAGCAGAAAAATATTTTTAGATAGACTGACAGATACAGTTAATAAATAGGTTATCTAACAATACATATCCATATCTACGTATTATGGCCTCCCCCCAGTTCTCCTTACCAAACATGACTTTAATTCACTTGTCTGCCTTTCGGAATTTTTCTGGGATACAATGCAGGTGGGATCATTAAACCCAATCATATTTTCAGCCTTGCCTGATATTTTACTAGAGCCATTCAAATCAATTTACCCAACAGAGACATTTGTCCCTGGCCTGTCACCATGGCCCATACAGAGCATCCTGCACTTCTTTATCTTTTGGCAAGGCCATCATAAGCAAGTGACAGAAAGGGTGATGTATGGGATCTCAAATAAGTTATAAATCCTCCATCCCTTCATCATCTGTCAAACACAGAGAATTTACTCCATCTGGCCTTGGCAAAAACTAGCTGGCTATGCTTAGAAAAAGTCAGCTTCAAGATGACACACACTTGGAGGTAAAGAATCTCTCTGCATTTCAAATCCAAATGGATGAGATTGGAAAGAAGAAAGGCAAGTAACCTCAGGAGCACATGAAATGACACTTGTCTCTCTGGATACTCATGCAGGACAGACAAGATGGTACAAATATCAAGGCAAAGTGTGAGTTCAGCAACCCTTTTGCATCATCAGCTTATACCTATTTAACAATAGCACATTGCAGTAAAAGCTCATTCTACTAGGTGGCTTCCAGATGTACACAAAAACCTTCGTCTTACAAGGAGCACTTTGCCTAAGGCTATGGAGGCTGCAGTGCGTAAGAGTCACTCGTTGAGTGCTCTTCACAAGGGAAGTTGTCTGCATGGCAGGGCAATCTTATTCCCCCAACTGAATGCCCTAATATCAGAGGCTCTGACATTTCCAGTGTCCTGCTGGTGACAAAGTAGCCGGGCAGAAATGAGAGCAAATAAATATTTGTGCCTCTCCTTCCTGTCCAGACAATTAAAAAGAACTTCCATTATAATGCAATGGGAGATAAATCCTTTAGAGTGACTGACTCAAGGACTGGTCTAAATTTTATGCAGGTCAGGAAGTGTGAAAATCTGGAGATATTTTTGATACTTTTGACTCATAATCTCTTTCATTCCACCCATGATATCTCCCCATCCCCTTTTCCCCTCTACCAACATCCAAACTTAGATTTATTGAGCAATGAGATATCCTAAGACATTTAAATATGGGTCTGTACAGTAAATCCTTTTTAGAAAAGTAATGGTACCATCACTGAAAAGGCCCTGCTCCTCCTTCCTTCCTTCCTCCCCTCTAAAGGAGCAGATTTCTGCAGCAAGGTTTTCCTTGATCACCATAAAGAAGAAATAAATAGTAATAAATACACTATTTATTTTCAGTCCCAACAAAGTAGCCATCTAACAGTCAATGCCAGTTCAGAGCGATTGATGCAAGGGCTCACTAGGATATTGTATTAAAACTCTGTTATATGGGGCAATCAAATGGTTACATCAGTCTAGCTAATCTTTGTGCTACATACAGATATAGTACTGTAGGAATCTTCAGAAAGCCATTAAATAGATTCTCTAGTTACAGCTAACGTAGTCCCACTCTGCTTACATGCATTAACCCTTTATATAAAAGCTACTTAATCAAGAATTTAGCTTATAAATTCCCTCTTGGTTATCTCCCAACAATATACACTATGCAGTGTCTAGTTTGAGGTATCAACTCTCTCTGCACATGCCACCAAACTCTCTGAGCTGGTAAGATGGATTCCATTCAGTAAGGTTTTTGATTGTATAATACAAAAGAGGCAGAAATACCCCTCCTCAAAATGGCTGAAATGCAGTTAAGGCCTGGCGCTCCATTTTAAACATCATGAGGGAGGGGATATTTTAAAATTAAAGTTCTGCATTATAAGAGCATTTGTGATAGTCTTTTAAAACTATCTTATAGTAACTAATGCAATGTTATTAATATGTATCAGTCAGTCACTTTTATATACCAAAAGATATGTGCCTTGGACAATGCACAGCTCATTTAATTATCTACAACAATAGTTGCTCAGCAATAGAATCGATAATTTATCTTGTTTGCCTTTTGTACTCAAGGCTCCTTTTGAAACAGGCCTGTTGCTCTAGAAATGCAGCTCTTTCAGAAGATATAAAATAAAGGCTATAACAAATTATCACTGTAATCTAGCAATATATACAGTATGTATTATTGCATCACGTCATTTGGAAATGTTGATGGTCCTCAAAAATGCCTAAAGATTCTATTAAGTCACAGGGGATTATGAAGCCATATGTTATTTTACTGTCCAGGCAAGAAATTCTCATCACCTTGCATTCCTCCATGATTTTTGTTTTTCTTCTACAGAAGCATTTAGAAGCTTTGCTGCAGGCTCAGAGAAGAAGGGTGGAGGTGGGGAGCACTGCTCCTTTCTGAACTCACAGCCAAAATAAAGTGGTTTCTCTCTCTGGGAAAGCCTGCAGATGACTTTTTGATGAAAAGGGTAAGGGAGGTGTGGGATCATTATCAAACTGATGATCATATGTTTTGGAAAGCAATCAAGCTCTGAAGGATCAGAAGAGCTTTCTTCCTCATACTGAAAAGTACTAATACCTCCATGCAGAAATCATCTTTTTTGATTTGGGAGTACTGGTGCTCATTTTCCATTTTCCACATTATTGCGCAAGGTGCAGAGTTGAGACAAAAAGGACTCTGACATTTAGCAGTTTGCTCCTGCAACTGGAGTTTCTCAAGCATGAGAAATCTCATACTTGAAAGGCAGGCAACTTTTCAACCAACATTAAAATTATAAGTTTGTTAAGATATTCTTGAATAATAATTGCTAAATGAGTAACAGAAAATTATCCAGCTTAAATAAAACAGGTTTTTCTATTCTGGTGCATTGGAGGACTGGGTTCATATATCACATTCAGCTATAATAGTTGGGTTCACACATCATGCCAGGATTTTTATTTATTTATTTTATTTTCTATCCCGCCTTTATTATTTTTATGTCAGGGTTCATCACCATGAATCCTGTCATTAGTAATAGAGAGGTAGTTAGTGTGTGAACTGCAAGGAGGGGGGAATAAGCACAGAGTGTTATGACTTCTTCTGGAGACTGGAGAATGCAGCGTCAAGGTCAACCACCTGCCGGAGATGGAGGCTGGGAACGGAGAGGGAAAGTTTTGTATATTGACATCATTGCGCCTGAGAAATTGGCGCGCAGGGGGGAGAGTTAAGTTAGCAAGGTTTGGCGGGAATCCGCATTCAGATCTTTAGGAGTGCTTCAATTTACATGTATCCTGAATAAAGCTTAATCTGCATTTCAATAAATTGCATCGAGAAGTGTTTATTAGGGCATTGTAGTTGGGGTCATTACATTTTATAAATAACCCAAGGCGGCGAACATACCTAATACTCCTTCCTCCTCCTATTTTCCCCACAACAACAACCCCGTGAGGTGAGTTGGGCTGAGAGAGAATGACTGGCCCAAGGTCACCCAGCCGGCTTTCATTCCTAAGGCGGGACTAGAACTCACAGTCTCCTGGTTTCTAGCTTGTTGCCTTAACCACTAGACCAAACTGGCTCTGGGGTGGGTGGGTGTTGTGTGTGTGTGTGTGTGTGTGTGTGTGTGTGTGTGTGTGTGTAAAGCAGTCAGGGCTGTGACTCCTAAGCTGGGAGAGTGGCTCCAACAGATCCCAGGAGCAACATCAGAGCTCTCTGTCCAGAAGAGTGCAGTGCTAGGAACAGCTAAGATACTGCGCAGAACCCTCAAACTCCCAGGCCTCTGGTAGAGGACCTGAGGTTGAGGAAGACACATACCACCCATAGGGGTGAGAAGGGAATTTTTTAATATAGTTGAAAAAGCCATAGTGGTTTAGTTATGTCTATGAAGGTTCTCAGTCATCCAGGTGGAATTGTCTGTAGCTTGAATCATGTCAACTGGATTTCTATTTTCTCAGTGGAAACGTTTCGCTCCTTATCCAAGGAGCTTCTTCAGTCTGAGCAAAGTTAGTAAGGGAATCCTAAATATGTTTCTAGGTAGCTGTGTGACCTTACACCTGGGGCTAGGTCATGGTTATATTGAGATGTTATTTTAAGTCCTTTTATCATCTAAAGGAGGATCGTTAAGATCACCATGCTGCTGTTGAGCTTGTGAAATGGTATTAATCTTCCTAGGCACAGAAAACAAAGCAGGGAGGAAGATGGGGGAAAGATTGTGCCTGAGGCCCCCACCTCTATTCAAGGAAGGATTTTCCAAGTTTTCCCCCATCTTCCTCCCTGCTTTGTCTTCTGTGCCTAGGAAGATTAAGACCATTTCACAAGCTCAGCAGCAGCATGGTGATCTTAACGATCCTCCTTTAGATGATAAAAGGACTTAAAATAACATCTCAATATAACCATGACCTAGCCCCAGGTGTAAGGTCACACAGCTACCTAGAAACATATTTAGGATTCCCTTACTAACTTTGCTCAGACTGAAGAAGCTCCTTGGATAAGGAGCGAAACGTTTCCACTGAGAAAATAGAAATCCAGTTGACATGATTCAAGCTACAGACATAGTGGTTTAGTTCAAACATTTAAAAAATAAAGGCATGTTGGAGTTGTACATGGACATACTGAAGCAGTTTTGTTGTCCATGTACAACTGGAGTTGTACATGGACATACTGAAGCAGTTTTCTTGCCAAAAACAAAACTGTTTGGCTTGCTTTCAGGACTTCTTCACTGACCAATTTGGATTTTACAGATGATCCAAATACCAGGCATAATCACCCCGTTTAGCTCTCCTGCATAGCCAAAATCAACTGACCTAGATGGACTGTTCACTCATGGCTTGTTTGAACTCTCTTTCCTTATAATTGTACCACCAACAAGGCAATCTCCCCCTGTGTCTGGTATAAGTGGAACAAGATTCTCATCTTTGGAAGAAGGAAGGAAGGAAGGAAGGAAGGAAGGAAGGAAGGAAGGAAGGAAGGAAGGAAGGAGCAAACTATAGTTCTGGTCCTTTCCCTAGTCTATATTTAAGTATGGCCATTTCAGCTAACAATAAGATCATGGCAAATGATTGCCAACCTAGCAATTCGAAAACATGCAAATGCAAGTAGATTAATAGGTACCACTTCGGTGGGTAGGTAACAGTGTTCCGCGCGCGTCATGCGGCCACATGACCGTGGAAGCGTCTTCGGACAACGCTGGCTCTTTGGCTAACAAACGGAGATGAGCACCGGCCCCTAGAGTCGGACACGACTGCACAAATGTGCGGGGGGTACCTTTACCTTTTTTAATCATTCAGTTAAATGATATCTGTCTGCAATTTCTTTTTCTTTTTTTTCTAATTATTATCTTTATTTATCTTGCTTAAACTATTTTAGCAAGATTCTTTATATGAGCTCTATTTAGGCAGAACAGGAGAAAGGAATTCAGCCGAGGCTATCTATTTCTCCTTCCAAACAGCACTTTGCTTCTGAGAAAATCTTTGTAATTCAAGTATCTTCTACTCCTCCTACTCCACCTACTCTTCCACTGCTCATCCCCTGCCCCATAGTGTTTTCCCTCATCTGTCATTACCCAAACACCAGTCATTTATAGTCCAGTAAACAGTACATTAGTTCCCAGACAGTTCTAAATCTGTCATTCCTTTTGTTAGGATCCACTCCATCTACTCAATAGATGAGGTACCTCAAAGTGCCTCCCCTTCTCCTAATGAAGTTACAGTCATATTACCTTTCTCTTTGCCAAAGCTTTGGAGTGGCATAGAAACATGTGGGATTCACCTCATTCAGCTTCCTGTTTCCTTGATCTCTCTCTCCCTCACACTCTCTGTCAACCTCTCCTTAAAACATCAAACTGAGATGTTTAGAACTGATGTTCCTGGAGGGCGGCATGCTCTATCAGCATGAACTCACCGTTCTGTATTGAGCTGCTGCCACCTGAGCTTTCGTTTCTAGAAGCTATTCCATCCTGGACCTCTGTTGATACTAAGGGGGTATAGTACTGAAGAGATGCTGAAGCTGTTCAGTGAACAATTATCCAGCTTAGAACTGTACCATGATTGCTTTTAATTACAAAGAAACTCCTGAAATGCAGTTGCACCCCACATTTGTTAGATTCAGAAAGTTCACTAGCTCTTCACAAATGTTCTGAATAATGGTACTGTTGTAAAAAGGTAAAGGTTCCCCCCGCACATTTGTGCAGTCGTGTCCGACTCTAGGGGCCGGTGCTCATCTCCGTTTGTTAGCCGAAGAACCAGCGTTGTCCGAAGACACTTCCACGGTCATGTGGCCGCATGACATGCGTGGAACGCTGTTACCCACCCACTGAAGTGGTACCTATTCATCTACTTGCATTTGCATGCTTTCGAATTGCTAGGTTGGCAAGAGCTGGAGCTAGTGCGGGAGCTCACTCTTGTACTATTGTACCCCTGTGCAAATTGTACCGTAAACTACAGTTTTCCCTCATGTTTCATTTATATCTTCCATTCTGAAAATGACATGTACTGCTTCTTAGTGTGTGGCCCAAAGAAATAACCAACTTCTCTGTTTTACTATTAGAACTTTGCTAAAAAAAGAGGATTGGCTTGTAGAGAAGATAACACTATGATCCCAAATAATATTTGATGAAGATAAATCGATGGGCCTTTCTGTGTTTTGTTTCCCTTGATGAAAAAACATGGAAACTTTTTAAATATATGCTTCATTTACAAATATACAAGCAAATGGAAGAAATGTATTCAAATCAGATTTTCAGACCCACCTCCAAATTTTAGTTAACACCAGCTACAATCAAAACTGCTAGCTGCTATTTCATACACACAGCTGGAAACGTGACTCCTTCTTGCAAGATACATGGCAATACCATAGTAAGTCCCAACTGTTAACACTACTAATAAAGGGTGAACGTTCCCTTATGAAACACCAGCTAATTATTCTGATTAACCTGCAAAATGACTAACAGATTCTTTTCCTGAACCCTTAAGGTTAAGTCCTATCCTCACAGTATTACTGACAAAAGGAAAGGCAAAAGTGCTAAAGAGACACCAAGGTGCAGAATACTATTCATGCAGTCAGTCCCAAAGCTCCTTGATGAATCCAAGGGATGTCCCTGCATTGGGTGCTATCTAACTGGCATCCCTCTACTGATGGAGTGACCTCTAGTGGAGACTAGATGCACCACATTTCATGCTATTCCAAAGGCCCCAAACTCTCCGAAGCAGTTTGACCTGCGGCAGGGGACAGGATCAAAGAGTTTTCTGTGAACAGAGGAACATGAGCTGGATACAACACTCTGAGTCTGAGCATCTTTAGCACTACAGTATGCCTTACCCCCTTTTAAGTAGACTTTAAGAAATCTAGAAATAATGTGGAACAGGGGTGATACTTTATCTGAGTGTTCTGTGTAAATATATGGCATCAATATGTGTTGTGTGGTTGGATATGTATGTATTTGTGAAACCACACATGCACACATGAACCATGAGCATGATTATGGTCATATACGTATGTATAAAAAAACAAAAAGCTAAACAAAACTAGTGGATTTCTGACAATTTTGACCTTCATAATTTCTTGCCTCTCCTTTCAGTTCTTTCAAACATTCCTCAGACTTGTTGATTTAGGTTTAGATAGAGATATTTGAAGTCCTTCTGCTACTTATTTGGAGTGTGCACTTTTTCTATGTTCACTTTTTCCTTTTCAGTGTTTGAGAAGTGAAAGAGAATCACAGTATATAAAACTTAAGCTAGAAATAGGGAGAAAAGTATATAAGAAAAGTAACTTATCCTAATATTCACAATCCCCCACTCTTAACCATAAAATTGTATTTGATGCATCTTCACTTTATTTTTAGCCTCTTACATTATGCAGTAGATGAGCCATTGTGAGATCTTGGGATTAACTTCTAGAACACCTCTTTGTTGCTAATCAAACTAATCAAAAGCCTGTTAATTCTCGCACCTTAGTCACTTTTCCAACATCACCGCACCTAATTGTTCCTGAGAACAAGCTCCTTGATCACTCCTGCCCTCACCCCCCCTTTTTTTTTAACTAAGAGAAGATATTTGCAGTTTAGTACTTCTTTTTCCTTACTGGCAAGACTTCATATGTTATCAGAGTGCTGAGTATGTGCACATATGCATAATCTCACATATGCATATTCTCTTCCATTGATATGCATATTTGCATATACATAGATGTTCAACATATACTCAATAAATGTACAGCTGTTTATTTCTTGCATGGAAGCCAGACTGCTTTGCCCAAGGTAATGCTTCAGTTGGATATATGTCTATGTATATGTATGTATGTGTTCGTGTGTGTGTGTGTGTGACATTTTCACACAAAACTGAAATTGCTGAATTTTGCACCACAAAAGTGATATTTTATCCTTCCTCTAAAATAATGCACCTATTTCATTGAGACAGTGGTACATGATGAAGTTTATTGCAGTCCTCCACTGGACAAAGCCCAAGATGCTACCACTGATAATTACTTCTCTCTGTGCCAGCCTCATTCTGTGATTTTTTAGATTATCTGAAATCATTGTGTTCTTCACAAATTAACCTATAAACATGAGTTAAAGGCACAGAAGAACAGCAATGCCATGTTTGTTGGCATCTATAACATTCTATGCCCTCCACTCTACACCCAGTGCTGGCAACAGAGATAAGGGGGGGGGGGAAATGTCTACATAGACTTCCATGCACTCAAGAATCATCAATCAATCAAAGCCACACAACCCAACACATGTAGCCTTCCTTTAACATTCAGTATAAAGTTAGCAGTGAAGAGAGCTCTTGAATCCCTCCAATACAGAAGTTTTAACTAATTTTATTGGAAACAAGACCACAAACAATCTGTAAGCCCTCTATTTCCTGTGCATTTTGGGGAAAACAAAATACTTTTTACCATTGTCTATGAAGGTTCTCAGTCATCCAGGTGGAATTGTCTGTAGCTTGAATCATGTCAACTGGATTTCTATTTTCTTAGTGGAAACGTTTCACTCCTTATCCAAGGAGCTTCTTCAGTCTGAGTAAAGTTAGTAAGGGAATCCTTAAATATGTTTCTAGGCTGGCTGTGTGACCTTGCACCTGGGGCTAGGTCATGGTTATTTTGAGATGTTTGTTTCTAAGTCCCTTTATCATCTAAAGGAGGATCGTTAAGATTACCCTGCTGCTGTTGAGCTTGTGAAATGGTCTTAATCTTCCTAGGCACAGAAGACTATATTTAATATATAAATATATATTTATATATTTAGAATCCATATTTAAGGATTCCCTTACTAACTTTACTCAGACTGAAGAAGCTCCTTGGATAAGGAGTGAAACGTTTCCACTAAGAAAATAGAAATCCAGTTGACATGATTCAAGCTACAGACTTTTTACCATTGTTCATCTGGCAACTCAATTTCGCTTACTGTTTTAAAAATAGTGTAAACAGATGCATAAAGCCAGGTTAAAGCTGTAATTCTGGGATAGATACTCCTTTGGTGTCTAGGGACTGTATGTCAGGGTTACAGTAGAAGAGAATATCTATAGCTCAGGGTTGAACTTTGAAGTTCTTGGTGCTCTCTGAGCTTGGTTCTTTTCTTGCAGATGTTTCATAACCCAACCAGACTTGCACTGATGATGGTACCTAGTTGGGTCATAAAACATCTGCAAGCAAACAGCCATGGTCAGGGTTATAATCACACTAGTGAGATGATGTTTAAAACTGGACAGGGCCATATCATGCACAGGCAGAACCAGGATCAGAAAGGCACCAGGTTGTGAAATGTAGTCACTAAGATTCTGACTTAGACAAGGACAGAATGTGGGAGCACCTGGCGTTTATACCATTTCCATTACTTTCCAGGCTGAATAGGTTGCTGAGCCCAAGACAGATAGACAATATGTCTGAGGCTTAAACCTGTTCAACCTGTTCCTGTTCAGACATTATTAAAAAGAGGACTTCCAGAATCTGTAAGCAGGCATTATTTTACCATAGCACTGCATAAAATGCTTTATCTATCAGGGCTCCATTTCTCCGATTGAAAGGATCAGGGAAATCACCTTTGTCACCAAATTGTAGGTCTCCCTATAGAACAAGCTTTCCCTACCTGATGTCTTACTAACAGGTTGAGGTGACAACTCCCAGAATTCTCAGCCAGCACAACTATTGGGAATTCAGGGTGTTGCAACTGCAACACAGTTAGACGGCTGTAGGATGGGGAAGGCTGCTATACATTATATATGGCCCATGCATGAGCCATGCACAGGTCCTTAAGGACTGCCTCCAAAATAACTCATTGTTCTAGCCACTGTCCTTCCTGAATCATGGAATGATGACCATTTGTCTCTATCAGATTATATTGTGTATGAACAGAACAATTATTAGGCTGTGAATAATTTGGTTGCAACAAGTATTTATGGGATAAAAAGATGAAAAATGCTACAGCAATCTGGATAGTATCATCTTACACTGTGCACCCAATTAAACTCTGCCTGAGCTCAGAATGATTTGGCCAATAGGATTACATTGCAGTGACCTGGGTGCACCTGGCTCTTGATCAAAGCAGCCCCCCTCTTCCCTCATCACTTCCATATTCATTATAAATGACCTATTACTCATTCTGAGGTAATTCAAGCTCTGATCAGGGCTAACAAAGACGCAGAGGGTGAAGTCCTGTTTGTAGTGTACAATCCCATTAGAGAAGATTAATCACCTTTTAACTTGAATTTCTGCATCTTGGCTTGAACACCAAGAAGGTATGGAGAGAAACATCCATCACATTAACCAAACAACATAGGAAACTGTTTTCAGTGGATAAAATATAGGGTCTGAGAGCGGTAGCAGATGGGTCCTAATAGAGGACTTTGTTCTTGAGACAAAAAAACAAAAAATAAGATCAGTAGGAGTTTATGTTAGGTTAAGTTAAAAGCCTTCAAGTAGCAATAGATCCCTTCCTGCACAGATTATGCACATGTAGCTATCGGGCAGTATCATCCTCAGGGAGGTCCTTCACTTGATGCTTTTGGAAAACATGGGATTACAATTTGGCTGTTGCCTCCTTTTGAAGTCTATCTGGCATTGTCATCAAAATGTAGACAACCTTGGGAACATAAACAAGTGTTGGGGTTTGTATATACCCAGGAATTTACAGTTAGATAAATTATACTGGAGAGGTTTGATATCTAGGTGAGAGGGGAATTATTCTGCAAGTCACCCAATTAGCAGCCATTGTTGTAGGGTTGATGTGGCAGTGTATGACTCATACTACAGGTGCTATCATTTAGCTGGGTGTGGCAGATGATGAGAGTGACCTATAATGTGATTGGTCAGTTTATGTATATAAACAGAGAATATCTGGTATTCTTTCTTCTCGTTTGCTGTAACTACTCATCGCTGTATCATTTGTTACCCGTGTGGATGTATTCTGTAATATGTATGTATATATAGTAAATAGGATATATTATCTAATCTCTGCTTGAGCGTCTATTTACTGCATAGAACGTGGATCACTGGAGTCTTGGAAAAAGGAGCAGGCTGCTCCACCGCGCGCACTCTGAATGCAAAAAATGTATGTTAGGTGCAACAACATATATAGCCATTTTGTACTTCACGGCTATTGTCTATCAAAGTAATTTTTAATCTGAATCTCAATACCAGTTAAAGAGATAGCAAATAATGGGAAGCTGCCTTGCTGCAGGTCAGACCGTTTGGTCTCTCTAGCCTGCCAATGTTCCCTCAAACTAGAATAATTATTTCCAGGATCCCAAGCAGAGGTATCATCATCTCTGTCACTTGACCTTTTAACTGGCAATGCTAGGAACGAAACCTCCCACTATCTGCTCTGCTGCTCAACTGTGATCATTCTTCTGTTTAATGCTACTCATTATTACATCAGAATCAGTTCAACGATTAGCTACTGGAAGGTGCAAATTGTGCATGACAGACTTTGTTCCCCTTCTAATGATCAGAAGACATCCATGAGCACAATTACCATCTCTTCCACCTGACTTACAGCTGGAAGCGATGGCTATCCCTTGTTTATGACCTGACTTAAAAATGGCTCTTCCCCCCCAGACCTTGGACTACAATATGTGGAGGGCCTTTTATGGGAATGCTTTGCATCAAGGTTGTGTGTTTATTGTTCTTTCTGGACGTTCATTACTCTTTACTATTTGTTATATTGTTTTGGACTGTTTTAACATTGTATATCATATGGAATCATTGAAAACTCAAGGGGCCTCAGAAATTTGATAAATAAAGGACCACAGGGCCATCACATGTTTGATCATTTAGTGCAATATTTTAGAGCCTCTAATTCTTAATCCTGCCTTCCTACACTCCTGTCAAGAGTACCTGTCATTTTCATTACTCTGTTGCACTGATGTTGAAACTGTCTATTGCTAGGGACCACTTTTCACATCAATTTCTCCACAAAAGAACACCTGAACGAACACACAAGTATGAAAGTTCAAACTCATTCACTTTCCCATCTCAACACTCTGCATTTATTCTACCCTGTGCCCATGTACATTTGCAATTATTTCTAAAGTACACATAAAAATTATCATGCACTTTCATGCACAGTTCCTTCTAATAAACAGATTTGGGTATGCAATATTCCTAACATGCACATTTCTTTCCAGTAATTTTTCCTAATATACTTGATATTTTCATGTGCACTTGTTTTTACTCATTTTTATTTCTAATACTGAATTTAGAAAGACTGCAAGAAAATGCAAATATGAGGGGATGCTTTAGTTCATAGAGGAAATGTGAATAAAGCAAGCTTATGTTAAAATATGAATGAAATAAAGTTGCCTTTATCCCTACATGGAATTCCTTAACAGTGCAGAGCATTCAGGAACACATCTTTAGCTCATACTGGTTTTAATCCTATGAAAACACCCAATATTCCATTGAGGTTGCACACAGCAGAGGAAGATTGGCAAATATGGACAAGCAGTTGTTGGGGGAAGCTTTACTATCATAATCATCAATCAGTCAATGAGGAACCCAATATTTATTTATGTGTGCCTTTATTTAATAATATTTATTGGCCACACCAATCCATTTGGATTCTGGGCAGCATACAATAGTTCAAAGTATAGTAGTTTTTTTTAAAAGCACTTAATAACAACAGTCATGATAGTCACCTAAACCTACAGACCAAAAGCTCACTGGAATAGAAGCTTGTAAAGGATCTTAGTATTCCTAGAGAATGCTAGTGTACTTCTAGAATAGAAATAGGCAACCTAGTGCCCAAAGGTTTGCTGTCTACAAGATCTGGAGGACACCATGTTGCTATTCCTGCCATAAGTTCATCTCCATGGTGGCTCCCTCTCTGTGGAACATCATTCTCCTGGAGATTAGATCGGCCCCCACCTTGATGCTTTTCTGAAGGGCCCTAAAGATGTGGTTCTGTCAGACTGTGATAGAGCCGATCAAGTGGTTGATTTGATTGTGTTTGCTGCTGCCATGGGATGTGTATTGTGTTTTTATGGTTTTTAGTTCTGTAAGCTGCCCGGAGTCACTGTGTCTGAGTCAGGTGGCCTTATAAATTTGTTTATTAAATAAAAAATAAATTAATAGATAAATGAGAATAGCCTCTTTTCTTGCATTACTTGCTTCAGATCCTACTTGTTTTTATCTTTAAAGTGTCTGAAAATACTGTCTCTGTGCTATTCCTGGCACTGTAATGGGAAGACAAACATCCTATCAGTATTCCATCAAGTTTTGACATCAATTCTATGAGGGTTTTTCCTTGCACATTCACAGCAGTCCAACCTCATGGTAACAGAACTTCTAATATTCCCTTCTACATTTCCCCGATGAGGAAGAATACTTACATACATACATACATACATACATACATACATACATACATACATACATCACTACTACTACTAAAATGTTGCATGGTGAGACAGTGACAGCTCTGACGCTGAGTGACGGCAGACCAATGCCAAGTAATTGCTTCAAGCTGACATTGTGAATTACAGTATAATTTCATTGCCTTTCTACCGAGTTGATCACCAGAAGGAACTAGTCTATTAAAGTTTTTTTTTAAAAAAAATCCAAACTTGTAAGGTTTATTGTTCAGAAGTTGCCATTATTTTTGATAGCAGATGACCCTTTATTCCCCCTTTACTGAGGAAAAATCCTCACCTGTTTTCAAAAAGCTTTAAGAATCTTATTTTGGAATGAGAAATGAGATCTGTCAATGGGAGCTTGGTGCAAATAACAGAATTAAAAGTTCTAAGCCCAGGAATATATTCTATATTCTAGATATCATAGTCTTTCTGCACAATAATTCATTCCTGGTTACCCAAAAAGGATGGTTTATTTGTTTGATTTCAGCAGTGTAATTTAGAGAGGGGAGTTACTCTTGCCCTGACTGTTAAACAACTATGAGAAAGTCAGAAATTCTTGCTGGTCTATTGCAGATCATTCAATGGTCAAAATATAGATCCTAAGAACCTTCTGCCGACTCATGGTTGGCATCAGGGTTGGGTAACTTGCAGCTCATGGGCTGTACATAGCCTGTCACCCCAAAACTCCCCAAGATCATACCTCCAAAATTGGATGGAAAAACAACAAAGTTGTCAGTGCAATTTTTAGCTTAAGATGTAGGAATAAGTGTAGGAATAAGAACAGAAGATTTCTGGGTGCTGAAACATTCCCACATCTGTTAAAACCTCTCAAAGTCCCCAAATAGGAGTTCTTATTTTACCACATCACTGAAAAGGTTAAAGTTAGGGCTGGAATATGACAAAAACATTTGAAAATGCTTGGATATGCATAGGTGATGTGATAAAGATATGTAAAGACATGGGAAAAGTGGATGTGATAGATGATAGATATATAGATATAGAGATAGAGATAGAGATAGAGATAGAGATAGAGATAGAGATCTACCTCTCCCACAACACTGAAAATTGGGATGAATTAAATAGATTTGTAGTAGAATCAGAATGGGGAAAGAAGTATTTTTTTCATGATGCATACTTATTTATGGAATTCATTTCTCAGATATGGCTATGTCTATCAGCATAAATGGTCTTAAAGAAAAAAAATACATGACTGGGCATGTCTTAGTTACAGGTAAATGGATACAGAGGCAACTGCTACAGAGCAAAGCATGAGGAAGAGTACTGTCTTTGTGCCTTACAGAAGCCTTATAGTGTCTGTGTAAAATAGAAGTTCTGGGTTAGATAGACTCCCCTAGTGTAATCCAGCAGGGATCTTCTTACACTCTTATGAAGAAAAATGAAAATAATTCACTGGGCCATTACTCATTTCTAGAAACAAAACAAAACAGAAAATGGGTATAACAAAAGTATTTGTTAGAACATTTTCCCCAGCCTGAGGCCTTCCAGAAGTTTTGGATTGCAACTTGTAATGATGTCATTCCTAGCCACCATGAGTCTCCAATGACCAATCATTCCAAAGGAAGCTAAGTCCGAATAAACAATACCACTGGAATGTCCTGTCATTCAGAGAAGTATGTAACAATATATATTTTTTAATAATAGCCCCTCAATGTTTGCCATCGTCTTCCAACAAAGGACAGACATTCTGATCAACAAACCCAGAAATGTCTCATATAATTCATTGGGCAAAGCAATCATACAAGTTGTGGCAAAGGAAGACACTGGATCATTTCACAAGACAGTTCATGGCACGCAAATCGAGGGGAGGAAGAAGAGAGAGAAAAGAACTATCTCTTTCTACCACTACCTCCACTAAGCAGGAACTCTTGGGTTGGTCTAATTCTCAGAATTTGGGGGCATGCTAAGGTAGCAAGAGAGACTTGGATTCAGTGGACCCTTCCTTGGCTAATTCAATGTCCATTCTGACTGATTTTCAGCTCCACCACTGATGGAGCACTGCCAACAAAAGAGCCATGATAGCTGGAAGCAACTAATGCTCCAGTGAGAATTCCTAGTAGTATATTCCCTTTTCACTGGGTGAATTTTCGTCTCCAGTAGTGGAAATGCACAGTATACAGTGGTTTTGCAGAAAACATAAGGGTCAAGTTCCTTAATTATCTTGTTGGACAATATTATAGAGAGAGAATACATCCATTCTGATGCAATTCTCCATGTTATGCTTCTCAGAAAAAGTTCTTCCAAAGCTCATTGCATGGGATAATTTTTAGAATGCAAGAGAGAAAAATAACCTGCCTATTCTGAGTAGAAAAGTGGTGTTTTATAACATTGGTCCATGAACTTTGGAAGTTTGCTGAGAAAAGACTATAAAGCTAAAGAAGAGTTTACTTTTATGTTCCCTTGTCAGACAATTAGTGTTGACTTCAAATAATTCACTAGTGTGACTCAGTGATGGAAAGCTCTCTTCCTGCCCTCGTGAAGATACATTACATGGCATTTACTGGAGTTATTTACTGAAAGACTATTGTATTAATGGCTGCCTAGTAGAAAAGTGCAGATTCAGGACTTCAGGCCCAAATGAGCCCTAAGCTAAGTGGGTAACCTTTTGCAACATCTATGAACAGTGAACTATTATTTAAAGCAATGCTGCCAATTTAGTTCATGCTCTGAAATTTCTGGAACAGCATATAAAGAAGCAACTTCTTAAACAAATACAAGTTTGCTTCTTTGTTGCTGAATATCTCTTTTCTTAGTGCATCAAGACTTAAGCTTGCAAAAATGTAGTAATAAGAAATGTACATAGGGGTGTCTACAGTAACAGTCATCAGCTTCAAAATGGTGGGCACAATTGGTTGTTTAGAGCCCTGCCCCCTTTTACATGCCTGCAATACATGCAATACACATTAACAAGGGATGGGACACCGATTGCCTGGTTGCAACTACTGTTTTGAAGCCAGTGACCATCACTGTGGATGACCTGAATGTACATTATAAACAGGCAAAACTGACCTCTACAGAAGGATATCAAGGAAATAAGATTGCTGTAGGAATGCAGGCTGCAAATTTAATCAAAGAACCTAAAAGTGGTGTAGGATTGACTGAGAACTATAGCTGAATTTCCAAATGTCAAGGTTCTATTCTGGTTGCTTGAATAATTGTTTTTTTCCCCCTGCAAGGTCGTGCCCGACTCTAGGGGGCGTTGCTCATCTCCGTTTCTTAGCCGAAGAGCCAGCGTTGTCCGAAGACGCTTCCACGGTCATGTGGCCGGCACGACAGGCACGGAACGTTGTTATTGTACTGTTCCTTATTATGGAAGATTTTCTCATACATCAGAGCCCGTGCTAAGGACTCAAGGATCAGGATGGAAAGTCAAAATAATCTACCACACAGGGAGGTCCTTATGTACAAATGTTCAGGGTTTTTTTCTTACTGTGGTTTTGTCAACCATGAATGGAAGACTTGAATCTCCAGGGTTGGAAACGGAGAGCAAAATTCATTTATATTTACTGAACTCAAGTAATTCAGCATGTGATAAACAATCATTGCCCTTTTTGATCCCCTTAATTGCTATCAGGTTACAAGGTACTGTAGTCTTGGAATATGGGCAAACTCACACAGATACAAAGCTTCCCTCTGTACTAGGCCACAAAATCAGTGGTTTTCTGCTAAGCCACAGAATGAATGCTTGGCCATGCAAAATATGTTTCAGTGTGGTGGCTTCACCCTTAGCAGATATAAAATGCTTGTTACTGTTTGGTTTTGTGAGATATTTGTTCAGCACACTTCTGTCTCTGATGCTTTTGGCAAGGTCAATTCTGCCCTCAGCAGAATACATTTAACTAGGCCAAAATCGGCCATGCCAAGTTCCATTTGGCTGGGGGATTATTGCCCATTATATTTTACATAATATTTTTGTCATTTTTAACACAATAATTATGTAATATATTAGCATAGTACTTTTGTAATTTATATTCAGCATTTCCCAATTGTGGTTTAGAAAGAATCAACTGCTTATAGGTTTTGTTAGGAGTCATGTAGGTGATCTGGCAATACAATACTGTCTTAGATTAGTCTATGAAGGTTCTCAGTCATCCAGGTGGAATTGTCTGTAGCTTGAATCATGTCAACTGGATTTCTATTTTCTTAGTGGAAACGTTTCGCTCCTTATCCAAGGAGCTTCTTCAGTCTGAGCAAAATTGGTAAGGGAATCCTAATATGTTCCTAGGTCACACAGCTACTTGGATAAGGAGCGAAACGTTTCCACTAAGAAAATAGAAATCCAGTTGACGTGTCTTAGATTAGCAATTTCTTTGGTGTGATCTTAAAAAAAAAGACATTATAAAAATCTCAGTCTCCTATACCTGAACAGGGACTATGTTTCCTTCTTAGAAGAAGAGCTGAGCAGAATTACTCAGAATGCTGGGGGGTGCAGGCGGTCTCCTAGCACAACACAGAACTCCCAGATTGCAGAATGCCTTCTCATGGACTTGTCACTGGGCCCCACTTTCTCCGTGTTTACAAACATCTGTAAAGATTTGTCTCTTTTGCCAGGTTTATGCTTGCTGATTCATTATAGATCCTAGTTTACCCTTTTTTCCAAGTTGTACTGTAATGACTGTTAACTGCCCAAAGTATTCCTTTGAGTAAAATGGCAGGATATAAATCAAATAAATAAATAAATAAATAAAAATAAACATCCGCCCCAGATAGTTAGTTTTAATGTTGTTGAGGAAGGATGCAACTATTTAATGAGTCTATTCCCCAAATGTACTTTGTTACACAGCCTACAGAAGCTTTTTAAATTGTCCCAAGTGGTAGCAAATCCACAAGGTTTTGTAAAGGAAAAGGGAATGAAAACTGCCAAGAGCCAAAATAGAGCTAGTGATCTTGGAAAACCTTTCTTTGTGGGATTAATTTGGAAAGGCATGGAGGGGGGGGGGGTGGAAGCAGCAAAAGTAAAATAGATTTTTCTAAGTTTATTTGTGGTTTCCTATTTGCAACTGGAGATCTGTTGGGTCTGTCTGATTGACTTGCAGAACCACATTGCCATCTTGTGGTGCAGAAGAGAGATAACATGTGCTTTATTTTGCCATTTGAAAGAGTAGTGGGTTTTTGGACAGCTCCAGGTTTTCAAGGTGTTAAAAGAAATAACTCAATTACATCAACTGATCTGATACTCTTTTTGTATTTAAAAAATAAATTATTCGTTTTAACTCTTCCATAGTAGAGACAACAAACAATTCTTTATTTATAAATGCCTAAACTCAGCCCTGTTAACTTAAACATTGGGGGCCTATTCAGAAATAGAGAAGAGTAGGCAGGGAACCATCTGCCCAGCATGGTGCCTGCCAACAACTGTATTCTGCTGCAGTAATTTGAGTTAGGAGATCATGTCTACTTAAAATGAGCTATACATCGCACCTGAAAATGAAGTAATTTAGCAAAGGGTGAAAAAATAGGCACTGTCACAACTGACAATGGTGTCTACCTCTAATTCTATTTCCCATTATTTCTTAAGAAAATTAGAATACAATAATTGTGCAAACTTAGGGGGAACAGCGACTGTTAGCATTGCACACTGGTAACAGACCAAAATGAAGCTTTAATGGCAATTGTTGCTTGGTAATAAGAAAATGTCAGAAATATTAGTTCATTATAACTCCCACAGGTTTACATAGACATACATGGAGAATTATGATTTGTAAACAGCCTCTCACATTTAAACCACCTTGCCTATGCATCTAGAGACATCGAAGGGAATTGATCTTTGTAACTTCCTGATCCAAATCTATCAAGTTTACACTAAATTTCTAGCTCTCAGATTCAGAGAGTGCAAATAGTGATATGGAAGCACAGGGCAAGGGTAGGATATACTGTACCTGTGCGTAGAGGAGGTCTCAGGTTCAGCTCCTGGGCTAAAAGGTCACCCTCTTGGATTTTCTATTTAATTTATAATAATAAGTAGTTGTATATTGTATTTTTATATTTTATAATAGAATTTTAATCTTTATGTTTGTAAACCGCCCAGAGTCCCCTTTGGGGGAGATGGTGCGGTGATAGAAGCTTTAATAATAATAATAATAATAATAATAATAATAATAATAATAATAATAATAAAAGGGTCAGGTAGGAGATGTTACGAAAGACTTCTGTGAGGGTCCAAACTAAGGGCCCACCTCATCCAATGCTCTATGACACCCAGAACCCAACCAAATGAACCAAATGAAGCTCCTAATCAGGGATTGGATGGTGATCATTCTCTTTCACTGTTGCTCCCTGCAGCCAGTATTCACGATATGCTGTTTGTGATTCAGGTAATAACTGTCAAGAATAGTAGCTATTAATAGATAAATCTTCCATGACTTTGTTCAGTTTCTTTTAAAGCCATATAATTTGGTGGCCATGGCCACATCTGAGAGCAGTGACCTTTTTTCAGACATAGCCAGTGACAAGTTCCTGACCCAGTACTCTACATTTCATCTCTATTTCTCTTCCTTTGATCGTATAGAACTAAGTAATCCATGAATCGCTTTTTAAAAAATTAAAGCTGAAAAAGGAGGAGGCCAACTGTCCAGAAATGAAATGCTCGGACTGTTTTTCAGCTTGATCTGCTGAAACCAGTAAATGGTGTTTTTGCAGCAAAGAAAGGTGATCTTGCAAATGCAGGCAGGTGAGGCTGCTGTTAAGGATGAGGAACCGGTAGCTAATTTATTTTAACTGGGAAGGAAGAAGATTCTCTGATCTTCTTAGCTATTTGCATTCTGTTTTATTTTTTTAATATTGGCTCTAGGCCCTCTGTAATATTTTGCTGTTCATTTAAAGAAAGATCCGTGTCAGGTGAACTATAAAGGGCACAGATGCTTCCTAGAATCTTCTCAGCCATATGACCGATGGTCAGTGATGTTTACCATTCATCTTCATCATTCACTGGAGATCAGCAGGACAAAGATGTAGCAGTTCGAAGGTCATTTAGCACAATTTGGAGGCAAAAAGGAGCTGCTATGACAGATAGTTATCAGAAACCAACAAACTTGACAGAGCCTTTGGGCCAAATGAGACAATTAAGTCAGAAAGCAAAAGCATCTAAAAGAATGAATAGCCCCTGACCATATTGTTGATGTGATAATGGACCCGTGTTCATTTCAAAGGGACACTTTGTATTTGGCAGGTGCATTATTGATGCCACTACAAAGCAAGTTATTTTCGATGTTGGGCTAGTTCAGCACTTTGGAGAGCTCACCATAACTTTAGGCTGGATGCTTATTACTGTAGAGATATTATTATTTGGATGTGTTCAAAAATGCCCTCCCCGCTTTATTGTCTTCTGCCCCAAATCAGAGGCAGCCATTGCTGTGAACTAACATTCTGAATCCATAGCCCAAATAGGTTGCTGCAGCTGGAATTTGGAATGGTGTCTTTTGAGAGAAGGGCTAGGATTTGTCATTTGAATATTTAGCTTAAACTAATCCTTGCTATTCAATCCCTAGGCATTCTCATCCTGGGAAGTAGAAATTGAATAATAAGTGGCACTATGGGTTTTGATCCCAATCACTGATTGTGTTGAATCTAAAGATAGCAAAGGCTGAAATCAGATGTTGGATGTTGGGTTTTTAACCATCAAAAAGACAAGAGCTCTGTCTCTTTCACCCCCACTCCCCAATTTTAGATGGGGAATTATTAAGAGATCCTTCACCCCCACAAAGGATTCTAACTGAACCAATGCCAAAACTGAACTGATCTCACAGTCCTCTCACCCCAAATATTCCCTCCTGTTCAATTCTGCACTTCTCCAACATTCCTAATTTCTAGAATCTAATCTTTTTTTTTTTGGGGGGGGCGCAATAAAACTTAGAGAGTAATGAAACTGGGAATAATAAAATTTTGCCAAACTTCTTTGAGTCATCCAGAGATGAAGAGGAGAAGAATATTGCATCTATCCCACCTTTCCTCTAAGGCACTCAAGGCAGCATGCATGTTGACCCCACAATAACCTGGTGTAAGGTCCCTGGGTTACACTTTTTACCCAAGTTTCTGAGGTTGCCAAAAAGAGACTTGAGTCGAGGCTCGGAGGTTAAAATAACAGTGTTTATTTGGCCAAGTAAAGCTGGGTGGAATCTCTGCAGACACCATGGCAGTGAGTGTCTTGGGAAGAGATCCACACCCACATATTGCAGCTCCAACAATTAAATAGGGTTGCCAAGCTCAGTAAGAAAGCGTAAACGAACTCTCTCCTAGTGAGACAGCGTGCAAGGTCTCTGTATCAGCAGTCTCCGTGTCTCCTGGTATTCTAAACAACCTTGTCGTGTGTTATCTAGTTCCCTAGTTCCCTTTCACCTCATTCCTTTCCACAAGCATTTTCCAGAAGCATAATGGCGTCAGTCATGCTAACCCCTACACTGGTGTGGAGGGTGGGCTGAGAGGTAGTGATTGGTTTCAATTTCCCTAGTGAGCTCTTGGTCAAGTACCAACTTGGAACTAGGTCTTTCCAGTTGGTCCAACACTTTAACCATTATGCTAAACATTAAAAAGAAATTTCACCTGCATACATAATGAAATCCTATTAAAGAACTATCTGATGGTTTCTGAAGATCAAACTGCTGATAAACGCATCAGAATTGGAAGTGTGTGCATAGGGAGGAGGAGGAATTCAGTCCCCCAGCAGTGGCTATTTCAAGAGTAATAGGACACTTTTAGTTACAACTACAGAGTTCCTCATGTTTTAATACAGGATAACATTTGACTTTTTCTCTTTCCTTTCTGTTTCATTTTCTTTCTTACAGATATTGTTCTATTATTACAAATGGCTAATTAGGTTCCTCTGTAGCTTGAGCTCAGCTACCTGTGGGCTGGATCCCTGCTCCTCCTGATTTGTTTGAGTTGCCCGGGAGGGAACAGGCAGCTGGATTTAGGACATGATAAATGTTTCTTTGAGAAAGAAGACTGTACCTGTCTTCTTGAACACGACAGTGATGTACCCTCTCATAAAAAGATCTATCTTTCATGAAGCAATATTGGAAGGCTTCTTTCTAACCATTTCTAATTCGTTTTGGGGGAGGTTGTAAAGGTGGTGGGGCTGTGGATCAGTTAAAGATGATGCTGGGAGAATTGGGTTATCTGGATCCCCTGCAGGTCCCTTCAGACCTGGGTATATGACTGAAGCTGCAAGGTTGCTATTATGGATAATGTTTGGTGGGAACTGGATAGGAGGATATTTAAGTGTTCTGATCCTGCTAGACTTCTCTACAGCATTTAATATCATCAACCATGGTATCCTTCTGAACTGCCAGAAGGGTTGGGAATTGGAGTAGTGTGTTACATGTGTTACACTGCCTCCAGCATTTATGAGCAACTATGTCCAGTTGGTTGATGGGTGATGAGAGGGCAAGCCCCTGACCTCTCCTCTCTCGGGTGCCTCTGTCAGCCCTTCAGGATAGACAAGACTAGGACACCAGAGTTATTAACGCTAATACTACTTTTATTATAAAGTAGCTTCTACTTTATCCCAATGGCAGGATTCATAGACATGAACCCTGACAGTTACAGTAACAGAATATTGCAAGTCTCAATGCACTTCCCCCCCCTCCTTTATCTTCATGAGAACTAGGAAGAGTCATGTCTGAGATGCTTACTCAAATTACATTTCTTTTATCTGTCCATTGCCCTGGTTGCGCCTCTTCCTCCTGTTCATCAAGGTTTCTCCTGCTTCCCATTACATCCTCAGGGCTCAGCCCTCTCTCCCATTTTGCTTCATATCTATATGAGACCACTGGGAGAGATCATGTATCAGTTGAAGATAACAGATTATCAATGATTACATCAGCTACATACCTTTACCTCAGCAAAGTAAGAGATGTGACTGAACAGCTTACCCAGTACCTAAAGGCCACGAGCAAATGGATGGTACACAACATGGGGCCAGGTTATCTGAGGGACCGCCTCTCCCCGATTATATGTGCCCATCCCATCAGATCTGGTAGAGAAGGCATGCTGCAAGTCCCGTCTGCTAGGGAACAACACTTAGCAGGTCCCAGGAGGCAGACCACCTCTGCTCTGGTGCCTGCCTTATGGAATGACCTCCCCAGCCTTAAGAACACTCTTCCCCATCCCAGGTTTAGGATTGCTCTCTCCCTATTCTTCAGAAAAAGAGGTTAAGACCACTGTCTTCCAATGGACTTTTGTAAGAGAAACATTGTCCAGAATGAGTGAAAAACACAGAACTTATTTTGGTTTAAACCTCTTCTCCCTTATTACTGGTAGTTAAAATAAAGGATGTAGTTAAAATAGTTGAGCTAACCTAAGTATATTTCTGGAAAGCCCTACTGGAGTAACCTTTGTGAAGGTTTATCTCTTTACCTTTGGTCTAAGCTTTGTCCGAGGTCAGAAATTAGGAAATAGCAAAATTCACAGCTATATCAGGAAGACAAAGAATGGGGCACTGATCTTCAAAATGTCCTATTTGATAGTACTATCTCTGGAGTAACTGTCCTGGGTCCCCTTCTAAAGGCAATACAGTCCCAAAAGCCTGACTATCCAGATTCAAAATGTTTTTCAGGATCATCATTCAGAAGGAACTCCACACAGAGCAATCACATATATTCTCAAATCCCCCTCATCACATTCATGTTTTAAAGTCTATTTCAGAGGTTTCTAAATAACTTGCCTCACTCTTTCTCTTTTGGGGATCATAATCTAGATAGCTGAAATTAAAACTTTTGTATCAATTCCTCAGTGTTTCACAGCTGAGCCTATTATATTAGTCCCTGGGTACCAAACTTGTAATGTTGAGATTTGTCTCCATGAACAGCTAAACTCCACTAGGAATTATGTAGTATTCATCTACTGAAAAGCAATAATCAGCATATTAGGTGCATTGCATAACAAACAAAATCTTGCTTCCAGATTTATCTTATCTTATTTATTTATTTATTTATGTTTGTTTTATAAGGCAACCCAGCTGAAACAATATGATTCTGGGTGGTGTACAGTATGAAAACAAATAATAAACAAACAAAGAAACCCAACCCAAACTGTCTAACATTAAAACATGTACAATACATAAATATAAAATTCAAAACATGAAATATCTGTTTCTGTTGTAATTTTTTTTTCCTGTCCAAAAACTTTCTTTAAAGGAAAACATCCGGAGGGTTGACATTAACATTGTGGTGAAGTTCAGATTTCATATTGTCCAATTTCCTGAATCTGAGAAAGTAACATATCGCTGTTTATAAGTTGCTGCAATGATTTCCTCAAAGAAATAATATATTCAAAGGAGTCTTCAGAGATGTGTACTGAGTTTATTTCCTACTACTCATATCTATGGCAGTAGTAGTCCATAAGAAATGCAGGCATCACAATGACATATGCTAGTTAAAATGTCCAATCACTTTGCATTCCAATAAAGGTTATGGTTCAGATATTGTCACTTACTGTAGGTACTACCAGAATAAGACAGTTGTGAAAGGAGATAGCCTTTAGAGAAGGGATTCTCTAACTCATTGACCAAATTAATTCAAAATCAAATCTCATCAAGCTTGGAGAAGAACAACTTAGCTCCTCCCTACTCCTCTCTTATGCTCATGAGGCTGCAACTTCACTGTACATATCTATCAAGTGGGTCACACAAGAGCCCTAAAACCCAAATGCCAATGGAAGTCCAGGCATTATTTATTCCCTTACGATAAACCTCAGACATCAGTCTTTAAATAGGAAACTGCATGCCAGGAAACTAACATGGAGAGGTAGGCGGAAAGGAAGAGGGGCTTTAAGGAGAACACCCAAGCTACAGAAGGAGATGCCACTTTATTCCATTGTGCCTCATCTTGCAAAAACTCCAGGGCTTGCTATCCTATACATTTTCCAGATTACACAAAACTAGGATAGCCACTGTTCTTTTTGCTGCGCTAAAGATAACAGAGGACAAGGTCAACCACAGTGTTGGGAAGGGCTGTTGGAACCCTGTGGCAAAAGAGACACAATAAAGGAACTCCATCCAGTGCCATTCCTAAATAAGAATCAGACTTATATCTGCTAGGTAAACTTTGTGAATTATTTCCACTAATTATTTCCACTAATTTACTCAAAAAGTTTGGAAACAAGCTCTATTCTGGTGTAAATTTTCATTATTTTGGGAAGGCTAGTTTGTAATCTCTGAAGAATAAGCAACAGAAGTGGACTTGCATAAGAACAGGTTGCTTGTCTGCTTCCCAGCCACTTACTCTGCAGCTGTTGACAGTTGCTACTATATTTAGTAAGAGTGGGGGGAGGAAACTGTTCCTTGGACTGCCTTGATCTTATTAGCAAATAAGGTTACCCCATCCTCCCCCTGCAAAACAAAACAAAGACCGTCAAGAAAATTCAAGATGTAAGTTGAGAGAATTTTATAGAAAAATGAAGAATGAGCAAGTGGCAACCTCCAATATGCTTTTGAAATATATAAGTTATGGCACATTTTATTTATTTATTTTTCTTTAAATGGCATATATGCAATGGGACAGGGTAGAATGTCCCCCAGAATTACAGAAACAATTTTGGCTATACAAGTTGGTGGGAAGAGAATACAAGCAATGGTTTGGGGGGGGGAGCTTGTGGGGGGACTAAAGCAAGGGGCTAAACAAGAGTAGGATAATGTATGTATAAGATTATACATATATATGGCTCATATATATGTATGTGTGTATGTGAGTGTGTGTGTGTGTGTGTGTGTGTGTGTGTGTGTGTGTATATATATATATATATATATATATATATATATATATATATTCATTCATTCATTCATTCATTCATTCATTCATTCACTCATTCATTCCATTGTGGAATAAATTCCACAATTCCATTCCATCTTATATATATATAAGAGCCAGTCTGGTGTAGTGGGTAAGGTGCTGGGCTAGAAACCAGGAGTCTATGAGTTCTAGTCCCGCCTGAGGCACAAAAGCTGGCTGGGTGACCTTGGGCCAGTCACTCTCTCTCAGCCCAACTCACCTCACAGGGTGTTGTTGTGGGGAAAAGAGGAGAAGGAAGGAGTACTAGGTATATTCACCACCTTGAGGTATTTATAAAAATAATAAAGGCAGGATAAAAATTAAATAAATAAAAATAAATATGTCCTACTCTCTTTTAAGGGGCGTGGTGGCTCAGCGGGTAAGACGCCAGGCTTGTCGATCGGAAGATCACAAGGTCGGAGGTTCGAATCCCTAGCCCTGCGTGCGGAGTGAGCTCCCGCACTAGCTCCAGCTCTTGCCAACCTAGCAATTCGAAAGCATGCAAATGCAAGTAGATGAATAGGTACCACTTCAGTGGGTAGGTAACAGGGTTCCGCGCGTGTTATGCAGCCACATGACCGTGGAAGCGTCTTCAGACAACGCTGGCTCTTTGGCTAACAAACGGAGATGAGCACCGGCCCCTAGAGTCGGACATGACTGCACAAATGTGCAGGGGGAACCTTTACCTTTTTTACTCTCTTTTAGCATAACTCCCATAACACAAATTAAATGCTTTTCAAGCAATGGGATATTTCCAATGAACCAGCCTTGATGAGTACAACTGGGTAAAATTTAGTAGCTAACAGGTTTCTTTTTACATTTGGTTGATGTAGATTTATTTCCACCATGCCAGAATATTTCTATGCTTTTTGCTTTCAGTATCAATAAATAATAAGTTAAGCATGTTAGAAATGTATGGGTGGTAATTAAATACTGGAAATAAAATGAGGCTTTTGCAAGAAAAATCAGACTGAACTGCACTGGAAATAAAGTCAGAGATCACCTAACTCAAGGCATAGAGTAATTGTCCCTAAGAGCAACAGGCATTATTACATGCCTGTATAAAATTTGTATAAAATCTGTATAAAATCCCTAGAGTCGGACACGACTGCACAAATGTGCGGGGGGTACCTTTACCTTTACCTTATAAAATTTGAATCCTACTATGGGAAGAGTTCAGACACATTATGTGAATGAAGGCTCTAATGCTGGGAAACCTGGAAGGTAAGAGGAGAAGAGGATGACCAGAACAAGGTAGATGGACTCAGTTACAGTGGTGGTGGGTACACCATTGGAAGACCTGAAAGAACAGGTTAGGGACAGATCATCATGGAGAAAATCTATCTATGTGATCACTAAGAGTCGACACTGATTGGATGGCACATAATCAATAATCAATGGGAAGAGTGATGAAGGTTTCCAGACCAGTTTAGAAGAGGGCCAGTCATGCTAGTTATGACTGGTAATACAGTGCATAGAGCAAGGATGTTAGTTAAAAGCTACTGTGTATTGAAAGATGGAAGGCATTTATATTATTCCTATATAGGGATGCTCCACATTTCATCCAAACTGAATTCCTGACCACAGTTCTGATCTTGAAACAGCATACCGAGTAAAATTGAAGATGGATAGGAATGTACATTTTCTAGAATCTGAGATAATGTCACTAATTTTGTACTACACTGAAGGCCTTTAAAGACATTAATTACCACTTGTGCATTATATATTTCAAGAGTTGAAAAGGAAACCCTATAAAAATGCACATCCATCCTCAGTGTGAATGCCACAGATCTGGATCGTCCATTTGTCTAGGTCAATAAAAATAATGACTATGCAGACAAAAAAAAAAAGGACAAAGAAAATGGTTATGTCTGGAAAGAGTATATCATATCCCTGCTGCAACCATTCTATGAAAGTTTACTTGGAAATAAATCCCCCAGAAAGCAAGTTTCAAATTACAACCTTGGACATAAGGAACAAGGGTACCTTTGATTCAATGCAATCCTCTATCTCTCATGTATCCACACACACATAATACTCCAGATGTTCCATGCATGTTCCATGCATGTTCCCGTTGTTTCAATGTTTATTTGTTTATTTATTTATTTATTTTTATTTTTCATATTTCTATGTTTCAGTGTTTATTTATTTTTTTATTTTTATTTTTCATATTTCTATCACCGCCCATCTCCCCCAAAAGGGGGACTCTTTATTTTTTATTTCTTTATTTTTATAAATGTTATACATTTATTGAAAAATAATTCAGATATCTAATAGGCTCCAAGCTATTCCTGTCTTGCCCTAAATTCTGAGTGTACGTTCCACATTACTGTCATATGATCTGGTGGAAGCAACCCTGATATAGAAAACAGCACATTTTAATAAGTCATACAATGGAGAATAGCCTTTCAAACTTTGGAGCCTCTAAATATATTGGATCTATGACTCCCAGCTTAAGCCATCTTACCCAGAAATTCTACAAATTGTAGTTCTATTACAACTGAAGGATATTAGGTTAGAGATGGCTGATGTAGAACTACAGATTTTTATGATACAATACAGGAACTCCCTAGAGAAGGGTAGAAATAAAAAAGTCCTCCAAGAATGAATTCAGTCTAAGAAAAGTGAGCACATATATGTGAGAGAAGCACATTATGCTTTTTTTACACTGGATGAATTAAAACCTGTCTTAACAAGACCAGTCAATACTGTATTAACACCTATAATTTAAATATTAATGTACATAGTAAAAATAAAGAAATCAAATTAATCATCACCCAGCAGACTTAGCTATTCCATCAGAAATATGTTGAAAAAAGGGTTTCACTCTTTACTCCAGAGCCTCCAGCAAGCAATGGATCTGTTGCAAGGAAAAAGCTCCTGGAGCAGCAGTTTACTTTAAATACTCCACTTTACTGCAACACTTAACTAGCAGCAAGAGTAACTGCAGATCACACTGTGATTTAAGTTCAATTTCCAAGTAATTTTATTTAAATATGTATAATTTATTTGCATTAGGGAGGAAGATAGAATATGTACTGCAGCAACCATGAAATTTAATGAAAGCATCCATAAAATGAATATACACTTCAGTCCTTATCCAGGAAGCTACAAATCATTGTTTTGCACTGGTTTTCACTCTTAATGGGTTATTAGAAGAAAGGCAGACTACATCAAAGCATTCTGAGGCTACATCAATAAAAGTATTATTTGGCTAACTTCTTAGGGTTGATTCACATCTTGGCTTTTGGAACTGAATTTTGAATCTATCATCCCACAAAATAAGCTATTCATTTAAAGAAAGAGAGAGGTATATATTATAGTTAGTTGCAGAATCTTTCAAGATTGGGGGAACTGAAGTAGGAGACAAAATGTTTCATAGAAATCAACATGCTTGCTCTACAACCATTTGTCTGTCTGTCTATATGTCTGGAAGGGAGGAGATGTGTTCATAAACTGTTAAAAATCACAACCTTGCACATTAAAGTCCAATTTCAAATATATCTAGGCCATATTATCCAAATATCACTGAAGTCTGATAGCTCCAAATTGTTCAGTAAACTATATTACCGCATAGTCCATTATAGATACGTATAGACCTTAACAGCACATAATAACCTGGGTTGTACGTTACCATTTAACTAGTCAGATGGGTTTCTTTCCTTCATTCTGCAGGAATGGATTCACATGGCATTTCCTCTATGCTCAAAGAACAGTGCATATAGTTCTCTTAGCCTTTGGATCACAGTGGCCTCAGGACATTAATGGATAGATTTTATTTATCCTCCGGAATATAATAAAGAACAGAGCGCAATACAATCTGCTATTGCACACCCAAGTCCCAAGTAAGACCTTGTAAACATAAGTAACAGCACATACCTTTTGAGATCCCAGCTGGGTAGGTTCAGAGCAATCAGCATGAACTTACCTCTTCTGCTTCCATAGGAGGCAGTATCCCACAACAAACATTTCTGAATCATAAGTATGAAGAACACAGCCACACAAGTAATGGCAGTTTGAAGTTGCTTATAAACAAGGGTCATTTCTGACAACAAAAATTAATGAGCCTTTCTTTAGAACCATCACTTTGAAAAAATCATCATAAGAAGAGGGTGGCTTCCAGAAGTTTTTCTTTCTAAAACTTTATTGATATTTTCATTCCCTTTAACTTCTTTGTAAATCAGGCACACTTGCAATTTTCCTACATGGTTCTTGCATACACAACACATGTCATTATGCACATTTTAAACAATGGAAACATTCCTTTTAGTCACCTTTTTAATTTCAGTGTACTCTCTGTATATCATTTCTACCCATTTATTCCTGAACATTAAGGAATATCTCACACTAAGCTCAGAGGCTGGCTTGCTGAAACCTGGAAGTTAATTTGAATCACAAGTGGCCAGGTAAAGTGGGTGCAACAATATGGACCATTTCATTAACTGCCAGAAAGAACACAACATAATTTATCTCCTTAGAGTTCTCCAATGCAGATGACTTAAATGCAACTTTATAAGTGTAGCTTTGTATTACTTATACACTGATTGTATATCATGTAGCCTTTTTTAAAAATGAGAGAAAAGCATGCATATTACAAAGGCATTAGTGGACTATTGAGTCCCAGAAAATAAATCATATATTAAGTGGGCTCTAATATATTAAAGAATTCTAAGATAAGAAGCAACAAATTGTATGCCATGAGCCCAGTCAATAAACACATATAGACCAGTTTCCCATTTTTACATTGATTTCTAACATAATGAAATTACTTTAACACTGTAACTTTTTCCAGCTATGTTTATCTAAAAGCTAAAACTTTCTTTGGCATCTCATTTCATGAACATCTATAGTCACATGAAATAATTTTCATACTGAAAGATTATGGAAATGTTTCCTTATACTGCTATTTAGATATATTTTCATCTGGACCTACTGAAGCTAATAATTTCAATTACTGGAAAAGCAGAAAATGTTTGTAACCTTTCCTTTAACACAAGCCCTATCTTGCAAGCAGAAACACGCATGGAATTGTTGACTCTCTTTTTGTCACACATTTCTTTCTTCAAAGGAAAATAGTAAGATAGGAAGGGATACTTAACCTTTCCAATGTCTGATATTTTTTTCTTTGTAAACGTCACCTCTGACAGTAACTTTTAAAGCCCCAATGGTGGAGGGCTGGATTATCTGAGAAACCACTTCTCTATTGCCAACTTATATAGTCCGTAATATCTACAGGAAATGTACAGGAGAGATCTGTGTTTGTATCCAGCACCCAAGCCTTCTCTTGTGTGGTTTCTACTGCCTCTGCATTGAGAAAAATCTCAAAACATGTTTCCTTTTCTCTTCCTTTTCAATTCTCTTCGATTGGATGTTTCCTTTTCATCAGGCTTCTAATAATTATTTTAAATTTATTATTTTAAACTTTTTAAATTCTGTGTTTTAATTATTGCTAGCTGTCTTGAGAATTCACTTGACTACTAGCAGGAATATAAAAATTGAATAAATAAGAGTAAAATGTATAATAAGCTTCATTTCTTTACATGTTTCCTTAGTGTTTCATACTTGAAATCAAGTTAGAACAGCATCAAACTATTTTCTGGGCGATTAGAAACAGCTGTTATAAATTCAAAACATGGGGTTTCTAGCTCAAAAGAGATTTTCTATGACCTTAGATCCCATCAGTTGCTAACTGATCCTTCTATATGGAGATGGTAAAGACTGAACCCTAGGAACTTCTCTGTTCACAGATATACAATATCTCTGAGCTACAGACCTTTTTCAACATATGGTTTTCCAACTTGAAAAATAATATGTAGGCTTGAAAACTTGCTCAGGCATAGTGCTCCATATCATGATACAACTTGAGGATATGTTATATTATCATTCTACATTTCCAGCAATAGAGAAAATCTGCTTTCTCATTACATGTCCAGCATGGCCCACTTTCCAAGTTAAATTTTGATTTAGTGCATCACCTTTTCTGGTAAACTTTTGCTTGAAAAACATGATTGTGGGGAAGAATTTAGCTTTTTAATGCAGACAACCTATTAATGCATTTTGTGGAACCAGTAAAGCTTCCAGACTTCCATCTGAAAACGTTTCAATTTTGCATGCATTTAGAAAAGGTTATACATGAATATGATGATTAGAAAAACTTTTTAAGAAGTGAATGTACTTCTTAGCAAACCTCTTGTTATTGTCTAGCACATACAGTTCCATCTGGCTGCTATAAAAAGAACATCAATACCTTTTTAAAAATTGTATTTAAATATCAAAACAGAATGCACTCATACACTTTCATATTGAATCAAAGGGGGAAAAAAACCTCCTTCCTTGTATGTAATCCAGCTTCCTAAGTTAGTTTCCCAGGAAGCTCATTACAAACTCTAACATTAGAATTCATACAAGCTATCAGACCACCAAATGGTTCTCAGGCCCTTGTAAAAAAATCAGTTTTTAAAAAGGTGGTACTCACGGTCATTGCACTGATTTCCAGAATATGATGTCATGGAACAATCACAAGTGAAGCCTTCCCACTGCTGAATGCAGATGCCTTGGTTGGCACAGGAATCTTCTTGGCAGGTGGTGCTTGGTCCTGAAATGGGATAGCAAGGAAAGCATGAAAGAAAGAGTAGCTATTGGGAAAGAGGCACAATAATGGATTATGAATTGTCATCTTCATGCAACCTCCTGCCCCCTCCCCAAAAAAGAAATAGTATGCTTTTCCATTTCATGGAACATGCAACAGAAATTCAGGACACATAAAGACATGGAGAATTAAACACTCAGCAACAAACAGGTAACTTGTACACAGCAGAAGGAAGGTAAGAAAAGTAAGCATATTCCCTCTTAGGCAGGCTCAGGAAAAAATGTTTATAATAAATACTGTTTCCTCCAAAAATGCTAAGACTTGTCACAGCCCTCCTATTCTCAGTTAATAAATTTGATTCACTAAGTTAGCTGTTTTCCTGTGCTTTTTTTTTCATAAACGGTGGGATGAAGTGTTATTTGCATCCTGCAGACTTATCTCCTAGGGAATTTGGAAGAAAGATGGGTTGACAGTCCATTTATCTAGTAAATCTCACTTCATCCAAAGACTTTTCTGCTGGTATTTGGAAAAAAATGTTAATAGGATCTGGTGAAATGTCAGCTCTCCTTTTGATTTGTTCCTTTGCATGTACCACTTGCCCCCTAATATTAATCTAAGCACTTCTTTCCCACCATAGATGAGAATTTTAGATCTGTACTGATAATTGTGCTCTATAAGACCTCTGCAGATCTGAGAATTTTTGAAATTATATAGATGCTTTTAAAAAAATGTCTATGACACTTGTCTTCCTTGGATGGACTAAGCCAGTTATAATTCTAAGATCTACTTGGACTTTCCAAATAGTAACCACTGATTTTACGAGCATTTGGCATACTACTCCTATGGATACTTCTACTCTATCCTCTTAAATACTATAGCACAAAGAGTGAAGATTCAAGACGAACAAGAAATAATTTTGATTTGCTCCATACCAGTGACATATCTAGATATAATAAATTAACAGAATACTATGAGATACTTCTATCAAAATAGACTCCTACCCATTGTGGAATGATTAAAAAAATGACAATATACAGTACACTTTTGCTTCTTCAACAATGCTCTCAAATCTATAAATCAGTAGATAGATTTCTTTGACATAGGGACCAAGAAAATAATAAGCAGAAAGAAGACCTAGGACATATCAACACAGCTACTTAATCATATTCCCCTTCTATCCTGGGAAGAAGTCATGCCATCTAACTCTTGCTGTCACCACAGCATGCCTTCACCATGCATCCACTCAATATTCTAAGGGTCATGACTGGTGGTTCTTTTGGTGTAAATTTCAGCCCCACCCAACATCTTTCACATGAAAAAACCTCCTCCAGTTGACATGCACAATGCTTTACTTTATGCACTGCAACCTTCCTGCCTGTCACTGACCAATTGATTTTTTAAAATTTCTTGAAACTATGGGTCAACCAATCAACTGTTTGACCCGTAGATCCCTAGATGCTACAAAGAGTTAGAGTTTTTAAAAAAATCTCTGGCTGGCCAACTGGGATCCAGAGTATAGAAATACTAGAGAGTCTTTTCAATCCCAATGCTATGTCTTAAACCAGTGATAGGTTAGTAAATTTCAGGGTTTCTCACACTCTACATTGATCAGTTGATGGTCAATCAATATACCTAAAAAGTCACTGCAGAAGCCAGGGTTCTCATTCTCCCACACAGCTAAAAGGGTATTGAGGGGGGGGCGGGAGGGAGAACAGGTCAGGCACTGCATAATCTCACAGGAAACCATTAAAATCAACTGGAGCCACAAGTTTGCCAACAGGGAACATGCCATTTCAGTCCACCTGCTCTATGCTTTACATTGATGGCACATAGCATCTGGAAGTGGGATAAGAATACATATTCTTATAAGAATGCCAGAAAAAGTCTATGACTGCAGCAAAGGGTGGACTAGGTTTATAGAAGAAATAGCTATGTGATCTTCTTCTCTCAGGAAATACTAAATACTTCTCTATCTTTTGGACTGATTTCCAAACAGATCCTCCTTAATATTTTCACTTATATTAAATCCTTCATTCTCTTTCCTTCTGATTTGCAAAAGATTCTCCTTAACAGGCTCTGAATCTGGGCATTTAACTTTGTGGCTGATATTGCAGAAAGTGAATTGCTGCATTCAGCCTAGGTTATATGCACACATGCCTTTAAGCAGTGACAAGAGATAGTTTGTTAAATACATCTCCACCTGGGTCTTCTTAAAGCTTAATGCAAGTAATTCATAATTTCAAGTGATTTAAAGGAGAATTGGGTATGAACAAAAAAAGGAAGATGGCTTAATTACATCTGAATTGTAAGTTGCATCACAGAATATTTGGGGACCTCTAAAGTTTATCCACTGGCACTTTATTTCAGGAAGTGGATCCATGGTTTAATAAAATCACTGTAACTATATCTATCTTTACTTACTGATTCAGGAGTAGAATGAACAGTTAAATGAGCTAGATGCTCCTATATTAAATCAAATAATTTAGAGAACATTCTGAGCTTGTTATCTCTAGTTTGGATAGCACTTAGTTATTCGTGGAAACAAGACGACATATTGCAAAATTCCTTAATATCAGGTGCAAGAGTAGGGATGAGCAATATGTAGCCTTCCAGATATTTTTAGGCTGTAACTTTCACCATCCATCATAATGCTTGCTATGGCAAATAGGAGTCCAATGGAACACTAGTAAAAGATGAATGGAAAGATGCTCTCACCTATATAGCCTGTTTGTGAGCTTCCAAGAGTTACCTGGTTTAGAATATTAGACTAGATTGGTCACTGGTCTGACCCATCACGGGATGTATACAGTCTCATGTTCTATAAGGAAACTTATTTCTCCTATGCTTCATTGTGATTAACTTTTAAAAAATAGTTGTAAGATTTTCTCTCTATTTGTTGACAATGGAGCAAATTACTGTTTTGTAAAATTTCTACCCACACCCTAGTGCAGCATTTTTGCTGAATAACTTTTATGGTTTTGCCAGCAACACTAGCCGTGTCACTCCAAGAGCTGGTTTGTGCCTTTTATTAAACTACAATCATAAAATGAGGGCAGAATACACTGCTGTTATTTGGATGATATCATGGAAATGTTACATTATATTACATGAAGTTAGCCAACCTGAGAGATATTTATTTTATTTTATTTGTTTTCTATCCCGCCTTTATTATTTTTATAAATAGCTCAAGGCAGCGAACATAATCCTTCCTCCTCCTATTTTCCCCACAACAACAACCCTGTGAGGTGAGTTGGGTCACCTGTTGTGTTAGGGTCCCTTCTTAGCTGGCTGGAAGTTGGAACAAGCCACCCAGACACTTTTTGCCACACAGCTGGATAGAAATCTTGGTTTCTTTATTTCATGCTAGAATGAAACCACTTAAAGCAATTGATTGTCCTCTGCTGCTGCTTCCTGATTTTTCACCACTTAATGGGGCCCGTCCTTTGAGTTTCTCATGCTTAGTGTGTGATAGAATGTGAGGGAGAGCTTGGGGAACAGAGGGAAGAGATGATAGGAAAGGGAGTCTGAGAGAGGATAAGAGTCTAAAGAAGAAACTTAGGAAAGACCCGCCCTGACTACTCAAGCCTTAAATAGGGAGGGCAGGAGATTTGTACTTGCAGACTTGCAAGATTCTGTTAAAGTAGCCTTACAATAAAGTAGAATTAGCTCATCTAGTTGTGTTTCCTGTCTGCTTACCTGGAAGGGCTGACATAGTGTTAGGCAGCAGGTGCTTAATGACAGAATCAGCATTCATACTCTGAGAAACTCCAGCTTCCAATGCATCTCCCATATATTCAGGGGTGTCCGCAGCATGTGGTCATTAAAGTCAAGATGGCAGCCACGATGGTGCAATCAAAGTGATACACGTTAAAAACACAAACAGAAGTTCAATTGCACTGTTGCAACTGCTAACTTGACTTTTTTTCTTACCATACCCCACGGATAACCCTGCAGATATTTCATGCTTTTGGGGTTTATTCCTGTAAGACACCTGCTTTTAAAGGAACCCTCACATAATTTGAATGAATGAATCAACTTGGATGTACTTGACAGATTATTGCAGACTACCTCCGTCACCTAACAAATGCATCACTACAATTCACATGTTTCAAATACATTTGCGTGAATGTTTTTCAATGCATATCTGGAAAACAAAATCCTAGGTATGCAGTCAATCAACATTGCGTGCCTGAAGCAGGACTTTACGTGGATTTAAAATCACTGGGGAGGAAGAAGAGATAAAGTAAAATTCTACCTCTGTGAAGTGTGGGAATGCTAAAAAGAGTTCTGATTTCAACAGGAATATAGCAGGAGTCACCTTATGTTTCTTTACTGGTCACAACTCAAATTTATAGATATTATATTTGCTTCTCTTCTTTGGCACTCACCAAGCAATTTTTACAGATCCTTCTTGCTAAGAGAACAGCTGCCACTGATGCTTCTTTTCCCTACTAGTGTCATAATTCCCCCGTTTGTGACACTGGAATTTTGGCTACCACAATAGACATGTCACAGAAAATTAAGACGTCAACCCCGCCCCCAAAGAAACAAAGCCTACTCAAAAGTAAACAAAGTTGTTTTATGTTTGGCAGTTCATGGTATGGTAGATGCAAAAGGGAATAGATACATAACTGATGTGCACTTCGGAAGAGGCAAGGATTTAAATAACATATTTCTTCAAACTTTCCACAAGGTGTCAGAAACTCTGTTTTTATAAATGCATTTCTGGTACCAGTTAGCAAATTCATACTCACTTAATAAAGTATTAAAGTCTTAATGCTACATTGTGCAAAGAATGTCATATCTGATACAGATTTCAGAAGAACCAATTTATATGTCAGAATTTATGGCAAGACTGTTTCCATTTAAAACCATCTAGCTAACCTCTGTGAATTTCTCACAGAGAAATTCTCACTATTTAAATTTGTGTTTCTCAACTTTGGGAACTTTAAGATGTGTGGACTTCAACTCCCAGAATTCTTCAGCCAGCCACGCTGGCTGGGAAATTCTGGGAATTGAAGTCCAAACATCTTAAAGTTCCCAAGGTTGAGAAACACAAATTTAAAGGAATATCCTATAACATTTTAGGGAAGATCACACAAAGATCTTCCACAAACAAAAGTAGAAAAAAATGCAAAATTCAAAAATATCCACCAAGATTTATTGTACAGTTCAAGCTTGGCTCTATATAATCAGTATTAAATAAATTAAACATTAAGCTGAACACAGTTACCAAAGTTTTGTGATTCAGCAGCTAATAAGACAATTTGCCTAACCACGGGAACTTGGAAAGTGCATTTACTGGAATTTTCAGATCTCTTTTCATATATTCCACTGAATGTACAAATATTTAAATAGCAAGGGGACATACAGAAACAAGAAATTGCATATGCACTCACGTCCCTGTCTAGTTTATCTATGGTTGTGTACAAGTGAAGATTTTGTTTGCCTTCTTTATCACCATGACCATATAGGCCATTCTGAACTCACAACAATGCAATACAATCCAGTATGAGATTCCTGATAGAATGGAATTAAGAATGAGACCAAAGCCATAAATGAACATGAACCAATAGTGTGATGCAATTGCAAAAAAAGCAAATGCAGTCATAGACTGCAAAGAAAATATGTGTACAGTACAGTCAAGTATACTGTCAGTCATTGTTTTTGCTGATAAAGGACCCAAAAGTAAAAACTTATCAATAGCTGTCTTCAAGTACCTAAAGAGAGGACAAGAAACAATGTGTTTAAATAACCAGGAAGCAAATTTTGGTTGGACATCAGGACAGCTGTTCAACAATGGAACAAACTGCCTTGGGCAGTGGTACACTCTCCTTTGTTGGAGGTGTATAACAGAGGCTGTATGGCCATTTTGGGGGAATGCTGTGATACTGGATTCCTGCAATGAGCAGGGGCTAGACTAGATGGTCTCCATCGTCTTTTCCAACCATTACATTCTATGTTTCTATAAACCAGTCCGTTGTGCTGTGGTCTTTTCTTACCGTTGCTACTTGGTCGTTATACAGATTCCTCAGGAGGCAGACAAGATGACTTGGTATCCCCATACCACCAAGAACTTGCCACAATTTGTTATGATCCACACAGTCAAAGGCTTTAGAATAGTCAATAAAAAAGAAATAGATGTTTTTCTGAAACTCCCTGGCTTTCTCCATTATCCAGCGGATATTGGCAATTTGTTCTCTAGTTCCTCTGCCTTTTCTAAACCCAGCTTGTACTTCTGGCAATTCTCGCTCCATGAATTGCTGGAGTCTACCTTGCAGGATCTTGAGCATTACCTTACTGGCATGTGAAATAAGTGCCACTGTTCGATAGTTTGAACATTCTTTAGTGCTTCCCTTTTTTGGTATGGGGATATAAGTTGACTTTTTCCAATCTGATGGCCATTCTTGTGTTTTCCAAATTTGCTGGCATATGGCATGCATCACCTTGACAGCATCATCTTGCAAGATTTTAAACAGTTCAGCTGGGATACCGTTGTCTCCTGCTGCCTTGTTATTAGCAATGCTTCTTAAGGCCCATTCAACCTCACTGTTCATGATGTCTGGCTCTAATTCACTGACCACACTGTCAAAGCTATCCCCGATATTATTATCTTTCCTATACAGATCTTCCGTATATTCTTGCCACATTTTCTTGATCTCTTTGGCTTCTGTTAGGTCCTTGCCATCTTTGTTTTTGATCATACCCATTTTTGCCTGGAATTTACCTCTGATGTTTCTAATTTTTTGGAAGAGGTCTCTTGTCCTTCCTATTCTATTATCTTCTTCCACTTCCGCACATTGCTTGTTTAAAAATAATTCCTTATCTCTTCTGGCTAACCTCTGGAATTTTGCATTTAATTGGGCATATATCTCCCTATCACTGTTGCCTTTTGCTTTCCTTCTTTCTTGGGCTAATTCCAGTGTCTCAGCAGACAGCCATCTTGCCTTCTTGGTTTTCTTTTTCTTTGGGACATTTTTTGTTGCTGCCTCCTGAACAATGTTGCGAACTTCTGTCCATAGTTCTTCTGGGACCCTATCTACTAAATCTAGTCCCTTAAATCTATTCTTCACTTCCACTGCATATTCATCAGGAATATTAGTGAGCTCATATCTAACTGATCTGTGGGTCTTCCCTATTCTCTTTGGTCTGATTCTAAATTGTGCAATAAGAAGTTCATGATCTGAACTACAGTCAGCTCCAGGTCTTGTTTTTACCGACTGTATAGATGTCCGCCACCTTTGGCTACAAAGGATGTAGTCAATCTGATTTCGGTGTCGACCATCTGGTGAAGTACATGTATCAAGTTGTCTTTTAGGTTGCTGGAAGAGAGTGTTTGTTATGCACAGTGAATTGTCTTGGCAAAATTCTATCAGCCTATGTCCCGCTTCATTTTGTTCTCCCAGACCATGCTTGCCTGTAATTCCAGGTGTCGTTTGACTACCCACCTTAGCATTCCAGTCTCCTGTAATGAAAATAACATCTCTTTTTGGTGTATTATCCAGTAGGTGCTGCAGATCCTCATAGAACTGATCTACTTCTGCTTCTTCAGCATCTGTGGTTGGGGTGTATATTTGGATCACTGTGATGTTAAATGGCTTACCCTGAATTCGAATTGAGATGATTCTATTATTTTTTGGATTGTATCCAAGCACTGCTTTAGCCACTTTATTATGAATTATGAAGGCTACTCCATTTCTTCTGTGGTCCTCTTGTCCACAGTAGTAGATCTGGTGGACATCTGATGTGAAGTGGCCCATTCCAGTCCATTTCAGTTCACTGACACCTAAAATGTCTATATTTGATCTTGACATCTCACCAATAACCACATCCAATTTTCCCTGGCTCATAGATCTTACATTCCAGGTTCCTATGGTGTGTTGATCTTTAAAACATCGGATTCGTCGTTCACCACCAGCACCGTCGGCCGCTAGCCGTCCTTTCGGCTTTGAGCTAGCTGCATAATCACATCTGGGGCTAGTTGAACGTATCCTCTGTTCCTCCCCAGTAGCATTTTGACCATCTTCCGACTTCGGAGTCCCATCTTCCGATGGTATACCGACATATCTCTGGTTGTACTGATCCATTTAGTTTTCATGGCAAGAATACTGGGGTGGGTTGCCGTTACCTTCCCCAGGGATCGTATTTAGTCTGACTTCTCTTCCATGACCTTCCCGTCTTGGGTGTCCCTTCACGGTTTAGCTCATGGTGCTCACTGAGGTGCTCAAGCTCCAGCACCACCACAAGGTAACGATCTCCTTTGCTGGAGCTTTTTCAGCTAGTGAGGTGATCTTCTTCTTCTTCTTTTCTTCTTCTTCATCATCATCATCATCATCATCATCATCGGCATCTCATTCCAACGGGCAGGTACCACAACACAGTATGTATGTATAACAACATGTATCTTGGCTCCCGATAGATGGCATTGTTTAATCCAAGGGACTAGAGTGTGCCAACTCTGCCAATTCATATTAGCCAGGCAGAAACGATGGAAGAAAGGCAATCCCTCAAATAACCTGGTCCTATGTCATGAAAGGCTTTATAGGGGATAATCAGCACTTTAAATCACACCCAGAAGCATACTGGCAACCAGTGCAACTCACGAAACTGCATCATTGCCCATGCTGCAGCATTCTGGACTAGCTGAAGATTCGGAATGGTCTTCAAGGGCAGCCCTATGTAAAGCACATTGCAATAGTTAAGACATGAGGTGACTAGAGCATGAGTAGCTCTCTGATGTGCCTTGTGATCCAGGGAGGGGCTCAACTGGCACACAAGATGGAGCTTTGCAAAAGTTATCTTGGTGACAGCTACCCCCTGGTCTTTGAGCAGAGGCTCTAAGTTCAAGAAGAACCCCAGATCGGGTACCACTCTTGAATGGGGAACTGCAGCCCCATCCAAGATTAAAGATGAAAAAGTCCCAGATCTGGGGACCCCTAATATCCACAGTCACTCCGTTTGATATGATTAAGTCAGAGTCAGTTTCTCCCCATCCAGACCCACACAGCCAAGGTCACTGCTGGGCATACAAGTGCAGAATTCCACTTATTGCCCCCGTGAAAAGCATTTTTTTAATATTCAAAATTTAGTAAATATAGTTGTAATTATTCAAGGTCTGCTGGGTTGCGGATATAGCAGTAGGTTCTGTCGCTGGTTTTGGCAGCCAAGTGTGCATCTGTGAAGTCAGTGTTGGGGTTTTTATATACCCAGGAATTTACAGTTAGATAAATTATACTGCAGAGGCTTGATATCTAGGTGAGAGGGGAATTATTCTGCAAGTCACCCAATTAGCAGCCATTGTTGTAGGGATGATGTGTCAGTGTGTGACTCATACCACAGGTGCTAAGAGTTTAGTTGGGTGTGGTAGATAATGAGAGTGACCTATAGTGTGTATAGGTATAGTATATAGGACTGACAGCTGTCTCTGTTTTGAATCCTGTCCTGGCATCTGACTGAAACAGGTCTAAATAATCTGCTCCCTCCAGGGTTATCTGCAACTGCAGTCACAACCTTCTCAACTGGAGGCTGGATGACCTTATGATGAGGGGGCACACCACCATCTCCTTCAACACTGATGGCACTACTCCCTTTCTGAAAGAAGTTGATATCACAACATGAGCCCAAGTACAAGTCACCTCCTGGGTCACCTCAACAACTCAGGAGGGACCTGGATCTAAACAGAAGGTAGCCAAACTGACCATGCAGAGAACTCTGTCCACTTCCTCAAGAGTCACCATATCAAACTCATCTCAGATCACACCACAAGACTGAATCCCAGGCACCTCAGCTGGACCTGCCCAGTCAGAGTTTCATTAGTTTCCCAACAGTATAATCAGTAGACATTTCCAAATGAATGTGCAAAAACCAAGCCAAAAATACTAAATGATGAGAGAGAGAAAAGATACAGGACTGGGGAAGTGCCATAAAGCATGTTTGCATTTTTGTGCAATGTTTTTTTTTTCCTGGAAAACACAAAGAACTTCATTTCCCCTTCAAATAATTGTAATAAATTCTCTCCCTTTAAACCTCCTTCAAAAGATTTTTTTCCATTCCCCCTCATATCTGTTTGGGAATGGGATTTGATAATCATAATGAGATTGAAATCATATCAACAGTGATTTGGAAAAACAGTTTCTTGGATCATAGGATTGTCTTGTAAGTAGTTCCATTTTTCTAAAGCACTGATCCCACATCTTTATTTTAGGAACCAAGTGTTCAGTGCCACTTTCATTTTGTATTTTAAACCTCCCCCCCCCAGGAAATCAAGCCATGCAATTATAGATACTCTTAAGATGAGATACAGTCAAACCTCTCAAGCTACCCCCAAAACCTTACTGAACATTTCTCCCCCCAAATCCTAACCGCCCCATTCTCCAACTTAGCAAGTTGCAGAAAATTGATGCCCTTTTGCCATAGAGATGTGACTGCATTAATAAGAAATATAGATATTGATATATAAAAGGTTACATTAAAAGGCAAGTTTCAGTCAGACTGGCAATGAAACAAAAGCCTTCTCTACCTTGCAGGTCAGCTTTGGTCAACTCAACTTTGTTAGCAAAAGAACGGAAAAAGCGAAAACAATAAACCAGAGTTAGTAAAATAGCAGATAAACCAGGGTAACGTCAACAAAAATAAACAAATAAAAAGAAATTGGCAATTGGGATAACCAACACAGCCCATATGCACATTTAAGAGATATGGGGTGATACCATCAAAAGATATGAAGTGACACCATCAAAGACAACAGACAGACACAGGTGGAGAGAGGTAGCCATTATGGCCTCAATCCATCATCAACTCCACAACATCAAACCAAAACAGCAAACGACATAGCATGGACTACTTGGAAGAGAAACAGAATGGATACATTTTTATACAAAGAGTAACAGCAGAAGGAACATTAATGGCACATGATTCACCAATATTTATAAATGAAGGAGCAAACGGTGAGACTAGTCTCCCATTGAGGAGCATCCCATGCTCCATTAAATATTGGATTCAATTGGAATAAAAAATCTGGAAAGCCATCTGCTTCCTTTGTGCAGATCCAGAGAAGAAAAATGTAGGTAAATTTCTTCCTAAGATCCACTTCCTATGTAAGTTTTTTAAGAAGTTCAGTACAGTGGAACGTTGATGTTTTTAAAATAAGACAAAATAACATGATGTTTTATCCACTTCAGAATAACACATTCAGCAGTGATGAAAGACACCTCTGACCCTGGCGTGACTATATTATTAAGTAGAGCTACCAGATCTGAGCTGCAAAACTCCAGATTATAACTAGATGGCATCAGAGTAAGAGTTGCTTCTGAAATGGAGTTTTCTGTATCTCTTTGTTGCCATCTAGTAGTTGCCCCAGATCTGGTAGCCCTTTATCTTGTAGTCAAACTATCTACTTTTGAATGCCTTTGATGTAGCTTTGCTTTGAAGATTTAGGAGATGGCTTTAGCTAGGAACACAATCACTCAGCTTTGGCTACTGTGAACTCTTCTTGTTCATACAGAAGGTAGATCTGGCCAACACCACGTCTGTTTTGATCATATCCCATCATATTGAAAGATGTTCACATAGGGATGCTTCTGAAATGGAACTTGCTGTTACTCTGATCCTTTGACTTCATTCTGCATCAACTGTGTGTTTCTAAATCAAAGTACTATAACAGATTTCAGCCCATAAATAGTAGATGATTTAAAGGATTCCCAACCCCACAAGATTCTAGCCATTTATTGCAATCGCTGAAGGGGCTTATTTTTCTATTATTTTTTGATGTATATCTTGTGAATACATGAGATAGGAGCTTTTCCCCATGTGGCAGTGAGATTTGCTCCATTTCTTTTTAGCATTTCAGAATCTAGATTGCTTGATTTAGGAGGACCTTCCATTCAGATCATCAGCATCAGCATCCATTTATATTTATGTTGTTATTTTATGTTGGTATGCTTATTTTTCTTGTACTTGGATATTTAGGGTCATTTGCCAAAATGTAGCTCATAAAATACATAAATGAACATCAGTTAATGATGGCATCAGGGATCTGTTTCTGGAGTTTATTTATTTATTTTATTTTATTTATTTTCTATCCCACCTTCATTATTTGTATAAATAACTCAAGGCGGCGAACATACCTATTACTCCTTCCTCCTCCTATTTTCCCCACAACAACAACCCTATGGTCTGTCATTCTAGTAATTAATATCTGGAGCAGATTAGACTGCAAAGATTTCACTTATTCTGGGAATGTTGAGCTCCAGAGATCTCCTGGAACACATGTGTTGTGATCCATGAGTCATACTTCAAATATTATATGAGCTGAGAAAAACTGGAAGCAGGAGACATTCGTATCTCTACAGGTAATGTAAAGAAAGTTTGTTACATGCTCTTGCTGTCCCTATAAAAATTATGATTAGAGTTTGGTTTCATTAATATTTTCCCACAAGATAAGAAATATTTAAACTCTTTTTTACAATGTGCCCATATGTGTTTGATGGAGTTATAAGAAAACAGTCACTGTTCTTGTTAATGGAGGTTTGTCTCTCCATTTCAATTTATGAGGATGCACTTATAAGAAAACTCAAGGAAGAATTGCAGGATTTATTTCTTTTTTTTTTAAATTTTATTTGATTTTAAATATACAAAGCTAAAAGTTAAGAATGAAACGGAAATAGAACTACAAATTAAAAGAAAAAGAAAAGAAAGGTGCAGTAAAGGAAAAAAAAGAAAGAAAAACACAAACAAAGAAATTGGATAACCTCCGATCCAACTATGGTCATAAGAATAAAATAGATAATTTGTTTACATGCTGGTTATTCATATGACATTCATATACTTTTCTTGTCTATTATATACTATTTATATATAATCTAATCATCAAATCCCCATATTGCAGGATTTATTTCCTTCTGTTGAAATCTCTAAAATTATGTATAATGAACATGAGTTTGAGTAAACTCCGGGAGACAGAAAGGCCTGGCGTGCTATGGTCCATGAGGTCATGAAGAGTCAGACACGACTAAATGACTGAACAACAAAAATTTAATATATTTTTTTAAAAAATGATGCCAAGATAGAGGTAATAAACCGGCGAAAGTGGCAAAGGCAAGATTTTCCTTCCATTAACTTGTTAGGTTTCTATTACTCTGTCGAAAAACTTATCTGTGGAGTCCTTGGTACTCTCTGAGTTTGGTTGTTTGCTTGCAGACATTTCATTACCCAACTAGGTAACATCATCAGTGCAAGCGAGTGTGGGGTTTGCTCCCTGTTTATATGGCAACACTGGCTTGCCATGCCAGTGTTGGTGGAGGTGTAGTTTTCTCTTTGGTAGTTCCCTGATTAGGGTATTTATGCACCATTCAAAAGAGACAATAAAAGAGCTAAGAAGGATACAAAAAGACCAGAACACCCCCCCCCCAGCAGCCTACACCCAGATAAGCAGGGATTAACACCAGACAAACATTCAAGCAGAAAACAGTATCCTAATCAAGGAACTACCAAGGAGAAAACCACACCCCCACCAACACTGGCAGGGCAAGATACTCCATAGAAACAGGGAGCAAACCCCACACTCACTAGCACTGATTATGTTACCTAGCTGGGTAATGAGACATCTGCAAGGAAACAACCAAGGTCAGAGAGTACCAAGGACTCCACAGTTCAACCCTGAGCTACATATATTCTCTTCTATTGGAAAAACTTATCTTTTTAGGAACAAGTCATTCCAATACATTAATCTGGAATCAATCTTGGGGTTCAGAGTTTCTTTCCCCTATTGTAGAAATTGAAGGAGTGGGGATGATCAAGGAAATATCCCATAAACACTCAATAAAACTAAATGGGAATTCATGTACAACACTGGAGAAAGAAATCTGGTAAACCACTGATTTATTAGACATACTGAATATTCACCTTTGGAACACATTATTCTCACAGACCATCATCAACAGGGACTGGTGCTAAAACTGCTAAGGAAGCTTCTGCTTTACCTTGTAACACATTAGCATTTAAACAGCAGTCCTGTGCTCACTTGCCTGGTAGTATTATCACTTCAAAACAGTGTGATTTACTTCTATGGAGACAGAGATCTGTACACAGCGTAGTTCACTATGGCTCATCGTAAAGCTTCATGTTTTAAACATTTGCTTTCTTTTTATTTTATTCATCGTACCACAGTCATTATATAGATTTTATAAAGAGTTACTTCTCTCTTGAAGGAATTCTTGTTCTACTTTTTGAGCATCATCACTAAGCAGAGTGATAGAATTTGGATAATTAAGTCTTCGAAGAAAATCTACTTTACACTTTCAAAAAATCTAGTTGTTGCAATTAAAAGTAGCTGGGGAACCCATAAAGGAAGTGGGTAGTCTGTAATACCACCTTATCATATGTCTTCTTTTAAGTAAAGTGGTGGGGTACTTGGTATCTGAATCCACACTTCAATGAAGGATGTTTTGGAGAAATCAGAATTATTTCAGTCTTTCTGATTAATAGGGGGGGAAAATTAGGTGGCATTTTCACATTTTTAGTGACAAAAGGTCTGGTGACTCTGAGAGAAAAGTAGAACTATGGATAGACCAAATTTCCTAAAGTATATTTGATGATTAAGCTCTGGAGGATGGCCTGATGCTGATTGTTTGAAGCAGCTAACAATTTATTGATGAAAGAAGAATGTCATAAACAAGTGGCACATACACACATATATAAGCATTAGTATAAGAGTTACAGAGACTCATTTTGGTGTAGTGGTTAAGGCATCAGGCTAGAAACCAGGAGACCATGAGTTCTAGTCCCACCTTAGGCACAAAGCCAGCTGGGTGATCTTGGGCCAGTCACTTTCTCCCAGCCCTAGGAAGGAGGCAATGGCAAACTGCTTCTGAAAAACCTTGCCAAGGAAATGCAGGGACTTGTTCAGGCAGTCTCCGGGAATCGGACACAACTGAACAGATTTTAAAAAAAGTTACAGTTGTTTATTATTACATCTGCTAAATCTAACCTATTGTGAATGAATTTCACTTGCTGACTCCAATGGTACAGTTACCAGAAGATATCCAGCCAGTAAAATCAGGATTCAGGATATATAAAATGCATTTAACCTTCCAGGTCAACAGAGACAGACTGAACCTAATTTCATTGCTAATTTTAAAGAAAAGAAACACCTTACTTGTTTTTTAACATTTTGTTTAAAGGTACTATTATTCTTGCCAATGAAGCCCCTCAATAAAAAATGGTTGAATACTTAATGGTAAATGCTCATTTTATTTCATATGTATTACCAAAGACAATGATGGCAATAAGATAAGATTCGTTTTCATTTGAACATGAACTATAATTAGACATATGGCTAACCATATGTCCTGTTTTGAACGGGACAGTCCCATTTTTTTAGCATTTTTCAACCGTCCTGTTGTTTTTCATAAAAAACTCAGTTTTGTCCCAATTTTCAAACCCGGCAGGAATGGCGCAGAAGGAGGATCTGAGCCAGAGCGCGGACCAGGAGGCGGAGTTTGCAGGGGAAGCCAATCGCGCAGACAGGGGGCGGGGTTTGCAGGCGGGAGCCAATCACACGGCCCGGGGGCGGGGTTTGCAGGTGGGAGCCAATCGCATGGACCATGGGGCGGGGTTTGCAGACCCCATCCCGTTTTGCCATCCTGAAATATGATCAGCCTAACGATAATATGATATACATTTCCCAAATAAATACATATACCAGAGCACTATGATTCAGTTTTTGCACTTCTGTAAGTTTTGCAATGTATTTTGTTGATGCTGCATACAAAACTGCATAGTCTGAGAAACTGCGTTACACCACAGCATGCACCAAAATCTTTTTATGAAAATTTGTACATAGGGAAATTTGTGTGTAAACATGTGTTGTGGAAAATTATGTACAAAAAATATCTAGGTATTTCACATATATAATTAAATCAAAGAATCGTAACTGGTTGCAGAAATGGAATAGACTTAATTTTTAAAATATTGAAGTTGTGGAAGTATAAGGAAAAACACATATTCATACATCCCTAAAAAGGTCATGGATGCTGAATTTAAGAGATCATGGTGGTAACTGGAAGATGTTACTTTCTTAAGTTTTTTTTTTCTCTCTCTCATTCGCTCTCTTCATCCCCTTTATTTGGTAAACTATTTCAAATTAATAATTGATGAATATGGGATTTTTTTCCTATTAGTTGACAAAATATGTTAGAGAAGAAGCTCACAGGGTTTATATGGAGATGTGCACTAACCCAGTCAATTATATATCAATCTGGTTTTTAATTTTATGATTGATTTTGAAGTCGTCTCAATGAAAAAAGATTCATGTTATTTTAAAAATTAACCCAATATAAATATAATTCTTTATACTTGTTTACTATTAAAATTAATTTCTATGGGTAATGTGGCTGTCCTGGTTTTGATGTAACTGTTTTTGCTCTAAGTAGTCCAGCCAGCACTGTGTACCTTTTCTGGTTAAGCCATCTTGTTATGTGAATGAAATACTCAGATTTATATATAACTAATGCCTAGAACATATGATTTGATACAGTCTTTCTGGCTTAAATTCCACTCATGCTGAGTATGTCATCCCAAAGCTGAAGATCTGAGGGCTGTGTGATAAGCACTAGCTAAGACCAGGATTCTTCACAGTTGGATACAACAAAGCCCTTAGCTTTGCTAAAATGTCTTTTTGGGAGTGAGCTGCCTGCAAAGCACTGATCAATCCTTCAGTAAGGTAAGGGACCACCCACCATACTTCATGTTAAGCATTGACAAAGGTCACAACAACAGTTACTTCAAATCCCGATAAGCATCCAGATCTCAGTTATGGGATTCATGTCCCAAATTTTCACTTAAAACTTCAATCCCAGATGCATGTAACAAATCCTCTCTTTCAGTGTATTGTCTCTTATCAGCTGACGTTTTATATATAAAATAGTTATCTGCCTCACTTAACCATCATGTTTGTTTGATGTTTGTATGTAAGTTAAGCTCTGTCTTTTCTTTGTTTTTTTAAGAATCAGACTTGCCTCACTGAACATGGTTTTAAAAGAGACAAAAGATACAAAAGGCCCAAATAGTTTATGTAAGTCTGCACTGATGCATAATGGCTTTCTGGGTGTTAAAGAAAGGTATGGAACTGAACTGCAAATGTCACAGACTGAATCAGAAACCTTATAGATGTAAACATGTGTTCCATTTCCGTGCTTCAGATTCTAGTGGTATGAGCAATTTGCTTTTTAAAATTTGTCTGTGTTTGTGTCTGTGTGTGTGTGTGTACGTGCCTTTGAGTCAGTGTTAACTCCTTGTGACTGCCTGGACTAGTCCCTGAAGTTTTTCTTTGCAAGATTTCGGAAGAGGTTTGGCATTGCCATCTTCCTAGGGCTAAAAGAGTGACTGGTCCAAAGTCACCAGCTAGCTTTTGGCCTAAGGCAGGACTAAAACTCATAGATTCCCAGTTTCTAGCCTGATGCTTTAACCACTTACACCAGACTGGCTATCATTTTTAAAATAGATTGATGTGGAGTCCATGGTGCTCTCTGAGCCTTGTTTTCTTGCAGACATTTCATTGCCAGGCTAGGCAACATCTTCAGTGCGAAAGGGGAGTGGAACTTGCTCTCTGTTTATATACCCTGGCTTGTCCTGCCTGTGTTGGTGGGGGTGTTGTACTCTCCTTGGTAGTACCTTGATTGGGTTGTTGTTTGCTGCTTGGTTGATTGACTGAGTTAATAGTTCCTTGATTAGGGTCTATTGTGTTGTTTGATTGCTCCTCTGCTGCTAATCTTGCTGTTAATCTTTGCCTATCTTGTTGTTGATTGCTGGCAAAGAGGTGTTCTGGTCTTCTGGCTTTTCTATTGTCTCTTATGAATGGTATGTAAATGTTTACCTCTATGTGTCTGTTGATGGCTGCTTTGTCTGAGTGCCAAGCTTCCAGGAATTCTCTAGCATTTTTGGATTTGGCTTGGTTTAAGATGCTCAGTTTCCCAGTTGAAAGTATGGTTAAGTCTGTCCATGTGTTGTGAGATTAAAGAGTTTTCATCATGTCTTCTGACTGCTAGTTGGTGTTCATGGATGCATTCTGCTAGTCTTCTGCCAGTCTGTCCTACATAGTGGCTGTTACAGTCCTTACACTGTATGTTGTAGATAACTCCTGTTTTTTCTTCTTGGGCTACTGGGTCTTTTGGTTTACTTACGATGTTCTGAAGGGTTTTGGTTGGTTTGTGTGCTATGGTGATGCCGTGTGGTTGTAACAGTCTATTAGTAGTTTCTGAGATGTTTCTGATGTATGGCAGTGTAATCCTTTTCATAGCTTCTGTTGGTTTTGCTGTGGTAGGTTGAGTGGTCAGGCACTTTTTGATAAAGTTGCGTGGATATCCATTTTGCTGGAAGATGCTATTTTGTTGTTGTTCAGTCGTTTAGTTGTGTCCGACTCTTCGTGACCTCATGGACCATAGCACGCCAGGCCTTCCTGTCCTCCACTGTCACCCGGAGTTTACTCAAATTCATGTTCATTACATCGGTGATGCTATCTAACCATCTCATCCTCTGCCGTCCCCTTCTCCTTTTGCCTTCAGTCTTTCCCAGCATCAGGGTCTTTTCCAGTGAGTCCTCTCTTCGCATTAGGTGGCCAAAGTATTTGAGCTTCAGCTTCAGTATCCGTCCTTCCAATGAGCAGTCAGGGTTGATTTCCTTTAGGATTGACTGATGCTATATATATGTGTGTGTGTGTATACACACACACACACACACATACATATACATACATACATACATACATACATACATATGGAAGATGCTATATAAGTGGTCTATTTCCTTTTTCTGGTGTTCTGGGTTGCTGCAGTGCGTTTGTGCTCATCTGAATAGTGTTCTTACACAGCTCCTCTTGTGGGAGGTAGGGTTATTGCTTTGGTAGTGGAGCACTTGGTTAGTGTGGGTAGATTTCCGGTAGACTTGTGTTTCTAGAATGCCATCATTTCCTCTACTGATGAGGATGTCCAAGAAGGGTAGTGTATTGTTTTCTTCTTCCCTTGTGAATTTTATTCCTCTGAAGATGGTTGATGGTTTCATGTGTTTCCTCCAGTTGATCCTTTTTTATTATGACGAAGGTGTCATCTACATACCGGATCCATACTTTGGGTTGTATGTGTGGGAGTGCTATCCTTTCTAGACGTTAGATATATAGATTGATGTCAATTAAGAAGGTAGTTGCATAATCAGCAATACAATAGAAATTCTGATTCTAGCAAACTAAATAATCAGACAATCCCATTCTGAAGAGTCCCATATAAGACATATTTCACTAAAACACAGCTGTCTCTCTGTTATGTAGAATGGCAGGAGTATAGTGCCCAAGAGAAAAAATATGAATGGTACCAGAATACTTTGTTCAAATAACACAAGAATGGTTAATTCAGGTTCAGAGCCCTCCAAGCATCTGACCATCACTTTGCTATATCAGAAATGATACATTGTACCTATGAAAGTAAAATGAGATAAGTCTAATATCCAAAGCAACTAATATAAGCTGTATAATTTACTACTCTGGAGTAGAAACGTTATTTCTCCTGGCTGACATAATCACAATTTATTTTCTTCTTTATAGAGATATAGCTATGCTGACCTGCTGCCCCAAGAAAAGAAAATACCTTCTGCCTTGTGGTACCCTGAATATTAACATACTTCATGGCAATGAAAACCACTTATAGAACAAGTGCATCAAGTATTTTAGTGAGTTATAAATATATATTTGGCCATTGAGAAGAGCAACTGAAAGTAGGAGAAAGTGAAATGCAGAAATTATTAATAGTTATCTAATTAGGAATACCTTTTCACAAATCAAAAGTTGGATGATAACACAATCATAATTGCATTTGTGAGTTGATATATCAATTAAAACAAGTAATATAAAATTAATAAAAGTAGAATCTTGTCTCTGTTCAAGCCACAAATGATAACATTGAACATAATTAACTATGGTACAGCTACTTTGTGTTGCAATCATCTCTGACATTTCTTTGTTCAAGAATGTCAGTTTTAAAGTAATTGATAGAATGCCAAAAATTATTTATTTATTTATTTACTTACTTACTTACTTACTTTTTTTATAACCCCATTCCTGAGGACTTTGAAATGAAGGATTGATATGATATCATGCAAGAGAGAATCCACTTGTACCATGAGTTTCTGTTCTCTTACCAACATAGTCTGCTCACCAATGTACCCTTAACATCTGCTTCATTTGGTTCAGGACTTCCTGGAGCAGATTTAGAAAAATGCAAGGAGCTACAGATAGTACATCCCCCTTGCATTCTGTAAGTAAAATCTGCTTCTGCTCATAAAAATTGAGCAATGGATTCTACCTAATAACATTTTCTTTTTTAAAAGTCACAGTTGTTGAACAGCTAACCCTATAAGGGTCTGTGTCATCATCCAAAAATTGCTTTGTGAATAGCCACTGTTAATACAGTAATGAAATTATCACCACTTGTACTACTGTATCTTTCATGTACCTCTTTCTTCACTGTTTCTCCCACTGCGCACATACAGTATACTTCATCTTTTGATAAAGATGGTTCTAGTAGAAAAAAGCTTATGGCATATAAATTCAATAGTCTTTAATATGCCACCAATTTGTTGTTTCCATTCTCTTCTTACAGGTAAACAAACCTGTCATATTATTGCTGTCAGATGACACCAACAGTTGGTGGTCATTTCCCAAAAAGAAATATTTTAAGATACTAAAGGGAAGGGGAAAAAATCCATATGTGAATGATTTTTTTTCTCTATCACAGGCTTCTAAGTACAAAGGGTGAGAGTTGTCTTAGTAGCCAGCCACTGTGGGAGTGTTCCACTAATCTAATTTGCTATATTGATATATCCTACCTATCTTCTTCCCAAGTCCCTGTTTCTTTCAAAGGTCTCATCATTCCAGAGCATTATGTCTTCATACATTCCACCCAAAAATCAAAACATGGCGCAAAAGAAGATGGACTCAAAGTAGCCTTTCATTATTATTATTCATTATTCATTATTCTCTTATATTTTATAAGAGATTGATGGAGAATTCAGCCAACTAACCATGCAATTCATAGATCTCTTAGTTGGCCATATGGGAGGTTATCCAGAACATATTGTGGCCTGCCTTTATTCCATTGTTTCTGCTCAACCCACCAGAACTAGCAGAGTGGGCATGCTCCGGATTCCCTCTATTAAGCAATGTCAACTTGTTTGATCTAGGAGCCATGTCTTCTCTGTGGCAGAGCGTGCCTTGTGGAACAGCATCCCCCCAGAGATCTGAATGGCTCCAACCCCATTAGCCTTTCATAAGGCCCTGAAGACCTAGCTATTTCTGCAAGTGTTCAGGCCAGGAGGTTAGCCAATCTCTGTTGTCAATATGGTTTTATAACTGGAAGGTATCATTTCCCTTGGATGTCATGGGTTATTATTTTTAAATAGTTTGGTTTTAATCTTTGTACACCACCCAGAGTCACTGTTATAAGAAGGGCAGGCATATAAATTATATAAAATAAATAAATAAAAAAATACACCATCCTAATAAAACAATTATTATGAGTAGAAGAATTATAATTTGAACTAATAGAACACTAAGTGAAACTGGGATATATGTGGCAACTCATCAAGACCATTTTGCATTGTTTGACTTTCACTTCCGGGCACTGAACTGAGCAGAGTGAAGAACCGAGGCTCTCAGCCTCGATTCCGTGGCTTGCTGTTTGCAGCGATTAAAGAAGAGAAAATCGCTGAAAAATCACCCTCGAAGAGAGGGTGAGCAGAAGATTGATCACAAGGGTCACTGGATTAGCCGCTCTCTTCCAACCCCCGTATTTCCACCACGGGGGAAGGGAGATTGAAGCAGCAAAAGGCGACTGGAATTGACATGAAGCTCTGCAGAAGCCGTGAATCTGGAAAAGATAAGTAGCTCCTCAGTCAACCTTTTAGATACACCTTTTTATTTTTAAATATTACTTTTGCTATTAAGCTCTAAGATTTATCTCTGAACTTGGTTTTTAATTGCTGGTGTTTTACTCCTTTCCTGTCAAAGGAGGATTAAATGGTGGGAAAGGAAAGTTAATTGACTTTGCCATAAGTGAAAGTGTTTTTTTATTATTCTTACTTTGGTTTAACTTTCCTATCTGTTGACAATTGTAAGCATTTTATTTTTTTCTTTTTGGAACTATAGTACTAGAGTCTTGATTTATATGGATTGTTTAATGCTTTGCTCTTTATTAAAAAAAATTTTTTGGGGATTACTGCCAGAAAGAAAGAACCTTTTTATTTTTCTCTTTATATAATTTCCCCTTTTTCTTTTGAATTTTGGGTTCTGTTTGGATTTTTCTTCCTAGAAGAAATTAGACTGTTTAATGTCTATTTTGGTTGAAAAAACTATTTGGATTACTATTTGATTATCTGGATTATTGTAGCCTTTTCTATATGTTTTACATTTTTTTTTTCTTCAGTGATTTGTGGCCAGACTGAAGAACTGCAAGTGGGTGTGTGAAACCTTGGTAATATCTATCATCCTTATTATTATTTTGAGTTCAGTAGAACAAAAAGTTTCCACTTGCTTCTTTATCTTGGGTGTTTGAAACAACATGGATTTATACATATAATGGATTATAAATGAACTAAGAAGACAATTATTTTTAAAGGAGCCTCTTTATTTTTTATAATTTTTTGGTTACCTGCTCCCTTTTTCTTTTTCTTTTTCTTTTTTTATTTCCCCCCCTTTTTTTCTTAAACAATTATTGTCTTTCTTTGTCCTCTTTTCTATTTTTTTCCTTTTCTTCTCTTTTCTCTTCTCTTTTGCAGGAAATTTGCTTGTACCATGGCGTCTTTGGGAACGAGGAGGGTGGAGAAGGAGAAGAAGAAGGAGACTGGAGGATCATCTATGGACTCTGCTACACCTGCCTCAGCATCGGAAACTCCATTATCGGAAATGAAAAAAATACTTGAAGCAATTGCAGCATTAAATAAGAAAGAGGAAGATTCTACGAAGCAGACCGAAGAACAAATTGCATCTTAAGATAAAAAGATGGATAAGAGGATGGAAGATATGAAAAAAGAAATAACTCAAGAGATCAAACAAGAATTTAAAAAGGAAATACAGACAGTTAAGGAAGTTGTGAATTCTCTGTCAGGAGAACTTAAAGATACGCAAGGTCAGATACAAAAATTAGAGATTAAATCAGAACATGCTATTAAAGAAATTGAACATAATCTGGACACTACAGCTTTAGCAGAAATGAGAGAGAAAGAACATACTTTGAGATTTAGAGCAGTTCCAGAACAAGTAGATGAAGATGTAAGAGAAAGGATGATTTTTGAACTGGCTAAATTGTTAGAGATTTAGATTTGGATTTGGAGATAGATAAGATATTTAGAGTGAATTCAAGTTATGCTAGAGAAAATAAAGTTCCTAGAGACATATTGATATATTTTGTGAGAAAAGTGATGAAAGAGGAAATTTTGAGGAAACATTATAATACTAGATTAAATAAAGATGGGAAAGAAATAATTGTGTTAAAAGAAATCCCTTTGAGAATACTAAGGAAAAGAAAAGACAATTTCTTCCTCATAGATAAATTAAAGCAACACAGTATTACATTTAGATGGGAGAAGTTAGAAGGCGTATCGTTTATGTTCAAAGGGCAGAGATTCAGAATAACTTCCATTTTAAAAGAAAAGCATTTTTAGAGAAATATAAGAAAGAAATGGGCATACCAACTGGAGATTTGGCAGAAGGAGGAGAGACATTGACAGACAAAGAGATGACTGAAGACTTATCCGAGAAGGGAGCTACAGGTGTGGACTTGAAAAAGGGACTTTAAACTAAAACAATTATGGAATATAAATATCTGACATGGAACATTAATGGGACTAATTCCCCACAGAAAAGAAGAAAGACTTTTCATTTTTTGAAAAAATTGAAATTGGACATAATTTGCCTACAAGAGACTCATATTTGCAAAAAAGATATTAAATATTTGATTCAAAAACAACTTGGAGAAGAATTTATTTTGGCTGGACATAAAAAGACCAAGGGGGTAGTTTTATATATACAACCAAAGTTAAATCCAAAATTGATATTAACTGATGATGAAGGTTGTTACGTTGCAGTAGAAATTAACATACAAGGAACTAAAACGTTGGTCATCGGACTTTATGCACCGAATATGGACAAAGGAGTATTCTATAAAAACTTGATGGACAAACTCTGGGATTTAACCTATGATAACTGGTGTTTCATGGGTGATTGGAATGGGGTAATTTACCCCAGGATGGACAGACAGTCACAAAAAGAAGTGAAGCAAACACAGAGAAAATTGCCACAAGCATTCTTTGACTTAAAAGTGATGTTGGATTTACAAGATATCTGGAGATTTATGAATGGGGCTTCTAGAGAATATACTGTACGTATTATTCAGAGAGATTTAAATCACATTCCAGAATAGATATGATTTTGATATCTAAAAGTCTAATGATGAACATTAGTAAAGTTGAAATATTACCCAAGACTCTTTCAGATCATAATCCAGTAACGTTGACTGTTAAAGGAAAACGGAATGTATTTAGATGGAGATTAAATGAGTCAATATTTCGGAAAAATGATATAGTTGATGCATGCAAAAAAAAGTTAAGGGAATATTTTCAACTGAACTCAAAGGCACCAATACTCAGATTGTATGGGATGCTAGCAAAGCATATATGAGAGGTTATTTTATACAATATAATGCTCAGATGAAGAGAAAGAAACAAGAGAGAATTCAATTGATTTTAGATGAAATAAAAAGTAAAGAGGCATGTTTAAGAGATAAACCAATGGATGATACTTTGCTTACTCAAATTAAATTTTTACAAAAACAGATATCAATGATATTGACGCAAGAGATAGAGACTCAAATGAAATTTACAAAGCAAAAATATTTTGAATATGCTAATAAACCAGGTAGATGGTTGGCTTATAAATTACGGAAACAAAGACAAAAAAAACTGATTTCTAATATACAACATGATGGAAAAGTTATGGTGAACAATATAGATATACAAGAAGCTTTTCATGACTATTATTCAAAATTATATAAAAAACAAGAAGTTAATTTAATTGACATTGACAACTATCTGAGTAAACAGAAATTAACTGTTCTCGATGACCAACAAAGATTAATACTTAAAAACCCTATAACAACAGAGGAAATGGTAAAGGCTTTCAAGAAAATTAGTAGTGGAAAAGCACCAGGACCGGATGGCCTGTCAGCAGCTTATTATAAATGTTTTGAAGATGAATTATATTTACCTCTACAGAAGGTATGAATTTGATTTTGGAAACAGGAACAATGCCAGAGACTTGGAAAGAAGCACATAAAGAACAACAAGATTTGACTTTAACTAGGAATTATAGACCAATATCTTTATTGAATAATGACTATAAGATTTTTACAACTATGTTGGCAGAAAGAATGAAAAATATTCTTAAAAAATTTATTCAACAAGATCAAGCTGGATTTCTACCTAAGAGACAAATTCGAGACAATGTCCTAAATATATTAGATGTATTGGAATACTTGGAAAAACATTATGAAAAACAAGCTGCCTTGATATTTATAGATGCTGAAAAAGCCTTTGATAATTTAAATTGGCCTTTTATGTTTAAAGTATTAGAAAATATGAATTTTGGAGGAAACTTTACTAAATGGATTAAATCAATATATACTCCCCAATTTGCAAAAATAATTGTTAATGGAGAATTTAGCAAACCATGTGAAATTCAAAAAGGTACAAGACAAGGTTGTCCATTATCCCCACTTTTGTTTATATTGGTATTAGAGGTCTTATTGAGAGATGTTAGACAAGATGAAGGTATCCATGGTATTAAAGTTAAAAAAGAAGTTTATAAATTAAGAGCCTTTGCTGATGACTTAGTCTTTACTTTGGAGAACCCACTAGATGGAATTGGATACAGAAATTGAAAAACTTTGGATCGTTAGCAGGGTTTAAAGTGAATTTACAGAAAACAAAAGTTTTGACTAAAAACATGGACCATCATCAACAAGAGAAATTGAAAGAAATAACCGGATATTCAATGGAAGAAAAAGTAAAATACTTGGGAGTATATTTAACAACTAAAAATGTTAAGTTGTTTAAGAATAATTATATCCCGCTTTGGACAGATATTAAAAAAGACTTGGATCAATGGGAAAAATTACAACTATCATTGTTAGGTAGAATTTCAGCAATTAAAATGAATATTTTGCCAAGAATTTTATATCTTTTTCAAACATTACCTATATTGGCATCAGAAGAACCTTTCAAACAATGGCAGCAAGATATTTCTAAGTTTATTTGGCAAGGGAAAAAACCAAGAATAAAACATAAAATCTTACAAGATTCAAAAGAAAGAGGCGGACTGGGTTTACCGGATCTGAAATTATATTACGCTGCTTGCTGTTTGGTATGGATTAAAGAGTGGATAGTGTTGAAAAATGAAAAATTATTGAACTGGAGGGTCATGAATTAAGATATGGATGGCATGGATATTTGTGGTACGACAAAGTGAAAGTTAATGTGGACTTTAAAAATCATTATATTAGAAGATCTTTGTTAAGAATTTGGAATAAATATAAACTAATTTTATGTTATAAAAGACCTTTATGGATTTCCACACAAGAAGCGTTTCATAGAACAGAAGAAAGAGCAAAAGATAAATGGCTGACTTATAAAGACTTTTTAAAAAAAGAACAAGGACAATATAAAATCAAATCAAAAGAAGAATTGGCCTTAGAAGGATATACCTTTCAATGGCATTCTTACATGCAACTTGTAGAAAAATTTAAATCAGATAAAAAAGAATTTGAATTTGAATTTGAACAAACCAAATCGGAATTTGAGATAAAATTATGTGAGACAGATGACCATTTAATAGCTAAGATGTATAAATTATTGTTAAAAGGTGAAATGGTAGAGGAACAAGTTAAAGACTGCATGATCAAATGGGCAAAAAATATTGGACATAATATTCAAATGCAACAATGGGAAGATATGTGGATCAAAGGACTAAAATTTACTTTGTGAGTAAATTTGAAGGAAAACTTTTATAAGATGATGTATAGATGGTATATGACCCCACAAAAGTTAGCTAAAATGTATGGGAATGTTTCCAACTTGTGTTGGAAATGCAAAAAAAAAGAGGGGTCATTTTACCATATGTGGTGGACATGTGAGATAGCAAAGAAATTTTGGACTCAGATACATTCATTGATGCAAAATATTTTACAAATTCGAATTCCATTTAAACCAGAATTATTCTTATTGGGAATAACAGAAGAACAAATAGGAAAAAAATTATAAGAATTATGCAATATATGATTACAGCAGCAAGACTTGTATATGCACAAAATTGGAAAAATCAGATTATACCTACGATACAAGACTGGATGTTAAAAGTGATGGACATGGCAGAAAATGATAAATTGACATGTTTATTAAAAGAAAACTCAAATTATTATTTTCTTAAAGAGTGGAAACCATTAACGGACTATTTGCAAAATGCAGGAGGGGCAAAGCTTATATGGGGATTTGAAGATTAAAATATATATAAACTGATATATTAGACAAGAAATGTTTTTCAATATTATATATAGACCTAGCATGTAAGATATTTTTTTTAAAATTAACTTGACCAGAGATAAATTGGAAGTTGACTAATTTCTATGTTTCATATTTCTCTTTTTTTATTTTACTTTACTACACTTTTTCTCTTCTTTCTTTGATTTGTATTTCTATTTCTTTTTCTTTTTCAAACTTTTATCTATGTATATTTAAAACTCAATAAAATATATTTTTTAAAAAAGACCATTTTGCAATGTTTCAGAAGTGTGGGCACTTTCACAGATTCCTACAGTAACTGTGAAAAATAACCCAATTGGAAAAATAAGGTTCAGAAATTTTTTGCTGTTTTTCTTATAATCACTCTCTGTTGATGAACAAACATCTCCAATTGTTTCATAAACTGCTTCCAAATGATGGGTAAGAATGTTTTTAATAGAAGTCAACCTGAAGCTTGAACTGTGGAGCACATCTGGATAGTATAATAATGGATGATTATTATGCCTTAATAGTTAACAAGAATTTGCAGGATAGGAAATTGAGATCTTACACATCAGATATGTTTAATCATTATGTAAGATCTCAATTTTATTTCTGGATTAAGTATCCAGATCACTTGTACATTGGCAAATGCTTAATCATTATACCACTTCTGTATTCATTATCCTGCTGTTTATTTGATGTTGTTTAGATAATATCTATTATTATTACTGTTGTTGTTGCTTCTGATTTAAGATGATTAGAATTATAAACATAACCTAAGACCAATAAAACTAAATGGCAGCCAATTGATGTGCATGCTATATCTTACGTATTTCTGTGATAGGGATATCATATATCAAACAGGAAAGCCACGTGGCAATATGGGACCTTTGAGAACCATCTCTCATTCCTTTCACATGTTACATATCCAAGATGATTACAAATATGGAACATATATATGGATAGCATGGGGAGATGTCACAGTGAGGGTAGATCGGTAAGAGGCTCTATGGAGGAAATGAATGGTGATGCAAAGAACAGTGAGGAGGGAGGGAGGGAGGGCTGAGCAAGAAGGAAGTGCACTCTAAGTAGGCTGTACCTTCACATCCCCGCTCAATCTGCCCACTGCGGTGCAGAGCATCATTAATGAGATCTGGCAGACGCCCATTCAAGTCCACTGATGCTAGACAGCCCTGAAATCCATCTCTGGAGGCTACCAGCTTTGGGAGGTTGCTATACATTCCTTGAGCCAGTCCAGCAATGTACAGATCACCTAAAGGAAAACAGAGAGGGGACAAGGAAAGGCCAAGGAAATCAGTGAGCAGTGCCTTTTACAGATATGCTGTGATCAGCATCTTAAAAAGCCTTATTGCGAATGACAGGTCAGGTAACGCTAATAGGAAAGAACTTTGCAATACAAACAACGGTCTCATATAGAAATAGAGAGCTGTTTGACTCAATTTGCATACAGCATAAGGAAGGGAAATATAACATGGGAGTAAAGATAGCAACACCTTGTAACATATACCTACATTGAAATCTATGAATACATTTTTGGAGATGTGTTAGAGTTTCTCACATCCACAGATTACATACCAAATTAGGAATGATCTCTAAAAGCAGCTATTCTTTTACATGAACTGTTTTAGCCACCAAAAACGTATAATGAATTAGGGCTGCATGGGAGGATACTTTTAATGAGGAGGGAAAATCAGTCTAGATGAACTAGGAAAATCTAAGATTGTTAAATAAACTCATGCTGAAACTGTTCTTACTATAAACTTAGTAGAACTGGAGGTAGGAGATCACATAATTCAGAGGACAAAGTAATTGGAAAGCCTTGTCTTTCAAATAATAATTGTATAGACTGATTCCACAGATGGATGAATTATGGATGCTTGAGGAATTCATTTCTTGCACATTCTGATATAAGCTGATTCAATCACCCTTTCTAGATGAATGTGGAGATCAGAACTTCTTGGCTACTGATTTTTCTAGTTCTGAAATATTTTGACAAACTTCTTAACTAAAAAATATACCTAATACAGATTTAGTAATGCATGTTTTGAGAGAAAAATATCTTTAGAGATCTATGTCTGGAAGGAAAATACATTTGGAAGTGTAATTAAATATGCTTTTAAATGTAATTTTGCATACTGATTTAATATAATAGCTTATTGAAAAAGTGAATGGGTTTCTATGTGAATGCACATAAAAATCATAGACAGATAGCAAACAAACTGATTCACACACTTTTTTATTTGTATTTTCCCTACTCAGTCATGTGATTGCCAAACTATTATCTTTATTGGTATAATTCAGGAACTTTTTAAAAAATAAAGGGTAAGTAAAGGGTGTTAATATACATATATGAATTAATTTATCAGACATTGACTTTAGGAGCAAGTGAAAATTTATATATCTGAATTTATTATCAAAGATCATCACCAATGAAACTTTCATATATTCAATTATCAACAGAACTATTTATATATAATGTATAGTCAAAGGCTTTCACGGCCGGAATCCAATGGTTGTTGTTCTGGCACAGAGAGAAACTTCTAGCTGTGCTCCTGTCCTCTGAAGATGCCAGCCACAGCGACTGGCAAAACGTTAGGAACCAAAACTGCCAGAACACGGCCACACAGCCCGGAAAACCCACAACAGTCATCATATTTATATATACCTTTTGGTGCTGTACTTTTTAACTTTAATGGAAACAAACGCTAAGTATATCTTGGACTTCAAATAAAGCTGATTTTGATAAACTTTAAAAAGTGGTAAGGAGGATTTCTCTTGCAAGATGATGCTGTCAGAGTGATGCATGCCACATGCCAGCAAATTTGGAAAACACAAGAATGGCCATCAGATTGGAAAAAATCAACTTATATCCCCATACCAAAAAAGGGAAGCACTAAAGAATGTTCAAACTATCGAACAGTGGCACTTATTTCACATGCCAGTAAGGTAATGCTCAAGATCTTGCAGGGTAGACTCCAGCAATTCATGGAGCGAGAATTGCCAGATGTACAAGCTGGGTTTAGAAAAGGCAGAGGAACTAGAGACCAAATTGCCAATATCCGCTGGATAATGGAGAAAGCCAGGGAATTTCAGAAAAACATATATTTCTGTTTTATTGACTATTCTAAAGCCTTTGACTGTGTGGATCATAACAAATTGTGGCAAGTTCTTGGTGGTATGGGGATACCAAGTCATCTTGTCTGCCTCCTGAGGAATCTGTATAACGACCAAGTAGCAACGGTAAGAACAGAGCACGGAACAACGGACTGGTTTAAGATTGGGAAAGGAGTACGGCAGGGTTGTATACTCTCACCCTACCTATTCAACCTGTACGCAGAACACATCATGCGACATGCTGGGCTTGAGGAATCCAAGGCTGGAGTTAAAATCGCTGGAAGAAACATTAACAATCTCAGATATGCAGATGATACTACTTTGATGGCTGAAAGCGAGGAGGAGTTGAGGAGCCTTATGACGAAGGTGAAAGAAGAAAGTGCAAAAGCTGGGTTGCAGTTAAACCTCAAAAAAACCAAGATTATGGCAACGAGCTTGATTGATGACTGGCAAATAGAGGGAGAAAAAGTGGAGGCAGTGACAGACTTTGTATTTCTAGGCGCAAAGATTACTGCAGACGCTGACTGCAGCCAGGAAATCAGAAGACGTCTACTTCTTGGGAGGAGAGCAATGGCAAATCTTGATAAAATAGTTAAGAGCAGAGACATCACACTGACAACAAAGGTCCGCATAGTTAAAGCAATGGTATTCCCTGTAGTAACCTATGGCTGCGAGAGCTGGACCATAAGGAAGGCTGAGCGAAGGAAGATAGATGCTTTTGAACTGTGGTGTTGGAGGAAAATTCTGAGAGTGCCTTGGACTGCAAGAAGATCAAACCAGTCCATACTCCAGGAAATAAAGCCAGACTGCTCACTTGAGGGAATGATATTAAAGGCAAAACTGAAGTACTTTGGCCACATAATGAGAAGACAGGATACCCTGGAGAAGAAGCTGATGCTAGGGAAAGTGGAAGGCAAAAGGAAGAGGGGCCGACCAAGGGCAAGATGGATGGATGGTATTCTGGAGGTGACGGACTCAACCATGGGGGAGCTGGGGATGGTGACGGCCGACAGGAAGCTCTGGCGTGGACTGGTCCATGAAGTCACGAAGAGTCGGAAACGACTGAACGAATAAACAACAACAAAAAAGGAGGATTTCATGGCAAGAGAATCTAATGGGAAAAAAAAGTCATGATGGATCTGAGTTCCTTTAAAAAGAAGATACCAAAAGCAGAATTGCAAACTATTTCAATGAGAAGCAAAATGGAGGGCAGCAGCATAAGCCTTCAGAAAAAGTTTAGTGAAGAAATGAAAAACAAAACAGATATATAAAGATTGTGGAAAGAGCCACAGGTCACCAAGGAAGAGTAGATGCAGGTGGCTCAGATTTGTAGAGATTATGACAGGAAAGCTACAGGTCAGTTTGATTGATTGATCTGATATGTTTACAAGGTAAAGAAGAGAAATAAATCAGGGTATCACCAGTTTGATAACATCTTTCAAAATGCTACAGAGAATAAAGAATGTATATTATTTTGGCTATGTTGTCTAGCAAAAAGAAGGTGTTTGTAAAGAATGAAGGGATAGGACTGAAGCTTGAGACTGACAGAATTATGGTCAGGAAATAAGTGTTTTCTCTGATTTTAAATCTCTCCAGGGCTAGATAAAATATATCCTAGGTTTCTGAAAGTTTGTTTGTTTGTTTGTTTGTTTATTTATTTATTTATTTATTTATTTATGCTTCAATTTGTATACCGCTCCATCTCCCCACAAGGGAACTCTGGGCGGTTTGATTTATATAGCCACCCATCTCACATACATGATTCTAGGTGGATTGTCTAGTCAAATTACTGATGATCTGGTCAAATATTGATATATTATGGTCATGAAGAGCACATGAAGTACTAAACTGGAAGAGGGAAAATGTATCTGGTCCAGTATGATATTGGCATCTGGCAAGATTCTAGAGCAGATATAAGTAGATTGTTCTGTAATCACCTTGAAAACAATGTCAGAGGTCAGCATTGATTTGTCGAGCACAAATCCTGCTGGGCCAATCTTGTTTTTTATTGGTAACATCCTTGCAGATTGTAGGAATACTGAAGATGTGATACATCTTCATTTTAGCAGAGCATTTTGTAGGACAGATGGTGTGACAATTAAGTGGATAGATAGCTAACTCAAAAATTGTACTCAAAGAATGCTTATGTGTGGCTGTTCATTGGAGGGAGATATCAAGAGGTAAAACTTTAGGCTGAGCCCTCTACTCTTCAGCACTTTTAACTAATGGCTTGGATGACAAGTTAGTGGGAATGCCTATTAAAGTTGCTGATGACACAAAATTAATTGAGATAGCTATTACCTTAGACTAGAGAAATAAAATAAAAAAGACCTTGATAAGTTAAAATGGGCTGAAAATAACAGAATGAAGTCTAATGGAGACAAATGCAAAGTTCTGGAAACACAAATCAAATGCACAGTTAAGACACTGGTTTGGTAACTGTATTTGAGATAAAGATTTGGGAATAATAACTGATTATAAATGGAATATGAGCAGCAATTAAAAAAGGCATATACAATTAGAGATTTCATCAACAAAACTATAGTTTCCAAATTACAAGCAGTAGCAATTCACTACATTCTGTATGAGTCAGACTCCAAGTCTTAAATCCAGTTCTGGGTACCATACTTTAGGAGGATGTTCAAAGGACTAGCAACTAATTTAGAGAATTGGGAATCTTTAGTTTAGTGTTGAGAAGGTAAGGCTGAGGGGAGATATGATACTACTTGTCTCAGAGAAGGTCATGTCCTGTTCTCCATCATTCCAGAGCACAGAACATACTGTATAATAATAGTTTTAAGTTACAAGAAGAAAGATTCTGACTAAATGTGAGGAAAAAAATCCTAGTAGGAAGAACTGTTTTATAGTGGAATCAATTACCAGCAGTGTGCTGGGCTTCCCTTCCCTTGGATATGTTCAAGTGAAGCAACAGTGAGAGAGCTCTCTCGGGGGTGCTTAATCTGGACTCCTGCACTAGGGATTGGACTTGATGATGTAAATAGCCCCTTCCAACTCTACGATACTAAGATGCCATATATAAAGTTCTTAAGAAATAAGATCATCTATCCAGTGCAATGTCTTTTCCAATTCTTATTGTTTTCTGAGGAGTCTTTCCCAAACCCATGATCTCTTTATAACTGAAAATACAAGGTACTTGTATTCATTATATGCTTTGCCACTAAGGTATTTCCCACATCCAGCTTTGAGATTTCAACTGATAACGGTATTAGAAATAATGTTATGATCATGCATGGATGAATAAGTTCAAAGTTGATCCAATTACTTACCCTTAAGGTCAAGGTTTTTGGCACCATTGATAACCTGAGTAACAACCCTGGTATCCACCTTTAGGCTATGGGTGTTGCTGTTGTCTCTAGTGATAACTACATTGTGCCACTGGTTGTCATTCAATGGGCGATCACTATTGCCCTTGATAACATTAGGTCCATTCCCAAGGTCAAACACGTAATGTATATACCTGCAAAAAAGAAAAGTTCCTGCTTTGAAAAAGTTCAGAAAAAAAGTTTATTCTAAATTTCTAATAACAATGGTTTGCCCAGGAACATGAAGCAGAAGCAGCTTTGTCAGGAAAAATGTGGTATAGCTACTAAGTCATTAAAGTTATAATTTCAAAAAATAAAAGAATCAGAAATTAAAATCAGATTTCAATTCATATGACAGACCTAAATTAACTAACCCTTTCCCAGAGCCAATGGAAGATCTTACCCCTTGACCAGCTCAACTGCAATGAAATCATTTCCATCCCCACTGTTGAAAAGGATGAAGCCATCAGCAGAAGTCGTCTTGAACTGGAAGAAGAGATGCATAGAGGTATAGGCTTGCAAGGTTGCTAAGCTCAGGTAGCTGCTCTTGGTCTTGAAGGTAACAGGATCAGCAATGATGTTACGGAGCCCAAAGCGGGCTTTCAATTCACAATAGTCAATGTCTCCATTCTTGCATAAGTCAATGTAGAGAAGGCCATTGAACATGAGACTCTGGAGGTGGCCAATGAAGCTGGAAGGAATGACAGAGATGTAACGCTTCTCTGTCATTATCCCAGTCTCAATATTGTGGAACTCCAAGCGAGTGTGATCACCAACCATTGTACCTGAAAATCAAAACACAAGAAAGCTTTTAAAAAGTTCTGCAGTCAATAGTATTAATAGAAGGCCTATTCCAAATTATTTCCATCTATTATAGGAAGAAATAAATTATGACATTCACATCTTGCTAAACTACAACTTCCAGTATTTCTAACTATTACCAATGTTTTCTAGGAATGTTGGGAACTGTAGCTCACCAAAATGTGGAGTGCCACATAGTGCCTGAACTATTTTCTATTAATACTAATACTGTTTCCTTAAGTCAACCTACCATAACCTGGTACATTAAATGTGTGGAACTACCACTCCAAGAAATTGCAGCTATCATGGTCTTTAGCCATCCTGGCTGAGAATTTGAGAACTACATTCCAACACATGTGCGGAGCATGAGGTTAGAGAAGGATGCCTAAAGGCTCCCCAGTCTTGTCCTCTAGTCCAGGAGATGCAGGGTAAACCACTGAAAGAAATACATTGACTGCATGCTTGTAAGTTCTGACACTGGTCTTTCTTCTTTCTTTTGGCTTTTGAGAAAATAATTTTGCAAAAGACCTGATCACTGAGAAAGTTGGTTGGGTATGCAAAGTCATTGAGGGGCTTGTTGTATTCATGGTCTGAGTGCAACTAAAATGAAAATGGAATGAACAGAGACACATTTTTAAAAGTAAGCAATATCGTCAGCAGTCCATATATTATGTGGCATTGTGTATTGTAGCACCAGAACCAACTATGCTCTGTTTTGAATTTTAAAAGCTAAAATTACAAATTAAATTGTGGCTTTTGATAAAATGTTCCACTGAAGAAAGTACAAATAATCAGCATTTATATCAGCCTCTACGAATCACTGTAATAAGCATCTTTATATCTTTTCCATTTCTATATATTTTTAACAATTCCTGAAATTTGCATGAGAGAATCTTCTTCTAGGTTTTGTGTTAGGTTTTATTGTCATAATCCATTATTTCTTATCAAATATGATCGATAACTCAATACTCTGCAGAATGCTATAACACTTTTAAAAACAGCACCAGTTAACTAGAAACGGATGAGAATATACCTCACCATGATACATACAGTATCATTAAAAATTTGTAATAGGATATTCTTCTCACAAACTTTAAATTAGATTAACTATTATTGTTGTTGTTATTATTATTATCATTATTATTACTATTATTATTATTATTATTATTATTAGGTAATCTACATTTAGATTCACAGACTAAGACTGGTGGAACCTTAATAATTCGAGTCCCATTTAAGAATTATCAAGAATTATTAAGGGAGATATCTTTGGTTGTACTGAAGGCAAAAGGAAGAGGGGCCGACCAAGGGCAAGATGGATGGATGGTATTCTGGAGGTGACGGACTCAACCATTGGGGAGCTGGGGATGGTGACGGCCGACAGAAAGCTCTGGCATGGACTGGTCCATGAAGTCACGAAGAGTCGGAAACGACTGAACGAATAAACAACAACAACATTAAGGGACAGTCTAAGAATATAGGCAGTTCCAAGCAGGGTGGTTTTTGTAAAATTAGGGTGTTAAGGTCCAACAAATTCAGTATTTCCAGATATTGAGGAAGTCCTTTAAGTATTGCTCCGAGGGCTCCAATCATGATGCTTAAAGTGCTGGGCTAGAAACCAGGAGTCTGAGAGTTCTAGTCCCGCCTTAGGCATGAAAGCCGGCTGGGTGACCTTAGGCCGGTCGCTCTCTCTCAGCCCAACTCACCTCACAGGGTTGTTGTTGTGGGGAAAAGAGGAGGAGGAAGGAGTATTAGGTATGTTTGCCGCCTTGAGTTATTTATAAAAAATAATAAAGGCGGGATTAAAAAAACCTAAAAAAAACAATTATGCTTTGAAGTTAGCTTTTTGTACTAAACATATACTTAATGTTTAATCTTAACACAATTTGGGTTTGGACAATGTGGCAAGAAGTTACTAAATTCAAGCAGAATGAAAAAGTTTCTATTAGGCTAAGATAGGAAATGAAAGCACAGCGTGCAAGCTGAAGAGAAATGTTGGATCATTCTTGTAACACTAAGCTAAGCCTTAGTTTTACATTTTCACTAGGCCCTCCAGTGTTTTTCATCTCTGTGGAAGCACCTGCCCTATGGAACAGCATCTGTGTCGTTCTCCAGATTTGTTGGAAGAACAAATTGGTTAGATGAACACTCTCCAGAAGCCCTCCAACTAGTGTTTAGAGAGCTGCTTGGGAATTCTCAGCATTTCTCAAATAGCAAAGCACCATGCATCCATCTATCTGATATCTGCTTAGCTCAGCGATGGACTTGAGCTAAGAAGGTACAAGTTAAAAACCAATGCAACTCACTAGATGATCTTGTGCCAGTCACAACCTCTTAGTCTGAGCAATCTTTCAGATTGTTTATGAGGTTAATAGAGAGTTCGCTATTCTGAGAACACTTCCATATGGCCAACTGTCAGAACCACCACTCAAAGTCTGAGCTGCTTTTTGCAAAGTATTAATGACAACTGTTGAAGAGCCAGAGCCAACCTGCACTCCCTCCAACTAACCAATAAGAAAATGTGGGTTTTAGTCTCTGACTAATGCCCTACTGCCTTGCCTTTCTTCATGAATTTGTTCTGAAGGAGAAAAGGAAACCAGTCAGCTGCAAAAAGCTGTAGAGTCCAGTGGAAGGCCACAATGGGAGAGTCATGGAACCATTAGTAGGTGGTCAAGCCAATGGAAATGCTGCCAGTCCCTAAGTTATAGAGAACGTGAGTATTTCAAATACAGAATGATGGCTGGATTGCCCAAGGACAAGAACAAGGACTTTACACCGCTCTAGCCAAAACCAAATGATAAGGTATCCAAATGGAAAAATGTCTTGGATATGAATAATTTTCCCATGCTACATATTTTTTCCAAGATCAAGGCATAGGGTGGGTTGTTTAAAGGGGCTGTCTTATTCCTGTAAGTGCTATTTTGACTTATCAACTTATTGAGTTGGATCTTCCATGTGCAAACAATTCCAAAATATTTTAGGAATACATTGCCCTGTTTTCCGCTGTGAGGATTGTCCATTAAATTGTCAAGGGCAAAGGCGGCAGGAGAGGGAGGGGGAAAAGAAAAATGAGGACAAAGTCATAAAAATGATAATGTGGTCATCCTGCTGCTTTGCACAGGAAAAACAGTTTCACCCTACTGTCTGATGTTATTTTGGTTATCATTTGCTCAATGATCTGGCAGGGGGTAAGGCAGAAGAAGGGAATGGATAAGAACAGCCTCATTAACTTCAAGTAGCAAATTACCTCTCCATTTCTCCATGGCGTGTTTCTATACCGGTCATTAATTATTTGCTTCCAGAAAAATTCTAATTAAATTATTTTTTCCATATTTACACAAACATACAGGCATACAGTTTCCATTGTTACTTGCAACATACAAAAGCATTCACCCATCCTTTTACATGTGTATTAATTGGTAGTCCTACAGATAATCTCCAGTGTAAAGCTAGATAGGTGTTAATTTATAACTCCATAAGCATGATGCTATATTGTATGTTTTAATAAGTAAGAGTAATTAAAGTGGTTTAGGATTTCACATTTGGATTTATGAACTTAACGTTATCAAAACTGGGCTATGAATTACCTTCTCTCTCCCCACCTTTACACACACACAATTTATTTCTGACAAGCTTTGCTGTAGTTAAGGCAGTGCATGCCATCATGTGGCTGTGCCCTAGAATTGCTCCTTTCTTAGCCCTGGTAAATTATTTATAGAGGCATAAAGAAACATTATGAGTACAACCCTAAATGAGTATACTAGAGGGTAGTAAATATGAAAAATAGATTGAGTTGTCATTAATTTGTAAGATTTTCCTCTTTAAAAAAGCAACACATGCATTTTTATTTTTCCCCCTAAACTTTGCTTACTTTTTCTACTAAATTCACAGATCAGTTCATTATCTAATTTCTCCTTGGAAAATGTTTTCTTTGTCGATTACTCCATTAGAAAAAAATATGTTTGAATAGAAATACATATGTTAAATAGCTCAAAAATAGGACGTTTTAACCTTATTGCTTGACTTCTTTGTTTTTCAGTGTGTCTGGTAATGTACATAAAGTCCATGAGCACATACAACTACAAGTCTGTTTTTAACTCCTTCAGCATAGCACTGATTCCACCCTTACGGTATATCAGACATGCACAGTGTGCATCCGCTTGAGAGCTACACTTGGCTTTTTAGCATGTCAAGAGTCATAGCCTAAAAGTGGGTGGGCCACTTTTATTAGGTTTATGTTAGCTTTTATGTTATCCATTTATGTTATGGTATTATTTGGTTATAGTTTTATTTATGTTTATACTTAAGATAAGGAAGGTGATGGTGATGGTGATGGTGATGGTGATGGTGATGGTGATGGTGATGGTCATGGTCATGACGAAGATACTTTCTTTTAGTGAGGGAATGGATGGAAAGGCAGAGTGAAAGAGAAATATGCATGGAGGCCCAAGAGGTACTGCGGTGAACACAAAAAGAGGAAGTGGAGAAAAGATAGGAAAGCAGAAGTCAAGGAAGGGAAGGGCAGCATTTGGGAAAGTGGTGCAGTGGAGAATGGATAGGAAATGAATTGGAGGTTGGACATGGGGAGAAGAAGGTAGGACATGGGAGCTACTATTGGCCACATCCAATTCCCTGCCAGTCTGCATGCAGTTTGGTGTGAAGTTTTTGCACTCCTATTCTAGTCTAATAAAGTACAGCATATTTGGAAACTTACTTCAAGAGTTTTGCAAGTTTTTTTTAATCTTTTCAAGATTCTAGAAAAACTCCCTATAGAATATGTTCCTGAGTTTTATCCCTGCACTGGGAATGACCACAGAGTTTCACAGGACACAATTAACAGGTCTGAAGTGCAAAAGAATGAAGAACCCACAGAATAAGAAGCTGTTACTGGCAGCATTGCTAGATATTAATTCCTTACTGGAACGAAGTGTTATGAATGTAAGCAGAATAGCTTGGAATCCTCTCTTATTCCCTTCATCTTTACACAGTGTTTCAGCCTTTGGTCTGAGTCAAGCACTTCCTGGGCTGACAATCTTGTTCTTTATTGTGCTCAAATGAGTAGGTATGGATACGTCTGCACCACAAAGTTTTCAGGGGGATCCAGATTCTTTATCTCCCTCTGTCTTCAGGAATATCTCACAGAATTCTGTCTTACATCTCATAATATAAGTTCAAATGCACTGGTGTCACAGTTAGTAAATGGCGATTAACCCACTCACCTTCGGCAACATCATCATCAACTGTAAGTTTGAGACTCTTTCCTCGGCGTACCACTCGGACTGTGTGCCACTCATTATCATTGAGCTTTTGCCCAGCATAAAGGGTCTCAGGTCCTTTACCTGGAGACAGCAGCAAGTAGAAGCAAGTGTTAAAATCACATCAAATACATAGCAAACTTTTGCCTGGTTGGAAAGGTCACTGAAATCACCTTGGTGCGAAGACGCAGAAGCTACTTAATTCAGAGGTGGTATAAAAGTAAACACTTAGATATCAAATAAATTTGTACCCTTGGCCACATTAAAACTGAAGGAGGTTATTATTCTCTTACAATAATTTTTGTCCTATTTCTGTCTAGAAAATATTTTATGTATATTTCATATTTTATGATCTAATAGATCTAAACCCACCTTTCCTCCTAGAGCTCAAGCTGGCTTTCATAAGAATCTTCTTTCATTTTGCGCCCACACCAGCCTTGTGAGGTAGGCTTGCTTGAGAGAGAGTGACTGGCCCAAAGTCACCAAGTGAGTTCCCATGGCTAAGGATGGACTTTAATCTGGATCTCCCTGATCCTAATCAAATACCTTAAACACTGCAGCATAATGGCACTCTTACCATTCTTGGATTAAGGTTTATCATGGAAACTAACATGTCAATGTATAATTTCACTATCAATGGCTCTTCTATTACTCTTTATGATAATTTATACCAGGTTGCTTTCACCAAGCATGACTCCACATCAGGTCAAGCATAAACCACATCAGAGCAATTTTATTCGCTTTATGCCTTGCAACAGGTATCACCATCATTCCATACTTTTCCCTCTGTTTTATTAGTAAAGTATTTCTGCAGGCCTGCTTTCCACTTAAAACATTTACCACAGATTCTCTGGTAAACAATGCTCCTAAAGGCAAAATCAGATATGCAACACTTTTTAGTTTTCCTTTCCCAATAAATATCAATTTATAAATTCAGGGCCCTTAGAGAAAGAAGTTTGGGGCATTCTTTATGGTAAAAGCAAAACCATGTGTATGGAGGTGTGCATAAATGAACTACAAAACTACAACTACAAAAATAAAAATGTGGTGTATCAGTACCCAAACATTAACCAAAGTTTAAAGGCTTACACTACAACAGTGCTTTCCAAACTGCTGCCGTTGGCAACACATGAATGGCGGCAGCGGTGCGGGGGCATGCGCAGCGGTGGGGGAATGCACAGTGGCGGCGCAGGGGGCGCACAGTGGTGACGGCATGCACAGCGGCGGCGGCCTCATGTTTTCCGCTAAAACGCAGAAGCGCTGAAGGCGCACCGCTGCCGTTGTCGCTGCCGCCGCCACCATCCACACCACCACCACCGTGCGCGCCACCGTGCCGCCGCCATGTACGTCCACTTCCAGGTTGTGTCGCAACACACTAAACTGTGTGTTGCGACACACTAAAGTGTCACGACACACAGTTTGGAAAGCTATGCACTACAACATGCAGATTCTAATGTAATGATGCATTGGGACTTTGTGATAAATTGCACTTCAGTGTTGGTTCTAAGTAAGACAACATTCTTGTCCAATAAATGTTTTGGAATGAGATTATTAGCATTATTGCCAACTAAATTCCAAGATGGATAGCTACCTGCTGTATGTCTGAATTCAGCTAATATATATTCCATTAGATATTCTAATATCTCCTTGCAAAGACTTCAAAATAATCCACATTGCTCATGCAGCAAATGTCTTTGCCTTGAATGTGGATCAGTTATGAAGTTAGGATAATAATAAAGGACAATGTCTTCTATGAAGAAACATCTACTCATTCCATTATATCAGGTGGTTGATCTGGTTAAGTCATTTTAGAAACTGTGACCCAATTTTTGTTCCTCCTCCATATAAGCATTTCAACTATCAATTTCAACTGCAGCAATCCATGTTTAAGCAGTGAAAGTATAGCTTTTGGCATGAATGCAGACTGAAAATCCAAATCTAGGTCTGACAGCATTTAGTGGAGGTCATAAACTGTGGTGATTTTATTATCTCTTCTTTCTGCTGGTTAATATGACTGGATTGTTTTATTATGTTATTATTATTATTTCTTTTTTATTATTTTATGGACTTTAAAGGATTCTTTGAATATTTCTAGGGACTAAAACATCAGATATCAAAATATAAACAAAAACATTAGAGATTTGAGTAGAATCAATTGGGATCCACTCAGTCTGAACAAATTAGCCCAGAATTTAGTTGCCTTTATTATGAAGAATCACATAGCACAGCAGATTGTTGATGAAAATGTAATAAATATGACCCGTAGGTTATCGTATTTGTTCCTTGCTGATGTTCTGTAAAAAGTATTCTAATAACATAAATAGGGCTATGTTCCATGAATACACCAACTAGTTAAATGTACAAATTTGCAATCTTTCTGTTACGTACAGCCATTCTGCTTTTTAGATCAGGCACGAAACTGAATGGCAGGAGTGACTAGTCTGATCCCATAATGATAACAGGCAACCCAAAGAAATGATAGCCAGTTGCAATTTTTTGCAATCCAAATGATTCCATTTCCGCCTGTTCTGTGATATCAACATTACTCATACATCTGCTTTTCAGAATGGAAAACTTTTAGCCAGTTCTGTTAGATTAAAGGATTAGGGTTTTCTCTAAATGATCTACAGGGTGGAGTAAATATGCTATTGGTACTACTTCACTTTCTGGAGTGCAACTCTATACAAAACAAGTGGCATTTAGAGATCAAAACTCTGAGTAGCCCAGAGGAGGGTGCAGGAGAAGGGATTATCCTGTCTTCAAAGCCTTTTTAGCTGTTCATGGAATAAACTTGCAACAAGATTATTGAAAATCATTTTAAATTTATTCATCACCTCTTTCTTCTTTGTTATCTAGCTTTGTTGTTTTCTTTAAATGGCTGTTGTTTTTGTTATTTGGGAGACATCTGCAGTGAGAAAAGAACCATTTGTCATCCATGAAATTTACCTCCTGTAAATTTCTGCTCAACGGCACCTTTTTCAGTTATATCACCAAAGTTGCCACAGCAACAAAATGTAATAGTATAGGCAGCAGTGCAGGTGGACTGTCCAAAAATAATTTCTAAAAAAAAACAAAGTTGCTTCCTTACTCCATGTACAGATAGGGAGTTAGCAGTAAATGACCAGAAAAAAAGGGAGGGGGAGAGGACAGCAGCAAGTTCTGGAGACTATTTCTATTTTTAGATGTCTTTGATGAGATGGCAGCTGGTCATTAAGTATTTTGTTGTTGTTGTTGTTGTTGCTGTTTATTATCTAATTTTTATGAGTAAGTACAAATAAGAAGCAGGAAGATTGGCATATAACAAAATGCAGAATAGGAAAGTTATGCCTGAGCCAAAATTTAACTAGTAGGTTGCCATAATACTATTTTATTTTATTTTATTTTATTTTATTTTATTTTATTTTATTTTATTTTATTTTATTTTATTTTATTTTATTTTATTTTATTTTATTATTTTATTATTTTATTTTATTTTATTTTATTTTATTTTATTTTAATTTTATTATTTTATTTTATTATTTTATTTTATTTTATTTTTTATTTATTTTATTTATTTTATTTATTTTATTATTTTATTATTTTATTTTATTTTATTATTATTTTATTTTATTTTATTTTATTTTTTATTTTCTATCCCACCTTTATTATTTAGTAAGAGTAGCAGGAATAGCAATAGATGATTCTTTGGAGACATGCATTCTCCTAGATCCTCACATCTAAACTAGTAAGTAAAAAGTGGTAAAGATATCAGCTGCCCTTAGTGAAAGTAGTTTTGAATGTCTCAGTGTAAAGTATCTCAGCCTTATTCTGAAAACAAGAAGTGTAAAGAAGAAAATCAGACACTCTAGGGCAGAGCTCTCCAAACTGTGTGTCGCGACATGTTAGTGTGTCGGCTGCAGTGTCTGAGTGTGTTGCGGCGGCTGCTGCTGCTGCCTCCGAGCCCTGCCAGGATTCCGCGCAGGTCCTAGTGCCTGCCTTGTGCCTTGCTGCCTCCAAACCTGCTGTGATTCTGCGCAGGTCCTAGTGCCTGCCTTGTGCCTTGCCGCCTCCAAACCTGCCCTGCCAGGATTCCACACAGGTCCTAGTGCCTGCCTTGTGCCTTGCTGCCTCCAAACCTGCTGTGATTCCACGCAGGTCCTAGTGCCTGCCTTGTGCCCTGCTGTAAGAGTGTGTTGCGAAATGATGCCCTGCTGTAAGAGTATGTCACGAAATGATGCATGTCTAAAAAGTGTGTCACCAACGTGAAAAGTTTGGAAAGCTCTGCTCTAGGGACAGTGTTAGGGAGGGAGGGAGGGTGGAGACTAAACAAAAGAATAACATTGTTTGCTTTCTAGACAGAATATCCTTTTCACAAGATCTTGATGCACATTTTGGGTAACAAGAAAATGCAGTGAATGATATCAACCACAACTTTAAGCCAAAAGAGATGAATGCAATAATGATAAAAAGCAAGAAGACAGAATGGCCTAACAGGAGATTGGTAGGCATGGAGATCAACAATAGTTAAGGTAACTTTTGTTCAAAAATGTTTACATACAAAGCAAACATTCTGATGTTGGTTTTTTTAGTCTGTGTTTTCAATGGCATGGGTCTATGCAAAATCATAGCTATCCAACCTCATGGTTTACTATTTATTGTATATACAGATACAGTATGTTGGTGAAATAATCATGATTAAATATGAGGGTTCAAAAAAAAACCTACTTCCTTGAGGAGCATTGTAATACAGAGGAATAAATGAACCACAATAAATTACAAATCCATTCACATTCTCTCACACATGTACTTCTTGTGCAAATACAAATTTTAAACATTCCTTACCAGAAAAGTTCTTGCAGCAAAAGGAGGATCACAGGATATGCTTCAGATCAGACTTTTTAGCCTTGCTCTTACTTTTCTTACCTGTGTGGTCTCTTTCAGTTCATCTTTCCAGATTGAGGGAAGCCATTGCCACATTATAAAATAGCCAAGCTTAATGTACTATTCTGTCCTGCCTTCAATGCTCACATCAAAATAGCCATCACAGGACCCAATCCCCCCTCCGCAATAAAATTGAAAGCTCAATAAATCAACTTCCTACATTTCACTATGATCTGTATTATAAACACACCTTTTCATTCAGGTTCACAAAAACAAGGTAAAAATACAAATAGCTTTGAAATTTTATTTTATATTATTTATTCAAACGTTTGTATACCACCCATTTGTATAGTTCTGGGCAGTTTACAATAACAACAGAAATTACATCACACAGTAGAATCCAAATACTGTTAATCCAAACTCTGTAATATATGATCAAGGCTATCCTTCCTCACCATCCACAAGACAGTCTTTACCACCTTACAAAATGTGGGGAGGGAGGGAGGGAACGAGGGGCTCATAAAACTCATAGGGCAAGTTTCATAATGGGAGGCTGCCACTGAAAAAGAGCACCTATGGGTCTTCACCTCTTTCATGTAATTATTAAAATGTAGGTTGCAGACCCTCAGGATACCTTCCTGAATACAGAGGACAGGCCATCTCCAATAGGGAGAGATGGTCCTAAAGGTACATCGGGTATTGTTATTTTGTTTTATGATTTAAAAGAATTTGGATTACAAGATATTTTTGCTGGATGGAGACAAGAAGTCTAGCTTCTATTTGTTTTTTTAAGTATTGGCTGGGTTCAGAGTTCAGTTACCATGGTGAATAATTATCGTGACCTATATGCAAAAGGTATATATTAGCATGTCTTTTGTTTTGTAAACTTTGCCTTTTTGTTCTTCTGCCTTTTGCCTCTGTGAATCATGCTGAGGCTATCTCTTCCTGTATGTGGGGGAGAGAATTTGTAGTTATGTTCTCTGTTTTTATATTAATATATGTCTAATGTTTGCTAAAAAAGTTTTTGTTTCTTTATTTGATCTCTCAATTGCCAAAATGTTTCTGAAGCTCTGTTTTCTAGCTTTGGAACAAGCATAACACTAACACTAGGAATGAGCCAGTACAGCTTTAAAGGTTAAACCAACATTTTGAATTCAATCCAAAAATCTACAGGTAATCAACCCAGTGACTGAAGCACTTTTGCTATACTGCTAAACCTAAGCCAGGCAGGATATTGCATTTTGACCCAGTTGCAGATTCTGAGTTAGTTCCATGGCCCAGGACTCAAAATCTGAAGAAGCAAAGCTGCTCCAGCTGAACCAGTGGAATGCTAGCCTCAGGAGACTTCAAGGCAGGAACCACCAAGGCAGCGTCTGAACAGCTGGAGAAGTCAGATGATTAAGTGCAGCCTCCAAGCCCCTGGACTTGGCGAGTAGAGTGGAGAGTAGAGCAAAGATGCTCAGTGGGGTTCCTTGCCAAGTAAGTGCATGCCTGCCTTAACTAAAAACAGATGGCTGTAGTCATATTTAAGAGGCAGCTCTGACCCATATTTCCTGCTGGAAACAACAGGCTGACATCCTGTGTTTGGTGCCTTCTGCCCATGTAAGAAACCAGAAACTCCAACCCTTGGACTGGCTGATAAATCATGCTTGGCTCTCTGAACTTCAGATTGGATCTTAATTACTCTTCTTCACTTTCCTGTGTGAAAATGAAATCTGGTCTGGTGAACCTTATCTCCAGAAACTCTGATTTATGCTCCTTTGCTTGTTTGCTGTTTATCTACTCAGCCTTGAGTAAATTGCTTACTGTTACCTAGCAATTGGGTTTATGTGAGAAACCTGAAGCAGGACCATTATCTTCAAAGGCAGCCCCATGTAGAGCATATTGATATAGTCTAATCTCATGGCAATGAGGGCATGAGTCATTATCATAAGCCATCCCAGGTCCAGAAAGGCCTGGTACACCAGCCAAAGCTGAGCAAAAGGCTTTTTCTCCTCAGCTTCTACCTACTTCTCAAGCAAGAACCATGAATCCTAAGTCATGGACCTTTGATTGATTATTCGTTTTTGACTCCTATAGCTTCAGGGGAAATACAGCCTTATCCAGAGCCAAATTTGGACCTGGAATAGAACCGGATCAAAGACCAACTGGAATTGTCTTCTCATGATGGAGAGGAGCACTGTAATATGGTGCTTCCAATTCCAACCCTTGCATGCAGTCTAGTGAAAGTGAAGAATACCATATTTGAAAGATACCATGTTTAATGATAGAACAAGAAGTCTAAAATGACTAGGAGGGCTACAGTCCGTCCATCCAGGTCCCACCATGAGTCATCCACCAAAGCAACCAATGCATAGAAATAAAAAGAGAAATCAAAGAACAGTAAACTTCATTTTAATGGATTATCTGAAGGAGAGGGTGTTCAGGAATGTCTGTTGATTTAGAGGAAGGCATTGCAGGGGATTTACATAAATCATAATAGAACTCTGGTCTGCTATATATGAAATCTGTCAGATCAAGATCCAATAAAATGAGTTTCACTGTACTTGGATTCTATGCCACATGGGGTTGTAGCACTTTGAGAAGACAGTACGTCAGCACTCCTTCAATAAAGTATATAATTGTTTTGTTCTGCCTATTGAGTTTATTCCAGGACCCATATTAGCTGAATCCAAGACTTTGTTTCTGAGCTATCCCACACTGCTCATGCAATACCCATGATTGGCGTATCCAATTCTGCCAACTTCTTCACTATGCACATTTCCTGTCAGCCACTGGAGAAAAGAAATTAGATGATAAATTTTAGAATATCTAAAATTACCAGCTGCACAAATAATGTTTCAAATATACTGTATAACATCAATTAATTCAGTTGGCTAATAAATCAGTATGCCAAAGCTATCTTTTCAATGATCTCTTGGATTACAATATAACCATGCCAACCTCTTAAGATGATTTACTGATTTCCAAAAAATTATAAATTCAAGTAAGAAAATGAAGATTTGTTCATTGACTGTCTAGTACTGATCTTAATATGCACTTGCAGCATGCATACTGCTTACAAATTCTCCAGTTTAGAAAACAACTTGATGTCATTTTTAGCTACTTGACTTGCACATGTCACAGGACTTTTCTATCACGGTAAACTGTGAACACTGGCATTCAAATATAATTCATAAATGCCATAAAATTTACAAACATGTTTGGAATACTCCAGTATCAATTACAGAGGAAAACATTTATTTTAACTGGACTGAAATAAGTGCAACAATATTAAGGAGGCTATGCCAAAAATTTCTGAATTTTTAAAATGATGTTTATTCAATTATGGCATTTTATTATTTTTGAAAAAGATCATGTCAATAAAAATGGGGTACAGGGTTCTGGCACTTGCTTTAGTTATTAGACAGCTGGGTCATATGTAAGAATGCCCCCCTTTTCTCTCTAAAAACACCTCTCCAAGCAGTCTGCAGTACTCATATACAAAATATTTTGAACTCAAGATTTTCTGCTTTCAGGTCAAAATACTCAAATTCTCAAATGTAAAAATGGTTCTGACTATTCTGGAGGTGTTATTCTGAGCAAAAAACATTCCCAAGGTGATCAGAACTACACATCTTGAACTTGAAAGAACTGTCTTGAACTCAACAAGGAATATTTCAAGGTTGAAACATTTTTAATTTGAAATGTTTTGCATGTCCACCTCTGCAGCTCCCTGGCTTCCCATGCTACAGGAAAACCAGAAAGCAAGTTTTTATGCTAGAATTCCACCCCAGGAAGTACAGTATCTAGGTAAGCTGCAGAGTAACGGAAAGGCTGTCTTAGAAAGATTAAAATACAAAACATTCTGGGCTAATTCACAACAACAAAATAAACTGAAACCCCCCACCAGAAGAAATTCTAGAGAACTTCCCAGGCATCCTCAGAGTGAGGAAGAAAAACAGAGACCTTCACTGCAGGGAAACTTTCATAGGCATTCCCATTAGGCTGCTTACCATTAGGTCTAAAGGGGGTTGTGGCATTCCCATTCACTTCTTTGTTTGGAAAGATCTTCACACACCTCACATGAAGATCTTCAAGGGAGCCATTAATTGCATTCTGATCAACAGTCCTATCAGCAATTAGGCATCTGGGTCTCAGCAGGTGGCATCATCTAGATGACCTTGTTTCTGCTTGAAAGATTCTTTATTATCATTCTTTATGTATTTATTTAAATTTATTATAGCCGCCCACTCCCATAGACTCCCATAGTACTTGGATGGGAATACCAGTGAATACTAGACTGGGAAGTAAACTTGACCTCAAGATTGATTGATCATTCATTCATTCATTCAAAAACAAAAATACCAATATAATGTAGCCAAGTAAAAACAAATTGGGAGGAAGGAAGCATGGAAGGAAGGAAAAAGAAAATCAATAACAGTCCATCCAGACAGCAGAAAATCAGCCTGCAGACACAGAAATCATGATCAAACCTAGGAGGGTTGGCAGCCCTCCTAGATATTTCCATAAACCAATCTAGCAAGAAGAAAACATTCCCCTCATCAAGCCAACCCAAACAGCTAATTAGCAAAGCCATTATTAAATCAGAACATCATAGTTAATACAGAGGGCAGTCCAACAGAATACTCTCAACTGCTCCATCTGAACAAGGGCACAGATGGCAGAACACTGCATCTAGCCAAGGAAAATGTTTTCCTATGCAGAATGGAGAGAGTGTTAGCAAAGTATCTAGGAGGTCGTTGTTTACATAAGGAGCTTTTCTTCTGTCTTTCTGTAAATTCCAATCAGGATTCACTGCTTTGTCTCTAAAGTAGCTCTCTCCAGCCCTCAAGAACTGGGTTGAGATTGAAAAGTCACAGTAGCTTAGATCTCAGACAATGCCTTTCTTCCAGGAAGAAACAAGCTTATCAATAAAGATTAAGTGGGCCAGGGTTTAACCAATATTTTAATTGGTAGATTCTGAAGCAGGTTCTGAGAGTCTTATATCTGTTTCAACTACTTGATACACAGTAGAGATTGCAAAGCATAACTTTTCAGAATTTAGATTGGGTTCCCTCGAAAGCACTTGTGCCATTATAGACACAGAGTTGCTCCATAAAGCAGAAGTCTCAATTCCTTTGCCCTGAATAAATTTACTTACATATGGACAAAAGTGTTGCCCCTGCAACCAGCAAGCCCTATTATGGTATTTGCTATTGCTTCTTGAAGGAAACTTTACAGATTCCAGTCAAATATAGAGTTGTAAATATATTTGGCTGAAGGGGCTTATGGAAATCTTGCACATTCTTCTGCTAAATGTATGAAAAACTTTTCAAGTAACCAAGCATGGGAAGGTGTTTTAGCATATACTGTAGATGTACAATTTCCAGTTCAGGAATCAGGTGCATCTTCTTATATCTCTAGATTGTGTTGTCCACCAGCAACCAACTCCCAGGTTATTTCTCTCTCTGGCTTGTTCTGCCAATCTTCTCTAAATATGAAATGTCTGTTATGTGTAGAATGTAACAGTTTAAAAATTATACTTAATAATATTAATATTCAATTAATGTAATATTTATATCCCACCTTCTTCAATATGACAACATCCCCCTTTGCAATACAGCTCCCAACATACTTATCCAAAGGTCTGACTCCTTGGTTCAAGATAGACTGTGGAAACCTGCTACTCACTTTAATCTTAGCAATTAGTGAGGTTATCTTTGCATTATTAACTTTTTCAGAGACTGAACCTTGTTGTTGTTTATTCATTCAGTCGCTTCCGACTCTTCGAGACTTCATGGACCAGCCCACGCCAGAGCTTCCTGTTGGCCGTCACCATCCCCAGCTCCCCCATGGTTGAGTCTGTCACCTCCAGAATATCATCCATCCATCTTGCCCTTGGTCGGCCCCTCTTCCTTTTGCCTTCCACTTTCCCCAGCATCAGCTTCTTCTCCAGGGTATCCTGTCTTCTCATTATGTGGCCAAAGTACTTCAGTTTTGCCTTTAATATCATTCCCTCAAGTGAGCAGTCTGGCTTTATTTCCTGGAGTATGGACTGGTTTGATCTTCTTGCAGTCCAAGGCACTCTCAGAATTTTCCTCCAAGACCACAGTTCAAAAGCATCTATCTTCCTTCGCTCAGCCTTCCTTATGGTCCAGCTCTCACAGCCATAGGTTACTACAGGGAATACCATTGCTTTAACTATGCGGACCTTTGTTGTCAGTGTGATGTCTCTGCTCTTAACTATTTTATCAAGATTTGCCATTGCTCTCCTCCCAAGAAGTAGACGTCTTCTGATTTCCTGGCTGCAGTCAGCATCTGCAGTAATCTTTGCGCCTAGAAATACAAAGTCTGTCACTGCCTCCACTTTTTCTCCCTCTATTTGCCAGTTATCAATCAATCTGGTTGCCATAATCTTGGTTTTTTTGAGGTTTAACTGCAACCCAGCTTTTGCACTTTCTTCTTTCACCTTCGTCATAAGGCTCCTCAACTCCTCCTCGCTTTCAGACTGAACCTTACTGGGAATATTTTTGCAATCTAACTTGGCCATAGATTACATTATCAGTCTTCTGTTCCTAGTCACTGGAATGTATTCAAATTTTAATCATGCAAAATCAGTATTTCATATATTTAATGGCCATCATCCATATCAACATTGGATACTGAATGTTAAACCAGGCAACATGTTCATACTTACCAGCAAGTAAGTTTGAGGGGGTGGAAGGAGAAATTGCTTCTATGTGTATAGAGCAGGTATGTTATTTGGGGGTATTCTAGTGGCAGTGCTTCCAATGGTATAGTTAACAGTCTCCTTCAGTTGGGATGAATGGCCTATCAGTGGTTTAGGCCAGTGTTTCTCAACCTCAGCAGCTTTAAGTTGTGTGGACTTCAATTCCCAGAATTCCCCAGCCAGTATGCTGGCTGGGGAATTCTGGGAGTTGAAGTCCACACATCTTAAAGTTGTTGAGGCTGAGAAACACTGGTTTAGGCTGATAGAAGAAAATGCATTTTATTTCTAAAATGTACCTGAAAGTACCCTTAGAGACTTCCTAATGAAGAGAAGAAAGGAAATCGTTTTCTAAATTATATCAGTGAACAATAAGGTGGTTATTTAATTGTATGTTTTATAAGTGTATGGCTCCTATCGATACATTCATACCACATCATAATACTTGTTATGGCACTAAATGTTCTAAGCTTAACATCTGGATAATTTTAAAATACCCCATGCAAAATTTCCAAATTTGTATCCTGTATTTTAAAAATTATTCTGATGTTTAGACTAAGGAAATATTCTCCCTAAGTGCATTCTTGAACAAGATAATCAAATATTAACAATTATCAAATCACACTTGATAGAAAAGCATTGGACTCTGATAACAGCTCAAATGGGGAAGTGGAGAGAGGTTTGTGTCCAGTGCCACTTCTCCACATCCTCAATAGAAACACATACTGCCAAGATCGCATCATACTTTCAATCTGAAACCAGGTCTTCTCTCTCTTCCTTCCCTCCAACTAAAGCCACAATCTATAACTTAATCCATGACAATGATTTCCCCTAGGAAAATATTAACCCATATCACTTTGTCACACACTTTAAGTAACATAAAGTTTATGGCTTTCTTTGGCAGAAAACAAATACCCTATAGCTAATAAAATATAGGAACACTTTAAAATTTGTCAAAACCAATTCTGAGCATCAAGAAAACAAAATAGCACAAGACCCACATATCAAAAATAGGTAAGAAAATTAAATTGATGCCCCTAAGTGAGAAGATTGGCCTCAAACAGTGCAGAGATCTTGGAATCCAGATACTTTTGACTGGTTAAGATGAAACGATGGTCACTGATACAACTGGGGAACCAGGCTGGGGAGAAAAGCTCCACATTTGTTTTTTCCAGAGCAAATTTATGCAACTAAACAGTGCAAAGTTAAACACCTATTAATTAGAAAACTGTCCTCTCCCAGCGAAATGGTAGAGTGAGTAATACATTGAAAAGGAACATTTAGCAGCCCTCAGCAAAGAGAGCAGTAACTTGGTTCAGCCAGGTCGGTGGAGAGAAACAATATTTTTCACTCAAAATTTCCTTTCTTCAAGCTTGGGAAGCATCCCCAAGGGCTCACTCTTTCTTAAACAGTGATATATCACAACATATTTGCACACTGCCAACAAGTCTTGCACACTGGATTATATGCAGAACCGGCCAATACTGCCTTTCTGGTTGTATACAACATTGATTTCCCCAGGGAGTCAAGTTTATAAGTAACATTGAAAATATTCCATCTTGTTAAAAATCAGGTGATTCTGGCTTTCACAATCTTCAGATCCTAAAACTACTAGGGAACAAAAGCAGAGTTAAAGCTACAAACAAAAACAAAACTCCAGAATGTCTATGAAGGTTCTCAGTCATCCAGGTGGAATTGTCTGTAGCTTGAATCATGTCAACTGGATTTCTATTTATATAGAAATAGAAATCCAGTTGACATGATTCAAGCTACAGACAAAACTCCAGAATGTGTATAACATCATTTCTGGAATGTAAGAACAGCCTTCCCCTATCCACCTTAGTATCTTGCTTTCCACAATGTTCTTGCAAAGCCTACTATTTCAAAAGGAGCTATGCCAACTAGAAATTCTGGAAATGGTAGTTCTGATGCATTTCGGGATGCATTTTGTCATGTTCCCCCTTACTCACTTTTTTTTAAATAAGAAATTTATTAAGTTTAAGAAAAAGATAAAAACAACAAAAAAATAAAAAACTACAAAAGGAAACAAAACTAAAAAAAGTGTGAAACACAAGAAAAAAGAATTTTAAAACATTACATACAGAGGTGACTTCTGACTTTGACCAGCAAGAATATACAGCAATTTCTCTAATCAATTTCTTACTCTATATCAAACCAAGATCACATCATTTCTATTAATCTTTCCATTAGCACATATACAAGTCACTAATGCAATTGCTCCTTCCCCTTATATAAAGAAAATGTGTGTGTGTGTGTGTGTTGTTGTTTATTCGTTCAGTCCCTTCCGACTCTTCGTGACTTCATGGACCAGCCCACACCAGAGTTTCCTGTCGGCCGTAGCCACCCCCAGCTCCCCCACGGTCGAGTCCGTCACCTCCAGAATATCATCCATCCATCTTGCCCTTGGTCGGCCCCTCTTCCTTTTGCCTTCCACTTTCCCTAACATCAGCATCTTCTCCAGGGTATCCTGTCTTCTCATTATGTGGCCAAAGTACTTCAGTTTTGCCTTTAATATCATTCCCTCAAGTGATCAGTCTGGCTTTATTTCCTGGAGTATGGACTGGTTTGATCTTCTTGCAGTCCAAGGCACTCTCAGAATTTTCCTCCAACACCACAGTTCAAAAGCATCTGTCTTCCTTCGCTCAGCCTTCCTTATGATCCAGCTCTCGCAGCCAAAGGTTACTACAGGGAATACCATTGCTTTAACTATGCGGACCTTTGTTGTCAGTGTGATGTCTCTGCTCTTAACTATTTTATCAAGATTTGCCATTGCTCTCCTCCCAAGAAGTAGACGTCTTCTGATTTCCTGGCTGCAGTCAGCATCTGCAGTAATCTTTGCGCCTAGAAATACAAAGTCTGTCACTGCCTCCACTTTTTCTCCCTCTATTTGCCAGTTATCAATCAATCTGGTTGCCATAATCTTGGTTTTTTTGAGGTTTAACTGCAACCCAGCTTTTGCACTTTCTTCTTTCACCTTCGTCATAAGGCTCCTCAACTCCTCCTCGCTTTCAGACTGAACCTTACTGGGAATATTTTTGCAATCTAACTTGGCCATAGATTACATTATCAGTCTTCTGTTCCTAGTCACTGGAATGTATTCAAATTTTAATCATGCAAAATCAGTATTTCATATATTTAATGGCCATCATCCATATCAACATTGGATACTGAATGTTAAACCAGGCAACATGTTCATACTTACCAGCAAGTAAGTTTGAGGGGGTGGAAGGAGAAATTGCTTCTATGTGTATAGAGCAGGTATGTTATTTGGGGGTATTCTAGTGGCAGTGCTTCCAATGGTATAGTTAACAGTCTCCTTCAGTTGGGATGAATGGCCTATCAGTGGTTTAGGCCAGTGTTTCTCAACCTCAGCAGCTTTAAGTTGTGTGGACTTCAATTCCCAGAATTCCCCAGCCAGTATGCTGGCTGGGGAATTCTGGGAGTTGAAGTCCACACATCTTAAAGTTGTTGAGGCTGAGAAACACTGGTTTAGGCTGATAGAAGAAAATGCATTTTATTTCTAAAATGTACCTGAAAGTACCCTTAGAGACTTCCTAATGAAGAGAAGAAAGGAAATCGTTTTCTAAATTATATCAGTGAACAATAAGGTGGTTATTTAATTGTATGTTTTATAAGTGTATGGCTCCTATCGATACATTCATACCACATCATAATACTTGTTATGGCACTAAATGTTCTAAGCTTAACATCTGGATAATTTTAAAATACCCCATGCAAAATTTCCAAATTTGTATCCTGTATTTTAAAAATTATTCTGATGTTTAGACTAAGGAAATATTCTCCCTAAGTGCATTCTTGAACAAGATAATCAAATATTAACAATTATCAAATCACACTTGATAGAAAAGCATTGGACTCTGATAACAGCTCAAATGGGGAAGTGGAGAGAGGTTTGTGTCCAGTGCCACTTCTCCACATCCTCAATAGAAACACATACTGCCAAGATCGCATCATACTTTCAATCTGAAACCAGGTCTTCTCTCTCTTCCTTCCCTCCAACTAAAGCCACAATCTATAACTTAATCCATGACAATGATTTCCCCTAGGAAAATATTAACCCATATCACTTTGTCACACACTTTAAGTAACATAAAGTTTATGGCTTTCTTTGGCAGAAAACAAATACCCTATAGCTAATAAAATATAGGAACACTTTAAAATTTGTCAAAACCAATTCTGAGCATCAAGAAAACAAAATAGCACAAGACCCACATATCAAAAATAGGTAAGAAAATTAAATTGATGCCCCTAAGTGAGAAGATTGGCCTCAAACAGTGCAGAGATCTTGGAATCCAGATACTTTTGACTGGTTAAGATGAAACGATGGTCACTGATACAACTGGGGAACCAGGCTGGGGAGAAAAGCTCCACATTTGTTTTTTCCAGAGCAAATTTATGCAACTAAACAGTGCAAAGTTAAACACCTATTAATTAGAAAACTGTCCTCTCCCAGCGAAATGGTAGAGTGAGTAATACATTGAAAAGGAACATTTAGCAGCCCTCAGCAAAGAGAGCAGTAACTTGGTTCAGCCAGGTCGGTGGAGAGAAACAATATTTTTCACTCAAAATTTCCTTTCTTCAAGCTTGGGAAGCATCCCCAAGGGCTCACTCTTTCTTAAACAGTGATATATCACAACATATTTGCACACTGCCAACAAGTCTTGCACACTGGATTATATGCAGAACCGGCCAATACTGCCTTTCTGGTTGTATACAACATTGATTTCCCCAGGGAGTCAAGTTTATAAGTAACATTGAAAATATTCCATCTTGTTAAAAATCAGGTGATTCTGGCTTTCACAATCTTCAGATCCTAAAACTACTAGGGAACAAAAGCAGAGTTAAAGCTACAAACAAAAACAAAACTCCAGAATGTCTATGAAGGTTCTCAGTCATCCAGGTGGAATTGTCTGTAGCTTGAATCATGTCAACTGGATTTCTATTTATATAGAAATAGAAATCCAGTTGACATGATTCAAGCTACAGACAAAACTCCAGAATGTGTATAACATCATTTCTGGAATGTAAGAACAGCCTTCCCCTATCCACCTTAGTATCTTGCTTTCCACAATGTTCTTGCAAAGCCTACTATTTCAAAAGGAGCTATGCCAACTAGAAATTCTGGAAATGGTAGTTCTGATGCATTTCGGGATGCATTTTGTCATGTTCCCCCTTACTCACTTTTTTTTAAATAAGAAATTTATTAAGTTTAAGAAAAAGATAAAAACAACAAAAAAATAAAAAACTACAAAAGGAAACAAAACTAAAAAAAGTGTGAAACACAAGAAAAAAGAATTTTAAAACATTACATACAGAGGTGACTTCTGACTTTGACCAGCAAGAATATACAGCAATTTCTCTAATCAATTTCTTACTCTATATCAAACCAAGATCACATCATTTCTATTAATCTTTCCATTAGCACATATACAAGTCACTAATGCAATTGCTCCTTCCCCTTATATAAAGAAAATGTGTGTGTGTGTGTGTGTTGTTGTTTATTCGTTCAGTCCCTTCCGACTCTTCGTGACTTCATGGACCAGCCCACACCAGAGTTTCCTGTCGGCCGTAGCCACCCCCAGCTCCCCCACGGTCGAGTCCGTCACCTCCAGAATATCATCCATCCATCTTGCCCTTGGTCGGCCCCTCTTCCTTTTGCCTTCCACTTTCCCTAACATCAGCATCTTCTCCAGGGTATCCTGTCTTCTCATTATGTGGCCAAAGTACTTCAGTTTTGCCTTTAATATCATTCCCTCAAGTGATCAGTCTGGCTTTATTTCCTGGAGTATGGACTGGTTTGATCTTCTTGCAGTCCAAGGCACTCTCAGAATTTTCCTCCAACACCACAGTTCAAAAGCATCTGTCTTCCTTCGCTCAGCCTTCCTTATGATCCAGCTCTCGCAGCCAAAGGTTACTACAGGGAATACCATTGCTTTAACTATGCGGACCTTTGTTGTCAGTGTGATGTCTCTGCTCTTAACTATTTTATCAAGATTTGCCATTGCTCTCCTCCCAAGAAGTAGACGTCTTCTGATTTCCTGGCTGCAGTCAGCGTCTGCAGTAATCTTTGTGCCTAGAAATAAAAAGTCTGTCACTGCCTCCACTTTTTCTCCCTCTATTTGCCAGCTATCAATCAAGCTGGTTGTCATAATCTTGGTTTTTTTGAGGCTTAACTGCAACCCAGCTTTTGCACTTTCTTCTTTCACCTTTGTCATAAGGCTCCTCAGCTCCTCCTCGCTTTCAGCCATCAAAGTGGTATCATCTGCATATCTGAGATTGTTAATGTTTCTTCCAGTGATTTTAACTCCAGCCTTGGGTTCATCAAGCCCAGCACGTCGCATGGTGTGTTCTGTGTACAGGTTGAATACGTAGGGTGAGAGTATACAACCCTGCCGTACTCCTTTCCCAATCTTAAACCTGTCCGTTGTTCCGTGCTCTGTTCTTACCGTTGCTACTTGGTCGTTATACAGATTCCTCAGGAGGCAGACAAGATGACTTGGTATCCCCATACCACCAAGAACTTGCTACAGTTTGTTATGATCCACACAGTCAAAGGCTTTAGAATAGTCAATAAAACAGAAATAGATGTTTTTCTGAAACTCCCTGGCTTTCTCCATTATCCAGCGGTTATTGGCAATTTGGTCTCTAGTTCCTCTGCCTTTTCTAAACCCAGCTTGTACATCTGGCAATTCTCGCACCATGAATTGCTGGAGTCTACCTTGCAGGATCTTGAGCATTACCTTACTGGCACGTGAAATAAGTGCCACTGTTCGATAGTTTGAACATTCTTTAGTGCTTCCCTTTTTTTGGTATGGGGATATAAGTTGATTTTTTCCAATCTGATGGCCATTCTTGTGTTTTCCAAATTTGCTGGCATATGGCATGCATCACCTTGACAGCATCATCTTGCAAGATTTTAAACAGTTCAGCTGGGATACCGTCGTCTCCTGCTGCCTTGTTATTAGCAATGCTTCTTAAGGCCCATTCAACCTCACTGTTCATGATGTCTGGCTCTAATTCACTGACCACACTGTCAGAGCTATCCCCGATATTATTATCTTTCCTATACAGATCTTCTGTATATTCTTGCCACCTTTTCTTGATTTCTTCTGCTTTTGTTAGGTCCTTGCCATCTTTGTTTTTGGTCATACCCATTTTTGCCTGGAATTTACTTCTGATGTTTCTAATGTTCTGGAAGAGGTCTCTTGTCCTTCCTATTCTATTGTCTTCTTCCACTTCCATGCATTGCTTGTTTAAAAATAATTCCTTATCTCTTCTGGCTAACCTCTGGAATTTTGCATTTAATTGGGCATATCTCCCCCTATCACTGTTGCCTTTTGCTTTCCTTCTTTCTTGGGCTACTTCCAGTGTCTCAGCAGAAAGCCATCTTGCCTTCTTGGTTTTCTTTTTCTTTGGGACGTTTTTTGTTGCCGCCTCCTGAACAATGTTGCGAACTTCTGTCCATAGTTCTTCCGGGACCCTATCTACTAAATCTAGTCCCTTAAATCTATTCTTCACCTCCACTGCATATTCATTAGGAATGTTAGTGAGGTCATATCTAACTGATCTGTGGGTCTTCCCTATTCTCTTTAGTCTGATTCTAAATTGTGCAATAAGAAGTTCGTAATCTGAACTACAGTCAGCTCCAGGTCTTGTTTTTACCGACTATATAGATGTCTGCCACCTTTAGCTGCAAAGGATGTAGTCAATCTGATTTCGGTGTTGACCATCTGGTGAAGTCCATGTATAAAGTTGTCTTTTAGGTTGTTGGAAGAGAGTGTTTATTATGCACAGTGAGTTGTCTTGGCAAATTTCTATCAGCCTATGTCCCACTTCATTTTGTTCTCCCAGACCATGCTTACAGTATCTGTAATTCCAGGTGTCATTTGACTACCCACCTTAGCATTCCAGTCTCCTGTAATGAAAATAACATCTCTCTTTGGTGCTGCCAAATCCAGTAGGTGCTGCCGATCCTCATATAACTGATCTACTGCTTCTTCAGCATCTGTGGTTGGGGCGTACAGTATATTTGGATCACTGTGATGTTTAATGGCTTACCCTGAATTCGAATTGAGATCATTCTATCGTTTTTTGGATTGTATCCAAGCACTGCTTTAGCCACTTTATTATTAATTATGAAGGCTACTCCATTTCTTCTGTGGTCCTGTCCACAGTAGTAGATCTGGTGGTCATCTGATGTGCACTTATCCTCTGTTCCTCCCCAGTAGCATTTTGACCATCTTCCGACCTGGGAGTCCCATCTTCCGATGGTATACCAACATATCTCTGGTTGTACTGATCCATTTAGTTTTCACGGCAAGAATACTGGGGTGGGTTGCCGTTACCTTCCCCAGGGATCATATTTAGTCTGACCTCTCTCTCATGACCTTCCCGTCTTGGGTGTCCCTTCACGGGTTGGCTCATGGCGTCATTTTGGTGCTCAAGTTCCAGCACCACGACAAGGTAATGATCTCCTTTGCTGGAATATGTTTGTGTGTTTGTAAATATAAATATAAATAATATAAATGTAAATGTAAATGTAAATAAATTTCTAAATCAACTTCCCTCCCCCATAAGACAACATCCATTTAGTTATTTCCTTCCTATCACTATTCTCTATATTTCTGTCCACTATAGTAAAAATCAAATAAGTTTCTTCTTACTGTAAAAAGCCTCTCTTAGGGTTCAAAACTTAAAAATATAAATTGGGTGTTTTAGAAATGAGAAGGTAGGACTTACAGTCCCTTTAAAGGGGCTGCAGCACGGCTTGGAAAAGATGAAATCCCAGCCTCCCGGCAAAGTCTTTACCCGTCGATTGTGCACTCTGTCCATGATCTTCTGGCTACAACTCGCCATCTGGAGGACAAATGGGTTGATTCCAAGCTTTTTCTTTAATCCAGAAAAAACTCTGGGCTACAGGAGAAACCAGCCTGAGCCCGAAGGCAATGCCACGAAGCCAGTTCTGCCCGTGGATATTGCGGGCACAGATACTCAGTCCGCCATATTCTCACTGGAAGTCCCCCCCTTACTCACTTTTTTTTAAGAATCAATCCCTTGCTATTGCAAGTGTTCTTCATATTTTTTAAGAATGAGTACAACTGCAGTGATTATACAGTTCTACCACGTTCCAGGTGAAAATAGGTCTCACTGATACTGCCTCAGTTTTCTGACTTGCTTTCTGTGTCACACTGAAGATTTCTGCAGGACACTATTCTCACCACCTATAGAGCATCACTGAGTTATTCTAGAGCCCTTCTATCATATTTGGATCACAATGCAAATTTCAATCATGGCATGAAGAAGTAATCACAGTGGCCATTGCATATCACAACTAAGACAATGACTCTTAACATAATATAACCACAGCCTCACACAAATACACAAGCATAGCTGTTAGGATCTGATGTAGTTTGTCTGGTTTTGGCTTAGTGTAATATGTAAACCATGCCGCTATACCTTCTTCAATAACTACGATTAGGTAAATCATGGCTTAGCATGAATTGTGAAGCCACAGAAACTGTATGGGTATATTTTAAGGACAAAAGTGTTGCTCCAGTAACACAAGGAATCTCAGACCATTCACATTTTATGGAATGGCTTCAGATCTGTTAATATTGCACTTCAGACTCAAAAATATATGAAAATCATAAGCCACAGGGTATATTTTTTAGGAAAGCTATAAACCACCAAACATATTCATTATACCCTAATGTATTAGAACATCTCCTGCTGTTGTTCCTGGCTACCTCATTGTTAATTTCCATTTCTATCTCCCCTTTGATAGGTTTTATCTATAAATGGATTAAGAGGTGCATTTTAATTATTATTTTTTCACTGAATCCTGATACTCAAATACTAAGCAAAGAGGGAGCTTTTTTCTATATTTGATTAACAGCTTACAAATAAAAACCATATTTGGCAACTTAGAGGCAGGACTTGTGCTATAATGTAAGCTAAGTGCAGAGGTCAACACACTTGTATTGCTAATAAGAAGAGGCAGCTGTCGTATAACAGATCAGAGCCTCTGACCATTTATACTAATTTTGCAATTTTGAACCAGTATGTGATATCTGAAGCAAAATTCTTTTCTAATGTTTATGATGTAACTCTCTCATTTAAAAAAGGCAATCAGAAAGGCATCTATAAGAAAAAAATACAAAAATGCATTTTATAATGAAAATAGAAAAATATAGTAGACATTTGATGCAAATCCATACATACACCTATGAACAAACATATATCTACATTCACAAGAGAAAATTATATACAAAAAATGAGCATCTCTAGGTATTCTCATGTGAACCTAGAAAAACTTCTCATGCTGTTGCGGAAGCAGAATGATCCAAATTCACAAAACTATGAAAAACAGATCCACCTATTCTACTCAAAGGTCAAACTATTTTGCATGTTGCAAAGCAGAAAACACCAATGCCAAGGGCATAAATATTTTTAAAGCCCAATGAAAATTTTAATTCTATGGCATTTGTCCTCATAGTATCTAAACAACAGGCATAAGAATACAAGCAGAAGACTACATGTGGCCTACGAATACCCCTTTTTTTGACCCCACACTGAATGGAGCCAAAAACATGAATCATTTATTTGCATTTTCAGAGATCTGAGGAGATTTTAAAAGGCAAACTAGTGCCTTGAGCCCTGCAGATGGTTACAGCATCATATTCCTGAAATGCCACTCCAAATTGGACCTACAGTAGTTCCAGCTATTTTCAGAGTTCATTCTCCAACATGCCATGTAAAGTTTGTTTGATGTTTGTGGCCTTCAAGGCAACTGAAGTTGTGCACCCAAGATTTTGCAACATTTTGTTCTTGAAGTGAACAAACTATCCGTTCCAACTTTTCTAATAAGGGACTAGCTCGCTACATAGATTTATGAATTACATTATATGTACCTTTTGACTTTTTTACTTTCTTAACAACTGAAATCAGGATTTTTTTTTCCTACTGGTTTCCTCCCCAAGGAATTCCTAGCTACAAACTGACATATATACAATATGTGCTCTGTCCTAGGTTCAAGGAATTCATCCTGCAAACCTATGTATAATTTCCTGCAGATAAACTTTGTTGGACTTGGTAGGTCATATTTCTAAAGAAATATTCAGAGGATCACATTTCATGACTGGTATAAAAACAAAAATCTTTGGATTTTCTCTCTGTTCAAGAGCTACGTGTGACCTGTTCAGTTTCAGAAACAGTGTTCTGTCAAGCAAATTCAAAACATTTTCTAGAATAGAAGAGAAACCAAGGACTCAATGATTGGATGTCAGGGCTCTTCTCTCTCCTGTGTTTTGAAAAGAAAGGGAAAATTCTTAGCAGCACACTTGTTTCCTTGAGGTGGAAAAGTGGGCATGATGATAATTTTTAGTGAGATTAAATGTATTAAATGTATTGTGGACAACTGGGAATCAGTGATGCTGTTTTTTCTGTTACACATTTAATCTATGATTTACTATATCACTTAGTCTTTCTAAAGATGATTAGTGAGTGCTCAGTTCTGATGTGAGTACATAGTGGAATAATGAATTAAGAACTTCCCAGCCAGGTTCACTCAAAAATAATTTCTATCACAGTGGCACAGATACTACATGACATTACACATCAAGCAATTTTCCCTTGTGTTGCTTTTGGTGCTGAGACCTAGAAGCAGATCCTAATTTAATTTAATTTAATCCTAATTTAAGTCCTACATCAGTCTAGCTACTCTATGCTTCTGTAGCTCATGAAAGCTTTTGCTTTTTAATAAACCTGTTAGTTGGAAAAGGTGCTCCTAGACTCCTTCTGATTTTTTGCCACTATAGTCTAACATGGCTCTCTTCCTACAATTTTCCATACAACCCTTCAAAAGCTATGTTTTATTTATTTATTTATTTATTTATTTATTTATTTATTTATAATTTGATTTATATCACCGCTCCATCTCCCCCTAGGGGGACTGGGTTCTTCCCAGTGTTTTTAAATTTTTATCTGATAGATATTATACTTCAACACTTTAGGACTGTATGAATTAATGTTTATTCTCCACATCAAATACATTTAGAAGTCCCAGTTGCAGTGTTTCCTTGATGTACTGTTTCATTATGGGTCCTATCTCCATAAAGAGATCACTATAAACGAAATAATATTCCTTTATCCTTACCTCTTCTGCAACATAGAGTTGCATATCTATGTATCATGTGACAAAGTATATCTGGGGTAAGTAACATCTGTGAAGTATATTAAGGCACATTTCTTGTATTTTTTAATAAGCAAAATTAGGCTTTCTTTAGAATAAAAATCCTTGTCTTTTTTTCAGTTTTAATTCCTGCCCATTTCCCACCTTAAGTTTACATCTTTTATATTGTCCCTTGCAAAGTTTACTAGCAATCCATGCAATTTTGCTGTTAATATCTTTGGGTACTGCTGGATAAAAAATGTTTAATTGTTCCCATTGCAGCCAATCTAAATTATATTCTAGCTAGGGTTACCAGATATCTGAACATGCAAAGGAGGACTTTGTGTGTAAAATTCTCTTATCCCCTGATAAATTTCTCTTATCCCCTGAGAAACCTTCCAGGTCCTGAGAATTTCTTTTTTCTTTTTATTCTGGAAAATAAAAAACAAAACAACCTTTTGTTTTTGCTATTACATTAAAAGATACATCTAAGAAGGCTATTTCTTTTTCAGAAAAACCAAAACAGAAATAAAACTATACATTTAACTCATCTAAATAGTAATCGAGTATTCTCTCTCTCACTTTTGTTGTTGTTGTTGTTGTTGTTCAGTCGTTTAGTCGTGTCCGACTCTTCGTGACCTCATGGTGGTATGTAAAGATTTTTAAAAGGTCAGAAATTCTTAGCAAAGGTGATGAGATCAGTTGCAATATTATCCGATGGACCTTTGAATCAGTGGTGTGCTGATAAATACATATCAACCGGCTCTGCTGACTCCATCACCACTACACCGTGCCTCAAGCCACCAAACAGTTTATCGGCATGCTAGGTGTAGCAGCTCAACTCTGCTTTCAACTGGCTTGCAAAATACCAGAAAATTTAATGTATGAGCCAGTTCTAGCACACCACTGATTTGAACAGACCTAATCTGCCACTTTTATTTACCAGCTATGATTTTTTAATTTTTTTGTTATCAAATTTATATTTTTATTAAAGCTATAATATTCCTGTTGTTTTATTTATGTCCAGAACTTCTAATTCTCTCCCTTTAAGTGCCACTAATTTATGTCTTTCCCCCCATTTTTTTAAAAATTCAAATAATATTTTCAAACTCATCTTCTAATACTGTTATTTGATGTAAATTTTTGTTTTTAATTATACTAAATAGATTCAAAATATTTCTCTCACTATGATTTAACCTCCTGCTAGGTTAAAATAGATATATGAGCTAAGTCATTTTCCTTAAAATTATTTGCTAAATCATTCATTCATTTGTTTGTTGACTGAAAAATAGAATAAGATTAACTTTCCAAAACTAAGAAAAAAAAACCTTGATCTCCCACTGGCTGCATTTCTATTATTACTGGAGCATGATCTGTAATTTGAATTTGTCCAATTGTTACCCTTTGTATTCTACTTAATTTTTATTTATTTATTTATTTATTTAATTAATTAATTAATTTATATGACCGCCCATCTCCCCCAGCGGGGAACTCTGGGTGGTTCCAGAGTTATAATATAATTCAATCTAGAATGGAGTTAATATCTTCTTGAATAATATGTAAAACTCAGTTCTGAAGGATTAAGAGTTCCCTATGTTTCTCATAAATCATAATATTTTAAGAGGTTTAACCTCTGGCTTTTCCCCCCCTTTTATTTGTCTCTTTTAAGTCTGTCCAGCATTAATATATAAATCCCCTCCTATTATATATTCTGTAAATTATTTTTTTCAATGCCCGTAGTATTTCCTGCAAGAAGTGAACTTGTTCATGATTAGGTGTGTAAGCTGATGCAAAGGTGTACACTTTCCCATTTAACAGATCATCTACAGATTACAATCTTTTTGGACAGTCTAACATCAATATTTGATTTAATGAAAATAGCAACTTCCTTTAATTTAATTTCCTGAAGCAAAATATTATTTGCCAAATAAGTGTTTCAAATTTATTCTGATTCAGTAGAACTTGTAAGTTTTATGGAAGGAAATTTTATTGTTCTATATGCCTCCTACATGCTCATCCCTAGGTCATTGATGGCCTCTCAATTTATTTTCTTTTGCTTGCCCATTTAATGTAAAAGTCAATGTATCTAGCCAAAGTAACCTTGTTAAAGCATCTTCTCCATATACATACCATGACTACTTCCTCATGACATATATCTTCCCAGAGTTGTAATCTTTGTTACATCAGCCTTTGATTCATAAACTGTATGTTTTCAGAAACTGCAGCTTACTCAAAGATAATGTTAATGGATGTGTTTATAACACTCCCCATTCAAAGTGAGATCCAGGGTCAAAATAACAATCAGCATTCACATTTCTGAAAGCTAAGTATCATGCAGTACAATGTGTTCTTTTTCCAGGCACAAGGGTCCCTGGCTATCCTCTTTCTCTAACCCTTTTGTCCCTGAAAATTATAAAGAAGGATAACTTTCTTCACCCTGACAAACTCAAGATGTGTAAGAACTGCAACTCCCAAACTTCCCTGACCAGCCTGGGTGAAAATTGGTTAATATTGGAAGTTGAAGACCCAAGATATCTGGAAAACATCATGCAGGGGAAGACTTGATGTAGGTACTGTTCAAATTTAACTAAGAAAAACACACCCTGGTCAGGTATATGCTAAAGTTGGATAACATATGGAAAATTGGTGACCTATGCAGGATGCAGCTGTAGGAGTGTCATGTATTAGGTAAAAAGGTAAAAGGTAAAGGTTCCCCCCGCACATTTGTGCAGTTGTGTCTGACTCTAGCGGCCGGTGCTCATCTCCGTTTGCTAGCCGAAGAGCCAGCGTTGTCCGAAGACGCTTCCGCGGTCATGTGGCCGCATGACACGTGCGGAACGCTGTTACCTACCCACCGAAGTGGTACCTATTAATCTACTTGCATTTGCATGCTTTTGAATTGCTAGGTTGGCAAGAGCTGGAGCTAGTGCGGGAGCTCACTCCGCACGCAGGGCTAGGGATTCGAACCTCCGAACTTGCAATCTTCCGATCAACAAGCCTGGCGTCTTACCCGCTGAGCCACCACGCCCCTTGTATTAGACCCTCTCATGTATTAGAGATAGGAAATGTGGGGGTGGGGCATTACCTCAGGCAAATTCTATAGATTCACTTGAAATTCAAATTTGTACAGAGTAACAGTGATTTTAGTGAGGCAGCACATTTTAATAATGATACACTGCTGATTTATTTTAATTCATTTACATGGGAGAGGGTAGGGTAAAAATGCATACTGAAATCAATCTGCATCTTCACCTGTCTTTAACCTCATGATAATATTCATGTAACTGATGTACTCTAGAGCCCAAAAGCATATCCTGTGAGAATTCAGATAATCTTTAAAGTGTCTCGTGACTTTTTTCTGCAATAAACCAACATAGCTTCCCCCTGAAAACTTCCTACCTTCCATAGAAAACAGCAGTATTAGATAATAAGTTATTACACATCCACAGTAAGTAGCTCACATTACAGTGCTACATATGTAAATCTTCTCTAAAACAGAAAAGCCTATAAAATAAAATAATTAAGGGTTGATACTTTCCTCCCTCCACTGAAAGCATCTGAAAAAGTAAATTCTGTAATGTAGATATCTAGTGCAGAGCTTTCCAAACTGTGTGTCGCGACACAAAAGTGTGTCGCCACACACAGTCTGGTGTGTCACCACACAACCCGGAAGCGCTGATCATCATCAGCACTTCCGGGTTTTCCCACGGCAACACACCAACGGCGGCGTGTTGGTGTGTCGCCGCGGGAAAAACTTTGGAAAGCCCTGATCTAGTGTATCTTGTGGCTGCATTTCATTTAAAAGCAAGGAAAAGGAGGAGTGGAAGAAAGAACCACATAGGAATCCAACTGTATCCAGCAGAAGTATATGACCATCTTTGCATCAAACCTGTATTTGGCCTTCTGGGATTTGCAGCCCCTTCCCTCCATCCCCACTACCCAGTTGGGCAGAGATCATGGCTAGCTTCCAATGCAGTAATGGCTTACAGTACTGCAGACTGTGCAAAATTAAACCACATGTGCTTCATTAAAAAAAAAAAAACAGGTCAAGAAACTGTCATTTGGCACGAGCCAGACTTATTTTAGTATAAGCTTTCCTTCCACAGAGTCCACTTCCTTTGTTACGTAATTTGTCCTAACTGTGGACAAAGCACTGTGAAATGCAAGAATATAAGGCAGAGGTGTCAACATGCAACCCAAGAATCCTTATTTTTGCCCCTTGGGGACTCCAATGACCCCTGGCATTGAAAACCGATTGTCCAGTTTCCTTCCATTTTGAGGCAAGAAACACATAAGAACTTAGGACAAGCCCCCAAACAAGTTTAACTTTAGAAGAGAAAGAGAGAGAATAAAAAAATGCCACAAATTCCCCTTTAAAACCCAGAAAAAAGGATATAATCCTGCCCCTGGCTCCATCTTACATCTTTGCCCCAACAACTGGCGGTATCCATAGCAAAATGGGATGATGTCACAGTTAAATTATATAAAATAAATTCAATGATTGGTATTAAGAAAAATTAACTTCACAAAACTACACCAAAAAAGACAAAGGCACCAAAATGGGAGCAAATCCAAAGGGTGATTGGTGAGAAATGTGTCTTTTTAAAGAAAGATAGATAGATAGATAGATAGATAGATAGATAGATAGATAGATAGATAGATAATAGATTATTCATATAAGAACCACCAACCAAAAGGAAAAAGGAAAAAAACAGAAAAGAAAAAAAATCAAAGTTAAGAAACATATAGATGACTTCAGACCTTCTTTTCAAAATTCTTATTGTCTCTCTTCCCTCTAAAATATTTTGCAAGTCCCTTCACCCCTTTATATTGACTAATCTTTCTTAGTCTTCAAATTCATAAATCAACAATTCATTTTCTTTTCTTCTTTCAGCAAAAAGTCCATATAAGGCTTCCAGCCTTTCAAAAAACTTTTGACAGCAGTTCTGCATAGAGGAACAAGTTACATACCTTTTCCTTTAAAAATAAGAATTTACCAACATTTGTAAATCTTTCTCCAAATGGGATGGAATGAATTTGAAATTTAAAAATATGAACACAAAACAGACATCATTGGTTCATCTTTGCGTAAAACATTATCTTTCTATCTGCTTTTTAATGGCATAGCCAAGCAATGTAGCCACACTGAAACACAACAATTTGCCATCTACAGATCACGATGTGGATGCAGCTCTGCATCCTGAAACATCTTCATCCAATCAGCAGGAGTCAGAGAATGTGTGATGAGATAGAATTGACAGGAGAGACTTCACTGCAACATTTTTAAACAGCACAGTCACAGCGATTGGCAGGATTAAGATAGGAGTGGGCACATGGCCATTATTTTTCCAGTTCAACTGAATACATTTCAGATCCCTGAAGATACGCCAGCAGTCATCAAGGCAGACTCTATTATCAGTAATGTTTCAGCTATGTCATGATTCCTTCATTTCAAAAGACAAGGTCATGCTGCAAAAGAACTGCCTGTGATCCATCTACAGCAAAGGCAGAGTTTTCAAATGCCTAACATTTTAACAATCTTTGTAACAGGTCAGACTAACAGTCTACCACACTCACTGTCTTATTATCTGAATTACAGATGCTGGCGAAAAGGCAGAACAACCAATGGTAATAAATCAGAATCTGAAAACATCATAAAGAAACATGACATTATTACTTATAACATTATGACTTAAATGACAATATTATTTAAAGTACTTAAGTACCATTATTAGTCATACAAAGACTGGATGGCAATCTATTAGGGATGCTGTATTAGCGGATTCCCGTATTGAGCAGGGCTTTGGAATAGATGATCTCCAAGGTCCTATCCAGCCCTTACATTCTTTGTCTCTATGATCTTTCCAGGGATTCTACCCAAATCATAATTGTGATGATGATGATGTTGATGATGATAATGATGATGATGATTGATAATGGACACTAGTAGCAGAGTCACACATTACACTAACACTTATTTGTTTTCTTTGGCTTTGGTTTTGTATAATATGAGAACCCAGCCGTGCCATTTACAAAACTATGTTTATGGCTTAGGTTCAATAAAACAGGTCACTATGGTTTGTTCAATTATGGTTAAAAGAAAATGTGACTTAGCAAAATGCATGAACCAAACCACTGATCAAGTTTAAACATAATATTAAATTTTTAAACAATGATTTGTTGAACAAGTCATAATATCCTGGTTCACACATTATGCTAGGTTAAAAACTAACTACATTATGGTGTAGTGCAATATTTATTTATTTATTTATTTATTTATTTATTTATTTATTTATTTATATTTCTAACTTATATCACCGCCCATCTCCCCCCATTCCAGAAGGGACTCTGGGCGGTTTACACCAAGCCAGCAATTAAAACATATAAAAATTTATAAAATAGAATACATAATTTAGTTAAATATATAAGATCCAAGAGGCTCTGATGTTAGGCTTTAAAGAACCCTATGGAGCAAGCCAACCCCAAGAGGAGCTATTACTCCCCCCATCCCAAGCGAGGTGGCAGAGCCAGGTCTTCAGTTGTTTCCAGAAGGTCATAAGTGTGGGGGCTAGCCTCACCCCCAGGGGCAGAATATTCCAGAGGGCGGGTGCCACTGCCGAGAAAGCCCGCCTCCTGGACCCCGTCAGGTGGAATTCTCTTATAGACGGGGTCCGAAGCAAGCCCTCTCTGCATGCACGGGTGGAGCGGGTCGATGCTCTGGGGATGAGTCGGTCCTTTAGGTAACCTGGTCCCATGCCATGAAGGGCTTTAAAGGTGACAACCAACACCTTGAATTGGACCCGGAAGCAAACCGGTAACCAATGCAGCTCGCGCAGCAGAGGTGTCACATGTGCCGACCTTGGGGCACCCATAACTGCGCGCGCAGCCGCATTCTGGACCAGTTGAAGCTTCCGGATACTCTTCAAGGGTAGCCCCATGTAGAGCGCATTGCAATAGTCTATGTGGGAGATGACCAGGGCATGAGTGACTGTACGGAGGGCGTCTCGGTCCAGGAAAGGGCGTAGCTGGCACACAACTCGAAGTTGTACAAATGCCCTTCTGGCCACGGCTGCCACCTGCTCTTCAAGCAGGAGTCGTGAGTCCAGAAGGACACCCAGGTTCCGCACTTTGTCTGAACGGGGTAGTGCCACCCCGTCCAGATCTAAAGATGACAACTCCCTGGATCTCGAGGCACCATCAATCCACAGCCACTCCGTCTTACCAGGGTTCAGCTGAAGCCTGTTGTTCCCCATCCAGGCCCCCACAGCCTTCAGACACTGAGAAAGGGCAGCCACTGCATCACTTAACTCACCCGGGATGGAGATATATAATTGAGTATCATCAGCATATTGATGATACCTCATCCCGTGTTGGTGGATGATCTCACCCAGCGGTTTCATGTAGATATTAAATAGGAGAGGGGAGAGAACCGAACCCTGTGGCACCCCACAAAGTAGGGGCTGAGGGTCGGACCTCTCATCTCCTATAACCACCGATTGGGATCGGCCCTGGAGGAAGGAGCTGAACCAGCGTAAAACCACGCTGCCCATCCCCAACCCCCTAAGCCGTCCCAAAAGGATACCATGGTTAATCTTATCGAAAGCCGCTGAGAGGTCAAGAAGGGCTAGGATGGATGCATTGCCGCCATCCCGCGCCCGCCAGAGATCATCAGTAAGTGTGACCGATGCAGTTTCTACCCCATATCCCGGTCTGAATCCTGACTGAAAGGGGTCTAGATAATCCGTATCATCCAGAATCCTCTGGAGCTGTAATGCCACCACTTTCTCAACCACCTTCCCCAAAAAGGGGAGGTGGGAGACAGGACGAAAGTTATCCAACACTGTAGGGTCCAGCGATGGCTTCTTGAGGAGGGGGTGCACCAGCGCCTCCTTAAAAGCCGCCGGAAACACTCCCTCTCCCAAGGATGTAAGAACCATCGCATGGACCCAGCCACATGTCACCTCACTGGCTGCTTTCACCAGCCAGGAGGGGCATGGGTCAAGATGACAAGTAGTGGCCCTTACAGTCCGGAGGATCCTGTCCACTTCCTCAGGTCCAACAGGATCAAACTGTTCCCAGATAACCGGGCACAGACGCTCCCTCGGCATCTCCCCAGACCATGCATCACGCTTGGAGTCTAACTTAGAACCAATCCGAGCGATTTTATCCATCAGATGCTCTGCAAATTCCTCCGCACGGCCCTGCAGGTGGGTCACCGGGCCCACCTTACCTAGGAGGGATCGAGTAATCCTAAACAGGGCCGTCGGGCGGCATTCTGCGGACGCAATAAGAGCGGAGAAATACTGACATTTCGCTGCTCTTACCGCCACAAGGTAGGCTTTAACTGTGGCTCTAGCTTGTGTTCGGTCTGATTCGGTCTTTGTCTTTCTCCAGCGGCGCTCTAGGCGTCTCTTGACCCTCTTCTGTACCCTCAATCTCTCCGTATACCACGAGGAATATCGGGTCGGATGGGACAAGAGAGGTCGCACAGGCGCGATCCTGTCCAAGGCCCCGGCTGCTCTCTTATTCCAGACTGCGGCCAGGGCCTCCGCTGGACCGTGAATTCGATCCTCAGATATAACCCCCAGCTCCCTCTGAAACCCTATCGGGTCCATTAGTCACCGGGGGCGGACCAAACGAATGGGTCCAGCCTCCCTGCGAAGTGGGGCAGCATATGAGAATCTCAGGGTCACCAGGGCATGATCTGACCATGACAACGGGGAAAGATGCAACTCTCCCCCCAGATCATCTTGCCATTGCTCCAACAGGAAAACCAAGTCCAGAGTGAGGCCACTGTCTCAAGTCGGGTCCCGAATAATCTGGACCAGGCCCATGGCTGCCATGGTAGCCATGAACTCCCGAGCTGCCTCCGAGGCACGTCCCAGGGACGGCAGATTGAAATCCCCCAGAACCATAAGTCTGGGGAATTCCACCGCCAGCCCCGAAACAGCCTCCAGCAGCTCGGGCAGGGAGGTTGCTACGCAGCAGGGAGGCTGGTACAGCAGCAACACTCCCAACTGCTCTCGGGAACCCAACTTGAAAAACAGAGTCTCACATCCGGCCACCTGTGGAGCCGTGCCCCTGAAGGCCACTATAGACTCTCGAATGATAACTGCCACCCCGCCTCCCCTACCCCAATGTATACCTAATCACCATGTTTCTTTCTATGGCCTTCTAGCCTAACCCAATTAAGGGTCAAAAAGCTTTCCCCTTGTTTCTTTTTCCAGCTGAAAAACAGGTCTTACATTGATTTAAAATACTGGTCCATCTAATCCATCTTGTCTACAAATGGAAGTTCTCCAGAATTTCATGCAAGGAAATTTCCTGTTCTGCCTGGAAAGACCAAGTATTGATCCTGAGATCTTTTTCATTAAGTTTCATTTCATGAAACTCACCTGCCTTTGCTATATTTTATATGGGTGATGGCATACTGGATGTGGAAAACCTGCAAACACCAAAAGAGACTGCAAGGCAAGGTAGCAAGTCGACCATGAGACCTCTGAAGGATTACGGAACAAGGAGGCAGATAATTGGACAAAGCCATCAGGGTTGAGAGCTATAACTAGAAAAAGCTGGGAAGTTATTCAATACTTCTGTGGCCCCATTTAAGAGTGGTAGTAGCAATTGTTCAGTCAATCTGATAGGGTCTTAACATCCTTATTTACAAACACAGTAATACTCTTTAGCATCCCAGCTCAGATTTTGTTCATTAGCAGTCCTGTTGTTGTTGTTTATTTGTTCAGTCGCTTCCGACTCTTCGTGACTTCATGGACCAGCCCAAGCCAGAGCTTCCTGTCGGCCGTCACCATCCCCAGCTCCCCCATGGTCGCGTCCGTCACCTCCAGAATATCATCCATCCATCTTGCCCTTGGTTGGCCCCTCTTCCTTTTGCCTTCCACTTTCCCTATCTTCTCCAGGGTATCCTGTCTTCTCATTATGTGGCCAAAGTACTTCAGTTTTGCCTTTAATATCATTCCCTCAAGTGAGCAGTCTGGATTTATTTCCTGGAGTATGGACTGGTTTGATCTTCTTGCAGTCCAAGGCACTCTCAGAATTTTCCTCCAACACCACAGTTCAAAAGCATCTATCTTCCTTCACTCAGCCTTTCTTATGGTCCAGCTCTCATAGCCATAGGTTACTATGGGGAATACCATTGCTTTGACTATGCAGATCTTTGTTGTCAGTGTGATGTCTCAGTCCTACACACTTAGCAGTCCTACACACTTAGCAGTCCTACACACTGGAAAATGTGTTGCTTCACCTAAGTCAGTACTTTCCAGACTATCATCAGAGGGCCACTGGCTACTTGTGACAATAATATGTATGGGAAAACTAGATAGAAAAAGTAGAACAAGCACATCTCAATTGCCCAAACTAACACTGTTAGCAGTAAGAGTAGAATAGAAAGTAATCTGGATGTTCATCCTCTGATTTCAAGTTGCTGTTGTTGTTGTTGTTCACATCAGTTAGTCAGTTCATAATATTCAGCCCTAATACTATGTTCTCGTAAGCAGAAAGAACAAGGTGACGAAAAGAATAACAATAAAGACATTCAAACTTAATAAGGCACAGTTGATAAAGACCACTTCTAACTGCTTCAACAGACTGAAAGCTCATCAGGCATACATCTCTTTGGATGAACTAGCAGATTTGAGGTACATTACACCTTTTGAACTCCCTGCCTGCCTACCTCAAGTCTATCAAGGTCACAATCTCAAGGACTTGAGCTGGCACTGATTATTGCTGTGAAAGCCACAGAGGGTACTATGGGATGTCAAGATCAAAATATCCAAGCAAGAAAAATCTCCAGAAAACTAAAACAAATGATAAATGATACTTAAAAGCCAGGTCTTTCAAGATGCTTTTCTTCATGGATCAACTCTGAATACACACAGTTGTTTGGGTGAGTGCAACATATGAATCTAGGGCTTATAGATATAGATCAGCCAAAGGAATTCTGGGAGTTGCAGTCCTAATATAGGTTACAGCTGGCTAATATAGATGGTAGTATTTTCTGTGTCCGTGGCCAGTAACATATCTGGCACTTCAATGAAGAGACTTGCTGGCAGTTTCTGAACATTACTTTGCAAACAACATACAATAAAAAGTATTCTCAGTTGCCTGGTCCGGATATTATATGTACCCACACAGATACACACTCTGAGGATTTTTTTATCTGTGGAAGAAAACACAGAGTGTGAATTGATTCATCATGGCTTTGGCCACTAGTGAGTTCCACAGAAGCCATGTGCTGTAAATGAAGTGGTAAATAAGGCATGTTTTCATAGATAATAAGTAAATACCCTGAGGAAGGAGCCACGGCTGAGTGAAAGCACATGTTTCCAATACAGGAAGTGCTAGAGGCAAACCCTGAAGTCTCTTGCTAAAGCAATCGGGGAATATAGAAGGATCTGCAGCCTTCTAGATATTGCAGGTGCAGAATTCCTCCTGTTGGGATGTTAGTGTAATGGTTGCAGAACCTAAGTTGCAATTACATCCGATTCACAAGCTTTTACTTGGAAAATCTATTTAATGCTAGGTTACTACAGTACAGAGAAAGTTGCGAATGAAAAAGCCCGCAGTTTTCTCCCAGGTTATACGGTTGAACAGTTTAAAATTCCCTCCCTCTCAAAGTTCTGAAATCCCCCCTGGAAAGCATGTAACCCCCTTCTTGTGCCAGGCAGTTCTTTCTCAGCCTTCCACAGCATAGCAGATGTTTCTAGCCGCTCCAGTGTTCTTGGCTACTGATAACCCAAACAAGGTGGTTTCACAGCTCTGGAATGCAACTCGCATCTCTCAACCCAGGTTAATACATTCATGCAAGGGAGTCTTCCTTCATGGATCACTGCCTTGTCGTGGCGAAGGGCCTTGCGTAACTCAATGAAGTCAGGTCAAGAAGAACAGGTCATGACGGAGAGTTCTGACAAAACGTGGTCCAAAACTGGAGGAGTGAATGGCAAACCACTCCAGTATCCTTGCCAAGAAAACCCATGGACAGTATCATAAGGCTAAAAGATATGACGCCGGAAGATGAGCCCCTCAGGTCGGAAGGTGTCCAAAATGCTACTGGGGAAGAGCGGAGGGCAATTCCGAGTAGCTCCAGAAAGAGTGAAGCGGCTGGGCCAAAGCCGAAAGGACGCTCAGTTGTGGATGTGCCTGGAAGTGGAAGGAAAGTCCGATGCTGTAAAGAACAATATTGCATAGGAACCTGGAATGTAAGATCTATGAATCAAGGTAAGCTGGATGTGGTCAAACATGAGATGACAAGATTGAACATCGACATCTTGGGAATCAGCGAACTAAAATGGACAGGAATGGGCGAATTTAATTCAGGAGACCATTATATATACTACTGTGGACAAGAATCCCTTAGAAGAAATGGAGTAGCTCTCATAGTCAATAAAAGAGTGGGAAAGGCAGTACTGGGGTACAACCTCAAAAACGACAGAATGCTTTCAGTTCGAATCCAAGGCAAAGCATTCAACATCACAGTGATCCAAGTCTATGCCCCAACCACTGATGCCGAAGAAGCTGAAGTTGATTGGTTCTATGAAGACCTACAACACCTTCTAGAACTAACACCAAAAAAAGATGTCCTTTTCATCATAGGGGACTGGAATGCTAAAGTAGGAAGTCAAAAAATAACCAGAATAACAGGCAAGTTCGGCCTCGGAGTACAAAATGAAGCAGGGCAAAGGCTAATAGAGTTTTGTCAAGAGAACACGCTGGTCATAGCAAACACTCTTTTCCAACAACACAAGAGATGACTCTACACATGGACATCACCAGATGGTCAATACCGAAATCAGATTGATTATATACTTTGCAGCCAAAGATGGAGAAGCTCTATACAATCAGCAAAAACAAGACCTGGAGCTGACTGTGGCTCTGATCATGAGCTTCTTATCGCAAAATTTAGGCTTAAATTGAAGAACGTAGAGAAAACCACTAGACCAATCAGGTATGACCTAAATCATATCCCTTATGAATATACAGTGGAGGTGAGGAATAGATTTAAAGGATTAGATCTGGTAGACAGAGTGCCTGAAGAACTATGGATGGAGGTTCGTAACATTGTATAGGAGGCAGCAACTAAAACCATCCCAAAGAAAAAGAAATGCAAGAAAGCAAAGTGGCTGACTGATGAGGCTTTACAAATAGCTGAGGAAAGAAGGGAAGCAAAAGGCAAGGGAGAAAGGGAAAGATATAAACAACTGAATGCAGAATTCCAGAGAATAGCAAGGAGAGACAAGCTAGGCTTCAGCAGTATGTGAACCGAGAACTACCAGAAGTGCAAGCAGGGTTTCGAAGAGGCAGAGGAACTAGAGATCAGATTGCCAACATTCGCTGGATCATGGAAAAAGCAAGAGAGTTCCAGAAAAACATCTACTTCTGCTTCATTGACTACGCTAAAGCCTTTGATTGTGTGGATCACAACAAACTGTGGCAAAGTCTTAAAGAGATGGGAGTACCAGACCACCTTACCTGTCTCCTGAGAAACCTGTATGCGGGTCAAGAAGCAACAGTTAGAACCGGACATGGAACAACCGACTGGTTCAAAATTGGGAAAGGAGTACGACAAGGCTGTATATTATCACCCTGCTTATTTAACTTATATGCAGAGTACATCATGAGAAATGCCGGGCTGGATGAATCACAAGCCGGAGTTAAGATTGCCGGGAGAAATATCAACAACCTCAGATATGCAGACAATACCACCCTAATGGCAGAAAGTGAAGAGGAACTAAAGAGCCTCTTGATGAGGGTGAAAGAGGAGAGTGCAAAAGCTGGCTTGAAACTCAACATTAAAAAAACCCAGACCATGGCATCTGGTCCCATCACTGCCTGGCAAATAGAAGGGGAAGAAATGGAAGCAGTGACAGATTTTATTTTCTTGGGCTCCAAGATCACCGCAGACGGTGACTGCAGCCATGAAATTAAAAGACGCTTGCTCCTTGGGAGGAAAGCTATGGCAAACCTAGACAGCATATTAAAAAGCAGAGACATCACCTTGCCGACAAAGGTCCGTATAGTTAAAGCTATGGTTTTTCCACTAGTAATGTATGGCTGTGAGAGTTGGACCATAAGGAAGGCTGAGCGCCGAAGAATTGATGCTTTCGAACTGTGGTGCTGGAGAAGACTCTTGAGAGTCCCTTGGACTGCAAGGAGGTCAAACCAGTCAATCCTAAAGGGAATCAACCCTGACTGCTCATTGGAAGGACAGATACTGAAGCTGAAGCTCAAATACTTTGGCCACCTAATGCGAAGAGAGGACTCACTGGAAAAGACCCTGATGCTGGGAAAGACTGAAGGCAAAAGGAGAAGGGGACGGCAGAGGATGAGATGGTTAGATAGCATCACCGATGTAATGAACATGAATTTGAGTAAAGTCCGGGAGACAGTGGAGGACAGGAAGGCCTGGCGTGCTATGGTCCATGAGGTCACGAAGAGTCGGACACGACTAAACGACTGAACAACAACAAAGCATGGGAGTTGATCTGATGTTTTGAAAACGTTGGATCAAAACAGCATGACAGTTAGCTTGAATTGTTAAGAGTTCTAGTTAAACAACACCTGGTGGGCCCCAGGTTCTTCAGTGATGAGGCAGCAAAGAAAGGGAAAAACTTTGAACTGAGAGGTATTGCCACTCAGAGTATCATCAGATAATGATGTTGGGAGGGTCATATAGTCTGCATGCTTTTTGTCAACATTTGAACTAATCCTTTTTCAACAGAGATGCAGAAAAAAATCTTTGTTTTAGAGCACTATGAGCAAATTTGCTTTTTTTGTCAGTGATATAAATGTCCAGTTTCTTAAATAATGGTGTATATGTACAAATAGCAGATGATATTATTCTGTTTGGTTATCTTTTTCTTGAGAAATCACCTTAAAGTGAAAGTGGTCTTTCTTTCAAGTACATACAGTCCTTACATCCTTTGCTCTTTAATAATATTATGCTGTTATTGTTATTACTGATTTTGTTTAAGACAGTAAAAGGGAATATTCAAACCTTGTAGAAAGCAATGACCTTGGTTTGAAAAAAAAATACAAGTTATTTAGTCCAGAAAGAACTCACCATTATAATAAGCTATAAATCAGCTTTTCTCAACCTTTTGACCCTGGAGGAACCCTTGAAATATTTTTCAGGCCTGGGGGAACCCCTGCACAATCAGGCTCAAATATAGGCCAGAAGTTACAAAATTTTTATATTTGTTTCATGTGTAGGTCTGTATATATGCATTAACAGAGCCAGTTTGGTCTAGTGGTTAAGGCAACGGGCTAGAAACCGGGAGTCTGTGAGTTCTAGTCCCGCCTTAGGCATGAAAGCCAGCTGGGTGACCTTGGGCCAGTCCCTCTCTCTCAGCCCAACTCACCTCACAGGGTTGTTGTGGGGAAAATAGGAGGAGGAAGGGGTATTAGCTATGTTCGCCGCCTTGAGTTATTTATAAAAAATAATAAAGGCAGGATAGTAAACAAACAAACAAACAAATAAATAAATAAACAGCATTCTTAAACTAAAAATAAAGAATGAAACATACCTCTTTAATGTGAAGTTGCCTGAATTTGAAATATTTTTTTAAATAAATCGTGATCTCCCAGAGAACCCCTAGTGACCTCTCACAGAACCCTAGGATTCCACAGAACCCTAGCTGAAAAACCCTGCTCACTGAAAGTCATTTCACACTCTGTGCAATGGGCCATATAACCAGTTGAGGAATAATGGCTCTCTAGACAAGTGTTCCTCAACCCTGGCAATGTTAATATGTGTGGACGTCAGCTCCCAACATTCCCCAGTCAGCATGCTGCTGTCTGGGGAATTCTGGGAGTTGGAGTCCACACATCTTAAATTTGCCAGAGTTCAGAAACACTGCTCTAGCCCATTCTTCCTTAGCCAAGGTCTTTCTGGGAATGTTTGGACCAAAACTCACTTCTCCCTTTGGCCATGTAAGTTTAGGAATGGCAGTTGCCAGGTATTTGGAGAGTGGCAAGCTAGGGAACACTGCTCTAAAGTTCTCTCAAAGACCTGTTACTTGACTTCTTTTAAGTGCAGGTACCCAACAGTGAACTTGGGACTTTCAGCAGGCAAAGTTTACACACTGCCACTGAATAATGGATCTTTTCCTGATGAAGATATTTCAAGTTATTCATCATTATCTTGAATTCAATGGTCAAAAACAAACAAAACTCTAATGACACATTTCATATTGCTACCCTGGAAAGGACTTAGGTGATCTTTCCCTTTCTACTTTACCGCTCACAAGAGTCCAGTATGAATTAATTTATTCAGTTCTAGAAGTAATAAGGAACACGGAAATTTTAACATTTATACATCCTTTGAGTAGTCTCAGATTCTGCTGACAAGCCAGCAGCAGTAATGAATGCCCCCCCAGTGTACTCTTGTATTTAGATCAACATTTATTTCGGGAAATATGTCTACAGAATTAAATAAATAAACTCACTGAATGCCTCACGGTACAAAAGGTGACATTTATGGCCAGTGTCATTAGAAAGTCCCAGGTGGCAGGGAATTGGGGGAAAATAATTGCATGCTAAACTCATAGAGTGCTGATTCAGCCTCTAGCATCAAGGCCTAAAATTGCTTGCTGGTTCAGAAATGCACAAGCAGGTTCCATAGCCATTTAAGGACAGTCTCACTGCTACTTGGAAGAGTTTGCGCCAAAAGGAAATAAAATATGCCTACCATTCTGTACTACCTTAATCTGTAGGTTGGGCTATGTGACTTTAATTTTGCATCATCACAGGAAGTCTTTTTTCTTTTATAGTTTCCACATTTAATGAAATCTTTCTGCATTATTTTATATGCCCAAAGCTTTCTTGCCCATCGTGTAAACCGCATGGCAGAAGATGCATCAAATATTTTGTTCACCAGGAGCCCAGGCTAGGCAAATGCAGTATGTCCTCTCTTATGTTTTCAATTATGGGTCTTATGTTCCCTTTACGTTGGCCTTGCTTGTTTGGCTCATGATCCAGAGCATAGGATAGACCTGTCATGGTAGCCCATGTGAACTGGCAGGATATGCTTAAACACATCAGACATTCCCCTTTGTTTGCATATCAACAGGGAAGATAAGGAGTGAAAGACAAAGAGTACTATGACAGGTCCTTATTAGCTGTTAAAGATCTTCACACTGAGGAATGTTTAACACATTTCCAACATATTTCTAGTTTCAGCAGAACATTGTTTGAAACTCACTGCCCTAAGAATCACTTTGTAAATGAGCATTAAAGGGGTCATCAGAATGTATCAAAAGAGTTGCTATTTTGAAATGCCAAATGACAATACTTATTACACAAATCCATCTTGTGCACCAACTGCATCCATTCCTGGACCAGGAGGCCTTGCTCGCAGTCACCCATGCCTTAGTAACCTCCGGTTTGGATTAATGAAATGGCTCTACGTGGGGCTGCCCTTGAAGACCACCAGGAAGCTGCAACTGGTCCAGAAGGCAGCGGTACACGCAGTTTTGGGTGCCCTGTGTTTCACCCGAGTAAAACCACTGCTGCATGATCTGCACTGGCTTCCAGTCACTTTCTGGGTGCAATTCAAGGTGCTGCTTATCACCTTTAAATCCCTACATGGCACAGAGCCTGGTTACTTGCGGGACCGCCTCTCCCTGAGGGTATCTGCCTGTTCTACTAGGTTAGATAGGGTGGATGTGCTCCAGGTCCCCTCCCTTAAATGTTGCCACCTGATGGAACCTCGGAGGCACACCTTCTCAAGGCTGCCCCAGCCCTTTGGAACAGCCTCCCACCTGTGATCCAAGGGATCCCTAACCTTTCAGCCTACCGAAGGGCTGTGAAGACCTGGCTCTTCCCCCAAGCATTGGGCTAGGATGGGGGTTGAGCTGGGAGGCTGTTTGGTCTGGCACCTGGCGGGAAGGGTACCTTTATTTTTAGCTGTGTTTTTATGTGATGTGCCTAGAATCATCATATGAGATAGGCGGCCATATAAGTCCTGTAAATAAATAAATACTTGCTTAGAGGAATATAAGAACTTTTACACAGTTTGATATTCTCTCATACCATTTCCAACATGAAACCAGTGGGTTTTTCTAATGCATTAAACCATGCTTAGATTTATCAACTTGAGACTAAGCTAACTTGTTCCCATTTACCCGTCTTGATACCAATATTAAGTCCCTGAAGAACAAGCTTTTCTAACTAAGCTTTTTTAAAAAAATGTTTATACTAAAATGTAATATGCCATTGGTGCTGTGTTTCTTACAACTAGTTGAACAATAACATACAAATTATATTCTCTATTATATTTTAGTCCCATTAGCATTTTTCCCACCAATTTAATAAGCTGTAATGTCTTTAAAAGGCTAAATTGATGATTAATTTCCTGCTATTAACCTCTTAGAAATGTTTGTGGTACTTCTGAAGGAAGAAAGGAGCTTAATAACAAATCAGTGGAAATATTTAATGAATTGCCATAATAAACAACAGTAATAATGAACACCTGTTGCTAGTTAATCCAGTTTTTCTACCATTTCAGAATAAATGTGTTATGAAATAAACAGGTAGCAGTATCAATTTGAGTACCTCACAGAAGCTTCAGAAGAATATTTACTGGACCAGAATGGCTGAGGATCCTGGCAACCCTGGTTTTCTGATATTGTCAGATGAACATAATACTCCTGTTATACACTGATAGAAAAATAATTCACATTACATTTTTCACCCTGTCCATGTTTTCATCTACAGCACAATAGCCATATATAGTTGTTTTGAAATATCTTCCACGCATAGAAGCAAAATGTTAGGTGAGGGGGCAAAGGGAAAATAGTTGGGCCCAATGGACCCATATTAGGGAAATTAGTAACTATAGGATTGTAGTATTTTAGTATCCACTGATGAAAAACATTTTACTTATAGATGGTGGGGCACCCAACTTTTCCCAGCGACCTCTATGCACTGTAACACCTTGGAAAGTGCTTCTACGTTTTGGGAAACTCTCCTGAATAATAGGGGATCCAACAAGGCAAGCTGTAGTAGAGTGGGGAGGAGGTCAATGAAAGTTGACTCTTCACTATGAATGGATGTGCATTCTGATAGGAATTTGGATACTTGACGCATGTTTACATTGAACATGGTGTCTAATATCCCTTCATTAAATGGCAGATTCCTATTGAATATAAGAAAAAAGCTTCTTAATAGTAATGGCAGCTTGATGGTGGGACCAATTATCCAGAGAGGGAATGGGCTTCCCTTTGCTGAATGTCCATTGGATGGGGGCTCTTCTTCACCGACTTCCTCCCCCTTCAGTGGACAGACTGCTAAAAGGTCATATATTGAGGATGATTTAATTTAGATTCCCACACTGAAGAGGAGGTTGGATTTAATGGGTCAAATAGGTCCTTTTCACTCTATGATTCTATGATATGGCTCAAGATTTGGCACATTTCTTTAAATGAATACAGATACCCATTTATTGAGCAACTATTGTTCTTCCAGAAGAATTAGGTACACCTGTGATAGATACCAGCAACTGCCTACATATTGCAAAATAGCAGTTAGTACAACTAATAAAGTGAAGATGGGACAAATGATATCTTGTATTGTTTAATTCTAAGTTTGTTGCTTTATTTTGCCGATCAGCTTGACGGTGAACTGGTTCACGTAATGGCTGTGACAAAAACACATGCGGCATTTTTTTCTACAGTTGGATGGTCAAAGAAATATCTTTCAGATGTGTTTCCCAAGTAAAGGATGTTTGCCCCAGTATTTTCTGGAGAGCCATTTTCTGTATCAGTGGGCAGCCTGGGTTTCCTTGGCAATAACAAGAAAGAGGCAGCACTCCGAAGAGCTTCAGGGAGAACCACCACCTAAATTTCTCACAATGCTGCCAAAGTAGCACTGTGCCAGGGCTCTGAGAAAGCCAAAGATGACTCCCAAGTCCCATGGTGGGTGGATAGACCTCAACCTATTGTCAGCGCCTGGGGGCTCTTTTGCTGTTAAGGTTGCTGTGTAGGGTACTGGTGTCAGGTATAACAAACATGCACTCTGACAATGAACAACTAGCATCCTCTTGAACTGTTTCAAAGCCATTCATTCAAGTCTAGTAGCGCTTCATTGTTTACTATGATTCTAAAAGGGCCATGTTCCAGCCCTTAAGGTTTATCTGTGTTTGATAAAGGAATTATCTTTGCCAGACAGTATGTGAGAAAAATATCCTCTGTTGTGTCACATTGCTGATAACTCACCTGCAGTAGAATAACTGAAGCAAGTAATATAAGATGCCTACTACAATAGATTACGCAGCGCCCGGCTTACTTTCAGCACAAAATAGGAAGTATTTGTAAAATACTGATACTGTGGTGCCCTCTGGTGGTTAATAGAGAACAATATAATGACGATTCAAGAACTTGGCGTTCAATATCCTACTTCAGACACACACAGAGACTTTTCAGCATATGTTAGAGCTGTAATGTCTATATCCTAACATTACATCATGTAGAGCAGGGCTTTCCAAAGTTTTTCCTGCGGCGACACACCAACCGGCGTTGGTGTGTCGCCGCGGGAAAACCTGGAAGTGCGGCAGCGCGCAAAAACCCGGAAGCGCTGCTGCTGCTTTCGGGTTTTGCGCGCTGCAGTTGATGTGTCGCCGCGGGAAAACCCGGAAGCGCTGATGATGATCAGCGCTTCCGGGTTGTGTGGCGACACACCAGACTGTGTGTGGCGACACACTTTTGTGTCGCGACACACAGTTTGGAAAGCTCTGATGTAGAGCATCAAGCACTTGTTTAGCTGTATGGACATCACTTCATGCTATACAAATTGCCACATACATATGTTTTAAACCTAAGTCAATCAGTAGCTCAAAAGTAGGGAAAAATAAAGGAAGGCAGAGAAGACATACAGAATGATCAGGGGATTGATTACAATCTTTGTGGCTATTCATTTCAAGACAAACAGACACAAGTAAAGAAAAAGAAAAAAATATATACAGTATGTTTGACACTGAAAAAGTGGATTAAAGGGGTTATTTTTCCCACTCTCACCTAAAACACAGGGTCATTCAATGAAGCTGAACGCTGAAAGACAAAAAGGACTTTCCTACATAATACATAGAAACTGCAACTACAAAATATAGTAATGCTACCCAATTGCACAGATTATACACATATGTGGAGAATAAGGCTAATCAGTAGCCAATTTACCTGCAGGATCAGAGGAACCAGGCTTCTCTGGGGGAACAACAGGGAAGAGTGCTACTCTTCCTAGGTTCCACTCATGATTTTCTTATGAACATCTGCTTGACCACTGGGAGATACATCAGGCTGAGGCCTTTTCCCCAGTAGCATCTTATCACAGGTTTTTAAGAATGTGGTCCATGGAACCCTGAGTTTCCATGAAAACCTGATGGGGTTCTATGAGAGACAAATGTGGGAGGAGGGGAGTTCACCATTGGAAGTGTGACTAATTTTCTATCATTAGAGCTTTCTCTTTTGATCAGGGATCCCAGGATTTTTAAAATTATTTTTAAGTAACAGGTCTTTTGGCCTGAAACAGTTTGAAAACCCCTAGCTTACAGCATCTTCTAGAGTCATTCAACTATTGGTGTGCCAATAAAATAGGAACGAGGACAGGCTTCATATTGCTTCAGTAATGGGTGAAAGACACAGGAAGATACTATAACTCACTAAAGGGAAAAAAACGTGAGTAAGGTCAGCCTTTGATATGATCCTAATAAAGTCCTTTTTATGCTTTAATGATTGCACTTCAGGGGAGAAGTGGTAATAGCAGAGTTTCTCAACCATGGCAACTTTAAAATTTCTGAACTTCAATACCCAGAATTCCCTAGCCATTGTTCAATTCTGGGAATTGAACTCCACATATCTTAAAGTTGCCAAGGTTGAGAAACACTGGGTAATACCCATCATCTACATAGGTCAAGTGTAAGGAGGACAATTTATAGTGTACCCCATCTATAAATTCAGTGAGGAAGAGCTGAAATACACACACACACACATGCACAAACACACAGAGAACTTCATATTTCAAGCATGTTTCCCACTTTACGAAAAGAAAGCAAAAAACACTATTGCTCAAATGTATCCCACCCCCAAGTAGTAATGGAAATTATTAATTATCTTTCATTTTAATTTCTATTAAATTTATTGTTAAATTTAAATTATTATTAAATTTATTTTCTATTAAATTTATTGTTGTAAACCGCCCAGAGTCATTGTGTACGAGTTGGGCAGTCGAGAAGTTCAATAAATAAATAAATAATGTCAGTATTATTCTTCTAGATTTCTTTCCTTTAAGGGTGATGACAGGCTAATGTCTGGATCTCTTGTACGATATTGTAGTGGAATCTCAGAAGAAAAGCAGCTAGTGGAGTGTACCCTCTTTCCTACATGCATGATTCTTCCTTTTTTGGTATTAAGTGCATATAAACTGTAAATTAGTTGTTGATAGGTTAGGGTATATGAATCTTATTTCTTATACGTTTGCTTTTTTGGACATGATATTAGTATAGCATTATATAAGTGTTTATCTTGGACCCTTAATAATATCTTAGAATGCTTTTAAACCCTTTATCACAATGATGTATGTAGGAGTTAGACTGGCATAGCTAGGCATGTTTTCTTTAATCTATCCATGTAGGACGGAATATTTTTGGCATGTATATCAGTGGAGTCCTTGATGCTCTCTGAGCCTTGTTGTTTTCTTACAGACGTTTCATTGCCAGGCTAGGCAACATCTTCGGTGTGAAAATGGAGTGGGACTTGCTCTCTGTTTATATACCTTGGCTTGTCCTGCTTGTGTTGGTGGATGTGTTGTTCTCTCATTAGGAGTTCCTTGATTGGACTGTTGTTTGCTGCTTGGTTGACTGACTGAGTTAATAGTTCCTCGATTAGGGTACATTGTGCTGTTTGATTGTTCCTCTGGTGCTAATCCTGGTGTTAATCTTTGCATATCTGGGTGTTGATTGCTGGCAAGGAGGTGTTCTGGTCTTCTGGCTTTTCTATTGTCTCTTATGAATGGTATGTAAATGTTGTTTACCTCTATGTGTCTGTTGATGGCTGCTTTGTCTGAGTGCCAAGCTTCCAGGAATTCTCTAGAGTTTTTGGACTTGGCTTGGTTTAAGATGCTCACAGTTTCCCAGTTGAAAGTATGGTTGAGTCTGTCCATGTGTTGTGAGATTAAGGAGTTTTCATTGTGTCTTCTGACTGCTAGTTGGTATTCATGGATGCGTTCTGCTAGTCTTCTGCCGGTCTGTCCTACATAGTGGCTGCTACAGTCCTTACACTGTATGTTGTAGATAACTCCTGTTTTTTCTTCTTGCGCTACAGGGTCCTTTGGCTTACTTAGGTTGTTCTGAAGGGTTTTGGTTGGTTTATGTGCTACAGTGATGCCCTGTGGTTGTAACATTCTGTTGGTAGTTTCTGAAATGTTTCTGATGTATGGCAGTGTAATCCTTTACATAGCTTCTGTTGGTTTTGCTGTGGAGGGTTGAGTGGTCAGGCAGTTTTTCATAAAATTGCGTGGGTATCCATTTTGCTGGAAGATGCTATATAAGTGGTCTGTTTCCTTTTTCTGGTGTTCTGGGTTGCTGCAGTGCGTTTGTGCTCGTCTGAATAGTGTTCTTACACAGCTCCTCTTGTGGGAGGTTGGGTTATTGCTTTGGTAGTGGAGCACTTGGTTAGTGTGGGTAGATTTCTGGTAGACATGTGTTTCTAGAATGCCATCATTTCCTCTACTGATGAGGATGTACAAAAAGGTAGTGTGTTGTTGTTTTCATCTTCCCTTGTGAACTTTATTCCTTTGAAGACGTTGTTGATGGTTTCATGTGTTTCCTCCAGTTGCTCCTTTTTTATTATGATGAAGGTGTCATCTACATACCGGATCCATACTTTGGGTTGTATGCATGGGAGTGCTATCCTTTCTAGACATTGCATTACAATCTCTGCTATGAGTCCTGAGAATGGTGATCCCATAGGTGTTCCTTTGATTTGTTGGTATATTTGTCCATCAAACTGAGAGTAGGTGTATATCAGTGCCTGGGAAGATATTTTCTCCAGAAATGATTAGATAAGAGGGAAAGATATATATTCTGTAAATCACTCTTGAGAGGAAAGGAAAGGAAAAGTTCTGTATGCTAGCTGGAACATCTAGGGAGCACTTCGTCATCAGCCTTTGATGAGGATGAAGAGCACCCTGCCATTGAAGAAATGTGCCAATCTCACCCTATCCCAGCACTTGGGGAAAAGCCAGGTCTTGTGCTTTGCAGAAAGTAAAAGAGTAGGGGCCTGCCAGATCTCATGGGGAGGGGTGTTCCATAGGGCAGGGGCTGCCATGGATAAGGCATGCTTCCTAGGTCCTGAAAGATAGCAGCATTTAAGGGAGAGGACGAGGAGCAGACCTACCCTATCCCATCTGGTGGGATGGGCAGATGTCCTCAGACAGAGGCAGTCCTGCAGATAATCTGGTCCCATGCCATATAGAGATAATAACTGGTCCCATGTATTATAAAGATAATAACCAGGCCCTTGAATTCCACCTGGAAGGAAACTGGTAGCCAATGCAGCTTGTGCAACAGGAGTGTTATGTGGGTGAACCTAGGGGTGCCCAACACTGTGTGCACTGCTGCATTCTGGACCAGTTGTAGCTTCCAGGTGGTCTTCAAGGGTAGTCCATGTAGAGCAAGTTGCTGTAATTCAAGCGGGAAGTGACCAAGGCATGAGTGAGTGAACAGGTCCAGGAAAGGGCGCACAAGACGGATCTCTGCAAAGCCCCCCCTGCCCATGGCTACCACCTGCTTGAGCAGGAGCTGTGAATCTAGAAGGAGCCCCAAATTGTGCACCAGATCAGTCCTGGGGAGTGTCACCCCATCCAAAGTCAAAGATGACATTTTCCCCAGGCCTGGGCAAGGGGAAAAAACCCCAAACCACTCCATCTTGCCAGAGTTGAGTGGAAGCCAGTTTCTCCCCATCCAGACCCTTACAGCCTCCAGGCACTCAGTCAGTGGAAGGAAGAGTAGCACTCTCCCCGGTTGTTCCTCCAGAGAAGCCTGGTTCCTCTGATCCTGCAGCATCGCCTGCCCAGCTAGGGGTGGAGATGTATAGCTGGGTATCATCAACATATTGATGATACCCCACCCATGCTGTTGGATGACCTCCCCTAGCAGTTTCATGTAGATGTAAAAGACCCCAGCCCTGGGGTACCCCACATTACAGGGGCGTAGGGCTCACCCTCTTCTCCACCATCAACACTGACTGGAACCAGCTTCAGAGGAAGGAGGAGAACCACTGCAAAACAGTGCCTCCCACCCCTAACCTTTGAAGCTGGCCCAGAAGGATACCATGGTTGATGGTATCAAAAGCCACTGAGAGATCCAGAAGGGCCAGGACAGTTGCACCACCCCTATCCTGAGCTCTCCAAAAGTCATCTACAAGTGCAATCAATGCCATTTCAACACTGTTACCTGGCCTGAATCCAGACTGAAAAGGGCCCAGATAATCAGCTTCATCCAGGGCCGTCTGTAGCTAAGCACCAAGTACCCTCTCAACAACCTAAAAAAGGAATGTTGGAGACTGGCAAAAGTTATCTAACACTGTTGGGTCCAAGGATGGTATCTTATAAAGGGGGCACACCATTGCCTCCTTCAAGGCAGGCAGTACCACTCCCTCCCATAAAGAGGCACTAACCACTGCTTGGATCCAACCACATGCCACTTCCCAAGAGGCCTTAACCATCCAGAAGGGGCATGGGTCCAGAACACAGGTGGCCAAGCTCACAGCCACAAGGACCCTGTCCACTTCCTCAGGATCAACCGGCTCAAACTCGTCCCAGATAACAGGGCTCAGATGTGCCTCAGTCACTTCCAAAGGATCTGGCCACCCAGAGTCCAGCTCCAAGCAAAGTTGAGCAACTTTGTCTAACAGATGCTGTGAATATTCCTCACAGTGGCACTGTAAGAGCTCCCCTAGCTCCTCCTTACCCAGGAAGGACCTGGTCACCCAAAACAGGGCCACTGGGTGGCTACAGTATATGCAGATATATAAGGGCAGAGAAGTAAACATGCTTCACCACCCTTATTGCCACAAGGTAAGTCCTAATGAAGGCTCTTACCTGTGCTCAATCGACTTCACTTTTTGTCTTCCTCCAGTGGCCCTCTAGGCATCTCTTGTGCTGCTTCATCTCTCAGAGCTCCTTAGTAAACCATTGTGCCCTAAGAGATCTGCATGCACAGAGAGTCCACACAGGTGTGATTCGGTCCAGGGACCCCGTCACATTCTCATTCCAAGCCATGACAATGGCATCTGCTGAACTGTGTGCCAGAGCTTCGGGAAAAAACCCAAGCTCCCTCTGAAACTGTATTGGGTCCATCAGGCACCTGGGGCGGGCTGATCAAATAGGCTCCACCTACCTGCAGTGAAGAATTTATGCTTTCGAACTGTGGTGCTGGAGAAGACTCTTAAGAGTCCCTTGGACTGCAAGGAGGTCAAATCAGTCAATCCTAAAGGAAATCAACCCTGACTGCTCATTGGAAGGACAGATACTGAAGCTGAAGCTCAAATACTTTGGCCACCTAATCCGAAGAGAGGACTCACTGGAAAAGACCCTGATGCTGGGAAAGACTGAAGGCAAAAGGAGAAGGGGACGGCAGAGGATGAGATGGTTAGATAGCATCACCGATGTAACGAACATGAGTTTGAGTAAACTCCGGGAGACAGTGGAGGACAGGAAGGCCTGGCGTGCTATGGTCCATGAGGTCACGAAGAGTCGGACACGACTAAACAACTGAACAACAACAACAACAACCTGCAGTATGGGGCAGCTGTAGAGAACTCTGGGGCCAAGAGAGAGTGATCTCTCCATGGCAAGGGACTGACATTAACATTCCCCCAAACCAGATCATGACACCACTGCCCCAAGGTAAAAAGCAGATCTAATGTGTGACCCCCTGTATGAGTAGAGCTGTGAATAAATTGGATCAAGTCCATGGTTGCCATGGTGGCCATGAACTCCTGGGCTACCTCAGACCCTGGGCCCAGAGAAGGCAGCTTGAAGATTAAACTATTTATCCTTGGCATTTCATATTTACTGAGAGTTTTCTCAAATTCCTTGTTGAAAAAGCCTACTTAATAAAATATTATCATATGCCTACTGCAGATAGGAAGTGTACTACATAAGTATTTATCCCCATGGAATTATTTTATCTGCAGCAGAGATACAATTACTATCAGGCGAAATGCTTGCTTAATATCACACAGCTCAGGGCCACATATTGCTGGCTTCAAATGTAGCATCATCCCAGCATTAGGTGGGTAGTGCTGGTACAATAATGTATAAACTAAGAGGGAGAACTCAATTTGTATTTAAAATAAAAATAAAAATATGGACATTAAAGGAAGCAAAGCTGAATGATTCAGAGATATAAATTATTGTGTTATTTTATTTTCATTACATTCCTTCTCGACACATTTGTGCATCTGCTTCTACATCCCACACAGATGTCAGCCAACATCTGTGTATGCTCTATGTGCAAAATTAAACATGGAGAATTTCCATGAATTCAATAGGGTTTCACATACCTAAATTAAGCTCCATAATTAAGCTCATTATAGAACTATGGCTTGTCTATTGCTTCCAAAGGTCTGAATAGCTTATGAAAGTTATAAGCCCTGTTTCACTCAACATAGATCAACTGACCAGCGACATTTCAAACATGGCATTCAAAGCACTTGCTTTTTTCCCCCATGTTCCAAACATTACAAAATTGAGTATTTCTTAGTTATAAAAATATTGGATAATTGATTATTATCTGTATTTGGCAATACAGTTCTCAGCTAAAATAAAAATGTGTACAACAAGTGCATTAGAGAAAGCTGCATGAATAAATTGGGGAAAGATATATACAAAACCAAATGTGATTTAAAAAAGCAAAATGTAACAATGCAAGATAGATTTATGAAAATCATACAACCCAGATGTAGACTGGTTTGAGGTGACTTATATAGTCAATTGAAAGATGAGCCCATTTCCACTTTCTTTCCTTCTCCATGATTTCATGTACAGTATAAGCAAGAACATTTTCAGACAGGCTCTATAAGCAACTCACATATGAAAATAAGAACACCTCTTGCATCCTCAGACTCTATTATTGACTGGTATAATATTCATTTCTAATAAGGGATCAATAGGGCTTTATTCTAAAGCAGTGTTTCTCAACCTCAGCAACTTTAAGCTGTGTAGACTTCCAACTCCCAGAATTCCCCAGTCCAAGTAAAGAATAGAGATTGCTGCCCTCCAGAGTTCTTCATATCTTGTTGGCATGGAGATGCGAAAGCTCAATAGTAAAATTGCATTAGGTTCAGTCTCTGGCTTTATGCTCAAGAGAGTTCTGCGTTGGCAAGAATTTCTGCTAGTCAAAACCAAAGGAACAATGTAAATGAATAAATGAACACCTTTGGAAGCCCCCCCACCCAACGCAAATCTTAAAGTTGCTGAGGTTGAGAAACACTGTTCTAAAGAAACAAAATACACTGCAAAAATGCTTCCTCTTTTTTTGAGCAATTTTTTTTTGGGGGGGTGGCTTCCAAAGGTGTTCATTTATTCATTTACATTGTTCCTTTGGTTTTGACTAGCAGAAATTCTTGCCAACACAGAACTCTCTTGAGCATAAAGCCAGAGACCGAACCTAATGCAATTTTACTATTGAGCTTTCCCATCTCCATGCCAACAAGATATGAAGAACTCTGGAGGGCAGCAATCTCTATTCTTTACTTCCCATTTCACTCTTTAAAAAAATATTTCATATAACATTTTCATGGGCATCATTTCTAAATATTCTCTAGCAGCTAAAATGTGGAACCTGTCAATACAGATGACAGAGCTGCATTGCCAATCATTACAGATAAATATGCTTTTTTGTGGTTGTATAAATCACATATAGCCATGATCTGAATAGTGCATGTATGTATGTATGTATGTATGTATGTATGTATGTATGTATGTATGTATTCATTCATTCATTCATTCATTCATTCATTCATTCATTCATTCATTCATTCATTCATTCTATCTAATAAATCAATTACTCCTGGAGACTCCACTTCTGAAAACCATGTTCGATGAAGACAATACTTTTCTATCAACTCACTGCTGAGCACAGATATCTCCCTGATGGGCCCAAAAAATATAAACATTCTAAAATATAAACAGAAGTAAACACAGAAAATAAACCACGGGCTCTGGAACAGACATCATAGGCCCTGCAGAACAATCCTAAATATGCTCTAACGAATCAAAGTGTAGATGTGCCTCTGCCATCTTAAGCTGCATATGGGCACAAGAGAGGTTGCTGTATTCCATCCTGATCATCTTATCCCCCTCCTTCCTAATTCTCCCTTTGTGAGTTTCAAGGCTGCCAGTTATGGGTCTCCCCAGTCATGAGCAACCTAGGAGTCTACATCAAGGATAAACTGTTTTTAAAACCATTCATTGGGGAAAAAATGTTAAAATCTGCTATTTTCATTTAATGAATGTTCACAGAATCCATTCATTCCTCACTAACGAGCTTACATCCTGGTTGTATCAACTTGGATCTTTGTAGCAGAATGTTGGCTCACTTATCTGAGACCTCAACTTTGTCCTTTAATTTGTGTCCAGAATGCTGCTGTTCGTACTATTCTGGGCTTTCCTTATTTTGCCCCTACCACTTTTTATCACCTATCCTTACATTGGTTGGGAGTTCAAGAAAGATCCCAGTACAAATTGATGGTGTTGACATATCCTGCCCTGCATATGGGCACACCCAGTTGTTTGAAAAACTTGGTGTGTTTGATCTGATTACTGGGACAGGGTCATTTGTTTCTATACATACTAGAATAGCTGCATCATGGTTAAGAGTTTTCACTTGGCTCTAGTTTTTGGACAAGACTCCCAACAAGAGTCCGGATCTCTTAAAAGTCTCAAAAGCACTAGAAGTGATCCTCTTCATGGGCCTCTGTGATGTTGCTTTACAAAAAAATACATTCTTTTGAATGCATAGAGGTAAAATATTATTACATGTCATGGAATGTTTACTTTAGAGCAGGCCTGCACAACTTGTAGAAAGGGCCACGTTGGTAAAATAACATAATTGCAGGCTGCAAAGGAATACCTAGCATAACGGTCAGCTGCTCCATGGTTAACAGAGCAGTGGCAGTGAGGCTTGGAGGCACTCGGCAACCCATCTTTCGGGGCACAGTAGTGGTGAACCTATTACCGTTCTAAAAAATACCAGCAGGCCCCACAAGGCTGCCTGGTAGATCGCATGCGGCCCAGGGGCTGTATACTGTGCACGCCTGGTTTAGAGGCTTCTTATTCTTCAAAAAAATATTGGAGAATACATCCCTTAGAAATTAAGTGGCATAAGCTGACCAGCTGAAATCTCTGTGATATCAAGAAAGCCAAAAGGAAAGCCTTTGTTTTGACTATTCCAAGGCATAAAAGGGCAGCCTGGAGGAGTAGCTCTCAAGGTGGATCTGTCCTCCCTCTTCACTTCTGAGATTGACTCCCCTACCTGAAAAGGAGCTAGTTAGGCAGCATCAATTGGAGAGTCCCTTGATGGTGAAACTGGCTGCTGTGGAGCTGGAAAAAGATCATGGGGAGAAGAACTCAAGGTTGCTGGTGCTATTGGGGAAGCAGATATTTTATTCCTCTTCTTCTCCTTGCCTTGGTTGGAACTAAGTGCTGCAGGCCTTCTAGGAAACTTTGTACCCTGATTAGGGTATAATTTCTTCAGTGCCAAGAAAGATGCAGCAGAGACCTGAGGATCCTCTGCAGGCAGTAGAGAATTTGATCAATGACTTGAGATGAGTGAACTGTCAGACAGATTTTAGGACATGGTAGGAGGATCGGAAGGTGATGAGCGGGCTACAATAGCTTCAGAGTTTGTCATCCATATTGCTTAATCATAAACAGTGACTCATAAACTAAAACAATTGTTTGTTTAGTAAGTGCCTAACAATGCCTCAAGAGTTTACTGAGTAACCTTCACCAAGGTAATAATAAGTTGTTTATGCTCATCTAAGTGGGGTTGAGGGCCTTAAAGCCATAAGGCCCGTGGTCAGATTCCTGCAACCATAGGAAAAGGCGTCCTGAGAAAAAACTCAGATTCTGAAGATGACTGTAGAGAAGATTATGCAAAGAAAGGAAAAAGAAAAAGAAAAAGAAGGAATAGGTAATTAATTTCTGTAAAGCATGAGAACAATCACAAAGCTCGATTAATTTCTGTAAAGAATGAGAACACGCTAACAAACTGAAAACAAACTCTAGAGGTTCAGTGGGAGCTGCACCAAGCTATATGGTATGCATGTGGCTGGGACTCCTGCCATATCATTCTGTTGTGAAGGTTGTGAATTGGGCTCTGCACAGGAAAGTAATCCATGTGCCTGAATGAGAGACCATAATTAAGAAGGTGGACTAATTTGCATTTCAACTCATATGTAAATGAGGTTGATGCTTTGTTTCTCCATCCGCTGTTATGATCAAACAGCTATATATTTTGGGGCCCACACATTCCTTTCTAGGTTTTATCTTCTCCTTATCAGACAACTGGACACCTCTATCATGAAGTCCATAGATCCACTTGTACCATAGATCCATGCCCTTCCTGGCTCCTTCCTGGGGTGGGGGTGGTGAGCAGATGGATCTGGGAAATAGTCAATACCTCTTTGCGTGAAGGGGTAGCACCAAATGCCTTTAAAGAGGCAAGGGCAGCTCTTCTGAAGAGGCCTTCCCTTGATCTGTCTATTTTGGACAATTACTGCCCTGTCCCTAACCTTCCCTTTTTAGAGAAGTTTGTTGAAACGGTGGTGAGGCTTTAGCAACAGAGTGCTTAGAGGAAGCAAATGATCTGCATGCTTTTTAGTCAGAGTTCAGGTTTGGACATAAGAAAGAAACCGTATTAGTCACTGGTGAATTACATTTGTCAGGACCCGGATAGGAGGAGTGCATCCTCCTAGTCCCAATTTATTTCTAAGTGGCATTCAATACCATCAACCATGGTATTGTTCTGGACAAACTGAAACAGCCAGGTATAAGTGTCACTGCAATGGTTCCACTCTTTCCTAAGCAGGCAGTTACAGTCAATGCTGGCAGGAGAGGAAAGGTTCACCCAGTGAGTTCTACCTTGCGAGGTTTTGCAGAGTTCAGTCCTCTCATTTAACATGTACATTAAATCACTGGGGAGGATTATCTGACAGTTCAGGTAAGATACAATCAGTTGGGATGACACTAATCAGTATACCTCCATGTCAGCCAGACATGCTATGGAAATCTTGACCCAGTTCCTGGGTGCTGTGGAGGCCTAGGTGTGTCACAACAGGCTAAAGATGGACTCAAACAAGACAGAGTTTATGTTGGCCCAAAAACCATCTGGCTCTGGTTGTAACTCTGCATGAAGGCATCACTCCCCCTAAAAGAGCAAGTCCACAGCCTGGAAATCCCCTTGGCCTCACGGCTTTTGCTGGATTTGCAGGTGGAGACTGCATTAACGTGAATGGGAGGCCCTGGCAAAGATCATTCATGCCCTCATCACCACCAGACTAGAGTGTTGCAATGTGCTTTATATGGGGATGCCTTTGAAGACTATTCAGTTTGGTAAATCGGTAAAAAATGCAGCAGCCTACATTTTGTATTGTATGTGCTGTATTGGCTTCCACTGCTTTTCAGGTTCAGTTTTAAAAAGTGATTTTTTACCTTTGAAGCTCTACATAGTTTGACTCCTAGCTATCTCCAGGACTGCCCCAGGAATTGGCTTGTCCTGGGTGTTTCTTCTGGTTGGGAATGCTTAAGGTTCCCCACATAAACAAAATCACAAGAGTCGCTTGCGAGATGGGTGGTGCAGAAATGTGAGAAATAAATAAATAAAATAAATAAATAATATGACAGGGGTGGGACCATTAAGACAATATTTTTCTTTGGTAGCCCCTACCTAGTAAAATAGTCATCCCCAATAATTTTGTCTGATACTTATTCTGTTAACTCTTCCATAGAGCCTTTGAAGTATCAAGTCACAATTACTATATTAGAGCTTGTGCCTATGTTTCTTATTCTGATTTTACTGTTATTTATTGTAGCTTTTTATTATTGTGTTGCAATGTTATTTTATAATTTGTGGTTTTATCTGATTGTAAACCACAGGGAGTTGTTCTTAATTCCAGTGGTATACAAACATAGAAAATAAGTATGTAAATAATAATTTGCATCTGAAATAATGAAGTAGGGAAGTGCAGTTAACTAAATTAGGTGGAGAGAGGGCATAGCAAGTTTCAAGACAGTATAATCCCGCTGACATTTCAAAATAATATGAACCATCTGAGATGGTGACATTGCTCTCTGCTGCTAATATCAATGGTACTCCCAAAATCATCTTTTTAAGTTACAGAAACACTGACATGGTTTTTCCACCACTGCATAAAGGAAAGATCAAATTTTAGTATGCAACCCCCCCAAAAATGGTGACCTCCATTTATAGTTTATGAATTGGACTGCACTCTTTAAGCAATTGATAAGTGCTTTATAACTGAACACTTCAAACCATGCAGTTTTTCAATGAACAGGCAATTATTTGCTTTTTAAAAGTGATTTCTTCCCCCTTCTAATTAAAAGCTGTTCTGAGAAAATTGTTCTAGATATGCAAGAAAGAGCTAGTTAGGTTGACGTCCTGTCAGAAAGTATGTTAATGTATTTTACAATGTCTGTATTTTATTCTGTCAATTTCAATTTTTCAGATGCAATGCTTGGCCCTTATTTAAATAACAACAAGATCTAATATATATGTACTTACTGAATTATTTTTACTTTGATGGAGATTCACCAGACAGTGCCCTTTGCTGAATAAAACACTGTAAATTGAGTTACTAAAACAGAAAAGTAAAGGATTCTCAGTGCTATGCTTTGATGTAATTGATATCAACTTTTCCTTCAATTACAGATTGCACCACATTTCAGTTCTGTGTAAAGGAAAAAAGGATACATTCTCCAACTGTCATTCTGCAAGCTCATTACGAATTGTGTTGTTTCTTGGTAGAGAGATTTGGTACATCATTAAATTGCAGAATTCACTTCTATGGATATCTGTGCATCTCTATCTATTATCCACCCATCCACCCATCCACCCATCCACCCATCCACCCATCCACCCATCCATCCATCCATCCATCCATCCATCCATCCAATCTTTATGCATTTATGGCCTTTGTCAGTTTTGCATGTGGTCATTCATTTCTTTTTCTACATCTTTACTTGTTTATTTATGTATTATCTGGCTACTTTTCATTAAATGTCATCCCAAAGAGAGGTGAAATAAGACAATAAAATATAAGACCTATAAAACCACACCATTCAACAGTTAGAACTATAAAATTTTACAAAAATGAAAAGCATAAAACAAGTCCTTACCCCTTAAAGGCCACAGTATCATAAATTCAATCAAAGACCTAGGGGAGAGGGGAGGTCTTTAGTTGATGTCAAAAGTTAACTAGCCTCTATGCCAGAGCTTTCCAAACTGTGTGTCGCGACACAAAAGTGTGTCGCCACACACAGTCTGGTGTGTCGCCACACAACCCGGAAGCGCTGATCATCATCAGTGCTTCTGGGTTTTCCCACGGCGACACACCAACGGCGGCACGCAAAAACTGAAAGCGGCAGCAGCTCTTCAGGGTTTTTGCGTGCTGCCGCAACGGCGGCACTTCCGGGTTTTCCCGCGGCAACACACCAACGGCGGTTGGTGTGTCGCCGCAGGAAAACTTTGGAAAGCCCTGTTCTAGGGGAAGTCTATTTCACTATTCAAGGGCCATGATAGAGAAGCATTTTCTCCAGACTTCAGTCCCCCTGATTTCATGGTAATGCTTCACAAGCCATTTTTTTCCTGTTTAATTCTCGTTGATGGAGGTAGTCCTGAAGCTACCTTAGTGCCAAGCTATCTAGGGTTTAATAGGTTGGAAATGGCACTTCAAACCAAGAAACCAAGTGCCAAACAATGTTGGGCCTGCACCACAGGTGTAATGTGCTCATGCTCACCGCAGTTTGTACCAACTTTAGTTTCTGTATGGCAGCCACCTGTAAAACACACTGCAATAGTCCAGCTGGATGGCGATGAGAGTATGGGTTACCATTGTGAGGTTTGCCACTCCAGGTAGGGTCACAACTCACACTGAAGCTGGACAAAGGCCTTCTGGTCACAGCCTCCACCTGCCCATCCAACAAAAGCCACCCAATTCATAGACAGTGCTACCCCTTAGGTTAAGTTCAATGAACTTCAACTTCATCTTGCTTGGGTTCAACTTTACCCTGTTTCTTCCCATCCAGACCCCAAAAGCCTCCAGATGCTGGGACAAGACTTTGACTCCATTGTGAGAGTGGCCCAAGGTATAATATTATGACCTAGGGGAGAGGGGAGGACTTTAGTTGATGTCAAAGGTTAACTAGCCTCTATGCCAACCAAAGCTCAACAGAGAATTCCATAATTGGGGAGCCTAACTCAAGAACACTGTCTTTCAGGCTGCTATACCTTCTCAAGCTCTCAGACTTTATTCCAACTCTTTGGCATCTACCTAATTTCTTCTCTCTACAGTACCACCTGATACAGAAAGAAGGGCTTGTATGTCCCTTTTCTATATTTATATCAATCAGAATACTTTTTTTTTTCATTTCTCTGAACTTTGATGTGACCAGTTCCTGTGCAGGGCCTATTCATTCACCTAGGGTAGGAAAAAGTGTAAAACATACTTTCCAGTGATGTGAAGAGAATGAAGAAGTTTTCCTTCCAATATCATTCCCCCATGCTCTTTCTCAGGGGAGGGTGAGAATGGAAGGTACAGTCATTAGCTAAAGAAACCTTAAGATTTAATCATTTAAGCCATTTATTTAAGTATGTTGATCTTTTCAATTACTTAGCCGCCTCTTACATACTACCAGAAAAACTGCACTTATGATCCACCCTGGAAAATTCAGTAAAGCAACAAAAGTGACGTTCCCATAAATGAAATAAAAGGCTGATACTTCAGTGCCTGATTAGTTTTGCATTCTCCAATCATGTTTCTTCTTGGGCTGAAGTAATGTTACCCTTTGCTTCAGGCAAATCAAGTAATCTCTGCTCTTGCTTAACAGCCCTTTCTTGGATCTTTCCAACTGACATGATTGTTGAAGAAGGAGAAAGATAAGAAGAGATTCACAGTGGGAAGGTGCCATTCTGGGATAACAGAGATTCATGCTGCATATTGGGGAGCAGGTCAAAAAGCCACTTAATTATCATGTGGATTGGCTTTCCAATTGTACCTAACTCAAGAGCAATATAAATCAGTTCTGTGTTTCCTAAACTCAGGGCTAAGACAAGAACAGTTGGCAACAAAACTACTGTTTTCCTTGGGTCGCAGCTATGCACAGGATAATTTGGACAGATTTTTGCTTTTGTTCTCAAGTTCAGTATAAAACTCATCCTTTACTTAAGAAAAGGAACAGGTTACAATGATCTCTAGTATGATTTATTTCTTCAGTTGTAACCATCTTGAACTGTAACAGTCCCCAACAGCCTCTTGGAAAAGTTTTTACTAGCTCTTGGAAGGCCATGAAAGTGGGGGAATCCTTTCCTGGGAGGGGAGCTGCCACTGAGAATACTTGACATTGGGATCCTCCTGCAACGCCTCCTGGTAGGTGGAGACCCATAGGTGGTTTCAGGCCATCTAGGTCAGATGGGCAGAAACTATATGGGACAGACAGCCTTTAGGAAACCTGCACCCCAAGCCATATAAAGTTTTAAAAGTAGTGATCAGCACACAGTGGTACCCACTGCAGCAGTGGACTAACATGGCACTACCATGACTTGCCAGTGAACACACTGGCTACATCTTGACTATTTTGATGGAACCTCCCCCACCACCATCTTTGGATACCACTTTGGATACCACTGTTCCCTCTATATGACCACCTTCTGTGTTCAATCTATGTGTTCACTCAGACCCATTCATTCTTGAATCTATGTCATCTTGTTTTACCACATAGACCTCTCAATTAACCCACTCCCACTGCATTCAGCTTACTGTTAGGTTTCTCCTGACATACCCATATAATAAAGTGGGCAAAAATACATTCTTACATACAGTCATTTTTGCTTCTTTCTTCAAGCATTCATAAATCATGTACTACCCACTATATATTTGTGTTTTTAGATATTTTTTATAGTTTTAAATTTTTATTTATTGTAACCCGCCCAGAGTCCCTTGCATGGGAGATGGGCGGGGAATAAATTTGAATAATAAATAAATAAATAAATAAAATATTTTTCAGCATTGGTACATCATAGAATTTCTCCATCCATTTTTTCACCTTTAAAAAGCATTCTACAAAGGTACACACATTCATCTATTTTCTCTAATAAATTAAGTAATTAATTAGATATGAGTAATTAATCAAATTAATTCCTATATCATTAAGATGGATTTTTCCCATTTGTAGAAGAGCTGGCGGGGAGAATATGACCCATCTATACCTTCAATTAAAAGAGTTAAAAAGTCCAATTCAAATTAACCAGAAATACTGAAACTTGCTTGAAAGTTATTGCCACCAAGTTACTGAAAAGACCACCTTCAAATCCCTGTGCTTCAGAGTTGGATCTTACTTTTGCAAAATTAGCTGGTCCCTCAGTCTAAATTATGGATGTAAGAAGTTGCTTTTTACTGAATCAGGCCACTGATCCATCTAACCTACTAGAGTTTGTGCAAAGTGGCACCAGATTTCAAAGATTTCAAGTAGAAACTTTTCACTCTTACTTGGAGATACCAGAATTTGAACATGGGTTGTAAAATATGTGCTCTGCCATAGAGCTATGGTGACCAGTTAGACAACATCATTTTGTTCTCCTTTTTATGTTATTAAGCTATAGCAAGCTGCTTTAATCAAATGAGGAAGTCATGGAATCAGGTAGTAACAACTCTGCTTTAAAACTGTGACATTTATGTTGGATGGACATTCATTGGTTCATTTCTTCTACACATTCAGGAAGATGGACACTCAGTTGAACCCTTTTCACTGGAACTACAGTATGTATGAGGAATATATAAACATGTTAAAATATGTCATGCCCTAAAGCAGGAATGATGTGATAAAAGAGTCCAAGGAAAGAGTCCAAGAGCACATGGAATGAGACTAATAGATAGATATGTGGGTTTAGAGAAGAAAATGAATAATAGAAGAACATATTACAAAAGAGTCCAGAAAAGAAGGAGGAAGGGCAGTTGGACTGCCACCACAAAGTTGTCCAATGTCTCAAAAAGTAATTATGACGTGACAGTGAAACTGAAAAGGAGAGAAGGCATGAATTGTTACTTTCCCCAACACAAAGCCAAGAAAGAATGACAAACTGGAAGTCTTTGTGCTGAAATTGGTATTTAATCATGAATTCTTGCTTTGCTTCAGAACAGAATAATCCTCAGTGCACTGAACAACAAAGAAAGCAATTGTGAGCACAATTCCAGACACCTGCAAATGGCCCTCCAAAAAGGTCCATTGAAAGTTGTTCTCAGATGCATTGACTCTCCCTGATAAATGTGTCATGCGCATAGAGAAAAAGCCAAACTTTATCCAGAGTATTAAAATCATGTCACACACAAGGCAACAGTAGCCAAGGAATGGTTGAGTTTTTAACACAGCCCTAACATCGCACTCAAGTTTCAGTGCTCTTAATGAGAGAAGAGAGAGAGAGAAAGAAAGAAAGCACACACATCTGCACGTGGAATAGGCTTACGTCCATGACAATTTGCAATGTTGCTGAGTTAGGGCTCCTGGAGGAATGCACACATACAGTATACACATTAAGCAAGCACCACAAAGCAACAAAGGCAAATGAAATATGCAGATGTGCTTTGCTGAATTACTTTTTCTCCTATACTTCCCTCACACATTTTGTTCTAATGGACAAAAAAAAAATGAAAAACAAAAGCACAAACTCAAAGCTGTGAGTTATTCTGAATGATACTCAAACATCTTATTAAAAGGGTAGCAATATTAAGATTCAGTAGGTTCTGTGCTGAAATCCAGGTGCTTCTTTTTTATTACAAGGATGGCCAAGATTTGGCCAATTTGATGATGGCAAATTTCATTTTCTTCACAATTATCCTATGCATGCATACATATTCCAAGGTTTGCTCTTGCTTCACCAGGCCTCCAGCCTCTGAGTACAAGCACACTCTTGCACAATATTCACCAAAGGAAAGGAATATAGGCAACCTTACCAACAAAACCAATTTTAATCCTACTGCAGTCAATTTCTACTTAATTTCACAATCCCTATAACCCCTTGATTTCCCCTGCATATTTAAGTAGTGTGCATCCCATTTGTGCTTCACTCCACTGAGCCAATGCTATCTGCTAACATACTGTAGAGGTTCTATCACTGCAATCTTCAATCATCATTAGAATTATTGTGATACAAACCTGACCGCAAAAAATTCCACCCTACTATCCTTCCAATAACACAGCTAGCAAAGGCTTTTTAATAGAAACTGAAATAACAGTGAATCCAAAGTGCTCAAAGGGTAGGTGTTAGCAATTTATTTTCTTTTTATCTAGAGGGGAGATTTTTGCTATTCCAAGAGTTGTGGCACTTCAGGGAGAGGGACAGTTTAAGTGTCCTAGCTTTTGAACTCTCCTATTGGTCAGCTGGAGGGAGAACTCATAGCATTGTCTGCCTATTCTCAGTGTTTTGAGGCTGACAGATTATTGAAATTCAGTTTCAAACTAGATTGGGTATGTTTGAAAATGAAATGAAGGCTGTGGCATGTGAAAATTCTCACAATGTCTTTGGCACACATGGCAACTTCCTGAAACTGGGGAATAGGCTAGGACTACAAATCCCCACTGAAGACAGTTGGCACACTGGAAATCAAAGCATCTATGGCCTTTTTGTTCTGCCACTACTGTAGTGGCAACGTGGAAGACCATTGTTATTTTGAGGAGTTAAGTGACATATTTTGATTTTTCTCCCTCACACGAAGATTAGAGTTTATTTAGAGTTATACTGATGTTTAACTAGCTTGTTTTTATTTCTGGTTGGAATGGAGGGGGAGATAGATTACCCCAAGATTGTTGGTGTAAGTATAAGATCACTCCTCCAACAGCCCCTCCAGTGGCTTGGAATGTGGGGGGGGGGGGAGATAAGAGATTGCTGATGTTGGGCACTGGCTTATCTGTAAAGCTTCCCAGGCTCTTGGATGATGTCATAAACAGGTGCATAGACCCTGGGAAGTCTCCCAGTCAAGGTCAGGCCATGCAGCCTCTGTACCATGGACACATGGTCACCGGGTTTGAGGGCCAGAGTTAGATAAAAACCTTAGGATTGTCTTTTGAGGGTGGGAACTTCTATACAGACTCAGGATGCTGGGTGCTGTAGAACTTAAGAGCCATCCTTTTTGGGGTTATTCTCGCTACTTTGGTCAGGAGGTTCCTGGTAGCAAAAAGGGAATAAAGGTAATATTGCTTTGGTATGCATGGTTTCTTTATGCTATGTTTTTTTATACTTTTGTTTAATCTGCCTAAACTGTGTTTCTGTTTGAACTGTATTTCTGTTTAAATCTGATTGCTTTAGTTTATAATAAAGCTTAAACTCTCTTTATCCACTGGTGTGCTTATTATCTCTGGATCTAAAAGAACCATTTGTCTGAAGCACCTGATCACTGCTTGGACACTTGGCAGAACAACTTCCCAGGGTATTTTTTACCTCCAACATTTCCACTGACCTAATAAAGATTTTAAGTGGGATCTGGGACAGAAAAAAAGAGGAGATAGCAAGAGGATGAAGACAGCTATGGTGAAACAGCATCCAGTTCCACCTGTGCCCAGCAACCTCCCACACCAGCTACTTGGAGACCAACTCCTGGAGCAGTGCAGAAGCGGGAGGCAGGGATGATAGTGATGGAGCCAGTGAGCTGGAGAGCTGCTACATTGACAGAGATGGAAATGGTGGCAGAAGTGGCTGCCAAAGACACTGCTGTGGCAGAAGACCCAATCTGCCAGCGGCAGTTGGAAGCCAGCATGGACGAGGACCTCCACCACAGTGGCAATGTGGAGGCAGTTTGGAGCTTGGTAGGCTCCTATTCAGGGTCCCCTATTCGGGGAGATGGGCGGGGATAAATTGGATGGATGGATGGATGGATGGATGGATGGATGGGCGGGCGGGCAGGCAGGCAGGCAGGCAGGCAGGCAGGCAGGCAGGCAGGCAGGCAGGCAGGCAGGCTGCTGGACTGCAGGTGGAGAGGCTTGGGGCTGAATGCAGCCTGGCTGCTCTGGAGGCTGCTCTGGAGGCTGTTCCTGACACCAGCTGCAGTTTGGAGGAGTGGGCATGGTCCCCAAATGCTGGTGGATCTGGTAGGGCCACCCACAATGCACAGGTTCTGCCTGCAACATGACAGGCTTCACCCTCCTCAGCCTGAGAGAAGAGCTTTTGGCTTGAGCTGGAACCTTCTTGGCTCCCTGGGGTGCTTTTGGCCTTGGTGAGAAAAACTCTGAGAGGTGCCATGCAGAGGACTTGGAGAGATTCGGACTTGGGTCAGCAGTGGTGGGTGGTGCTTTTGGCATCTGATCTATGCTGTTCTCATGGAGACTTGTGGAGCCATCCCCTAGATTGGGGCTGGGCACTGACCCATTGGCTCCTGCTCTTGGATGGTGGAGGGCATAGGGAATAGCCTTGAAGGACAGGAGAAAGAGCCGCTACCAAGGCAATGGTCAGAAAAGTGGAGCCTGAGACCATTCCAAGAAACTAACTTGAGAAAATGTCTCCGACACACCCCTCCTTAGTTCACACAAAGATAAAGTGAGGAAGAGGAGAAGTACATTCACACTTGCAAGATTCTGTTACTATGCTATTACAATAAAAGTAGTCCTGACCTACAGTATATGGCATTGATTTCTTAGACTGATCTACCATATAGGACTGACATGGACTCAGGGACTGGTACCTTATCCCCTTATATCTGGTTCCCCTATTGGGCAGATTGGCAGTAGGCTGGGAGTGGCACGGTGTGTGAGGAAGCTGTGATGATAGCCTAACTTCTGTCTTTGGACTGCTGGGTGCCTAAGGGCAGGTGCAGCCTGGGATGAAGGCAGGGTGCTGCTATGAGGGCCCGGGTTAAGTGCAGTGCACCTGGTTTTGTATCTGTGTTGCTTCTGGCAAACGTGTGTTTTGGAGTGACTAGGAGGGGAGTGTGGCAAATGGATGCCTTGCTCTAGGAGAGTGTGGAGTGGCAGTGGGATGGGGAGATGAGAGGGCTGACCAGAACATCATGACTGTGGTAGGCAGAGGGGGATATGATGGACTTCTGGGGTGCAGGCTGCTCTTGGGGACAGTGGGTTTGCCATTTAAGAATGACATCCCCCCAGAGATTCATGCAGCTCCTGACATTTCAGAAACTTTTATAAACCTGGTTGTTCTCCCAGGCCTCGGGGCTTTCATTAAATTTGTTATGTTTGGCAAATGGCTTGGTGTATTATTTTTCTAGTTGGCCAGGGTTGCTTTTACTTGTATTCCATATGTTGTTTTTCTTTTTAATTTGTAAACCGCCCAGAGTCATTAAGGACTCAAGTGTGATGGACTACAGCAGGGCTTTCCAAAGTTTTCCCACGGCGACACACCAACCGCCATTGGTGTGTCGCCGCGGGAAAACCCAGAAGTGTCGCCGTTGCGGCAGCGTGCAAAAAGCCAGAAGCACTGCTGCCGCTTTCAGGTTTTTGCGTGCCGCCGTTGGTGTGTCGCCGCAGGAAAACCCGGAAGCGCTGATGATGATCAGCGCTTCTGAGCTGTGTGGCGACACACCAGACTGTGTGTGGTGACACACTTTTGTGTCGCGACACACAGTTTGGAAAGCTCTGGACTACAGTAACGCAGCTGGTTCTCAGGAAAGAGGGAGCACATTCCAAGGAGGGAGGACAACACAGCCCGGAGATAGAACGTGGGAAGACAAAGAGATTCAGAGTAGCCCCGCCCTGGAGCCTCCCAGGTTATCTCCCTTGGGTTAGAGTACAGTAGAATTAGTCTGGCAAGATTTTGTCTATACGGTGTGGTTAAATAAAGAGCTGAGGTTTGGCTGGACTGATTCCTCGTCATTCTTGGGCTGGGCCTGACATCAAGAAGCCTCTAAATTTGGATAAATAAATAAATAAAGCAAGTTGCAAGCAGGGTTTCATTTGCCCAATCTTCCTTGCCCACAGTTTATCTGGCTATGTCATGACATCTCTAACTTATTCATATTTCAAATCTCATTTCTGTTACTGTTCATGGATAAGTAGAACATTTCGTTTTCATGAATTTCATATTCCTTCCTTCCAATGAATTGCAACAATATTGGGTGACATTTCTATTTTGCTGATTAATTCTTCTATTAGTGCCATGAATTATTTTAACAGAAACAAGGGGTAAAGAATCCAATTAGTGTTAAGAGTTGTGTTTTCTTTCTTTTTTCTAGGTCCAATGTGTTTTGGACTGAAATGAAGTAGTCCCTCTTTAGGGACACGAAAGGCAAGAATGTAAATAAGAATAGGATAAAATATGTAAGTGAAAGGATTTTCATTAGAACAACATAACAACGTAATCCAACACACACAAAAGCAGAAGCATACATAATAGTAAAACAAAAAACTGTATGAAGTATGATTACAAATTAATGTACATTATTATTATAATACTCAAATAATGATTAATTCTAAATATAAAATGTAGGTACTAGTATTATTCCATAGATATATAAATGGGAAGGGGAGGAAATTATCTAGTGTTTATTCAGTTTTATAGATGTTTTTTAATTTATCAGTCTTAGCTTTCATGTAAAAAATCCACTGTTACAAATTGGTGACAGATGCCATAATCAATTTTTTTTAAATATAAAGATAAGGGAACACCCCAAAATTAAGTATATTAATTGTGCAGCTCTTGTTACCAAGCAATTTCAGTCCTGAATATGGAGACTTCAAGTGCCAATAGTATCTTGCATTTCATTGTATTCTACACCTACTTCTTTGGTCTTCTATGCTCTGTTGAGAGAGCAACAACAGATATGTGACGATAGTGGTACTGACCAGATGTCTGGTCCTAAGCCAAAGGGCTTTCTTTCTCATTCCTGATATATATAGAGCACCTTCCATTCACTCAACAACACAGCTACATTTTCTACTGTACAAACAAGCAAGTAATAATTATAATTGTAGCACAATTAAACACATAGGGAGCATATTTGATATGAATAGCTGGACAAAGATTCTACATTTTCAGTAAAATGGCAAATGTCTTGCACCCCCCAGTTCATAAACATGAGTGAGCCAACATTCATTTAGCTATAAAACAATTGTTGAAAATTTATCTAACTTTAGACGATGAAAAATTATCTCCTGTTTTGTTTTCCATCTTGTCAGATCTCAGCAGTTACAACTGAAAAATTCCAATGTTTGGTACTTCTAAACATTGGAATTGATTCTGGAACCAATGGAACTAATGTTGTCTTGCCTAAAGTTATTCTACTTCATTAATTAACTTCAGCAATTTCTTTTGTAACCCTCAATGCCTAAGCTCCTCCTGAAATGCCATTAGGTATCATACTTTTCTCAGAATCCCACTCTAATGAAACCACACTTAATCTTTTAAGAAGATACACTGCACTCCATGAATGTGGCTTCTGTAATCTGATATTAATTCTGGAATAGCTAAGGAAAGTCCTATTGGCATTTGAAAAGAAAATGTACATCCTAATGTGTGCAACACTGCAACATCTTTTGCTGCTCAGAACATTTCTTCCTCCTCCTTTCTCATATCAACTTCATGCTAAGAATTAAGGCACCCTCAAATCATTCTTTAGTTGTTTATTCCTATCCAGTTACTTGTCCCTTAGCTCATGTTCTCTAGGTGACCAAGTATTTTCCTTCAGCTCCTTATTTCTCAGTGAACTGTTATCACTTACTTCTTCCTCTAGCCAATCATTCTCTGGATTCTTGTTAAATTGTCTATTTAAATTTAAATTTAAATCAATTTAAATTTAAATTTAAATTGTCACATCTACCCGCCCCACCCGATCATGCAGGGAGGGCATGCTTCGGATCCCATCATTAAAAGAATTCCATCTAGCGGGGTCCAGGAGGCGTGCCTTCTCTGCGATAGCACCCGCCCTGTGGAATAACTTGCCCCCCGAGGTGAGACGGGCACCCTCGCTACTGGCCTTCAGGAAGTCTTTAAAGACCTGGTTCTGCCGCCTTGCCTGGAATGAAGGAAATAATAGTTCCTCCTGGGGGTGGTTAGCTTAGTTATATCCTCCTTTTAAGAACACACCATCTTTTGGATTTTTTTAATTTATTTTTTATAGTAGTTTTTAGATGTATAGGTTTTTAACTTTTTTTATTGTGATTGTAACCTGCCCAGAGTCTACTTCATGGTGGAGATGGGTAGGGATAAATCCAAATAATAAATAAATAAATAAATTTCCTGAACATTGTCTAAATGGATGTACAGTAGATTCCTTGCCCGAGAAATACTACCTGCCCCCAGTACTGCTGTGAGATTTATTTATAGGCAAATTGGCATCTCTGTTCTCAGACAATTACAGTTCATGACCATTTCTTGCTACCAATTTCATCATTCAAGATTTAGACTATGTGTGAAAATTCCACAACATCACTACAACTCATGCTTAGTGCATTATGTATACAAATTAGTACATAGCTATTGAAACAATGGCTCTCATATAATGCATCTAAATATACAATGAGTTGAATTTGGCTTCGAAGAACATTCAGAAACCTAGAACTTGAATTTTCATAACAACACAGCTGTGTTTGGTTTTCCAACCTGTAATTGTCAAGGGAAAAGATGACAAATATGTGCAATTATAATGATTTTGCCCTTCCAATGAATAATCAGTAGGATCTGAACATTTAGTACTGTGGCTACTTGGTAAATGGAATGAAAGTACAAGGAGAAATTTTAATGACTAGAAGAACTAAGACAAGAGAGCATTCCAAAAGAATTATTATAAGGAATGACTGAAGCAGCAGAATATGGTCGATGCACACAACGTGCTAAGCCACAGTGTAGTCACAGTTCATTGAATAATTGTAATTAACTAGGATCATACATCAACTGAACACATAAATCATGCCCGACAAACCATAACCCTCTAAGCCAAACAAAAGTCATATGGTATCTTAATACAATGATTCAACCCAGCATATGAAAAGACTGAAAAGCATGGGTCATTCTTTTTAAGCCACATAGGAGAATCTTCATTTTTTTTAAGTCTATGCACACTTCAAAATGATTCAGAAGTTTTCAGACCTTGCATGAGTATAAGCACTGCACCTCTCTGCTATTTATTAAAGCAGCCCAACTTTTTCAGGTTTCTGCACAAGCCTGAAGACAAGAAGTTGCTATTTTAAGAGTCAAATTAAGTTTAATGAGTCTTTAAAGCAATATATTTTTAATTTTTATTGAGTTATGATAACTGGTCTTTGATGTTCTAAAACTGAGGTGAGCAGCTTCCAAATCCACTTTGACAGGGGTGCTAAAAACTGATGGAACACCTCTCTGCAATTTTGAAGACAGAAAAACTGTGAAAATGGTACTGTAAGCCCGAACATAAGCATAACCCAGTTTATAGAGAGATACCCTCCCCCCAATAAGGAAAACCCCAACAGAAAATCCCATCTACTCCTACACAGGCAGCTTTACCCCCAAAAAGTTAAGTGAGGTCCTTAGTCACTAAAATGGAATGGTTTTATTGCAAATGATCTAAGGAGATTATTTGTTGTTAGCTCATTTCTAAGAGATATTTTAAATTTTAATATTTTTACCTTGTGAGGTGATTATAATAATCATTTGATTACCTTAAATGAAAGCTAGACAGCCATCTACCTGGGATACTTCAATACAAATTCTTATACTGAGCAAGAGTGTGGACCCAGTGCCCAAAACCTTAAGACTCAATGGCATTGTAAAAATGTGTGGAATGTAACTTTTATCAGTCATTTGAGTGTGATGAAGCTTTTTTTCTTTAAAATGTCTACCTAATGTCACATTCCAATATGTGAAGAAATATAACCCAAGAATTAGGTATCGTTTTCTACTTTCCACTGGCCATATTTTGTGCAGCATAAGAGGTCTAATCTGGCATATAAAATGAACAATATTTCTCCCACAACCAAACCCAAAGATAAGAGCAGTCCTAAGAGGTGTCAACATTTCCCAATCCACTGATACACTGTTCCTAGAGGAATATAATGTCCAGATAAAATTTAAGCACATACAATTCAATTCAGGTGGACAAAAATGCCAGTGTTGTTCTAAATTAAATCAGGATACCAACCTCACATTATGTACATGCATAGGAGGCATTCAGGTATTCTGTATACAGATTTGCATCACATTCCTCATGCCACTTCATAAGGTATAGATGGAAACTTGCAAATGACTACAATAATTAGAAATATATGTAGTACATCTCAACATAGCAGGAAAAAAACTGTTACTGACTAACTTGCATGCTTGCTTAGTCAGCTTTCCAGATGCGGACTACCGATGGCTATTTCAAGGTCCTGCTCTCTCTCTGGCAGCCTTTCAAATAGAGGATTAGCCTCCAAAAGGACCATGCACTTCTATTTCAGAGAACCTTTTATAGGTGATGCCATATATTAAATCATAGTTCTACATGCAAAAATGTGCTCTGCTTCTGAGATAAGACAAAGCTCCAAGATGAGGATTTCATATAAAACACTCTCTTATCAGTACTGGCAGAGAAGGGGAATACAGCTAGAGACAACAGATCAGGCAACAGGAAAGCAGTTTCATATTCATGAAAGTGGAAAGATAGGACTTCTAATTAGCCTGTGTAATGGTATGTGGGAATGACCTTGGGAGACTGGGCCCAGAGACGCTGCCTAGGGAATGGTCTGATAAGAGACAGCATAGCCTGCAGCTGGATAGTGGGTGGGGTAAGAGGCTCAGAAGAGACCCTCCCTAATTTCTCAGGAGTAAAGCAGACGGTGGGAGAATTGGACTTCCAGACTTGCAAGATTCTGTTAATGTAGCTTTACAATAAAGTAGAATTAGCTCATCTGGTCATTTTTCCTGTCTGGTCTACCTGGTAAGGCTGACAGCCTGTGACAAATGCATATTCACAGGGTGTAAATAGATATCTGACTGCTTTCCATGAAATCCATATTGTAAAATAAATGTATGTGTCTGATATAGTTTGGGGAGCGTGATGGCTCAGCAGTTAATACGCCAGGCTTGTCGATCGGAAGATTGCAAGTTTGGAGGTTCGAATCCCTAGCCCCACGTGACGGAGTGAGCTCCCGCACTTGTCCCAGCTCTTGCCAACCTAGCAATTCAAAAGTATGCAAATGCGAGTAGATAAATAGGTACCACTTCGGTGGGAAGGTAACAGCGTTCCGCGCGCGTCATGCCGGCCACATGACCGTGGAAGCGTCTTCGGACAATGCTGGCTTTTCGGCTAATAAACGGAGATGAGCACCAGCCCCTAGAGTCGGACACGACTGTGCAGGGGAAACCTTTACCTTTTTAATCAAAGTGTAGATGTGCCCCTGCCATCTTAAGCTGCATATGGGCAAGAGAGGGGTTGCTGTATTCCATCCTGATCATCTTATCCCCCTAAAGGTAAAGGTGCAGGGGAACCTTTACCTTTACCTACCTGATATAGTTTAACTATAGTTTGCCTTTGCAACATTAGTATGGTTCTCCTTTAATCATATACACACTTACTAGGAAGTATTCCATAATTAAAAAGTTTATTATAATTAAGGTACAAGACAAGGACAATTGAACAGTAATAGGATACTGAAACAAAACATTGCCATGTGAATTGCTGCTTTTCTGCATTTCAATCACTTCAATCCATGCTGTTCACCTGTTCTTAATGGTTTTTTTACTTCGGCCACCACCCATAATCATGGCTACTGATAATGTTCAGTTTTTGTAGTTTTTTTAATCAAGAATTTAAGTTTGTACTTCTGCAAACCTTGGGATCCTATATGCCTACCCAGAAACAAAACAAAACAAAAAACAAATACCCTCCTTTTTGTACATGTATAATTTGAAAGGGGGCATCCAGCAACAATACTCACATCAGCCTGACAAGCAGATAATAACCATGTTGTAAGCAAGGATATATGGAAATCAGTTACTCCTAAACTCATTACCAGTATGGTGATCTTGATTCTGTATTCAAAGATTTAACACAAAGTTAAATATAAGATAATTAGAACAGCAATGAATAGAGAATCAAGCGTATTTACTTAGAATGAGTGGATTCCTCCAATACCAATCTGTTAATTGTTTCAACATTCTAATCTGTCCTTTTAAATTCCATCAGGAATTCTGGATTGCAGAATGTTGGCAACTGAATAAAGTCTGGACACAAAACCTCTCAAAACAATTTAAAAGGATTTTGTATTAAAAAAGAGAGGTATACTCAGAAAATAAAACATTATTTCTTGTTCTAAGAACATCCTGTGCATGTCTGCATAAGTGTATGTGATTTATTACTCCACAAAAGCAATAATAACTGACTGATTCACTATGCATCAAAAAGTGTCTAGGATATTATCTGCATATCTTTCATTATAATCAGTACAATGGGATCCATTTGGGAGTGTCTGGGTTTTGTTAATGCTTTGCAATGATAGACATCACTTGAATTAATATACGTAAGTACCAGTTACAAAATATTTATGTAATGCTGTTGGGGAATTGAAACAATGGGGATATACTATACCTACATATTTTTCCCTGCTACATTTATCAATAGCATGTAAGATATTCTCAATTCCAGTGCATTATCATATCTGCATGCCATGTTATATAATTCTTTAATATGTTATGCATAATGTACCAGAGTACTTCTTCCTTGTACCTCCTCTCATATGACCAGAAGGAGGCCTTTGGAAGATTTTGGTTTTAATCAAGCATGTTTTATTGTGCAATCTGACTCAACAAATTGTGCTTCATGTTAACTACTGTTGCTGCAAATATGTCAAGATCAAAGCAGGTTTCCAAAGCTAATTAGTGTAGACCACAATTTCAGTATCAGAGAACATTACAAATGGTTAATTAAAAGTAGAAGCTTCCAAATTCCCAGCTACATAGGAAGAAAAGGGAGGAAACTATATAAGTTTGAAACTTGCTGTGGTTCATATACAGTATGCTAACATGGCATTGACGTTGCAGCGTATGATTAGTCAGAATTGCTCAGTAAACATAATTAGTACTCTTAAATTAAATTATAATGGAATAAAAACCTGATAATTGAAGCCCAAAAGGAACAAACAGCTACAGTCATATTTAGGTTTGTGAACTCTATGATTTCTTATGGAGTAGCGAAAAATAAAGCTACATCTGTACCTGCTAAGGTAGAAAAGAGTCAGGAGAATAACATGAAAGGAAGGTGAATAAAGCGGGGGACAACAACATTGTGAGAGAAGGAAAAGTGGCTAAATCATGAAATACTAAGTTGCGTGAAACAATTTTGAGGCATGTATCTGGCTAAACTGATACTGAGCTGATTCACTGATGAACCTCAAAAAAGCAAAGGGTCAATTCTGACCCCTGCCTCCTAGAGAATATGATCTTAGATTGGGACTAGGTCAGCTCCAACTAGGTCAGCTCCAGCTGGTCTTAGCAGGGGCCTAAAATTTCTATTTTCTTAATGGAAACGTTTCGCTCCTTATCCAAGGGGCTTCTTCAGTCTGAGCAAAGTTGGTAAGGGAATCCTAAATATGTTCCTAGGTAGCTGTGTGACCTTACACCTGGGGCTAGGTCATGGTTATATTGAGATGTAATTTTTAAGTCCTTTTATCATCTAATGGAGGGTCGTTAAAAACACCATGCTGCTGTTGAGCTTCTGAAATGGTCTTAATCTTCCTAGGCACAGAAGACAACACGGGGAGGAAGATGGGGGAGAGTTTGTGCCTGAGGCCCCCACCTCTATTCAAGGAAGGATTTTCCAAGTTGGCATAAATGGATTCCTTGACCCCTCTCTCAAACCACCTATCTTCTCTGTCTAAAATGTGAACATTAATGTCCTCAAATGAATGTCCTTTTTCTTTTAGATGAAGATAAACTGCTGACTCTGGTCCTGTGGTGTTATTTCTCCTGTGTTGTGCCATCCTCCTGTACATAGGTTGTTTGGTTTCTCCAATGTAGAGTTCAGAGCACTCCTCACTGCACTGGATTGCATAAACTACATTGCTTTTCTTATGTTTTGGAGTTTGATCTTTGGGGTGTACAAGCCTCTGTCTCAGTGTGTTGGTGGGTTTGAAATATACAGGTATGTGGTGTTTGCCAAATATCCGTTTTATCTTTTCAGACACGCCAGCCATGTAGGGAATGACCAGGTTCTTTCGTTTACTCTGAGTCTCAGCCCTATCTGTCGCTGTTTTAGGTCTGGTAGATTTAGATTTGGTGAAGGCCCAATTTGGATATCCACAGGCCTTCAGGGCTGTTCTCAGGTGCTGATTTTCATTCTTTTTGGAATCCAAATTGGGCCTTCACCAAATCTAAATCTACCAGACCTAAAACAGCGACAGATAGGGCTGAGACTCAGAGTAAACGAAAGAACCTGGTCATTCCCTACATGGCTGGCGTGTCTGAAAAGATAAAACGGATATTTGGCAAACACCACATACCTGTATATTTCAAACCCACCAACACACTGAGACAGAGGCTTGTACACCCCAAAGATCAAACTCCAAAACATAAGAAAAGCATTGTAGTTTATGCAATCCAGTGCAGTGAGGAGTGCTCTGAACTCTACATTGGAGAAACCAAACAACCTATGTACAGGAGGATGGCACAACACAGGAGAAATAACACCACAGGACCAGAGTCAGCAGTTTATCTTCATCTAAAAGAAAAAGGACATTCATTTGAGGACATTAATGTTCACATTTTAGACAGAGAAGATAGGTGGTTTGAGAGAGGGGTCAAGGAATCCATTTATGCCAACTTGGAAAATCCTTCCTTGAATAGAGGTGGGGGCCTCAGGCACAAACTCTCCCCCATCTTCCTCCCCGTGTTGTCTTCTGTGCCTAGGAAGATTAAGACCATTTCAGAAGCTCAACAGCAGCATGGTGTTTTTAACGACCCTCCATTAGATGATAAAAGGACTTAAAAATTACATCTCAATATAACCATGACCTAGCCCCAGGTGTAAGGTCACACAGCTACCTAGGAACATATTTAGGATTCCCTTACCAACTTTGCTCAGACTGAAGAAGCCCCTTGGATAAGGAGCGAAACGTTTCCATTAAGAAAATAGAAATCCAGTTGACATGATTCAAGCTACAGACAATTCCACCTGGATGACTGAGAACCTTCATAGACAGGGGCCTAAAAGAAACAGAATGTTCCTTCAGGAGCAACCAAGTAAAGGATCTCTTTGCCTGAACCCAGCATGATGGATGAACCCAACCCATCTCCTTTCATCCTGAGGCAAGTGTCTGCAGACTGATTTCAAGGACTTCTCACAGTTCTGCTCCTAACACTCTCCTTCGCCAGTGTGTGCTATACTGACTTTAGGCACTCCCATTATGTTTCTCAATAAAACTTTTAACTCCCAGATCATCAAGTCTCTATAGGAATTTTTTTTTAAAAAAATCCACATTCAGATTAGTGGTTCTTTTTCATCTACACTAGATATACCAGTTTCCTTACTCTTCAACATCATTCTTTCACATACTTACACTCTAAAATATTGCAGCTCGCATGGAAAACCATTTTCTTGAAATGTTCAAAGTACATAAATCTTTGTTCTCAAGAATAAACATTATTCTTGATAACAAAGATTTGTATACTTTGAACATCAGTGACATCATTTTGTGAATGCCACATTATTTCACTGCCCTATAATCTCCCCCAGCTGGTGTACACAGATCTACCATGTATCTCTTTAGAGTATAATTCTACCACCTGAAAAGGACAATTCCACAATGATTTCTGCTCTTAAACATTATCATTAGCATGCACAAAAAATGTTTAGCAATAAAAGTGTTTTAGTTCTTTAAGCAAACCCAGCTGGTTCATAGAACAAATTATGTATTTCAAAATGCACATTATAACCATTTTCTGGTTCTTCTCCACTTAGTCACTATCTCAAAAGTGTGGATACAAAGAAACCTAATTTGTGTTCTCACTTGTAGTAAAAGCCTAAGGCACTACAGATGGTAACCCACCTCTTTAGTCCCTTATACACTCCAACTGCCTTGCTTTCTAGAAATAGTATTACATACATTTGCAGGCTATTCACACCTTGCTCAATTTCTTGTTGCCTAAAGTTCATTTGGACCTGATGTTTTAAATTTAATGCCCTGCACAGATTTGACTTTGTAAGGTGCCTTTGTTTAGTTTAACAGACTTCAAATATATTCATTAAAAAAACCTTGCTATTAACTACTATAGCCATATTAATGCTAGTTTATTTATTGTAAATGAATAAAATAGCAGAATATAATTTGAGTAAGACAAGAAAAACACTTCAGCTAGATGATTCATCCACATTCTGTATTCCATAGCTTAGAACTGGCTACTCTTGAAGTGGCCTATAAACCAAGCAACCATCCATTCTGTATTCCACAGTAATCAACCAGATGCATTCAGGAAATTTAGAGATATAAACATCCTTTTCCATTGTTCCTTCCTAACAGCTAGAATTGAAGGCATGATACCTGTGATTCAGAAAGTAGTAAACAGATATAAAGACAGGAAGCCATATAGCCTGATCCTGTATGCATTTGCCCACTCCTTGTTAAACCTATTTCAACTGCTAGGCATAAACATACTTGTTGGCAGCAAATTCTACCGCTTTACTATGTATTGTGTAGAGAAATATTTCCTTTTATTGATCCTGAATCTCCCAGCACTTTGTTTTAATGGCTGAATCCAAAAACACCGAAAGAAGAAAATGTTTTCCTTATTCAGAAGTTCTAATGCCTGATTTTATATACTTACACCGTGTCTCTCCTTTCTTACCCTTGCCTAGGTTAAAAAGCCTCAGGCACAGGGGGAACTATTCCAGCCCTCTAATCATTTTGATGAAAGGAATTTTTCCAGTTCTACATATCCTTTTTCACAGGGGTCAGCAACCTGTGGGCCGCGGATCACTGGTGGGCTGCGGGCTGTTAGGAAGTGGGCCACAGAGTGAGCTGGAGCAGCTGATTGGTGGGGGCCTAGAAGGGGAAACACCTCCACCTATCAGTGCGCGGCAAAGAAGGGCGGAGGCGGGCCAAGGAGCACAAGGCCCGATTGGCCCCAGCTCGCAAACCAAGCTCACCCAGCCACGTGGAGCTCCCGGACCGAGCTGAGAGATGCCGCCGCTGCAGAACCCGCTGCCAATGCCAGACCAGTTCCTGCCTTGCCGCCGGTTCCAGCCACGCACCCTGCAGCTGCCATCCCAGCCTTCGGAACTGCCACATTGGTAAGTGCCTCCACCTTGCTGCCTAGCCCCGCGAGAGACCCAGCCCCTGCCGACCGGTCTCGCTGCTCTTGGACCAGTTTAAAACTAGGCAGGTGCACAAAGCCAATATGGCTGTGTGTGTGTGTGTGTGTGAGAGAGAGAGAGAGAGAGAGAGACCTCGAGTCGTCCTGAGGGGGGAAGGATGGGCGGTGCTAAGGAGATGAGAAGCAGCCCAGGGAGAATCTGGCTGGGTTTGACTCCCAGCCAGGAAATGGTGTGTGTGTGTGTGTGAGAGAGAGAGAGAGAGAGAGAGAGACCTGCAAACCCCACCCCCGGTCCACGCGATTGGCTGCTGCCTGCAAACCCTGCCCCCTGTCCGTGCGATTGGCTTCCATCTGCAAACCCCACCCTACCCGTCTGCGCAATTGGCTGCTGCCTGCAAACCCCACCCCGCGGTCCTTGGGAAAAATTTTCCCACGGAAGTGGTCCCTGGTGCAAAAAGGTTGGGGACCCTTGCTTTTTCAGATGTATCGATCAAAACATTTCACAGTATTTCAAGTTGGGTCCCAAGATAAATTTAAATAAGAGTATTACAACAGTGATGATTTTCAGTTTGCCAAAAGGAATTTGCCATCTTCATTTTTTTCTTTTTTTTACAGCAGCTACACATTGAGCTATCCACCATGATTCCAAGATACCTTTCCTTTTTTTTTTTTTTACTAAAGAGTATATAATTTTATTTTATTATGCATTTATATACATATACATTTATTAATCATAATTATAACAAAAAACAAAAAACAAAAAAACCTTACAATGTGCACCACACCCCCAGGACCACTATTGTCTTAATCATTCCTCTTTCCAAAAAGATAATAATTCTTTCGAAGGTGTACATCCTTTCCCTTTTAATAATACTATTCTACAAATATATTCCAAATTTCTACAAAATTATTTCGAATCTGTAATCCCCTTCTAACTCTAATATTAGATGTTAATTTATCATTGATTGCCATATCCCATACTTCTTTGTACCATTCCTCAATTTGATATTCCCCTTGTACTTTCCATTTCCTTGCTATTATTAATCTTGCTGCTGTCATTAAGTTTGTAATTAAATTTTTAGTATCCTGAGTACAGGTAACCTTATTATAAATTGATAACAGTGCTATTTCCGGACATGCTTCCATATTCATTCCAATTATCTCGTTTATCTCTTTAAATATCTTCTGCCAAAATATCTGTATCTGTTTGCAACCCCACCACATATGGAGATAGGTACCCAACTCCTGACACCCCCTCCAACATAATACTGAATATTTCTTATTTATTTGATTTAATCTTACAGGAGTCAGGTACCATCTCCATACCAATTTAAAATAATTTTCTTTTATCCTTATGGACATAGTTTTTAAAATATGCATGTCCCAAATTTTTTCCCAACTCTGATTACTTATTTGTTTTACTAAATCATGATCCCATACTGATTTAAGATAATCTTGTTGATCTTCTGTTTCTAATAATCTTATAAATTTCACTTGTTTCTCCTTTTATAACAAAATTTTCTTCTTTATCTTCTCTTTCTATAATCATTTTCTCAAATCTTGTGTAACCTCTACATTCTTTATTTTCCTTTATCCATTTCTGAATCCATTTCTCTAATTGTGTATAGTTAAACCAAGATCCCTTTCCTAATCAGTCATGGCTAGCTCAGATCTTATTACCACATAAAATGTCTGTCTGTCAGAGTGCCTTGCTTTCAACTTGCTTGTATTTATACATTAGTATAATTAGTATTAGTTTACATTAGTACACTTTGTGCACTGCTGCTGCCACCGTCACCTAAACAGCAATGAGGGAGACATTCATGTAGTCAGCATTCTAATGTGAAATTACACAAACTGTGGGGCTGTGCAGATCTTCCAGAAGGTGCTTCATTGTTGAAGTTTCAACCAAGCACTCCCTTGAAGCTGCTTCATGTGCAAGTAGTGGAGGAGAATAATATGAGACTGTAAAGTAACATAAAGCACTTGGTCAAAATAATCACATTATCTCTTCACCTCAAGGAGCCATGAAGTGAAGTGAAACAAAGCTGCCTCACCCAGGCCTACTAATTTGCCTCTTTTGAATGTACATGTTATTCCATATGCAAATGTACACCAAAATCCTCAATTTTTCAAATTTTGTAATGCTAAAAATTATGAAAGGTAGAGGAATATGAAAGGTAGAGTATATGAAAGGTAGAGGAACCTGATATGCAAACAAAATGGTGTATTTGCACATAAATTAATTCTGTTAGGGGAAAACATTCCAAGAAAAATACATATTTAGCGGCATGATATTTTGGAGAAATGTGCATAAACATTTTGTGTAGATTCTTTACAAATATTTGCAAATGGAAATGTTGGACCAGTTGGAAAGATAAGGGGAAAAAAAGCAAAACTGAATGTGACAAATTTCTCATTATTTTACAAGCTGGGACTCTCAGAGAAGAAAAATGATGATGTGGGACTCTTGCTGAGCTAGTAACTGCAATCAGTCACTTATTCCAGCTTATTCATAAATTTTGATGAATGGAGCTGTCACTATAACAAGGATTTCAATCTTCCCCCACTTTTTCCAAAATAAAAGCAACAGAAGCTGTCTTTTGATTTTCAAAATACCCAACCCAAGTAGACCCAAGAAAAGAGATAGAGAGGAGGAGGAAGTATGTTGCAATTGAAGAGAAAAGGGATGGAAAAGAAAAAATAAATAAATAAAATAAGAGAAACCAGGAAAGAAGAGGAAAAAGAACATAGTGACAGATGTGGTTGTGGTATCTAGAAATCTTGAAATGAGTTTGCACTGGATGAGACTGAGCTGCAAATTAGAAAGTTCCTAGTTTAAATTTGTTTTTTCAGTGAAGACAAGCCACCCTATAATCAATCCCGTGCCTGCATTAATAAATAATATTGCATTACATTAGAGGTCTCTCTTAAGAATTCTAAGTTATGCAAACATGTGAACATTGAACTAGCCTTGTCCAAACTACTGTATGTTGGCGATATTGGCCGGAGGCCATTAAAATCAATTGCCCGCAGAAGAAAGGACCAGGGAAATAGATTTGGGTGAGATATTAGGAAGAACGTCATGACAGTAACAGCTATCAGCTATCAGTTATTAGGTTGCCTCATGAAGTGGTATGTTCCCCTTCATTGAAGCCCTTAGAACATAAATTGGATAGCTATTTCTTCAAAATACTTTAGCAGATCCTGCACTCAGCTGGAGGTTTGACTCAATGGCCTCTAAGATCGCTTCTAATTGTATGATTCTATGAACTACAGAGTCCCTCTTTTGGGGGGGATGGGCGGTGATGAAATTTGATAAATAAAAAACTATAATCCAAAAACATCTTACGGGAAAAAGATTATTTCCATTGATGGACTTATCCAAAAGAGACATTGCATTGTCAGGGAAATACAGTTAATGTAATTAATTATGTAATTAATCAGATGTGTCTTGAGGACAAGGATGTCACTTAAAGGAAGTAATTATTAAGGATTATATAAGTGAATGTGAGTATTTTTGCAAGGAACAACAAACAGTTATCCAAAGAGAAGGGTTGCAAACTATAGAAAATATTTATAAACACGCAATTTTTTTCAGACTGCTTTTTTGAAAACATGTCCTAAGATAGCACTCGTATTTTCCCTCTTAACTGTATTGCTCATTTTTCTCATAAAACCCTAATTACATCTGAGAATGTGACTTAGGACAGTCTTATTGCTTGTTTCTAAACCGTGATAACAGAACCAATTATACCCAAAGTATCTGAACTTTTCTATAGTTAAGTGTGTTAGTCTTTATGCCTTAGAAACAATTAGAATTTTCATTTCATCATTTCTCTTCATAGTCGTGATTTTCTGACTTTGATGTATGAATGTTTTTCACTGTTAATACTAAGAGCTTTACATTTATTTATCCAAATACTGGTAAAATAAAATTTAAGGACATAGAACCTAGCATCATATACACTTTATACTTTTTATAATCTAATATGGGTATAGGCAACTTTTTGATGATCAGAAACAAGAAAAGAAAAGAAAAAAGAAAAAAGAAAAAAGAAAAAAGAAAAAAGAAAAAAGAAAAAAGAAAAAAGAAAAAAGAAAAGAAAAGAAAAGAAAAGAAAAGAAAAGAAAAGAAAAGAAAAGAAAAGAAAAGAAAAGAAAAGAAAAGAATTGAGTGGGGCTGTGTCATTTTGTGGGGGCATTAAAATTATCTTACTGTTTTACGCCTTTTCTAAGGCTTGCACACTGACAAAGATCTTTTAGCCATCTGGATTTTATTTCTAAGGATTCAAATATTAAAGCAGTTTAACGGCATCAATGATTTTCAGCATTTTGTCATCAATTTTTGGCAATGCTGCTGGAGGTGGGTGGGGGAATTGGAGGGCAACATGTTGGCCAATGTGCCATGAACTGTCTACATTTATCCAGTAGGTTAAGATTTATGCTTTAAAACCTATCACAGTGGGATTACATTATTTATCCGTATTAAGCAAAAGCTTCCGTGCTGAGCTTTGGCTTGAGATGTTGATTAGTGCTCTCCAAATGAGCTGGAATTAAGCTACTAGACTCCACCCAAGGTGGCCAACACAACTGGAAGGCACCAGATTGGAGAGGTTTGCTGTGCACAGATAAATTGCAGAATAATGTAAATATATAATGGTCAGGAGCTGTTTGTAGGGTCATTAAGCTGTATATAATCACCCCTGGTATTAAGCTCTCTTAGGAATAGGATGGCAACAGCAACTATGGAGATGGTGCCAAGCCATAAATGGAAGATTTTAATTGGTCCTTCCTCTGTAATGTAGCAGATACCCAGACATCATTTTATTTTTCTTCTGTGCTGTACCAGTTTTGTATTACAAAACAAAGTACATCTCCCATCTTCCATTCTCCTTACTTTCTACAGAGGCACTATAGAGAGTGTACTTACAAGCTGTATTTCCATCTGGTTTGGAGGCTGTAGGGCCTCAGATAGAAAGTCTGTGCAGAGAGTGGTAAGGGCAGCAGAAAAGATAATTGGGATATCTCTGCCCCTCATCCAAGATTTAGCACATGAACGCTGTTTGTCCAGAGCTCGAAAGATCATCAGTGATGCCTCCCATCCTCATCATGGTTTGTTTTCTTTGTTACCCTCTGGGAAGAGGTTCTGCTGTATCCGATGTAGAACAGCCAGATTGGGAAACAGCTTTGTCCCCCAGGCTATTGGATTCTTGAATGCCAAATAGGTTCTTTTGTGAGTTAAAGAATGTATATTTTTTAAGAATGTATATTTTATAGTAATTATGGATTTTTATTAGTATTTTAATGTTTGACTGAAATTGTGAGTTAAAGAATGTATATTTTATAAGAATGGGTATTTTATAGTAATTATGGTTTTTTATTATTATCATTAGTATTTTATTGCTTGAGTGAAATTGTGAGCCAACTGCAACGAAATTTCATTCTATTGTGCACTTGTATAGTGTATAGTGGGATGACAATAAAGTTATTATTCTATTCTATTCTATTCTATTCTATTCTATTCTATTCTATTCTATTCTATTCTATTCTATTCTGTCTGATCCCTTTGCCTCTCCAGCAAGCATTCTTCCTTTATATTGCAGTTTCTTCCAGCTGTGCGGGCAATTCTAGGTGCACCAAGATCAGCACATATAACACCGCTGCTACATGAGCTGCACTGGGTTCCAGTTTGCTTTCAGGTCCAATTCAAGGTGTTGGTTATCACCTTTAAAGCCCTACATGGCATGGGGCCAGGTTACCTGAGGGACCGTCTCATCCCTATTACATCATCCCATCCCCCCCGGTCATGCAGAGAGGGCATGCTACGGACCCCGTCTGTAAAAGAATTCCATCTGATGGGGTCTCGGAAGTGAGCCTTCTCTGCAGTAGCACCCGCCCTCTGGAACATCCTGCCCCCGGAGGTGAGACAGGCCCCCTCGCTCCTGGACTTTCGTAAAAAGCTAAAAACCTGGCTCTGCCAGTTGGCCTGGAACGGTAGGGGGAACAGTAATTCCTGGGATGGCTAGCGCCCTAGAATGACCTGGAATACCCCTAAGCTTGCACACTGACAAAGATCTTTTAGCCATCTGGATTTTATTTCACCCAAATTTTTATTGTTATTTATATTTATATTTGTAATGGATATTGAATTTTAATAATGATCTTATTGTAAACCGCTCAGAGTTGCCCCTTGAGAGGAGATGGGCGGTGATAAAATCCAATTAAATAAATAAATAAATAAATAAATAAATAAATAAATAAAATAATTTTATTTCCTGTCTTTCTTTTGCCCTGCTCTCGCTTATTTCTCTATTCTCTTGGTTTCTTCACTCCCATCTACAGTCCATTAGTTTGACAAGAAATATTTCCTGCAGCTAGAATGAAAAGCTACAATGGATCTCTGCAGCTATCTGGACAACTGAAAAATAAAGGGGGGCAAAATTAGTGCCAGATTGCAGTTGGGACTGTGCAGAGATTACTTCTGTTTCATGTTAGGAATGGGGCTAAAGTACCCTCCTACAGATAACACCAACTCACCACCTGTTTGCATTCTACATATACTTTTTAAAAAATTGTTTTATTCTTTTATAACAACTTTTTAAGAAAAATACACAAGAGTAAAGATACAAAAAGCAATGTGGAAAAGAAAAGAAAAATGGGTAAAAAAAAGTTGGTATTGATTTACTGTATGTTCCAAATAAGAAATAAGAAACAATTCTTTGAGAGATTCTTTCAAATGTGGATGGTGAAATAATCACTGGAGACATGAATAAAGTGCTACACAAGAATTTTACACAAATAATTTCAAGGGAAAAAAGGATGAAAGCTTCTGGGGAAAAAAATTCAGCATATGGACACACTGGCTTTGACAGATGCCTGGTGTCAGCCCTTCAAGATACACCAGACTAGGAACCAAAGTCATACATGCTAATACTCCTTTTATTATAAGGTTATAGTAACAGAATATTGCAAGTCTGAATGTGCTTCCCCCTCCCCTCCCTTTATCCCCCTCCCTCCTTTTATAAGAAGTACTGGGGGCCTTGTCTGAGATCTTTCTCAGGTTACAATTCTCACCCGGACTCAGGTTTCTTTTATCTGACCATTGTCTTGGTTGTGGTTCTTCCTCCTATTCCTCAAGATTATTCCTTCTTCCCATTACACTTGGATACTATGAAACTATACATTTTTTATCAGCAAGCCAAACATATTGTAGAATTGACAGGTATAGGGTTTCTAAGGCTCTAGCTACCAAGGAAGTAGATATTATCCCAATGACATATGAGGATCACAACCCAATTTTAATGACATGATTTTGAGGAGAAAATTGCCTTTTAAATGGGGGATGAATGACAGGCTGTTACTTCAAGAAGGTATATTAGAGTAGTGGAAAGAAGATTTTTTTTAAAAAAAAATTAAATATGACTCCAGGAATATCAAAGACAACCATATGGGAAACAAGTAAAGGTTATATGAGAGGAATTCTTATAAGGTTTGCAATAGATCAGAAAAAATAACAGAAGGAAATTGCAGTTCGAAGAAGAAGAAAAAAGATGGCTGTTGTGGGTCTTCCGGGCTGTGTGGCCAGCATCTGGCTCCTGCCCTCTGAAGATGCTGGCCACAGATGCTGGTGAAACGTTAGGAACCACAACTTCCAGAACATGGCCACACAGCCCGGAAGACCCACAACAGCCATCGAACTCCGGCCGTGAAAGCCTTCGACAATACACAAAAAAAAGAATTAGAACAAATTCACAAATTTAATCCAAAATGAAAATATTTGGAGATTTAAACAAAGTTAAACAGCAATTTTTAATAATTTGAAGAACTCCAAAAGAAAATAACATGTCAAACAAAATCACACTGAGATCTTAAATAAACCAGGGAAAGCTTTGGCATGTCAAATTAGGAAAGAGAAGGAAAGAAAAATAACAACAATAAAGAAAATGAATAAACTATTATACCCAAGATGGGAAATTACAGAATAACTTGCAGAATTCTTTAAGAAATTATATTCCAAGCACAATATTGACAAAAAAAGGCTTGAAAACATATATTGGACACATATATTGGATATTTAAAGAATTTACAAAAGCACATAGAGAAATATTAAGTCAACCTATAAAAATTCAAGAGATTAAAGAAGCAATTTTAAAAAATTGAGAAGGTGCCAGGGAATGATCCAGAGAAACCTGTCATATAGACCAATTTCTCTACTGAATGTGGATTATAAGATATTTACTATAATAGTGGCTAATGTCAAAAAATGTGCATTTCTTACATACAGATCAAACAAGATACATTCTCAAGAGGAACATGAAGGACCACAGTAGATTTATAATTAATGCATTACAATAATGCACAAGCAAAAGAAGGCAGCAGTAATACTTATAAAGGCAGAAAAAGCTTTTGATAATTGGAGTGGCCCTTCTTGTTAGCTGTTTTAAATAAAATGAATCCAGGAAAAGAATTTAAAATTTGGGTAGAGATTATTTATCAGCAGCAAAGATAACAGCAAATGGAAGACTCTCCACAAGTTTTCCAATAAGTAAAGGTACAAGGCAAAGGTGTCCACTCTCTCCTTTATTATTTATAATTGCTTTTGAGATTTTGAGAGACTTCAGAAAGACAAATAGACATTTGGGATTAAAATTCAAGGATAGGAATACAAAATGAAATGCTATGCAGGCAAAGGAGTGTCAGCTGTTGTGCAATCCCAGAGTTCCATAACACAACTGATGAAAACAATCAAAGGTTTTGGTGAATTCTTTGGATACAAAATTAATAAAAAGAAAACAAAGATAATAACAAGATATCAGAAGACCTCAGAAGAAGTACACTTTGTGAAGAAAATGACCACTTCTGAGATTATATATATGGGATTCTATCTGACAGGATGCAACAAAGACACATTTTAGAATAAACTTTTGTGAATTATCAAAAGCTTTTGTGAATTATAGTAAATTACATAAAGAAATAAAACAAGAACTGGACAGATAGAAAACTCAAAACTTTCATGGTTAGGGTTTAACTTGACAGTAAAAATGAATAGACTACCTAAGATGAACTTTCTTTCGGCAAGGTGATGTCTCTGCTTTTTAATATGCTGTCTAGGTTTGCCATAGCTTTCCTCCCAAGGAGCAAGCGTCTTTTAATTTCATGGCTGCAGTCACCGTCTGCGGTGATCTTGGAGCCCAAGAAAATAAAATCTGTCACTGCTTCCATTTCTTCCCCTTCTATTTGCCAGGAAGTGATGGGACCAGATGTCATGATCTGTGTTTTTTTAATGTTGAGTTTCAAGCCAGCTTTTGCACTCTCCTCTTTCACCCTCATCAAGAGGCTCTTTAGTTCCTCTTCACTTTCTGCCATTAGGGTGGTATCGTCTGCATATCTGAGGTTGTTGCTATTTCTCCCGGCAATCTTAACTCCGGCTTGTGATTCATCCAGCCCGGCATTTCTCATGATGTACTCTGCATATAAGTTAAATAAGCAGGGTGATAATATACAGCCTTGTCGTACTCCTTTCCCAATTTTGAACCAGTCGGTTGTTCCATGTCCGGTTCTAACTGTTGCTTCTTGACCCGCATACAGGTTTCTCAGGAGAAGGTAAGGTGGTCTGGTACTCCCATCTCTTTAAGAATTTGCCACAGTTTGTTGTGATCCACACAATCAAAGGCTTTAGCGTAGTCAATGAAGCAGAAGTAGATGTTTTTCTGAAACTCTCTTGCTTTTTCCATGATCCAGCGAATCTTGGCAATCTGATCTCTAGTTCCTCTGCCTCTTCGAAACCCAGCTTGCACTTCTGGTAGTTCTCGGTTCACATGCTGCTGAAGCCTAGCTTGTAGGATTTTGAGCATAACCTTGCTAGCATGTGAAATGAGCGCAATTGTACGGTAGTTTGAACATTCTTTGGCATTGCCCTTCTTTGGAATTTGAACGTAAACTGACCTTTTCCAATCCTGTGGCCACTGTTGAGTTTTCCAAATTTGTTGGCATATTGAGTGCAGCACTTTAACAGCATCATCTTTTAGGATTTTAAATAGCTCAGCTGGGATACTGTCTTCTCCACTAGCTTTGTTGTTAGTAATGCTTCCTAAGGCCCACTTGACTTCACTCTCTAGGATGTCCGGCTCAAGGTCAGTGACCACACATGTGCAAATACAGACACATATAAAAGGCATCTGTTTTAGATTTCAATAACCTAAAGTGTTAATTAATAATTTCAGCTACATTAAAAAATATGAAAAAGGTTATAGATTGGAAAGACAGAAATAATTTTATATGGATAAAAGTTGCAACAAATGCTACTCTAGCCCAATCTTCTTACTTAGCCCAATATCTTATTTACTTATCTTATTCCTTATATATACGGAAGCAACAGGGATAATAAAAGAAATATTAATGGGTGAAAAGTGGATGAGCATTTATGAGCACTACGTGCAAAAGATTAGATTTAGGAATACTGAGATTTGAATTAAAAATGGTTTTCTAGGTTGGGCTAAAGGAAAGAGTCAAAATAGCCTACAGTGAAATCTGAAATTTATGGGTGAACAGTCAAGCTCTGGCAGGTCACATGTGTACAATTTTGCAAAGATGAAGTGTAGCCAACAAGTGTTCAACTTAAGGGGGAATCCTGGACCCAGTGTTGTACTGGTTTGAAGTATATATTTTAAAACATTTTATCTAGCTCACTAGTTGCAGCCTTTCCTGGATCAGAATAACTTGGCTATGGTGCTCCATGTACAGGTAATTTTTAGACTGGATTACTGAAAAGGATTATATATGTAGCTTCCCAAAATTATGCTCCTGAAGTTTCAACTAGGTGTTGAGTTGGCAGGATGAGGTGGTGAGCATTTGTCCAGGCAGTCATTAGGAATTGGACCAAACTTAATATTACTTAGTTAATTCTGAGTGGTTTAAGTAGATGGAGTGTTAGTACACCACTTCTGAAATAATTATATTGTCATGTTATTGCATCTGAGTTCAGTTCAAGAAGCTGGCACTTTTTAAGGAAAAGTTTCTGCCTCACTTGGCATGCAGATATTTTAAGAATAGCTTCCTCCATATCTGTGAACCTGTGCACTAAGATCATGGGATGAGGCCCCCCTCCAAGTGCATATACTAAGACAAGTGCTTTCTGAAAACATGAAGGATTGAAGGTAAGGGCCTTTCTGTGATATTCTATGGATTTAAGAATTCCATTCTCGGTGGGATATTCATATTGAGTTTACACTGTTCCTTTTAAGTGCTAGGTGAAATGCTTATCAAAGCTGTTGGGAAGATGGTACACTCCACTTTCTTCCTCAGTCAGCTACAGCATCTTCTTGCTTTGTTTCCTACATGTATGTGCTAAAGCTCATGCCTGAGAGAAAGTGTGTTTACAAACTCAGATGCTATCTGGTACTTAGATTGTTGGGGAGGCTGTATTGTTGTGTTTGTTAACTATTCAAAACAGTCATGTTGTAAAAATGGGCAGTTATCCTAGATGTTTCTTTTTTTCTGTTTGTTCTAAGTGAAGAGATAATTAATAGAAAGTTCTCTACAGGTCTTAGGTATGGTGAATTATGCTTCTTTCTTAATACATCTGCAAAAATGATGAGAGAGATTAATATTATTCCTCTACCTCTTTACCACAAAATTAACATGAATCATGTGGGGAGATCTGCTGGTTCCACTTGGTTGTTCCTAGTATAAGCAAATTTTAAGATCAGGATCTCCAAATCTCCTAAAAATGTATGGAGGTCTCCATGGTCCAGGAGCAAAATGGGAGGAAAATAGGAGTTGATTAGGTGACTAACAGTGCCAGATAACTTGGCAGAAAATGAATGATGTAAAAATGGCACCAGTAGTATCATACCTAATGATTAACGAGTTAGTACTAACTAAGGAAAATTAACAATATTGTATTAAGCTGTAAAAACAGATCCAGTCCCAGTTCAATGGCCTTTCAAAATAACATCCATCAGAAGAGGCAGGAATTAAAAATATAAGTTCAATGTGCATGAAATTAACACACACATTTTATATTGAGTCAGGTATTGAGTCAGACCATTGGCCTCTCAGTACACTTCTTCTGTGGACAGCAATAACTCTTCAACAAAGATCATCCTAGCCCTCCTATCCACAATTATCTTAAGGACTGATTGGAAAAGTAACTATGCATGCAGTGTAAACTATGTGAGAAACGGACTCTTCATTCCATTCAGGAGCTGGCAGCAGTCTATACAGAACAGTCAGTTCTGTCCTGCATAAATTTGTTAGCTATTGATTCCCAATAGTATATCCTTCCTTCATTCTCTGTACACTGCTTACCCAATCATAATGCATGGGTAATGCAGTGCATTAAAAACAGACCACAAACACTGTTAATATATTTGGAATGCCAGGTTCTTGAGAAAATGCTGTTTGAAAGTGCAGTCTTAAACAAAGGAAACAAAATAAACTATAAGGAGAGATCCTCTACTGAGGTGACTAATAACTTTCCATCAGCAATTAATCAGAGTTGACATTTTCCTCTGGAGAAATGTCACCTTGATGCCTACTTATTTTGAAATAAGCAGCTGAACATCAGCCAACCCTATTTGCTGCAAGTGGATCAGGCTGTCATTCTGCACAGATTAGGCAAGGAACTGCATCACTAGATGGAGCTCATTATCTGCCAATTGATTGAGTAAACATTAGAAAGATACTAAAAGCTTGCTTTACATAACCCATGTAAAACAACTTGATTTATAGTTGCAACCATTTGAGTTGCTTTCCCCCCCTTTTTAAAAGTAGCACCATATGTTCCTGAAATAGACATTTAGAATAGCTTTTTAAAAGGAGACAGTTATAGAGAGGTAGGGCATATGTCTGAAAGCATTGGGATCAACATGAAATACTTTTCACACAATTTCCAACAACTTCTGTGTGGCTTCTTTTCACCCAAAGATCTTGTATTTTACCATTACAATTTTCTTTCAGCCAGGCAACTCTTCAGGTATTTAACATTTTGGAAGCATGAGAAATGGGTTAACTGCATTTCTTTTTGAAGTATAGAGAGGTTATTAGGCAGTGAAAGTTTGGGACAATATTCAAATTACAATGTAAATTTCAAAAATCATTGAAATTAATTAAATCTGTTAATTAAACTATTTGAAAACTGAAGTATGATATCCTTCCTAAAATATCCAAACAATTACTGGAAACAATGTAATCAATGAGGAAAGGTGATGATTAAGTATTAATTATGCAACATATTTTCCTGTTAGACATAATATATTGTGGACTACTGTATGCTGGTTTTAGATTTAAAAAATACCAAAAAAACAAAGAAAAGAAGAGAAAATTGACTTCCTTGAGTATTGGAAGATAAAAGGCCACATTTAAAATTAGTTTGTTAGAAAAGGGGGAAAGATAATGCTGGACTCCAGAAAGATTGGAGAACTTCCTGGGATTTAATCTGAGTTTAAAAGAAAGAAACAAACAGAAAGTGAAATGCTGATTCAAAAGACATCTCTTCTCAGCAGGTGACTATCAGTGTGTTACCCAGAAAAGATCAGGACTTTTGTTGTTATCCAGCAACTTACAAAAGTTCACCCATCTGACTTCCAGCCAAATGCACAAAAGACACAAACATACAAAAGAAAGACAAGGCGGCCTGCTGAATGAAACTGTTTTTCTCTTTTTCGTGACATTGAAACGGTAACAGTAAAGAATCCAAAACTATGAATCACTTCCAATGTGAGTGACCATCAAAGGTTAGGGTGAATATTTTCAAAGCAAGTTATATGGATTTTTTTTTCTTTATTCGTTTTATTTTGGAGGTTGGTTTGCATTATGGAGCAAGTCTGACTAGGATCATAAGATGGCTGCAAGGTAACCTGTTATACAGTGCTCTTCATCTTAAACCTCAAAAACACATAACTGATCCTTCTACAATCTGGTGCACTTCAGATATGATGGGAGTCAATTCCTAGAATTTACAGCCAGCATGTCAATGGCTCAGAATTCTGGAAAATGCAGTTATAACATCTTTGGAGGGGACCAGGTTAATTGATGACATGGAAGGACAAAATACTCAGACATAATATTACCACTTCTCTGAAGCTGATAAAAGAGATGTGAGTTCAAATGCATCACCAGAGTCCTTCTGGCATTCTCCCATTTTATGGCACTGCCCTTAGCCCTATCCAGCATGGCCAGTGGGCAGGGATGATTTGTACTATAGTCCAAAGCATAAGGAGTTTGGGTGGAGGCTGTTAGAGGTAATGATTTCACCATATGTGGTGTATAATTCAAGGAGGAAGCTTTAAAATATATATGTCATCTATGGCTTCCTAGATCATCTTCTTCCTAGATCATCTTCTAGGATGCCTAACATTCCTACCAAACATTTAAGTGCCTTAAACAAATGCATAGGACATTTAATGAGGACCTCTAGGACATTTCAATTGCAGCACTGCAAATGCCATGGAGGAATGGAGGCATCCTGTATGTTATCCACAAAATAAAGTTTGGATGAAATAAAGGCAGCATCAAGGCTGGAGAGGGCCCAAAAAAATCAAACCGAGCCAGGAAATCATGAGCAGCTATGTATGCCCATTTCTACATCACACTAAAGAATTGTTGTTATCTGTAAATCATCAACAAAACATGATTTATTCAGTGACCCACTGCTCATGATGCTATACCCAGAGTCTGTCTAACTGCATTACATCAGTATGCAGTGTGAAGCCAGCATTTGTTCATTTAAGCATTTCTGATAAACTCTGTATTGCCAGTGTAACTCAAGGTACAGCACCAGCCATTCCTGACATTTTTCAGCTTTAGCTCTATTATCTCCAGCCTTTACTTGCCGCAAGGCAACAGCAAGGCAGATAAAGCAGGACACATTGCAAACAAGATCTTAACAGAGAGTGACCCACTTTATTATTCTTTTAAAATTATATGGTAACTATTTATATTTATATTTATTTATCACATTTATATCCCGTTGCAATCATATACAGACTCTTGGTGGCTCACAACATGAAAGCAACTAAAAATAAATCTAATGTCAGCTATTGGATATAGTCCAGCAGGATTGCTAACCAAAAATTCTATCAGGACACTTCCTCTAACCCTAGAGAAAATTCTAATTCCAAACTAGTCTGGCCATTTCCAAATACAAAAGTAAAAATGGTTAGGACATTTGTATAATTGGCAAAATCAATATGAGAATTCCTATATCCTAATCAGGACAGGTTTGGTTGTTTGTTGTTTGTTTGTCAGACTTGATGATGATAAGACATGGCAGACTAAAATGATTGTGCAAAATGGAAAAAAAGAGAGAGAAGAGAAAGATCATGTTCTTAGACAAAAAAGCAATATGGCACTCAAATTAGCAGGATATCTCCGTGCCTGAGAAATATCAATAGCCAAATGCAGAAGTAAACTGCATTTTTGCATTTTGTGACAAGCCAAGCTCAGCTTTACAAGATGGCCAGAGATATCTTGTACAATTGACTGCCATGTCTTTGCTTGTGTTGCTACAGAAGTCTTTGAGATGACAAACAAATTACTGATGTGTCAGGACAAATCAGTTCAATATGATGGCCTGATCTACAACTGAAGAAACTGAACATGAATTATCTAGTATCAGGTACTTTGAAGTGAGTCCAGTCTGATTCTGGAGTATGCAGATCCAGAACAAATTGTGGGAGTAAAAAAGCTCTATGCATCCCATTTCTAGCACTGGAGATTTAAAAATGGCTGCAACTTTTAAAGGGTTATTTTTCTGTGGAATGGATAAAATTTGCAGGAAAATTACAGCTTTACATTAGGATAAAGCATTCATCATTTCATAGAAACTGATCAGAGGGTTTCAATTTATATGACTTTAATTTCTGCTTTAAGTATATATAAGTTAATTGATTTCTGACAGAACATGATAAAATTTATATTAATAGTACCAAATTTCAGGCATCTAAATTGACCGAATTTGTGCAAAGGAAAAGTGTTTGTAAAGAATCAACAAATAAGGATTTATGGATGCTCAGAATCAAAACAAAGTGAATTTAGACCTGTCCATTATCTCCTGATTATATAAAAAATAGTTAGCAATTACCCAGCTCAGCCTTGAGATTTAAGGATTCATCAAAAACTGCTGCAAACTTCTTGTGTGTGTGTGTGTGTGTGTGTGTGTGTGTGTGTAACTCACAGACACAGACACAGACACAGACACACATATACTTGGTGGCACTGACTCTTTTATATTTTGGGGAGGGGATCTGGAAATTCATAGAATCAAAGGGCTGGAAGGAGTTATTTAGGCCATTGAGTTCAACCCACTGCTCAGTGCAGGAATCCAAATTATAGCATTTCCAACAGACGGCTGTACAGCCTCTATTGAATACATCCAATGAAAGGAAATTAACTGCTTCTCTCAGTAATTGGTTCCATTGTTAAACTGATTTTACCTTGAGAAAGTTATTCTCTAACATTTAACCAGGAACTGCTTTACTGTAACTTAAGAACATTAGTCCATAAAGATTGATATTAAGATTCTTCCATAGACGCGCCTTCAGAAATACTACTGATTTGGGTCACGTTTCAGTCCTAAATTTCTGTCATAAGCCTCTGCTCTTCAAAAATGATGTTGAAGAATAAGTAGAGGAAGTGCATATCAAATTTGGAGATGATACAAAGTTCGGTGGGATAACTAATAGCCTAGGGAAGAAAGGACCATTAATAGAGGACAGAGGAGTGAAACATGAGTAGGGTTACCAGATATCTGAACATGCAAAGGAGGACATGGACAATTGGAAAAGAGGACAAATTGGGGGGAAAGGAGGACACACTGTTTAACTTTCTTGCATCTGTGACAAAAATTACAACAAAAAACAGGAAAAAAAATACTTAGCCCTACATGTATATGAAATTACTTTTTCCAGTATCAGAAAAACTGGTTTTTCAATTGCAATATTTTTCCAACAAATTTTTATTTTTAAGAACATATGCTAGTGATAATACAGAATTGATGATGACGCGCTTTCCAAATTTTACCATAGATAAATGTATGATGAGTCATGTGATCTGTAGACTACAGCAATCATCTGAAGGGGCTGGATTGAGGCCGATTCTTGGAATGAGGAAAGAAATTAAATAACATAAATCTAGGCTGTCGAGTCTGTCAATGGATGAGGGCAAGAAAGAAGCAGACAATTTACAAGGTCACAATACACCAAGACACAATACAGTTGTCAACAAATGACAGCTGTTGTGAAAATAGTCCAAAAAAACCCCCAAGATACTCAAAAAACCAGACAATATTTGATTTTAAGGCTATGCGTGCTAGATGGAGGACATGAGGACAAAAAGGAGGAAATGTCCTCCTATTGCTGGTCACCTGGTAACCCTAAACATGAGGTTCTGCAGATGTTGCTGAAATGCAACTCCTCTTAGTCCCAACCTAACTAATCCCCATTAGTTCAGCAACAGTTGAAAGAGGCACATATTTCTAAACCACGATATAGAGAAAATAGGAAAATGAATGAGAAACAGAATGTGCTGGGTTAGCAAAGTAATTTATTGAGGGCTTGAGTAGTAAACAATAAAGCATGGAGGTTGGTGACCCTAGTTCTCAGGATAGGCCACAAATAATCTGAGTCCTAAAAAAAACAAAAGGTTCAATTTGAGTTCACTGAAACTTCATCTACCTTCTGGATGGACATAACAGTAAAAGTAACAATGAGGTAAAGGCAGAAAAATGGTCAGCAGTAAAGCTTTTCACTTGATTCTTAATGTTGATTTTCAGCATTTGTTGCAAAACTATAATGTTGCAGAGCACAGTTCATTTCTAGGGCATGTTTTTCCATTTGTATTCATGACAGTGGATATGGCAAACTATGGTTAGGATTTCTGAAAGAAAAGGATTTTAGCTGTTTCCTCTTTCCCTGCCTCTTTATCCTACTGCAAACAAGGTGAAGAAATTACATGGTGTAAATTCATTCTTCTGCAGCCTGCTTTGAAGAGAAAAAAGCTAACACATTGGCTTATTGAATTCATAACAAGCATATTATTCTATTAAACATTTTGCATCTCCCATGTACTGCCAGTACCAGCATCAAAAGTGGAGTAATAAATATACATATTTATAACCTAACAACCAGCTGGAGACTTGAAATGCCCCCACGCCCAACATCTTCCTGTTCCCTTGGTTAAAAAGAACCAAGTCTAGGTTTTCCACAGAGTATTTTTTTTTAAAAAAAAATCTTAGTTTTGGAACAGATCTTTTCCCTCAAGGGGAATAAGGGTCAGAGAATGAAGTTGTCCTTTAACTTCTTTATACAAAATAATGCAATAATACAGAGAAAGACTAGAATGCCACAAAATGAAAAGAGAGACAGGTTTTTATTGTCAAAAATCCTGTCAGTTTTAATACTTTCCAGGAAGAAGAAATCCTTAATTCAAGATCAGAGAACCTGCTTGTATGTTGCATCTTCTACTCCATTCAGGTATCAGAACAAAATGGAAAGCTGTGAACAAATTATTTCTGCAACTGTACATGCAATCAATCCACCAAAGATAACCCACTGACAACTTTTGTCTCCATTCTAATGATAAGTCTTAACATTTGGATCATGTATTTACATCAAAATTTTAAACAAAGATAAAATGAGGAAGAGATATTTTGTAATCTTGTTTGTTTGTTTGTTTGTTTGTTTGTTTGACAGGATTTTTAGACTTCCCCATTCTAATCATGTTGGAGAAGACTACTGAGAATATTATGGGCAGCCAAGAAAAAGAAAACCAATGGATCATCGAACAAATAACCCAGAGTTCTTACTCAAGGTACAAATGACCAGGCTCAAGTTATCCTACTTTGGTCACATTCTGAGAAGACCCAGCTCTCTGGAGAAGTCTCTAATGCTGGGAAAGGTGGAAGGGAAAAAAAGAAGAGGATGACCAGCAGCAAGGTGGATGGACTGAGTTACAATGGCAATGGGTGCACCATTGGGAGACTTGAAAGAACAGGTTAGGGGTAGATCGTCTTGGAGAAAATCCATCTATGTGGCTGCTAGGAGTAGAAAATGACTCAATGGCACATAATCAATTCTAACCTATCCAACCTATGCTGGATCAATCAAAGACTGAGTGAAGTCTCTGGAAGGGGAATAAGCATCATTGCAATGTTGATGGGGGAAGTGTACTGTCATTACTTCATTCACATCTTGCCACTGGGCACCAAAAAGCCATCAAGAAAGTTATGAGATTGGCTCTGCTTGAATGGTTTCTCTTCTCAGTACCAGAAATTCCTTGTAAACAATTAGAATAATCCAGGGAATGTATTTCATAACTAATTGGAATAGTTAGATATGAGAGGGGTATTATCTTCCTGGAGATTACATAGTCAAGAATATGTACCAAATATGCTCTTATTTCAATATCTGTCTCAAAATTAATATATTCAGTATCCATGTTGAATACTAAAAATAGCTTAAAATTAATTGTAATATTAAAATGATGTTTCCTAGGCTAGCATATTCTTATTTCTTCTCAATCCTTGGCCTCATTCTCTCAAACTATCATTAAGTTCAATTGGCTGGATGACCCATCTAATTTCGTCTATAGGTTTCTGAACTACTACTACTGGTACTATCATCATCATCATCATCATCATCTTCATCATCATCATCATCATCATCAATATATATTTTTAAAAGCATCATAATCATCACCTGTAAAAGGCAGTGACCTTGAAGGACAGGAGGAAGAGTGGCTACGAAGGCAACAGTCAGATAAAAGGGCCCTGAATCTGCGTCAAGAAAGTTACTTGAGAAAATGTCTTAATCTGTTCTATCTTGTACAGCTGACACCACCACCACAATGATCTCTCCCCAGTCAGATTTAGTTTCAGCAGCCAGCCCCTTGGATGTATTGGGAATCCAACATCCTAGGCATTGCAGTCCCTATACATTAGTAGGCCACAAGATTGACTAAAATTGCTACACATTATTTTATGTCAGTCTTGTCTAATTTCGATCTACCGATACAAACTTAGCTTAACAGTCAGGGGCAGATTAGGAAATTGTGGCTCTTACTGAGTTATGCTTGGCCCAGTGAATCATGGGCTGGCAGGTCATTCAGTGAAAATACAATTGTGCTAAAATCGCTCAATATTGAAGGATCTGGGGGAAAAAACTTATTTAGAAAGAAAATTATTCTGCAAAATGAGTGTATTGCTTATATTATCTCTATTCAACCTTTAAGTCCAGTTTGTTTCTCATTTTATGTTTTTAGGGCTGTAAACTGCCAGGAATTTTTGGATTTGACTATGAGTAAAGAAATAAATAAATTTGGGTGTCTGTGCACACTCTGTGCACACTAACTAATATATACTAATATATACTAACTAATATATATAGGGACGCGGTGGCTCAGCGGGTTAAACCCCTGAGCTGTAGACTGCTGATCAGAAGGTCAGCAGTTCGAATCCCCGCGCAACGAGGTGAGCTCTCGTTGCTAGTCCCAGCTCCTGTCAACCCAACAGTTCGAAAGCTTAGCAAGTAGATAAATGGGTACCACCTTAAGTGGGAGAATTTGCTGGCGTCCTGTCGGGGGTCGCCCACCAAACGGAGAAGATCTCGTGAATGGCGGCAGAGATGACGGATCCCGAAACAGCAACATCCAGGATGTCAGCAGCCAGCTCCGACGCAAGGTATTCTGGGACATGTAGTCCAGTACCCACAGAAGAGTCGGTTCCCTTACCCCTTCCCTTAGTACGCGGTTTAAATGTTGTATTATATATGAAATGTATAAATATGAAATACGATGTATGTAAGACGCCTAGAGTCCTCCGTTAGGGAGGGGATAGGCAGGGTATAAATACAATAAATACATACATACATACATACATACATACATACATACATACATATACAGTTTCCATAACAAGAACTTTAAGCCATGGATAGGCAACTTTTTATAGCCAATGGTCCACTTTTGTCATGTCATTTTGGTTATTGGTGGCCATGGAGGCATCAATAATAATTGTACTGTGACATATAAATTTTTGGTTACTGAACTTTTTCATTTTGAGGGGGATTGGTGAATTGATTGCTGGTTTAAATGTGTTAAGTATAACCAAAGTCTTAATTTTGTTTTACTCCCTACTACAATTTGGTGGAAATTTGCATTGCTCATATTTGGACATTTGCTATTGAATTTCCTCAGTACAGTAATGATGGACTTTAAGGCTGCAAAAAGGGGATTCAGAAGCTGTAGGCAGCCTATAGGCCATGAATGCTCACTCCTATTCTAAAGTAACCCCACTTGTGTCCATGTTTTGTTTTGGTAGAGCTTGTAGTCTGAAGACTCAAACCAACGGAAAACATAAACAATTTGTTGGTGGAAATTTCTTATATATAATTTAACTCTAGTGTCTATGGGAGATAGTACCTATGGAATATATGTCTGGATATAATGGAGGAATTCTATATGAAAGCAATGATTATGAGACTTTGCTATCCTATATCAATAGGGGGAGTTTGGAAATTAAAGATACATAAATAGAGTACATTACAAAAGCTCTTGGAGCAACTGGTATACATAGGCTTGTGTCTCCAAAATCAATGCCATAGAAAGTTCCATAGAATTCTCACATTTCAGTGCAATCCTTATTTCATTATAAGGGTAAAATCAACAGAGTAATGATTATGTATCAGCTAATTTCATAATATGGCCTTTGATTTCATTTCATTTCCCTTGATTTTACATAGATATCCCTTGATCAAGTAAGATAAAGTAGTCAGTGAATAAATAAATAAATAAATAAATAAATAAATGAATGAATGAATGAATGAATAAATATATATATATATATATATATATATATATATATATATATATATATCACACACACACACACACACACACACACACACACTTTCTGCTCATCCTGGTACTATGTACATCCTATTACATCCTATAACTGTATTTAAAGGAGAAATTGCTTGTCTGTTTCTACAAATGGATGTTATGTATAAAAGAACACTAGGAGTACATTTTAGGTGCTCTACTGCTGGGAAAGACCTCCTTCATTATGTAAGATCTTCAGTTTAAGTGGCTAGTTTGCTCCCCTGTTGATCTAGAAGTAGCAATCTATTCCTTGCTTGATTATGCTGTTTTTCACAAAATGCTTCAAGTCATAATAGAAGTCCTGGAATAGCTTTTATATAGGTTCCCTGTGAAGAGAATTCTACAGACATAATACTGAACATTTAACAGCAGATTCCTATTTTATTATTATTCTTGTTGCTATTGTTGCTGATGCTTTATACACATTACGGACTTCTTTACAAAGTATGCTATTGTTTTAGTAATGTACTCTCAGTGGAGTTGCTTTTGTTACAAAAAAACCACCCAAGTCTGTGGACTCTTAAAATGGAATGAATTCTTAAGGAATGAATTCTGTTCCATAAAGCTGTAATAAGCATGTTAATATTTATGCTGCCCCACTTATTTCAGCAATCAACTAATGTCACTCAATGGAAATTAATAATAAAACAATAATTGCAATCATCATAAATTGATTTGATGAAATTACCTGCCCCAAAAGTTTCATCAAGAAAGACACTTGAGCTGGCACATTGTACATCTGTACATATATACAGAATATGCAGTAAAGAGTTATAGGCATGTAGTTATTCTATTTTTTTAAATAAATATTAAAAACAACAGCTGCATTATCTGTTAACAGCTCTGTGGAGGAAGACCATCTTACCTGATTCAGAGGCATCATTCCACTGCAGAATCGTATCTGAATTTTATGTTACCTATGTTCCTGTTTTAAACTGATTGTCAGTGTTATTATACTCCTGCTGCATAAACTGTTATTGCTATGTCCAAAAGCAAGCAATAACTTTGGAAAAATGGCACTATAATCAGCAAAGAATAACTTACCTGTCAAACCCCTAAGGAATTGTTTAATAATAGATTAAATAATGTCTTAAAGTGAGTGAATATGCTATGAAACCAAAGAGAAGGGATTTCCTTTAATTGTGTGATGTTTTGAAAAACTTGCATTCACAACAATAGTTTTGGAACTGTCAGAAACATTACTATTTTCTGCACCAAAATGAAAGTGCCAGTGCCATCTAACATAAGAGTGAAATTAATCAGACTGGCACAGCTTGTATTGTATAGCTGAAGGAATAGTCTAACCACCTGTTTATGAGCAAAACCCATTTAAAAACTGTGAACAACAAACAACAGTGACAAACAACAATTTCTCACTCTTGTATCAAGGCAGAAAGGCATCTAAGTCACTCAGCATCATGGGAGTTTTCCATAAAGATGAAACAAATGAAATTGACATAGCTACACATGCCCTTCAACGTTCTATGTTGGGAAATAAACCTGGTTGTGTTTAGGAGGAACACAGCTTTTAAATCTTAGTGTAAGAGTGAATACAGCCACCTTAGGCATGAAAGACAGCTGGGTGACTTTGGGCCAGTCACTCTCTCTCAGCCCAACTCACCTCACAGGGTTGTTGTTGTGGGGAAAACAGGAGGAGGAAGGAGTATTAGGTATGTTCGCTGCCTTGAGTTATTTATAAAAATAATAAAGGTGGGATAAAAAATCTAAAAAAAAAGATTTGTAACTTTTTTTTTCTGGTCTCTGTGTGTGTGTCTTCAAGGTAGTCTTGACTCCTGGCAATTGTATGGACAAGTCCATGCAGTTTTCTTGGCAACATATTTTGGAAATGGCTTACCACTGCCTTCTTCCTAGGGTTGAAAGAGTGTGATTGGCCCAAAATCACGCAACTGGCTTCATTCCTAAGGCAGGACTAGAACTCTCAGTCCCCCAGCTTCTAGTCCAGTGGCTTTAATCACCACATCAAATCACTACATCATTCAGTGTTATATACTGAATTTTTCAAGGGAGATTTTTAAGTAACAGGCTGCATGCCATGTCCTCTATCACACTTATCCTGCAAATACCTCATTAATTCAGTTATGATTCCTGTGATTTTCTATCCCATATACTACAGCTGGAAACCCCATGTTCTGTTCACCACTGCTATCCCACTGCTATTCATCACAGATCCAGCCCCAAATGTCTAGAATCAGAAGCTGCAATCCTGGATATTTCAAGATATATTTTTCTTCCTGAGTATTTGGAGCATGATGAGGCAAAAAAAAAAAAAAGAATGGGTCTGGGGAAATTGGGACATATGTTAACCTTACACAAAGCCCAATAACTCCTTTTTGACACCATAACAACATATTAACTCAGCTGAGCAATTGCATAAATCCTAAAGCAACATATAAGAACACCATTATCTTCATCAAAGTCAATCAGTTCTACACAAGAGAGATAGACTACTAAGGCCAATGAAGCAAATCTTGTCAAACAGTAATGCACTCTTTTGACAGAGATATAAAGTATAAGAGTGACCACGCAATCGGATATGGTTTAGCTCTATAGTAATGATTAATTAAATGTAATTAATAGTAATTAAATGATTAATTTGCATCTCTTCCACTGGTGATCAAATATTGTAACATTTAGTTCCACATAGATTTAAAAATATTTCTGGTGGACTTGTGTGCCCGAAGTTTTGCTTGCATAACAGGATATTCCATTCTTTCCCTCCCATTAGTAGCCCCCTTGGATCTTCCAAATCTTTTCTGAAAAGTTCCCCAAACTCTCCAGAAGAGAATAGGAGAGTGGACTATGAAGAAAGGAGAACCCTTCCACCAATTCCATTGATGGAAAATATTCTGCCATAAAAGTGAATTATCGGATGTAAAAATATACTAACAAGAAATGACATGAGCATGAGAAAATGTGAGAGATTTAAAGTGCAAATCTAAACTACAGTTATTGGTGGCTGGAAGAAATTCAGGTATTATGATGGTAGCTCTCTGCTGATTAATACTGCCAGTGGAAATGACCCCAGGTTAACAGAGGTCATTGCAAACCCCAGGCAGCAACAGTTACCACAAACAATTGCCTTGCCAATGTTAGCAGATGAGAAGCCTTAAACTACTGCACTGTTCAATTATTCCAATAATGACCATGTTCTGTTTTTTGTTGAAAGTATGTGATATGCAATCCTATTACCTATGAAAAAAAGAAATAGGCTGCAGATAACAATGGTTTCTCACTTTGGGAAACTTCATTCTTTACAAGTAGTTTGGCAGTAAATCCTGTTGAGTGGGATTTATAACTCTAATTAGGTCACAGCCAAATGCAGGATCAAAGACAGCAAGATTAATTTACCTGTCTCATATGAGCAAAACAGATTAGCCTTTCCCAGTCTGATGCTCCCCAAAAAATGTTAGGCTTCATCTCCGAACATCTTCTGCTAGCTTAAAGAATGGGTGTTGTATCTGAACATGTCTGAAGGCTATCAAATTAAAGAAGGCCACCCTAGATGGATGGGTGGATTGTCAGTTCTAGGCAGGGGGAATTGCACACTCACTTGGAGGCATGTACATAATTTTTACAGAAGATAATCACCTGACATTTTTATATTAAAAACCTGCTTTGTTTGTTTATAAAGGTGATTAGTAGCAGTAAAAAATTATAATTGGGTCCATCTGCTCTGCCCAAATTATGGTTGCTTAGGATTGTGGTCCTTGAATTTAGACCATGGTTAAGTAAATTGGAGCACAAGTATAGAAAGAGCTAAGAGGAAAACTACATTTTGACAACAGCAAAACCAACTATGCTTCCATTAATTATTCCTTAGAGGCCAGGGAAAAGTGAATTGCTCTATTATTCAACTATCACCAACTTTAAGCAGAGAAATAAACCAATAACACAATCTAAATGTCCACAGGTTAATAAAAAAAATCTAGAAAAACAAGAAGCATGCTGACATTAAAAAAACTGTCAGTACTTAAGGTGAATGAAGTAAGTTAAGGCCCAAAGGCCAAAACAGTTGAAGAAAAGAGGTGTCAAAGCATATGGTACTTTGACCTTTATATTCAACTTAAAACCATTCCAATAATTAAAAGGGTGACTTGACAGCTGTTTCTTTTCTTTTCTTTTCTTTTTTGTAATGCATTTATTATTTGTTTTTGCTCTTTTCAGCTGTGGACATGTGGTCACCTTGCAAAAGCACTGTTTCAAACAGCTTGGTAGCCTGCAAGAGAGAGGCCAAAGACTGAATGGGACTTGGGTTAAACAGATCTCTTATGTCTAAAACTTCCAAACAGACCTGGGGAAAACAAAAACTTTAACCTTTAGTTAACCCAATTATCAACATACTAAAGTCTGCATCTAGCCTGGTCCAGAGATTTGCATATGCAGCTTACAAGAGTTGTGTAAAATTGGGAATAAAAGAAGAATCCAAGCATGCATTAGAAGTTACAATTTCCTTAAATAATTGGGGCTTAAATTAAAAGTGCATTTTTTAACAACAATGACAATGAGGTTCCAAATGCCATCTCCACAAATAATTTGGCATATATTTGACGTAAGAAATATCTATCTAGCATCTACATATATTTTGTGGGCATCATGAGGATATGCTAATGCATTGATATACATGCAAATAGTCTGTTGGAATTTTGGAGCTTCTAGGACAGATTACAACTGATTAAATTAAGATAGCAAGTAACACAAGGGTCATCTAATGACCAGTGGTGCAGTGGACACTATTTATAAAAAGTAATTGATACCTTTTCTTAAAAAAACAATCTGAAGATGCTGTTTTTTGAAATCATAAAATCATGTTCCAAAATAAAAGCATATTCCAAATACATATCATCCTCATTAAATGACCAAAGTCTACAACTATCCCATTCTGAATTGCCTGCAAAACTTAGTTCAAAGTGAGAAAGCTAACGTGGCTACGACCATGCAATCTATAGTTCTGTAACACATGTATATTTTTTCTTCCATGTGTTTAGTGAATGAAAAACTACAGAGCTTTTAAAAGTTTTTAAAAGGAAGAAATGAAAATACACACACATACTGTAGACACATAATTCTTCACTCTCCTGCAACATCATTAACACTCTTTTATCTTGGCCAAGGAGTAACTAGCAGCTGCTAATTTTTAAACTGGACATAGCATTCTTGAGTATGCTCAGGAGCCCAATTTTTTGTTGGAATCTACCCATGAAAAAATAAATCCCATAACCCTGTGAAGAAATTATGCTCCTCAGCATGCATAACAAAATTTTATTCTATAGTCATAATCACCTGTAAGGCTTCTTTCTACCTGTTACAAATGGCTCTTTGCTGGAAAGGAGGTGAAATTAACTAATAGAGACAGTGGTAAGGAGGGAAAGAATTGATTTTGGGGTTAACTTAAAATGAGAGTGTGACCTTTCAAGCAAAAGATGCCTCTATCCTTCCCCATCCTACCAAAAAAGTTAGAAAGGCTAATTTGGGATTGAATTGTGCCTCATAACCAAGATAACCACCAAAACCTCATATCTAACCAGGAGAATTTCACCAAAAATGTCTTCTGTTTTGACCAAAAATATCAAAAGCAATTTATGGTCGCTCTCCTTGATGAGACTGGCATAAAGAAACTGCAGAAGATATTTCAGCACAACATTAATAAACTAAACATCTCACATAAAGAGTCCATTAAAAATATTTTGTTTTGATGTTCAATATATAATAGATGATCTATATTTAAACTGGGGAAGGAAAAGGAAAGGTTCCCCTGTGCAAGCACCGAGTCATGTGACCCCTGGGGAGATGCCGCTTTCGCGATGTTTTCCTGGCAGACTATAGAGCGGGGTGGTTTGCCATTGCCTTCCCCAATCGTAATTACCTTTCCCCCAGCAAGCTGGGTACTCATTTTACAGACCTCAGAAGAATGGAAGGCTAAGTCGACCTGAGCCGGCTACCTGAGAACCAGCTTCCGCTGGGATCGAACTCAGGTCATGGGGAGAGTTTTGGTTGCAATACTGCCACCTACCACTCTGCGCCACACGAGGCTCAAAACTGGGGAAATATAGGTCAATTTGGTTGTTATTATTGATATTATTAGTCAATAAAGTATGGTTTAAACAATGCATTCTCTAAGTGTATCCAGGTAGCATTCTAAAATATATCTCTCTGTGTCTCTATACCATATATACCATATACACCATACAAACACCATATTCTCACTCTCTCTAGTTTATAGTGTTGATACCAATTACTCCTCACTCCCTGCATGCACACATATTCTTCCAGTAATTGAAAAGCACTATATAAAAAAATCAGTGCTAGCGCTTTCTCATGAAAGGGATGAACAAAAGCATCTCTGATCAAGCCATGCTCTAAACTTACTAAGATATACTACCAAACTAAGCTTTTTATTCTTTACATAGGAAATTATATCTAAAATCTCATTCCTGGCACAGGAGGGGCTTTCATTTAATTTCTGTATCTAAATGCAACTGTTTCTCAGCTGGATGAAAGGATAGTTTGTGCCATGGGCAATGTACACAGATGCACATTGATTGCAGATATTATAAACCTCTGCAATCAAGCTGCTTAAGTCCCATCCCACACATTTTTTTCATTATTTTCCGGAATTCCAATAGATGCAAAATCAGCTATTAGAAATCAGCTATTTCCTCCACCATGAAATACAGAGAAATAATAGGTCTTCCCAGACATTCAGTTTATGGAGTAATAAATGCACAGTTGTCACTAATACACTGAAAGCTATCCAGATGTCACCACTCAAGGAAGGATTTCTGTTGAGGGCATATGGCATGTTCCAGGTACTCAAATTGCAACTTATTTGTTCACAATTTCCCCCCTGCCATCTTGATGTTCTAAGTGTTAATTGTGATAAAATAAATGTAAAGGACACTTCTTGGATATTTTCCTGTAATTGAGAGCTTTTATTACTTAAATTTCTAAGGATTCTCTGTAGCACTGTCATCTCCCACAGTATGCTAACATAGTATAATATGCATTCACTACTAAGTGGAATCGTCACCCAACGTCCCATATAGGTTGATTTTTCAGGAACTTCAAAGACATTAGACTTCTTCCCCAAAATGTAACTTTTTAAAATCTTTAATCCAGAAAACTGAAGGGAGGAATTGAAAGCAAAATTGGAGATGTTGGAAGCAGGGGACAAGTACATCTTAACTGGTCCCATAAATACCTAGGTTTACAGGTATATCTTCAATTGTTTACTGAAAAAAGATAGCATGGGAGCTAACTGAATATTTCCCAAGAGTGGGTTTTGTAACTGGGATGATGTTGCCAAGAAAATCCTATTCATGGCCAAACCTACCAATGGGACCATAAGCAAAGCCTCTCTCACTGCTCTCAATGCATAGCTAGACCCTAAGACATTTAGGTCCTTACAGATTAATGCGAACATCTTAAATTGGGACACGGTAGCTCAGCAGGTTAAACTGCTGAGCTGTAGGCTGCAGATCAGAAGGTCTGCAGTTCGAACCCCGTGCAACGAGGTGAGCTCTCGTTGTTACTCCCAGCTCCTGTCAACCCAACAGTTCGAAAGCTTTGCAAGTAGATAAATGGGTACCACCTTAAGTGGGCTAATGTGCTGGCGTCCTGTCGGGAAGTCGGCACCACCGGAGGAAAGGATTGGAGGAAGATCAAATGGCAGGCGGTGACGACGGACCCGGATGCAACAGCTACAGGACGTCAGCAGCCGGCTCAAGGCATCCTGGGAATTGTAGTCCAGAGCCTGGAAGAGTCGGTTCCCTTACCCCCTCCCCTCACGCGCGGTGAAAATGGTGATTTGTGAATTGTATAATTAAATGTATATATATGCTTGTAAGCCGCCTAGAGTCCTCCATTAGGGAGGGGATAGGCGGGGTATAAATACCAAAATATAAAATATAAATTGGCCCATGTAGCTGAAAGGCAATCAGAGCAATGTTTTCAAGGCTAGTCTTATGGGTCCCATTTTGCTGTTCCACTTAACAATCAGGAAGCTGCATAATATAGCAGTTTCCAGACTCTCTTCAAGGATGGCCCCATGTAGAATGCTAGAATGTGTTGTAGTAATCCTGTCAAGAGGTGATGACTTCAATGATTTATTAGAACTACAGTCTATCTAATCAAGCATTCTGAAATGAGAGATATAGGCAGATATATATGATATAGATATACAGTACTGTAAATAGATATAGATATAGATATAGATATAGATGATATACTGTAGATGATAGATATAGATGATAGATAGATATAGATATAGATATAGATATAGATATAGATATAGATATAGATATAGATATAGATATAGATATAGATATAGATATAGATATAGATATAGATATATAAAATATAAGATAACTGCAGATCTAATGGTTGCATTCCCTGCAGCATATTTAATATTGGCTGGCGATTTTAATGCAAGAATTGGAGCAAATGACAAATCACTTTTTGCCAAATTTCATTACCAACCTTTACTCTCTATAATAACACTCTCTACTCTATGCCACCAAACTAAGGACATATATGGTGACTATAGAAAGCTCTGCCTTGTTCGAATTTTCACAAAACTGAGTTTGGTCATTTTAAATGGGTCTACTAGTGATGATTACCCAGCTGATTATACCCACTGGGCTGGCACCAAGCCTTCCCTGCTATGCGGGGGTCAATTGGGACCATATAACAACATGACTGCCTTAGAAAGAATCCAAACAAAATTTCTAAGAAACATCTTCCAGGTTACCCGCTGTGAAACCCGATATTGCTCCTGTGACATGGGTGCCATAGAAACCACGGCCCATATTCTTTTATATTGTCAGTTTTACAGGGACATTCGCCACCAGCTGATTACCCCCCTTTTATTTAAATTCCTGTGGCACTCTGATAATTTTTACTTACGTTATCTGTTAAACAACCAAGATAAATGTTTTTCTTTGAAAGTAGCAAAATTCTTATTTAAAGGTGGCGGACATCTATACAGTCGGTAAAAACAAGACCTGGAGCTGACTGTAGTTCAGATCACGAACTTCTTATTGCAAAATTTAGAATCAGACTAAAGAGAATAGGGAAGACCCACAGATCAGTTAGATATGAGCTCACTAATATTCCTAAGGAATATGCGGTGGAGGTGAAGAATAGATTTAAGGGACTAGATTTAGTAGATAGGGTCCCGGAAGAACTATGGACAGAAGTTCGCAACATTGTTCAGGAGGTGGCAACAAAAAACGTCCCAAAGAAAAAGAAAACCAAGAAGGCAAGATGGCTGTCTGCTGAGACACTGGAAGTAGCCCAAGAAAGAAGGAAAGCAAAAGGCAACAGTGATAGGGGGAGATATGCCCAATTAAATGCAAAATTCCAGAGGTTAGCCAGAAGAGATAAGGAATTATTTTTAAACAAGCATTGTGCGGAAGTGGAAGAAGACAATAGAATAGGAAGGACAAGAGACCTCTTCCAGAAAATTAGAAACATTGGAGGTAAATTCCAGGCAAAAATGGGTATGATCAAAAACAAAGATGGTAAGGACCTAACAGAAGCAGAAGAGATCAAGAAAAGGTGGCAAGAATATACGGAAGATCTGTATAGGAAAGATAATAATATTGTAGATAGCTTTGACGGTGTGGTCAGTGAGTTAGAGCCAGACATCCTGAAGAGTGAGGTTGAATGGGCCTTAAGAAGCATTGCTAATAACAAAGCAGCAGGAGACGACGGTATCCCAGCTGAACTGTTTAAAATCTTGCAAGATGATGCTGTCAAGGTGATGCATGCCATATGCCAGCAAATTTGGAAAACACAAGAATGGCCATCAGATCGGAAAAAATCAACTTATATCCCCATACCAAAAAAGGGAAGCACTAAAGAATGTTCTAACTATCGAACAGTGGCGACACACCCGGCGGCGGCGGCGGCGGCGACACGCGCGCGCACAGCGACGGCGCGGGGGGGCGTGCAGCGGCGCGCGCGCGCACGGTGGCGGCGCGGGAGGGGCGTGCGGCGGCGCGGGGGGCGCACCGCCGCTTCCAGGTGGTGTGGCGACACACCACGCTGTGTGTGGCGACACACTTTTGTGTCGCGACACACAGTTTGGAAAGCTCTGCTTATGACGAAGGTGAAAGAAGAAAGTGCAAAAGCTGGGTTGCAGTTAAACCTCAAAAAAAACCAAGATTATGGCAACCAGCTTGATTGATAACTGGCAAATAGAGGGAGAAAAAGTGGAGGCAGTGACAGACTTTGTATTTCTAGGCGCAAAGATTACTGCAGATGCTGACTGCAGCCAGGAAATCAGAAGACGTCTACTTCTTGGGAGGAGAGCAATGGCAAATCTTGATAAAATAGTTAAGAGCAGAGACATCACACTGACAACAAAGGTCCGCATAGTTAAAGCAATGGTATTCCCTGTAGTAACCTACGGCTGTGAGAGCTGGACCATAAGGAAGGCTAAGCAAAGGAAGATAGATGCTTTTGAACTGTGGTGTTGGAGGAAAATTCTGAGAGTGCCTTGGACTGCAAGAAGATCAAACCAGTCCATACTCCAGGAAATCAAGCCAGACTGCTCACTTGAGGGAATGATATTAAAGGCAAAACTGAAGTACTTTGGCCACATAATGAGAAGACAGGATACCCTGGAGAAGAAGCTGATGCTAGGGAAAGTGGAAGGCAAAAGGAAGAGGGGCCGACCAAGGGCAAGATGGATGGATGATATTCTGGAGGTGACGGACTCAACCATGGGGGCGCTGGGGATGGTGACGGCCGACAGGAAGCTCTGGCGTGGGCTGGTCCATGAAGTCACGAAGAGTCGGAAGCGACTGAATGAATAAACAACAACAAGCAAAATTCTGCTACATTATGTATAAGCTTCGCCTACAAATGGTTGCTAACAGTTATTGATATTAGGGGATAACTTTGCTTGTTTTATAGAATGTATTTTATTGGTCAATGACCAAAATAAAGTTTCTGTTCTGTTCTGTTCTGTTCTACGCTACTCTATGCTACGCTACGCTACGCTATGCTATACACCCCCACCAACACAGGCAGGACAAGCCAGGGTATATAAACAGAGAGCAAGTCCCACTCCCTTTTTGCACTGAAGATGTTGCCTAGCCTGGCAATGAAACGTCTGCAAGAAAACAACAAGGCTCAGAGAGCACCAAGGACTCGACTCTACTCTACTCTACTCTACTCTACTCTACTCTACTCTACTCTACTCTACTCTACTCTACTCTACTCTACTCTACTCTACTCTACTCTACTCTACTCTACTCTACTCTACTCTACTCTACTCTACTCTACTCTACTCTACTCTACTCTACTCCACTCCACTCCACTCCACTCCACTCCACTCCACTCCACTCCACTCCACTCCACTCCACTCCACTCCACTCCACTCCACTCCACTCCACTCCACTCCACTCCACTCCACTCCACTCCACTCCACCCCACCCCACCCCACCCCACCCCACCCCACCCCACCCCACCCCACTCCACTCCACTCCACTCCACTCCACTCATAACTGCATGGGTAAAGGCTTAATAATTTCCTCTTCCTTACAAAATGCCATCAAGAGATTATTATTTCCATCAGAGGCATGAGAGAAACTTTTCCATATCAGCTACTTCACCTCATCAACTGCCCAGTGTTTTAAACTCATGGTACTGGAACTTCTGATATAATTCATTTCCAGGGGGATGATATGGAGAACAAAGAGGCTGTTGAACAAGAGTAATGTGCTGCCTTTGTGAACAAAATGTCACTCTTCCCCCAAGGCAGTGCCAGGGAAAAGAGACCATAAGGTGTGTTGCACCCGAAGTCTGGGTTCCTTCAGTCTGAAGAGATGCAAATGTCCATGCAATAGCTGAGTTCACACAACATGCTAAATTGGGTTAATGATGTATAATCCAGTCACTATAGTCAGCTGTATTCTAAATACACCTAGCCAAAAGTTCTAACATCAGTCTTCCAAAGAGAGAGAGAGCAACATAACAACTGAAAAAGCAAGGAGCACCATTTCAGGGTTCATTGGCCCAATCTGAACAGCCATCTCACTGCAATGAGCAGCATCCAAGCCCAGACCCTGCTTCCTGCCTGGACAATGGTGAAGGGTAATGATGTTACAAAGCCTTGGCAGTATTGTCTTAACCCAAGAGCTCATGGAAAGCAGCCACTTCCAGGCGGAACTGAGGGGAACTCTGTATTCCCTAACATGTGGCTTTTAATTAAATTGGTGTTATTATATGCTGTCAGTAACACTGCTAGGGACCTATAATTGGGTTAGTGGCTAACTGGATTACATGTGTTGATTGAACCAGGCCCTAGTATTGTTGCTGCTGCTGCTGATACAGGTAGTCCTCACTTAACAATCACAATTGGGACCAGAATTTCAGTTGCTAATATGTTAATCTGACTTGATTTTATTACCTTTTTTGTGGCAGCCATTAAGCGAATCACTGTGAGTGTTAAGCGAATCGTGTGGTTTCCCCATTGATTTTGCTTGCCAGAAACTAGTTGGCCAGGAAGGTTGAAAATGGTGATCAGGTGACCACAGGACACTGTGACGGTCATAAATGTGAACCGGTTGCCAAGCGCCCAAATCGTGATCAGATGACCCCGGGGATGCTGCGATGGTTGTATGTGTGAGAACCAGTTGCAAGTCGGTTTTCCCAGCACCGTCATAAGTCTGAACCATCACTAAATGAATGGTTGTTAAGCGAGGACTGCCTATATTTACACACAGTCTACCAGATAGTTCTGACTATATTTGGTACTTTTGATTATTGGAGCCTGCCCAAGGATCTAGGATAGTTAATAATATTGTTGCAATATATGCACTGTTGTTGTTGATCACTTCTTGTTAAAAAAAACAGGTTGGCAGAATACCAAAAAATATTATTTGCACATTTCACACTTGTAACTGAAGCAATGCAGCCTAACACCAAATAGCAGAGCTCTGCAGCAATCTGGATTCAAAGGAAAAGGTGACTCACAGTGTGCATGTATGCACATGTACTGTAACACCTGTTAACAACTTTTTAAAACAAAACACATATACACTGCTCAAAAAAATAAAGGGAACACTGAAACAACACAATGTAAGTCCAAGTCAATCACACTTCTGTGAAATCAAACTGTCCACTTGGGTAGCAACACTGATTGACAATCAATTTCACATGCTGTTGTGCACATGGAATAGACAACAGGCGGAAAGCATAGGCAGGTAGCAAGACATCCCCAATAAAGGAGTGGATCTGCAGGTGGTGACCACAGACCACTTCTCAGTTCCTATGCTTTCTGGCTGATGGTTTGGTCACTTTTGAATGCTGGCGGTGCTTCCACTCTAGTGGTAGCATGAGACGGAGTCTACAACCCACACAAGTGGCTCAGGTAGTGCAGCTCATCCAGGATGGCACATCAATGCGAGCTGTGGCAAGAAGGTTTGCTGTGTCTGTCAGCGTAGTGTCCAGAGCATGGAGGCGCTACCAGGAGACAGGTCAGTACATCAGGAGACGTGGAGGAGGCCGTAGGAGGGCAACAACCCAGCAGCAGGACCGCTACCTCCGCCTTTGTGCAAGGAGGGACAGGAGGAGCACTGCCAGAGCCCTGCAAAATGACCTCCAGTGGGCCACAAATGTGCGTGTGGCTGCTCAAACGGTCAGAAACAGACTCCATGAGGGTGGTATGAGGGCCCGACGTCCACAGGTGGGGGTTGTACTTACAGCCCAACACTGTGCAGGACGTTTGGCATTTGCCAGAGAACACAAGATTGGCAACTTCGCCACTGGCACCCTGTGCTCTTCACAGATGAAAGCAGGTTCACACTGAGCACATGTGACAGACGTGACAGGGTCTGGAGACGCCGTGGAGAACGTTCTGCTGCCTGCAACATCCTCCAGCATGACCGGTTTGGCAGTGGGTCAGTAATGGTGTGGGGTGGCATTTCTTTAGGGGGCCGCACAGCCATCCATGTGCTTGCCAGAGGTAGCCTGACTGCCATTAGGTACCGAGATGAGATCCTCAGACCCCTTGTGAGACCATATGCTGGTGCGGTTGGCCCTGGGTTCCTCCTAATGCAAGACAATGCTAGACCTCATGTGGCTGGAGTGTGCCAGCAGTTCCTGCAAGACGAAGGCATTGATGCTATGGACTGGCCCGCCCGTTCCCCAGACCTGAATCCAATTGAGCACATCTGGGACATCATGTCTCGCTCCATCCACCAACGCCACATTGCACCACAGACTGTCCAGGAGTTGGGGGATGCTTTAGTCCAGGTATGGGAGGAGATCCCTCAGGAGACCATCCGCCACCTCATCAGGAGCATGCCCAGGCATTGTAGGGAGGTCATACAGGCACGTGGAGGCCACACACACTACTGAGCCTCATTTTGACTTGTTTTAAGGACATTACATCAACGTTGGATCAGCCTGTAGTGTTCTTTTCCACTTTAATTTTTGAGTGTAACTCCACATCCAGACCTCCAGGGGTTGCTTACATTTGATTTCCATTGCTTTTTGTGTGATTTTGTTGTCAGCACATTCAACTATGTAATGAACAAAGTAATTAATACGAATATTTCATTCATTCAGATCTAGGATGTCTTATTTCAGTGTTCCCTTTATTTTTTTGAGCAGCTTATATTCCAGGCATTAGCCAGCAGCTAGGGAGGGCAGTCATGCAAGCCCAGAAAAAGACATACAGTAGATGTTTCTTTTTCCTTTGAATCCAGATCACAACACAAGAGACTGGCTAGTATCTCTGTAAGATCATTAATCCCATGATAAAAAAAATAATCTTCCTGTAACACCATGATTAGGGCTTCGCATCATACAACTAAAGTACATCATTTCATTATTCTTAAGGGAATATGTTAAAGCAAAGTAAAACTCTAGAGCCTCGCATCTGGTGTACTGTGATCACATTACCAGTTGCTGTCATTCTGGACTTCAAAAATGTTACCTGGATTAATGCGGTACCCACCGCTCAGCTGGACCAATTCTGAGCTTTGAATCTAACATTTAGCAACAGTTAGAATATGTTTTTAGCAGCTCTATGCTACTGCTTCTCTCTTGGCTTTAAGCCCAACCAGATGTTCATGTCATTTCCAACTCATCATTTCAAACAGCACACTAAGATAAATGTTTGGCAGAATACCTAAAGGAGATATAAATATGTTTCAAAAAGGCAGGTTTTATTTATTTCCTCCATTAGCAAGCAGTAACTTATACCCTAAATGAGGGTTTGCAAACCTTGTGGTACTGTGACCCCTTAAAATTAATCTGTGCAAACCTCCTGCCCCCCGCCCCCTGCAATAAAACTAATGAGCCTTCAAGTGTTGACTTCTATTGACTGTCTGCAGTTTTCTTGGCAAGGTTTTTCAGAAGTGGTTTGCCATTGTCTGCTTCCTAAGGCTGCGAGAGGGTGACTGGCCCAAGGTCACCCAGCTGGCTTTGTGCCTAAGACGGGACTAGAACTCTCATGGTCTCCTGGTTTCTAGCCTGGTGCCTTGACCACTACACCAAACTGGTTCTCTCTCACTGGGATTAGTGTTGGGAAAAAAAATTACTGTACCACTTTTAATAATTAATCTATATACTAAGTGAAACAATGATAGAATCTTATAATTTTATGAAATAAAACTGTCTCTTTGGAAGTAAGGAAAAAATAAAAAATTACTATATATACTTACAGATAAGCCAAGAATTTTAGGTGCCAAAATATACCCCCCAAAAATCAGGTTTGGCTTATCCATGGATGGGCTTATCTGCAGGTATATATGGTAATACCTTTTAAAGTACCCTTGTTTCCTGTATATACTTGTGAATAAGCCCATCCGTGGATAAGCAGATCCTCGAATTTTTAACCAAAATACCATGAAAACTATAGGTCAGCTTATCCATAGGTAGCACATTTTTTTCATGGTAATTTGGTTAAAAAATCGAGGGTCAGCTTATCCATGGATGGGCTTATATGTGAGTATGTACAGTAAACCACATTTTTCCAGCACTGCAGGTTGGAAAATACTGGCAGAGAGTAAATTGCTTTTGGTATGTATAACCCATCCACTCTTTCCCTTCCAGCCTAGTGCTTGTAAATCCCTTTCCCCATTTTGATATGTCCTGCTCTCTACTTCCTTGCAATCCTTCCTTTCCTTACATTGTAATTCCCTCTGCGGGGCAAGGGTCAAAACTTTGCAAAGAAACCTTGTGCTCTCCAGTCATGATTACTTCTCCTTTGAAAGGAAAACTGAGTGTGTTAAAAACAAAAAGGAAAGGAAAACACTCAGGCTATCAGTTGCATCAAACTGGTAAGCTTGCTCAGAAAGAACTTGCAGGGCAGGCATTCTCTATTGACCCTCCATCCATTGACTTGCAATGCCCCTGGGGACCATGATCCATACCTTGAAAAATGCTGCACTAAAGCAGAAAGCTCTTTGGGAGAATGTTGGGACTTTGCTTTAGCCCAGTCATCCATCTTTATTAAATCCCCATAACTCCATGTATTTTGCATGCCTGGGGCAGGAACAGAGGGCAATCCTCTCTCCTAACTGCAGGAAGTAGGGTGTCAAGCAGAGCGTTAACTTCTTAGGTAACAGAACATCAGAAATTCTCCTTGCCTCCCCTTTAGTTGTATAGGCTTTGTTCATTTATGAATAAATAGGAGAGTCGTTTCAAACATAATTAAATGAAAGTAGTATCTTTGAGGGAAAAGAATCCATTCTGAAAAGATCTCCCCCAACTGCAATTTTTGCAAGCAAACTTCTTTAAATTGGAAAGTTCCTTATCCTATAGCAGGCTCTGGCAGCAAGAGGGGTCTCAGGACAACATGACATTCCCCATCATTATAGTAGGTTACTCAGAGTCAGTTGTCAAGCCCAGAAGCACCCCTTTGACAGCGTCCTATGGCCAAGAAAAGGAGAGGTAGAATTTCACGTGCCTGGGGGAGCCAGTCACTTGTGTGAATTTGGGACAAAGTAAAAGAGAAATAAGTTATTTCTGTATTCCTGTCAAATAGAAGTTTTCACATAAGAATGTAGAGGTTTGCAATATTCCATTCTGATGTGAGCTTTATAACTCCCCAAAGATTATATTCAAGATCATGTTCAGTAAGCTTTGTTAGCATCCATCCATCTATTTTAGAATGTGAGCAGATTCATCTTAAATTCAGCAGGCAATGGAGTGAAGAAGAATCGTACTTTATCTTTCCTTGTTATAAATCTAATAATGTTGCTCTTTGTAGGCTCTGTTTAAGGGGAAATATTCTATAATGACATTATTTGATGGTAAGAAAGTTATCTTCCAATGTACAAATTACATTATAGCAATTGGTCTCTTTTATTTTCCCTTTTCCTGGCAGTCTCATTCTAATTCACTATCAGTTATTCTTCGTTTTATGAGTTATTATCAGTTATTCTTCATTTTATGAAGAATAGCAGCGTCTTTCCTTATAGCATTATCATATTAGTTCCAATTTGTCAGGGAGAGTGCAACAGTGGCATAAGCAAAATGGGTGTGGGTTGTCTTCCATAAGAACTAGATATACAGTATATCACAATAAAGTTGGTTTTCTTCTTTCAAGAGAAAGCTATTTCACTAGTAAAAGTTGTTGAGACTTAGGAGAAGATATAGACTATTTAAAAAATAAGAACATCAAAAAAATGTGTTCTGAAATAGCAAGGCATAGCTGCAGGTAGTGAGAAAAACATTCGAGTTCTCTGTGTTCTTTCTTCTTATGGCCAAATGGAGCATTTATGAATTAGAGTTTAAAAACTGCTTGTAAAGGACAGCATTAAAATTATAAAAGCAAATTCAATGTTTACCAAAAGGTCTAATAACTAACAATGAGAGTATTATGTGCATGCTTGGTGTAAGTGTCTCTCTTGACAAAGATCGCAACCTTTGTCCAACAAGTACCGTTGACAATTTCATAGCCACCTTATACAGTATCAAGAGCAAACAACACTAGTGCTAGTAAGAAGCAGGGAGGAGGAAGAGAATCATATCTCAGTAGAGACCTCTCCAACTCTTCTAAGATAATTCAGAAATGGGAAAGAGGAACTTTCATACTACTAAAGGACTATAAGTGTAGTATTCTTGTTAATATGAGTCTTCAAGGTCCAAACTGATTCTGTTCTTTTTCTAACCAGAGCCTTTTATTTCAAGTACAGACATTTCATTGTGGATACTTATATTACGGAACAACAATGTTGTCTGGGTATTTTTTTAAAAAAATACCAGATACCTGATATGCAGAAAATCTCAAACATATTCATATCCTCATGCACATAAAAGGAAATCACCTGAAGGAGACAACCATTGTGTATTAAATATCCTACTTCCAATGCCTAATCTTCTCGTGAAAATGATAATATTATTTCACATACTACATATAGTTCTCAGGATTCTTCAGCCTGGGGGTGAGGAGATCATATTTCCTTGGAATGTTGCTTCTTTCATAGCATCCATCATTAGGGTAGAGGTGGTTGCAATTCTGTCCTCTTTCCAGGCTTCAGAGTAAACTTCTGGTGCCTACTGAAATGCACCTTAAAATCAAGAGGAACTGTAATGGGCTCCCAAATTCCTCTACCTCGTAAGTACTTGACTCAACTATTATGAGTTTTACTACTCCCTCTCCAATCTCCATCAGCCAGCAAACTCAAAAACATGCTCACTCCCCCCCCCCACTGCATTGGCAACATGAGCAGAGATAAAGTTTCATGGGGAAGAGAACACTTCTAATAGTGTGCAGGTATTACAGGAATGGCAATTGTTATGAAAGCTTATTACCTTGCTTCTGAAAGTGTTATAAACATTATAGGGAGCTGGAGGAGGGAGAGAGTGGCTTATGTTAAATAGCAATGTGTCAGTTTCTTTTTCCATAGTGAATTGTATATTGGGGTGGATGCCGTTTAGGTGGTCCAAAAATTTCTCCAGTTCTTCTTCAGTATGACTCCAAATTGTGAAGGTGTCATCCACGAACCGGAACCAGACTGTTGGTGTAATGGGTGCCGATTCCAAAGCCTGTTTTTCAAAGTGTTCCATGTAAAAGTTTGCTATGACTGGGCTCAGGGGGCTTCCCATGGCAACGCCATCCATCTGTTCGTAGAACTCATTCTCCCATAACAACTAGTTACTTTCACAGCCCGGAAGACCCACAACAGCCATATATCATATGAATTCATTTTTCTCCTTCCTGATTTTTGAGGTGCCATAAGATTTCATATAATCAGATTTCTGGCATTTTATTTCCTTTCGATCTATGTATATGAAAGTGAAGCACAGGTGAAACCAGCATGGCCTAAAGAGGCTAAATATTCCAAGAACTGCAGTTCAGCGCATCTGGAGGGCACCAGGTTGGGCAAGGCAGCAATTGACTCTTGGCTTCTTTCCTGATGCAGTTGAAGTCTTTTGAATGAAAATTCCCACAGTGCCAATGCAACATGGGGTCAATTTCCTGGTGCTATATGCACTTACATATATCCCTGTAGAAATAAGTGCCTTCATGGAATGCCATATTATGCTCTTTACAATTTGTTTCTTTTACAAGGGGCACTGTAGTAATGTAGAAATGAAAAAAAGACCACTTTGTTCTTATTATAGTGCAAACAGAAGATTGAAATTTATGAAATCTGGATACAAAAAGACCTTGTATGCTGTGTTAATTGAGAGTTGGACAAGAGAATGTATGAAAAATATAAAAATAAGCATTATCTAAGGCTCAACTGGGAGTATAGCTTGTCAGAGAACAGCAAACAAGAGAGGTTTCTTGGAAATAAGCTACAGTATGTCTGTCCAGAAAATGGGAGAAAGTAACAAATAATTAAATAGTGGAGCCCCAAAAGAATATAAACAACTACTGTTCATAGCAATAACAGAATAAATGGATTTTTTTATAAACTTCATGTAAAATGTCATTTTAAAAAGTTATTTTAAATATTTATTTACAGAGATGACTCATGGATCCATCATTTAGGAAAATGATTAGTGATTTCAAAAAACAGGAATGCAGTTTAAACAAGGGGGGTGGGGGATATCTATTCCCAGGAGCAGTTGAACAGGGGAACAGTTATACAGAATTGTGAGAGGGAGAAGGGAGAGAAGACAAGAAAAGAAGTCTATGAAGTGATGATGGATGACTGTCAGAAGAGATGGACTTGCTTCTGTTAGCCTTAAAATTGCATTTTAAAAGGACTGTCTGATTATCCATTACATTTGTTAGCCACAACAGCTCATTTGGTGTTCAGCATACTTTAGTTGCCAGATGCTAAGAATGGAGGGAATGTCTATCTACATGATGTCCAGCTTGTAGGAATTCTACTAGTTGATAATGTTGGATTCAGAGAAATCAAATCTATAGTCTTTGTTCTGATACAGTAAGGACTTTACTGTTATTATGTCATTGGCCCATACTATCATGTACTGACGGCAAACTTCCATTTTTAGATACGCTGGTCATACGCAAACCAGACCTCAAACTAGGACACAAAGTATACAGAAAACCCACCCATACAGACCGGTATCTACACAAAAGTTCCAATCACCACCCACGACAAAAGAGAGGCATGATCAAAACCTTGGTGGATCGTGCTAATCGAAACTGTGAAACCCAATTTCTCAACAATGAACTTAACCACCTGAATTGGGTCCTACAGGCGAATGGCTATTCCAAGAATGAAATAAAAAGAGCCATCAAACCAAGAAAACAGCATCCAACTGAAGAAAAACAGCCCCACACAAACAAAGTATTCCTGCCCTACATCAATGGAGTCACTGACCGCATGGGAAAACTGATGGAAAAACACAACTTTCAAACAGTCTTCAGACCCACCAGAAAAATACAACAAATGCTAAAATCAGCTAAAGACAAAAGGGACCCCCGCACCGCTGCAGGAGTATACCGCATACCATGCAGCTGCGGACAAGTATACATCGGAACCACAAAACGAAGCATTCACACCAGGATAAAAGAACACGAAAGACACTGCAGACTACAGCAACCGGAAAAATCTTCAGTAGCTGAACATGCTCTCAAGCAAACAGGACACAAAATCCTATTTGAAAACACAGAAATACTGGACAACACCAAAAGCCACTACACCAGATTATACAGAGAAGCCATTGAAATTCACAAACACCAGCACAATTACAATAAAAAAGAAGAAAGTTTAAAAATTAGCAAAACCTGGCTACCAGTCCTGAAAAACACAGCCTGCAAAAGGTCAACGAACTCAGTCCAACCACCAGGTCATGGGAATACTTCTCACAATGAACATGCTAATCACGCTCATCAGCCACTCGTTAACATTTCAACATAACAAAAAAACCCCACCTAATCTCCTATAATTTAGCTCTATAAATAGAACATTGCCACTCTACCTGGGCACAGAGATTTTGCTTCTATCTGTGCTCCTGCCCTCTGAAGATGCTGGCCACAGATGCTGGCGAAACGTTAGGAACCACAACTTCCAGAACACGGCCACACAGCCCGGAAGACCCACAACAGCCATCGAACTCCGGCCGTGAAAGCCTTCGACAATACATCATATGATATAGCTTGCAATACATGCACATAGCTATTTCTCTAAGACAGGGCTTTCCAAAGTGCCGCCGCTGGCGACACACGAGCGGCGGCGGCAGCGGCGCGGGGGGGCGTGCGGTGGCGCGCGCATGCACGGCGACGGCGGCAGCCTCCGCTAAAACGCGGAAACACTGATACCGCGCCGCTGCTGCCGTGCACGCACGCGCCGCCGCTTCCGGGAAACTATTGATGAAAATTATCTCAAGAGCAATTTTCAGATGGGGGAAGTATTATAGAAAAGACTGAGGTAGCTATCACAGATAGCATGTCTGGGAGATACCATCCTGGTTGTATCCCTCCTTTGGATACAATCACATAATCTACTATAGGCTCCTAAAACACTGTATAGTTTCAGATGTGTTTGGAAATGTTAGGCTCTTATAGCCTGACCATACGTCCCATTTTGAATGGGACAGTCCCGTTTTTTTAGCATTTTTCAAACGTCCCGTCGTTTTGATAAAAATCTCAATTTTGTCCCGTTTTTTAAACCCAGCGGGAATGGTGCAGAAGGAGGATCCGAGCCGGAGCTGCCGATTGGAGGCAGCCCAGAAGAGGAAGCCCTCCCACCTATCAGCGCATGGCAAAGGAGGTCGGGGTTTGCAGGCAGGAGCCATTTACATGAACCGGGGGGTGGGGGTTGCAGGCGGGAGCCAATCGCACAGACCGGGGGCGGGGTTTGCAGGTGTCAGCCAATCATGCGGACCGGGGGCGAGGTTTGCAGGTGGGAGCCAATCGTGCAAACCAAGGGACGGGGACCCCTGTCTTTTTCATGAATACAGAATATTACATAAGACCCCATCCCATTTTGCCATCCCAATGTCCTGTTTTTGTCTCAAGGAAATATGGTCAGCCTAGCTCTTAGCATTGCTGAAGTAAGGTTCAACTTCTAATCTGCTCGATTCCTTAGACAGAATACAGAGGAAGCATCAGGTTGTTTGAGGAGCTATGATCAATGTCAGGTCATTATGTGAAAGGTGGCTACACTGTATTAAATCACCTGATCATTTTTCTATGTACTCATCACTCATGATGTTCGGGTATGTACTGTATATGTAAATAGATAATGTAATTCCAAAAGTTTGATAACAGACAGATTTATCAGGGAACTAAATGGATAAGGTGGCCTGTAGTGACTTTGACAGGGAGCAAAGAAGCACTTAATTAATAGTTCTCCCCTCAATTGTGGTTCAGGCTGCTAAAAGCCTTCCACCCATCTCATGTTTCTGCTAATTTGATTGTAGGGTTAACTGCTGGAAATGCCTCAATAATACAATAAGTTTAAAAGAGCCTTAAAGACAAGAGAGTCAGTTTGGTCTAGTGGTTAAGGCAATGGGCTAGAAACCAGGAGACTGAGAGTTCTAGTCCCGCCTGAGGCATGAAAGCCGGCTGGGTGACCTTGGACCAGTCACTCTCTCTCAGCCCAACTCACCTCACAGGGTTGTTGTTGTGGGGAAAATAGGAGGAGGAAGGAGTATTTGGTATGTTCACCACCTTGAGTTATTTATAAAAATAATAAAGGTGGGATCAAAATATATATAAAAAAAGATCCAGTCCTAATTCATCATCTCATTGTAGCTGTTAATGTGAACACTGAACAAATGCCAAATATAAGGACAGCACTCATAGGGTCTCACTACCAGCTTTTTAAGAGTAATTGTTCTTCAAAAAATTGGAAAGAATCACAATAGAGTGAAAATTAGGAATGCAAGAAATCAAAATTAGATTCCACTGGAGAAAAAGTCAATATATTGATTGTGGTATGTCTGAAATGATGCTGTAATCATATGGAAATGTAATATGGAAATATATTGAATCCAATATAATTTACTTTTGAGTAAACATGTAGAGAAATAGATTCTAAGCAAGATGTACAAAGAAGATGGGATACTCTTTCAAGTTGCTAATTACTCTGCATAGAAAGGAAAAAATTCTGTTTAAGGGATGCAACTCATAGCTTAAAAAAAGCAATGAGTGGGTGAGCAATTATCAAAGTACTCTTTGGAGCAAGCATGGCAAGAAGAAGAGAATGCAATTAGTGCCTCTTTCAATTTAGAGCTTCTTCATAATGAGTGTCATCTGATCAACATGTCAGGACAAGTTAAAACACAATAAAAATAGATAAATTACATGGGCTGTACGTATGTAGAGCCCATTTATTGTAAACTGCCCAGAGTTCCCCGTTGGGGGAGATGGGCGGTCATATAAGTTAAATAAATAAATAAAATAAAATAAATATAAACTTAGAAATATATAGGAATATAATTATTGAAACCAGAAATAAGAGCTGGTTGATGGAGTTACTGGAAGAGAACCATGGGCCAGTCAAAATGAGGGGTAGTAATTCCATTCTTCAAATCTCTTGGACAAGATATTTTCTCAATGGTTGACACCTGGCAAATTATCGAGACTCTATGTCTACATTTTAAGAGTATTACATGTTGTTTCATTATGTATAATCATCTATGGATATTGCCCAATGGTTACTAAAATCTATTAGTCACAGTGAAACTTATGTAGAAAATTTATCACAGCTGTTTTACTTCTACACAATAACATATTCTGGGAAGTTTTTTTTTAAACAATATCCTTGCAATTCTTTACAGTGCTGTATAACTGGGAAAAATGAGTGTACTTTTGTGATATCACATTTTGTTTACTTCATTTCTATTCTCTAAATACTGTAATGTCATCTCAATTGCTCAATAAAGCTGACTACACTGTCCTTTTAAAGTTTAAACTCTATGTATTTAGATTTAATGTGTCCTAATTATTCTATTCTACAGATGCACTATATAGCTGTATAAATTGTGCTACATCTATACTTCAGTATTCTGTCATTATTACATCTACCTTTGAATTAACCAAGGTGATAATTTTGACCTTCAATTCTTTTTGGAATTTATTTGAAATTACTGATAGTATTGTGAGATGACACACATCATTGATGAAGTGCAGAGGAAGAAGGCAATGACTTAAACTCTATTCCTTGTAATTTATATTCAGTTTCATGAAGCTAACTGTACTTTTTCTCTGCTCCCTGATAAATGCCATGGTTTTCATGATATCAAGTTATAGGAAATCAGATATAAGCAAAGAAGTAGGTTAAGAATATATTTAGTTAAGAGCACAGTCCTAATCCGTAAATACATATAAAAATAATAATAAATACATATACAAATACATATACAAATAAAAACCAGATTAAGTCCCTCACCTTCAGCTGGAAATCCTTTTGCTACCAATCCATGTGAGCAAATCCACTTTACCAAAGTATTCTGTAGATCAAAAATAAACCATTCAGGCTAGCAGAGGAGCTACCCAGTGTAGCGCACAAGATACATTTTACTTCAATGATGTTTAGCTCCAGCTAAGCAGCTTTGTAGGCAAAATTGCTGCCCTACCCTTTCCTAGCTTGTCATCAGTGATCTACACCTTACGGCTGTAATAAAATAATTTCATTTCATTTCATTTGATCTACGCCTGTGTCCCAATATTTTGTTGCTTTTGTTGACAGAGATATGTTCTTCCCTTGACCATCACCAGTCCACACACCTGGACTAGTAGTAGAATTCTCTTCTTCTGAGGTCTTATCCAATTCTAGAATGGTCCTACTAGAGAAATGGTGTAACGTGACCCTTGGCCAACATGTGAAAGTATATCTTTGGAATTGATGAACAAATTCACAAGTTAACTCCAGGCCCTCCAACCCCACATGCACACAAATATATCAAATAGAGGGTTTATTCTGCCTAGGTCTGGACTGAATAGAAATGGTAAACTAATATGATAAATGGTAAAATGGTCAACATTTTGTTTGATTTGTTACATAAATATAGGATTAATTTAAGCTTGATTTGTTACATAAATATAGGATTAATTCAGTGCCTTTGGATGTTTCCATGAAAAGTGATAGAAGCATATTATTTTGTTCCTGTTTTTACTGTTGAAAATAAGGGTGAGAGATAATAAAAACAGGTCACACAGTGTTTTTTAAAAATAATCATGATATAGAGTTAACATATTTAGTATTGCTTTATTTTAAATAATGCTGTTCTAGCTTTCTGACAAAATACTGATCCCATTTCGTCTCTCAGAGCATCTACCTTTTATATTATTATTGTAATAATAATATGTGTCTTTCCCTTTGCTCTTTTCATTTCTATTTTAGAGTGTGTGTGTGTGTTTGTGTGTGTTGTGTATGTATGTATGTTCATTTTACATGTTTTAATCCTTCTCATTGCCCAAATGGAGAATGGAAGAAGGAAACAATTTGCCTTTGCAGCACTGTTTCCATTTAGAGCAGTGTTTCTCCAACTTGTCACCTTTAAGATGTGTGGACTTCAACTCCCATGGCTGGCTGGGGAATTCTGGGAGTTGAAGTCTACACATCTTAAAGAAACACTGATTTAGGGGATATTGGTCCCAGAGATGGTAAGAAACAGAAGTTTGACCAAAACACATGATATTGCTGCTTGAGGTTCTGCAAATTTTATTGGCACAGTAAACAAATAAATGCCATATGGGTATCCCTTTTCCCAGTTTAATATAAATTCACAATACAGACTATAAATGAGCTTCTGACTGAAGATTTTTTTCAAGAACTAAGTAAAAAGGGAGATTTAAAGGAATGGCAAAAATAAGATATCTCAGCAAGATAATAGATTCTAAGAAAACTCCAATTCTCCTACAAAACCTAAATGCATACATTTCTGCCCCATTCAGTTAAGAGAGTAGATTACCAGATTCACCACTTTCAGTACTGAACTAAAATCACAAAAGTGGAAGAACACTCAATTACTGTTATTTTCTATTTTTAAAAAAATCTGAGAAAATAGCTATTCTTAGCAAGAATCTGTCCATTTATTCTGTGACAGTGAATATTTAAATTATAACCTTCCAATAGTTCATTTACAGCATCAAGCAAATGAGGCATAAATTAGAAATATAGGGCTGAATTCTTCTGCGTTGCAGCTAAACATTTTGAGTAAAGCAAACCTGAAGTTAAGGAAAAGAATAGGCAGGTATAATTAGTGCCAAGTAGAGAAATAAAATTTTCTTACATTTTTACCAGTTCTCATTCAATTAGATGAAAGAACTTGCTTCAGGATTCTCTATTTAAGGGGAAGGAAATATCTGCTTGGACAGGAATAACTCATTCTCAGCTGGGGTTTGAGTAACCCATTACCATTTCTCCTTACCCCTTGGTCAAAGGAACATAGGCTTCGGGGGATCCATGGCCTGGATTAAGAACAGGCAACCAAAGCCTTCCATGTCACATGTATCTCATGTTGGAGGGGGCAGGGACATCTTCAGAGAGTGCATCCAAGATTGCATTGATATAATTCAACATCAAACAACCAAAATATGGGATTACCACATCTAATTTATTTTTAAAAGCTCTCAACCCCTTCCCAAAAAAGTAAAGAGAGAGAGAGAGACTGAGAAAATTCCAGTCCCCTATGGTGATCAGTTTCTGGTTTTATGGTTCACAGATTTGTATTTACAAAGATCTAAGACCTCTGCATGCATGTACAATCACAATTCCTATGACCCTTGCTTTGCATTCGCCAGTGCCCTGTGTGTGTTCAGTTCTTCTTTGTGCTTAGAAACTGGGCTGGTCTCCAAGGTATGCAGGAGACCCTGTGGTCTAAGTCAGCAGTCCCCAACCCTTTTGGCACCAGGGACCAGTCGTGGAAGAAAATTTTTCCATGGACCGGGAGGGCAGGGTTTGCAGGTGGGAGCCAATCGTGTGCACTGGGGTGGGGGGGTGGGGTTTGCAGGCAGGATCCAATTGCGTGCACCGGGGGTGGGGTTTGAAGGCGGAAGCCTCGCGGCCCACTTCTTAACAGGCTTCGGCCCACTAGTGGGCTGCGACCCACAGGTTGGGGACCCCTGGTCTAAGTTATTCCCAAAAATTGGCTTTTCATGAGGAATCCCTAGCCCTGTTCATCCTAATAGATACTTTTGTATGATTCTGGAAAAAAGGCATACAAAAGGATCTTAGACCCTGTGGCCTCTCTGCTCATACCTTCAGTTGTAAATAAAGTAAAATAAAGTATGTCTCATACCATGCTCCATCCAATAAAGTTAAAGAAGTGTAATCCTTAGCTACAAGGCGTCCATACCTTGCTTGGTGACAGGGATAAAGTATTATAAGGTTGGAAATTACTGTATATGACTGCTTGAAACAGGCATAAAGACTCAGTTCCTTTAATAGTGAGCAGTGAGGTATTTGTTAATTTCTAGAAGTCAGCACAATTTATATATATATGTCCTTAAAAAGGTGAGTTATTTAAAACACTAGGGAGACAATAAAAAGATTAGAAATTTCTGTAGTGAACTGGATCTTAATATTTACAGGCCACACTACATTCAATCTGTGTCAATTGTTATGCACTGATTTGTTTGGGATATGATTCCACTAAGAATGAATGCAATGTATAAAAGGAATTGGGAAATGTGAGTTGAAATTAGTCAGTCATTTGCATATGTGCCTTAAGATCTAATATTTTAGGGAATAAATTAGAAGATTTATTTATAAATTATAACTAGGTAGGATTTTACCATAGATCCAAAAATAGTTTTGTAATAATTTTTCCATTCTCAGGCATCAAATATACACCAAATGAATGATGGTTATAGTAAACATAGCTATGAATAAATCAGTTATTGGCAAATTGAATTGTATATAAAGACTAAATTAAGAAAGTATGGCAAATGGTGCAAGTGGTAAAGATTAGTGAACCTAATAGGCTGAGGAAGGCGAATGCAGAGATTAAAAAAATTGTGAAAGAATTAAATATATTCATTTGAGCATTGCAAAGCCAGGTAGTGAAAATATTCTTATTCAGGTTTCACTGCCAAATACTGTCCAAATGCAATTGAAATCCTAGTTTCTTCCTTGTACCACCACTAAATTCCTGTGGCATATGTAATGTCCTAAGACATAATGGCTGGGTCACATAACATGCTAGCTTATAATTTGTTAAGCTATGACTTATTTGTTTATTTGTTTATTTGTTCAATTTAGGCACCGCCTGACTCCACACTGACTGAGTGGCTCACAATACAAGCAATATATAAGCAACAATCTACATAAAAAATAAACAGCAAATCCGGTGAATACACATCATACACCCAATACAGGAGTTCCAACCACCCTAACTCAAAGCCTCGGAGAAAAGCCAAGGACCCCTGGAATGCCTTCAGGGTGGCGGCCACCCAGATTTCAGGGGAAACTTCATTTCAGAGGGCAGGCACCGTGACAGTGAAGGCATGTTTCCTGGGTCCAGAAAGATGACACTGTTTAATTGAAGGGACCCAGAGTTTGCCCACCCTGTCAGTCCAAATCAGCTAAACACTGTTGCCTGAATTTACACAGCACATTAAGCAATAAAACATAGTTTACAAATAATGGCAAGGTTCACACGCTAAGCCAAAACCAAAAATAACCTTCAAAAACAACCTGGTACAGTATATATTAGCAGCAAGGGCAAACCTATAGCAGTTAAAACAAACCCAAGTGGCTTGAAGACGCCCCACCTTAGCTGAAAGAAGACGACAAAGATTTATTAGACCAAACAAAGGAGGCACTACAACCAAAGTTAAAAAAGGAAGCAATATTCCCCAAGAAAGAGAATGAAACAAAGGAGCAAACTTAGTGGGTAATACTGACACATGAACTAAGAGATTGAGAAGGGATTCTGCAATGTTATTACTGCAATAAGCCCTTGCAGAAGAAACAGGCTCTTGACTGTCCAAAGAAACAACAAAATATTGGGTTGAACAGAAGACAAGAGGCTGGAGCTCTGAAGAGTAGGAGGTGTACAACTGCTATCTGCAAGACAACAAAGATGACAGTTATCATTGCTGATGACTTTGTTTTAAAGGAAAAGAAACTAATATGCACCAGCTGAACCCACTGATCATGAAATATGCCACAATGATTCAAGGGACATCAGTTAGCAAAGTGGTAGATCAGTTGTCAAGACTCTTCAAATTCATTGACAGTTATCCCCTGTTGCTCATCTATGCAGACACAAATGACATTGCATGAAGTCAGACTTAGAGGGCAGAAAGCTGAAGAACCAGAAAGTTTAGGTAGTGTTCATATTCATGCTTCTAGACAATGGAAGAGGACCAAAAAGCATTTAAAATGGTGCAGGTGAACTAATGGCTACAGGAATGGTTTCAATATAAGATATTTTGTTTCTGGGGTCATAGTCTGCTGGAACAAGATGGATTGCGGTCCAGAAAGGTTGGGAATGATGTATTTGGCTAAAGCTTGTCAGATCTGATCTGTCAGAAACCCAGAAGTAGGAACTTCAGATAAAGTCTTGTGAAATTCATGAGTAAATGGGAGAAGTAATTGTTCCTTGCCTTATTAAACTACTTAGTGAACAATCAGGAAGAATATTCATGACGTGGGAAATAAGGAAGATGAGCTTAAACCATTACCACAGAGAGGCAATATGTTTTAGTAAGTATAACTGTAACTGCTGAGAGGATTTTCATGACTGGGATATTGCAATTGCAGAATGCAACTTATTCAACGTAACATAAGCAATAGACATGGAAGACGAATTGCACTGTGTGTTAAAAATATCCATTATCTTTATAGATATCAAAGTGAATGAATTTTCTGATAGTGCTGATAGCTTCTAGGTTAAAATAAATGGAAGATGGAATAAAAAGAACACTGCTGTTGCTGCCCATTCTTGAAACTCCATTCCAGATGTGGATGATGTTTAGGTAAAGGTAAAGGTTCCCCCCACACATTTGTGCAGTCGTGTCCGACTCCAGGGGCCGGTGCTCATCTCCGTTTGTTAGCCGAAGAGCCAGCGTTGTCCGAAGACACTTCCGTGGTCATGTGGCCAGCATGACGCGCGCGGAACGCTGTTACCTACCCACCGAAGTGGTACCTATTCATCTACTTGCATTTGCATGCTTTCGAATTGCTAGGTTGGCAAGAGCTGGGGCTAGTGCGGGAGCTCACTCCATCATGCGGGGCTAGGGATTCGAACCTCTGAACCTGCAATCTTCCGATCAACAAGCCTAGTGTCTTACCCGCTGAGCCACCACGCCCCTTGTGGATGATGTTTACTGAAAGCAAATTAGAGATCTTTCAGAAAGACATAAAATGGTAGCAATGGGGGACTCTTATTATCCTATCATCTGTTGTGGAACAAACTCTCTCAAGCATGATTCTTTCTAGATATCCCTAACTTGTCTTGTTGGTGATGTTTTCCTTCAGAGGATGGAAGAAAACACAGGGCAAGCATATATGCTTGAGTTTATCCGAACAAATAATGAAGATTCAGTACAAAAAGTGAAAACAATGGACATTTTTAGGGAAATTATCATGTTATACAGAAATTCTTGATATTAAATGAAATTAAAACTGAGTGCAGTCAAATATTTACTGTGGATCGCAAGAAAGCAGGTTGTACTAAATTCAGAGCAATAATAAGAAGTATCCCATGGCAGAACATAAGGGAGATAGGAGACCCATAGAAACACACACAGAGAGAGACATACACACAGACACACAAACACTAAAAGCACAACCACAAACAATTCCAACAATGAAACAGGAAAACAGCATATACAAAGCTAATACGGCAGCAAAAAAAGCTTACAGAACATCAAAAAATCAATAGAAAATATATGAGATAGAAAGAGGAACAGGTCAACTAAGAGTACATATCAGTAATCCATATTTATAGAGATGACAGGATTAGTGAAGGATACCAATAAACCAAAAAAAATATGGGCTTCTCCTGATGTGATTAAAAAAAGGAAGAAAATAGAAAAAGATTATGGAAAAAGCAATAAAATATCAAAAAGAGTTCTACACCTACTACTACTCCTAAGTTTCTGATTGTGTTGATCATTCAAGATGTTGGATGTATCTCAAAGCATCTGATTCTTCTGATGAGAAAGCTTTACAATAATTAGGAAGCCACAATGAGAGCAGAGTTGGTAGCACTGAATAGTTTACCATTGGAAAAGAAGTCAGACAAGGCTGCATCTTATCATCATACCTGTTCAGTCTATACACTGAATATATTGTATGTGTTGCAGGTCTGGAAGAACTGGAAGCTGGTGCCATAATTGGTGGAAGGAATGTCAGTAACCTGAGATATGGAGATGATACTCCATTGGCTGCAGAAACTGAAGAATACCTAAGAATGAGCATTACAGAAGTCCAACAAGTGACCCAAAAAGCTGGGCTTTCTTTGAATATCAAGAAAATAAAGATCATGTTCACTAAAAAAAGTCTGAGATGATGGAACTGATTGACAATTTCAAGCTTTTAGGCTCCAGAATTGATAAACATGGTGGGAGTACAAAAGAGATTCAGCAGAAGAGTAACAATGGGCAAAAAGCCACTGGGGAGCCTATATAAACTCATGAAAGACCAAGCCATTTCAATAAGACAAAAGTTAGAATTGTTATGATGTTATGATGTAGAATTGGAATTGTTATGATGTTATGATGTACAGATGCGAGGGATGGACTCTGTGGAATAGCGTAAAGAAAAACATTGATTCCTTTGAACTACAATGCTACAAGACGCTGCTTCATATTCCTCGGAGAGCCAAGAGGACCAACTGTTCAGTACTAGAGGAAATCAAGTCTGAATGATCACTGAAAGCAAGTATCACAAAACAAAATCTACTGCATTTTGGAAACACATGGGCTGGTGCATCTATGGAAAACATGGTAATGCAAGGCAAGTTGGACTTTAGGAGAAGAGGCCAACAACACACAAACTGGACAGAGTAGTGAAAGCTACAGTAGTGCACCTGCAAGTATTGTATAATGCAACAAGAGAAGGATTGATAAGAGAGTTACTTCTCAATGAAACGTAACTAACTGAGAAATAGACTGATTTTAATGGCCTGTTCCATCTGTATTAACTTATGAACAAGATTATGGTTTAGTGTGTGCTGTGAATCAAGCTGGTACGTACTATAGCTGAGAGTCTTCAAGACATCTTCACAACATTCCCAAGCACTAGTATAAACAATACAAATCTTCTACTAGAAATCTCAACAATTAAGAACATTTCCCCCTTTTTATTAATCTGTCTGAAATGAACAGCTTCAAAGCAGTAGCCAGTAAAGTCATGAAATATTGTTCCTGAGACTAACCACAAAAGTTAATTTTGATAAAGCAACATGAGGTAATAGCAACCAAATTTTCAAGTTATTTATAGAGCAATTTCAGCTATCCATTTCTCTTTTCCCTGTGTGAAGTACAGATCAATAGGACGATAAAAAGATTACATAGCAGACGGATACCACGCAAGTGAGTGACACACTTGATGGATAGATTTAGAAAAGATAACAGCCATACCATGGTGTTATAGCTGATTAACCCACTGATATGCATTCTCTCTCTCTCTCTCTCATGTAATGTACATATGTGTGTACACATGTATATACAGTATGTGTGTATATACATACAAACACACACACAGACACACAGGAAATCTGTCTCAATTAAGCTGCAGTATGAACCTTAAAGAGCAAGATCTCAGAGAATAAAATGTTGAAAAAAGCAGCTCATTTTGAAGAAAGAGGAAGATCCCACATATAATTTACCCTTTTATATTCAAAAGCTGTTGTCTTGCCGCAGTGCCCGGCAATGCTCAGAACAAAGCAGTGTCCGTTGCTGCTTTTCCATTATTTTCCATTATTTATAAAGCAGTTGTTCTTAAGTTATTTGAAGTCTCCATGGCAAAAAGTTTTCACAAGCTGCAAAGCTCATTTCTAACCCTTCCTTATCTCTATGTGTTGTATATGTGCAACTCAAAACTACCTACTCCATTTTCCCTAGGTCATTTTTTTTTTTAAAAAAAACTACTTTACCATCAATACTTTCAACATATATTCTACCCTCTTTCCAATGTTTCCAGTAGATTGTCACACTTTAATTTCAAATCCAGTTCTTTTAAGAACCACATTTCATATTATGTTGTCCTTCCTTCTACACCTTCTTGTTCTAGGCAAAGTAAGATGAGTTCCTCTAATACTCTGGCCTACAACAGCTATGATCCCTCACTATGGTCCATGCTGACTAGAGTTAATGTTCATTGTAGTCCAAACATTTGATGGGCACCATAATGCCTATCCCTGTCTTCCAGCCTTGGATAAGGTTCTTTCCTAATCTTACAATAGAAAACTAGCACCAAATAAAACTCTGCAGGTGGCTACAGTAGCATCTTTATGAAATGAGCATCACCTCCCCAGAGAGATCTTCACACCTTTGCTTCACACACTGTATTAAGCCATAATGGTTGGAGATGCAGCTCCAGAAGCATTGATTATTTGCACCTTTTATCTAATGAAACATGGCAGCATTAGAAGTAGATATAGCAATAAAGGGATGACTCCTTTCTTCCTTTCTTTGTTTCAGCTTTTCTTTCCTTTGATTGGAAAACTCTTAGATTCTTCTCTTCAGCCTCCTTCTTTCTCACCCAAGGCTTTCAAATGATATTTGGCTGGCTTACCTCTGTAATGCTATTATTATTTTTATTATACGGCTTTGTTCTGTTTCTGTTTTTAACCTGTTTTGATTTCTTGTTACTGAAAATATAGGATATCAGTAACAATAATAGCAGTAATAGTTATCTCAGTTCTTCAAGTGTTAGTCCTTTTGCAAACAAAGCAGCACCAGTCAAATAAAAGAGAAAATGGGCAAGAAATACAGGAAAATCCTGCACATTGCAGGAGGACAAAAATCTTTAGGCAGAAAGGCAATGAAGAGAGAGGTCCCAAAACTGCCTTAATGGGGACTAAACATACCCAGTAGCCACATACAGAGTGACTGCTGGGAGAAGAAAAAAATCCCAGAGGTGGGATGGGAGGGTAAGCTGGGGTGGAGTGCTAGACAGAAAATCTGCATCCTGCAGGTTTCACTTGTAATAATAATAAGTCTTCCCATTAATATCCCTAATTAAACTACAGACCAAAGAAAGAAAAGTGCCTTGTGCTTAGATGGGACAGGTTTAAATCTAACTACTATACTGAGATGCACTAACTTCACCTAAGTATTTTTCTATCTTTTGGGGTAATTACCTGCACATGTATAGAAACATAAATTTAGTTTATCTGTTTTCTGTTGCTTAGATCTTTCAACAGCAGTTTACAATAATTAATACACTCCCCAAACAAGTGTCCTTTTTCAATATTATTTTAATCTCTCAAATATATTTTTTCATTTATTACCTAGATGTGGTCCTAAAGAACAATTAGCATATTTAAGTCATTGAATAATATTTCAATTTGCATGGACACATTGTAAATGTGAAGGGGTTTATTCACTTTGAGATGAAAGTGAGAAATCCTTGGAAAACCATTTCCTAGGTGCTTGAAAGACATCACAAAAATATTAGTGGTACCAGAGATAATCATTGGTAAGACATATAATTTGTAGGTATTTCCAGCATTATCAAACATTATTACTGAAAATTTCATTACTACCGGTAGCTAATATATAAGCACTTGGAGATTTCATTCCATTTTGTTTTGCTATCCTCTATTTTACATGTCTTTGGGCTTTATAATCAAATATATTTATTTGAATTAAAGTTCTGACTGCATCTCATAAAAGCTGGGTGGGAATATAGCCAACCATTCTCAAAATAAATCTGTTGACTTAAATGGGCAGGAGGAAAGAGCCTGAGACTTGAACCCTGGGCTGCAATGATAACTAGGAATTGGCATGGATTTGTCAAGAGCAAGTCTTGTCAGGTAACCTTATTTCATTTTTGATTATGTAATTCTAGTAGTACATGGTGGGAATGCTATGGATACAATCCAGCTTCACTGCAGCAAAGCATTGGAGATAATATCCCATGATATTTAGTAAGGAAGCTAGCTAAGTACAAGCTACATGGCATACCTATTAAGACATTTAATATATTAAGACATTTATTTACTGTGCAAATCCTTCAGAAAAGATGCTTCAGAACATTCAGCAGGAGTACATATGAATTACCTATTTTTAAATCAGGCTTCGATGTTTGGTCTACAAATTGCTGCTGGCTGTCATCACTTGTACGAGCATGCAGATGCAATGAGAAGCAGCATCCAAATCAGCTACATAAGTCTGGAAAAAGATACAGCTGATGTAACATTACAAAACAGCTGTTTTGTATTTACTCCCACACATGCTGAAACATTTCTTTGGAAGGATTTGCACAGCCTTGATATCTGTTAGGTGGATCCCCACCTGGCTTGAAATCCATACTCAAAAATTGTTCTTTGGGTAATAGTTATTCAACTGGAGTATACAATTGAACCTGTCAACAGGATTCTATCTTGGGCCCAACATTCATTGATATTTTTGTTAATGACTTGGACAAAAAGATGAAGATAATGCTTATTAGATTTGCGGATGTCACAAAAATGGGCAGATAGCTAACACACACACAAATTTTAAAATTATTTTGATAGTTTAGGAAATTGATTGAACATAAAAATAACATTTAATAAAAATACAAAGTTGTTCATTTATTTAAAAGCAACCAGATGCACTGGTATAAAATGGAGGATTTATATAATATATGTAAAAAGGAATGGTAGTTGATCACCAGTTGAGTACAAATCAGTAATGTGATGTAGCTTTTAAAAAGGTAAATGCAATTTTAGGTTACATTAAAAGAAATATATGGTTCAAATCATGGAATAATTTCACTACACTCTTCCCATCTTGAGTGCTACAGTATGCCCAGGTCTGGATACCATATTTTCCAAGAGCTTATAAAAGGTGCAAAGAATGGCAGTGAAGAAGATCAGGGGACTGGAAATTAAGTCTTACAAAGGGAGACTGAGAGAACAAAGTACATTTACTGAGAAATTACAAGTGAGATGAAAATGCCATTTTATAGCACATTTTAAGACACTTAAAGTCTGTTACACAGGGAAAAAAAGGAAAGACCTATTCTCTGCAGTACAGAATAGGAAACAATTAGTCTTAAATTTCAGAGTGGCAGATTCTAGATGAATATTAGGAAAACCCTATAATATTAAGGGGGGTTTGTTAATGGAAGCAATTACCAGGCAAAGTAGTAAGCTCCCAACTCTTAGATAGGCTCAAGCAGGGGTGAGACAGTCATCTCTTAAAGGTGCTTTAATTTTAATTGAGTAGGAAGCCTAAGTGAACATGTATTTGTTTGTTTGTTTGCTCATTCATTTATTTGATTTGGTGCTGCCCAACTCCAGAACAACTCTGGGCAGTTCACAATATAGCAAACAAAATAAAAATATACAATTTAGGTAGGAACAAGATAAGAAGGAAAAAAAACAACCTAAAAAAAGGAAAGAACAAGACAGCGAATCCAGCCAACAACACCCAATAACACCCAAATACTAGCAACTTGCAGGGAGGGGTTCCAGACACCCTGACCCAGGGCTTGGGAGAACAGCCAGGTCTTTAAAGTCCTCCAGAATGCAATCTGGTTGGGAGCCACCTGGGTTTTAGCAGCCCTTCCAATTCATCAAATTTGTCTGTGTGTGTGTGTGTGTGTGTGCTCACTCCTGCACCTTCCAGTCATTGTTGATTCCTGGCACCTGCCTGGAGTAGTCCCTGCAGTTTTCTTGGCAAGATTTCAGGAGTAGTTTACCATTGCCTCCTTTCTAGGGCTGAGAGAGAATGACTGGCCCAAGATCACCGAGCTGGCTTTGTGCCCAAGGAGGGGCTAGAACTCTCATGGTATCCTGGTTTTTAGCCCAGTGCCTTAACCACTACACCAGTGTTTCTCAACCTCCGCAACTTTAAGATGGGTGGGCTTCAACCCACCTTGCTGGCTAGGGAATTCTGGGAGTTGAAGTCCACCCATCTTAAAGTTGCAGAGGTTGAGAAATGCTGTATTACACCAAACTGCCTCTCATACTTAAGGATATTTAAGACTAAATGTCATATTGTTCACACACCGGGACCAGAATCTGTGCTAATTCTTGTTAAGGAAGCAAATTATTTGATTAAATCAGAATTAATTTAGGAGGAATGGGCAAGGTTTAAAAAAATCAGACAAGAATCACAAGAAGCAGTAGTTTTGAATGCTACACAATGAAGAGCAAATGACTAGAGCAGGGCTTTCCAAAGTTTTCCCGCGGCGACACACCAACTGCTGTTGGTGTGTCGCCGCGGGAAAACCCGGAAGTGCTGCCGTTGCGGCAGCGCGCAAAAACCCGGAAGCGCTGCTGCTGCTTTCGGGTTTTTGCGCGCTGCCGTTGTGTGTCGCCGTGGGAAAACCCGGAAGCGCTGATGATGATCAGCGCTTCCGGGTTGTGTGGCGACACACCAGACTGTGTGTGGCGACACACTTTTGTGTCGCGACACACAGTTTGGAAAGCTCTGGACTAGAGATTAAGCTTTTCTGTTCTCCATGCTTTTAAAAATATATAATGTTAAATATTCCTATCTCCTTGCTATACGATGTACCAATTATCCTCACATCTCACCTGTGTACATACTGTATGTATGCATGTCAGTTTTGTTGTTGTTTATTCGTTCAGTCGTTTCCGACTCTTCATGACTTCATGGACCAGTCCACGCCAGAGCTTTCTGTCGGCCGTCACCATCCCCAGCTCCCCAATGGTTGAGTCTGTCACCTCCAGAATATCATCCATCCATCTTGCCCTTGGTCGGCCCCTCTTCCTTTTGCCTTCCACTTTCCCTAGCATCAGCTTCTTCTCCAAGGTATCCTGTCTTCTCATTATGTGGCCAAAGTACTTGAGTTTTGCCTTTAATATCATTCCCTCAAGTGAGCAGTCTGGCTTTATTTCCTGGAGTATGGACTGGTTTGATCTTCTTGCAGTCCAAGGCACTCTCAGAATTTTCCTCCAACACCACAGTTCAAAAGCATCTATCTTCCTTCGCTCAGCCTTCCTTATGGTCCAGCTCTCACAGCCATAGGTTACTACAGGGAATACCATTGCTTTAACTATGCGGACCTTTGTTGTCAGTGTGATGTCTCTGCTCTTAACTATTTTATCAAGATTTGTCATTGCTCTCCTCCCAAGAAGTAGACGTCTTCTGATTTCCTGGCTGCAGTCAGCGTCTGCAGTAATCTTTGCGCCTAGAAATACAAAGTCTGTCACTGCCTCCACTTTTTCTCCCTCTATTTGCCAGTCATCAATCAAGCTCGTTGCCATAATCTTGGTTTTTTTGAGGTTTAACTGCAACCCAGCTTTTGCACTTTCTTCTTTCACCTTCGTCATAAGGCTCCTCAATTCCTCCTCGCTTTCAGCCATCAAAGTGGTATCATCTGCATATCTGAGATTGTTAATGTTTCTTCCAGCGATTTTAACTCCAGCCTTGGATTCCTCAAGCCCAGCATGTCGCATGATGTGTTCTGCGTACAGGTTGAATAGGTAGGGTGAGAGTATACAGCCCTGCCGTACTCCTTTCCCAATCTTAAACCAGTCCGTTGTTCCGTGCTCTGTTCTTACCGTTGCTACTTAGTCGTTATACAGATTCCTCAGGAGGCAGACAAGATGACTTGGAATCCCCATACCACCAAGAACTTGCCACAATTTGTTATGATCCACACAGTCAAAGGCTTTAGAATAGTCAATAAAACAGAAATAGATGTTTTTCTGAAATTCCCTGGCTTTCTCCATTATCCAGCGGATATTGGCAATTTGGTCTCTAGTTCCTCTGCCTTTTCTAAACCCAGCTTGTACATCTGGCAATTCTCGCTCCATGAATTGCTGGAGTCTACCTTGCAAGATCTTGAGCATTACCTTACTGGCATGTGAAATAAGTGCCACTGTTCGATAGTTTGAACATTCTTTAGTGCTTCCCTTTTTTGGTATGGGGATATAAGTTGATTTTTTCCAATCTGATGGCCATTCTTGTGTTTTCCAAATTTGCTGGCATATGGCATGCATCACCTTGACAGCATCATCTTGCAAGATTTTAAACAGTTCAGCTGGGATACCACCGTCTTCTGCTGCCTTGTTATTAGCAATGCTTCTTAAGGCCCATTCAACCTCACTCTTCAGGATGTCTGGCTCTAACTCACTGACCACACCGTCAAAGCTATCTCCAATATTATTATCCTTCCTATACAGATCTTCCGTATATTCTTGCCACCTTTTCTTGATCTCTTCTGCTTCTGTTAGGTCCTTACCATCTTTGTTTTTGATCATACCCATTTTTGCCTGGAATTTACCTCCGATGTTTCTAATTTTCTGGAAGAGGTCTCTTGTCCTTCCTATTCTATTGTCTTCTTCCACTTCCGCACATTGCTTGTTTAAAAATAATTCTTTATCTCTTCTGGCTAACCTCTGGAATTTTGCATTTAATTGGGCATATCTCCCCCTATCACTGTTGCCTTTTGCTTTCCTTCTTTCTTGGGCTACTTCCAGTGTTTCAGCAGACAGCCATCTTGCCTTCTTGGTTTTCTTTTTCTTTGGGACGTTTTTTGTTGCCGCCTCCTGAACAATGTTGCGAACTTCTGTCCATAGTTCTTCTGGGACCCTATCTACTAAATCTAGTCCCTTAAATCTATTCTTCACCTCCACTGCATATTCCTTAGGAATATTAGTGAGCTCATATCTAACTGATCTGTGGGTCTTCCCTATTCTCTTTAGTCTGATTCTAAATTTTGCAATAAGAAGTTCGTGATCTGAACTACAGTCAGCTCCAGGTCTTGTTTTTACCGACTGTATAGATGTCCGCCACCTTTGGCTGCAAAGGATGTAGTCAATCTGATTTCGGTGTCGACCATCTGGTGAAGTCCATGTATAAAGTCGTCTTTTAGGTTGTTGGAAGAGAGTGTTTGTTATGCACAGTGAGTTGTCTTGGCAAAATTCTATCAGCCTATGTCCTGCTTCATTTTGTTCTCCCAGACCATGCTTGCCTGTAATTCAAGGTGTCGTCTGACTACCCACCTTAGCATTCCAGTCTCCTGTAATGAAAATAACATCTCTTTTTGGTGTATTATCTAGTAGGTGCTGCAGATCCTCATAGAACTGATCTACTTCTGCTTCTTCAGCATCTGTGGTTGGGGCGTATATTTGGATCACTGTGATGTTAAATGGCTTACCCTGAATTCGAATTGAGATCATTCTATCGTTTTTTGGATTGTATCCAAGCACTGCTTTAGCCACTTTATTATTAATTATGAAGGCTACTCCATTTCTTCTGTGGTCCTCTTGTCCACAGTAGTAGATCTGGTGGTCATCTGATGTGAAGTGGCCCATCCCAGTCCATTTCAGTTCACTGACACCTAAAATGTCTATATTTAATCTTGACATCTCACCAATAACCACATCCAATTTGCCCTGGCTCATAGATCTTACATTCCAGGTTCCTATGGTGTGTTGATCTTTAGAACATCGGATTCGTCGTTCACCACCAGCACCGTCGGCCGCTAGCCGTCCTTTCGGCTTTGAGCTAGCTGCGTCATCACATCTGGGGCTAGTTGAACGTATCCTCTGTTCCTCCCCAGTAGCATTTTGACCATCTTCCGACCTGGGAGTCCCATCTTCCGATGGTATACCGACATATCTTTGGTTGTACTGATCCATTTAGTTTTCATGGCAAGAATACTGGGGTGGGTTGCCATTACCTTCCCCAGGGATCGTATTTAGTCTGACCTCTCTGCCACGACCTTCCCGTCTTGGGTGTCCCTTCACGGTTTAGCTCATGGTTTCACTGAGGTGCTCAAGCTCCAGCACCACGACAAGGTAACGATCTCCTTTGCTGGAGATGCATGTCAGTAGTGAACCTGAAAACACCCCACATTTTTCAATGTTATAACAAAGTGCATACCACAGAATCCTATCTCCCCAACCTCCCTCCAAATTAGTTTTACTTTATGCATTGTATCTGTGTTTGTTGCAATCATGCAAATATTAGCTATCTCCTTGCTCACATATAGGGTTAAAGAAGATTGTAAACTATGTTCTTAGAGCGTTCTTGGTCACCAGGATCACTATCATTTTCACTTCTAATTGCATAAACATCTTTTGGAACAAGGACACTTGGAGCAGAACTGTATGTACATTCACATCCCCCAGTCTTTGACTCATGTGTAGACCAACATCAGGATAGGGCTATTGGGAAGTAGCCAGCAGATTATTAGATAAATAGCTTTATATACATCGCAAATCTCTATATTTATCCTTCAAGAAAGCAGCCTTTCCACCACATCAAAATGTGGAAACTAAAATTTACTTGGAAAATAAAAGATGTTCTATTCTCTTTCCTAAGGTTCTTGTGGATATGTATATTTAAAAGTTGCATAAATGTGTCATAAACAGATTGTTCCCTCCATTGGTTTTGTTTTACAGTTGTATTTATTCCTGACCACATAACTGGATGTTAGGTTGTTTTTTTTAAAATAGTGCAGTATAATATTTACCTTGTATAGTAATGTGCTGAATACAGATGATTGCCAGTGAACTTTTTGATATCTCTTAGTGAAATTCTACTGCATAAAATACATGTTTTCAAAAAGAGACATCTGAAAGAAAGCAATCATTTCTCCTGAAATTTTAGGAACACCTGTCTCTTTAAATAACGATTGAAAGAACTTATTCATTCAATGCAAGACTGTTTAAATTCACTGCAATATATATTTAACATCAGAAGAATTGTCTTGTCAACCTTTGAATGCAGATATAACATTAAAAACAGGAGAAAAAACTATGTCAGAAAAAAAGTTTGTGTCACTCTCCCCCCTTTGATTCATGCACGCAGTAACGGAAAAGGTTGATCTTTCTCTGAGGCCGTATCAGTATGTTGGAATGCTTTCCAGCTAAAGTAGAAAAAGCTGGTCTGCAGTTCACATGGAAAAAGGAATGGGGCTTTGTGTGGTTACAGCTGCCATCTGGACCTTTTTAAAAACCACCCCCACCCCACCCCCTATATGCCCCCGATGCTGGCTTTTCACTATCAGGTGAAAATGTAGCTTTTCTTAAAGTGTTCCCCACTGTTTTATGTCTGACAGAAAAGAAATCATCAATTTTTAATTATACAGTCATGTTACATTGTACTTAATTCTGTCTGCTTCTGGTTTTAAGCAGTGTCTTAATTTAATTACTTTAAGTAAAAGGGGACATGGGAATTATGTTTACTCTGAAGTAATTTCCTATTAATTTATTAATGAAGTGATTATTCCTCAACTTTTTTACTACATGTCGCGATTGGCAATACATTTAATTTATACCAAAACAAAATGGGTACACATGTAAAGAAGAAATTTACACTGATGACCGGAAGCCAGAAATCAAACAAACCCACAGAGAGAAAGTTAGCTTGATTATTCCTTCCCTGCAGTGCCAGTCTGTTGATTTTTCAGAGAAGAATATAGAACAGGACAGATTAATGCTGTGATTCTCCTGGTATTGGTATCATCTGAGCTTTGGGAACATGGCTATATGGTTTTTCTATATGGAATGGAAGCACACTCCTCAATCTTGACCATGGTATATTTCTTGGTTAATAAAAGCTGGGCGAATGTAGGTGGTAAATGCTGGTGCTCTGTATTCAATGGCTGTTCCATTCAGTGGCCTGCTAATGCTGTCCAGCAGGGTTTCCTCCTGTCCAGAATGTTATAATCGCCTACATAAAAGAGCTGGAGAGCTCTAGTCCTGCCTTATGTACTGTATGAAAGCTGCTGAGTGACCTTCGGCCAGTCATTCTCTCTCAGCCCTAGGAAGGAGCAATGGTAAACCATTTCCAAAATCTTGCCAGAAAACTGCAGAGGCTTGTCCAGGCAGCTGCCAGAGCTCAACACTGACCCGAAGGCTCTATCCTGCTTGCCTGCCTATCTGTCTAAAATATGATGAAAGTCCGGTGACACTACACACATTCCTGTCAAATCCCTAATGCTATGTTAATGTATTACTTATTTAGCACCTAAATACTATACTAGCAAGATCCATCTGGAAAGACAGCTGGAAATTTATTCCATGTCTACTTTACCTGAATACAGCAATCCTTTACAGCTGCTTTTTCTCATAAAAGGAGATATACCTAACACACCAGTCAGAAAGACATCAGCATGCAAAGAAGTCCTTACCAGGCAATTAAAGGCAAGCCTATGCTTATTCTAAGTGTCTCTTGTTGTAACAGTTAATTAGCATGATAAAATCCCCATCTTGTGTCATGCTTACTGATGGTTCCCTTGTGGGTATTCATGACAGAAAATAAATGGTAATTTACCCCTATGAATACTAAAGATAATTAAAAATACAGAAACTGATTTAACCTCATACACAATTAGGTCCTTGTGCAATAAAACTCAAAAAGAAAAAGAGCTACTTTAAGAACACAGCTAACAATTGCAAAGTGATCAAAAGAACAGAAGAAAACACAACTCAATATTTTTTACTGGGTCATCTCTGACCTATAATATGAACAAAGCAAAACAACATTCCATTGCTATTAAACTTCAGTGCATTTGCATTGAAAATCTGTCTCCAAACAGATATCTTCATATGAGATGCAAATCTCTGTAACCGAATTCTGTGAAACTGAATTTTGATGGTTTTTCTTTTTCCCAGAAAACACCAATTTGGTAGGAGTGATTTAGAGGTGAAAAGTCCCATGTATATGTATCTGCATAGACGTAATTTAACTAATTTTCTGCTCTAAATTGGCCCTTAGGAATCAAACCACTTACTTTGATTTAAATGTTTTCTACTAAGTTATGATAATATTATGAAAACACAGGACACTGCACGTAAGTATTTGCAAACATAGGACGAATGCTACTTCTCTAAGAACTAAGCTTTTTCAAAAATTAGATCTATTCCTTGATAAAAGTGCGCAGGACTGATGTCTACACTAGCAATTCTAAACATATATTGAATGCATTAATGCTCAATCAGTCATTTCAAAAGCTATTCATTGCAAAGTGATTTCAGTATTACATAATTTTTCAAGGAATAAAGCTGACAATTTATGTTATGCAATTCAAGTGCCTGGTATATTACCAGTACAAATGGAGTCTATCTTTTAAAAAAGTGATGTTACCTTTAATATATTCACATTTGTAGATTATTTTTTTTCCTTTTACAAAGCACATTGGTTTCAGTCCTAGTTCATGGTTTTCATTATATAGCAAGAGAATAAATGAAGAAAAGCCAGACATGTAGGGAAAGAGAAATCCAGAATGGCATTCTCAGGGAACATAAATCACCAGTACATAAAATAGCATACTCATATTACTCACGTCTTTCAACATATGAACAGAATAATGGAAATCAAAGTTAGTATCTTACCTGTTGTCATGCACTGGAGCAATAACAGCCAGTACTCCTGATGGACATTGTAACAGAACATTAAATTTCATTGTGACTGCTATTTTTTAAAAAACATGATTCTGGCTACTCTTTTTAGCACAGATCATATGTTATAGTCTTAGTTAATAAAGTGACTGCATTATCTGATACTAAAATCTCTTGCCTGAAAGTTACTTAAGGCATATGCATGTCTAGGGCTGAGTCTAACTTGCCTTCTTCCTAATGTAGGGAAATGGGGGGAAAATGGTCAAAGATCAAAATGGCTGGTGTTCTCTGAGGCTTTTCCAATATTTCCACACACAACTTCAAGATTAGAAAAATATTCATCTTTAGCCATTTTTTCTACACATGTCAATGTGTTTTTAAAAAATAAATAAATATTGAATATACAATTAATATTCCAAAGTTGTTCTCCCACATGTGAGTATATTTCTATTGAATAATGGAGAACAAGGGCATTCAACAGTGAAACAAGTGTGTCCATGGTTCTAAGCGGCTAAAGCAGACATATTAAAAAATAATAATAAATGGTTTTCAAGCTGTCTTAAAAACAATATATGCAAGGTAGATATAGGATCTTTGCAGAGAAAGGTCTTTTAAATAAATTAGAATACATCTATATAATTATTAATGAAACATTTATGAAGATAAAGTTATTTGATGAAAATATTTGATGCAAAGAGCATTTTGCCCCATGATAGTCTCCTCTTGCTTCATACTTAGGTGAGATGGGCGGCCATACAAATCAAATCAAATAAAATAAAAGAAAATGAAAATGAAAATGAAAATACAATCCTTTTTATTTTCCTCAAACTTTTATTGGGGATTTGCATCTGAGGAAAAAAGTTTGTTTCCTAATGTTTGTTTCAATCCCTGTATTATAATAACAGATTTTCTCTTGGCAGGAGATACTTCAACAGGAACTGGAGGGTGGGAAATGGTTAAATAGGCTGAAGTAATATGAATGGCACAGGACATCAGTAGACATGTTTTGAAGCATATATATAAAACAGTTACAGGAATGGGCAATAGAGACTACAAGGGCTTTGTGGTTATATAGGCTGCAAACATCTGGAGTAGTTATGCCAATTTAAACTCACTGGCCATAATCTTATTGGGTGGGGGGCAAATAGGTGAAGCTATTAGTTACATGCTATTTCATACATATCTACATAATTTATACCATGGAGTCCATGGTGCTCTCTGAGCCTTGTTGTTTTCTTGCAGACGTTTCATTGCCAGTCTAGGCAACATCTTCAGTGCGAAAAGGGAGTGGAACTTGCTCTCTGTTTATATACCCTGGCTTGTCCTGCCTGTGTTGGTGGGGGTGTTGTACTCTCCTTGGTAAACACCCCCACCAACACAGGCAGGACAAGCCAGGGTATATAAACAGAGAGCAAGTTCCACTCCCTTTTCGCACTGAAGATGTTGCCTAGACTGGCAATGAAACGTCTGCAAGAAAACAACAAGGCTCAGAGAGCACCATGGACTCCACAGTTCAACCCTGAGCTACAAATATTATCTTCGATAATGTATACCTTCTTGCTTCTAACTTCTACCAGAACCCTCCCAGACTATTGGACTATAATTCCTAGAATTTCTAGCAAGCATGTTTGCTGGCAATTTATTAAACTAACAACCTAATCCAGCCAATGGCAGGAGCAGAGAACATTGTTAGTTCCAAACAGCCTGGTCAACTGTATCATGTGGACAGAGTTAAAGGAGCATTAACCTTCTCTTCTTGTTGCTGAAATCAAGATGGCAGAGCTGAAGTTTTAGAGCAGACCTTCAAAACAGATGTTTTTACAGGCACTCCATCTCTGTGTTCTTTTTACCTTTCCTAACACCCCCACCACTATATGGGTTGGAAAGGATGCTGGGATGGAGAAGCCCATAGGGCCATGACAGATTTCATGACCAGAGGGTTCTTTTGAAAAATTCTCTCAATCCTGGGAGAGGGGCAGGGAAAGACAGGGCTAGCAAACCTCCCAGCACTGTTTATAGTGACTAGAAAATGGCTACTCCCCAGCTGATTGGATCATCTCTGAATGTGTGCAGCCAGAACACGGGGATATGTCCATTGCCCAAAGAAGTGACAGCCACACAAATCGTGCAAGTGGAGTTCTTAAACACATATGGTTGGAGAAGCTTGATTTGGTATAACATACAATATAATGGCATTGTGTTATCCTTCTACCCACCCGTTCCATAACTAGAATGATGTGGAATTCTTCCATATCTTTCTAGTAGAACTAAGTGTGCAGAAATAAGCACAGAATTGCAGCCTAAAGTCTTTTGTAAACTCTATTTTCTCTAGCCTTGTATAAATAAATAATCTAAAACTGGGGCGCGGTAGCTCAGCAGGTTAAACCGCTGATGCTGTAAGACTGCTGATCAGCAGGTCGGCAGTTCAAACCTCCACGTGGCGAGGTGAGCTCTCGTCACTTGCCCCAGCTCCTGTCAACCCAGCAGTTCGAACGCTAATTGCAAGTAGATAAATGGGTACCACCTTACGTGGGAGAATTTGCTGGCGTCCTGTCGTGGGTTGCCTCCGGAGCGAAAACCTCGCAAATGGCGGCGGAGATGGAGAAATGGAGACGACGGATCCCGAACAGCAATATCCAGGACGTCAGCAGCCGACTCTGAAGCAAGGTATTCTGGGACATGTAGTCCAATACTACAAGAGTCGGTTCCTTTACCCCTTCCCTGAGCGCGTGGTAATAAACATTAATATATATGAATTGTATGTATAAATATATATATGAATTTGCAATGTTGTAAGCCGCCTAGAGTCCTCCGATAGGGAGGGGATAGGCGGGGTATAAATACAAATAATAAATAAATAAATAAATAAATAAATAAATAAATAAATAAATAAATAGCTAGCTAGCTAGCTAGCTAGCACTGGGGTACTAGGAGATTTCCATTATCCTTAAAATTAATCCACTAATGGATAAAAATAGGTATAGAAGAAACTAAGGAAACAATGTGCATTAATGTTGTTTCCACTCTGGTTGGTTTGTGTAACTGTGTTTGTCTACCATAAAAATATCAGGAAAGTATGTACAAAATATCAGAAAGAATGCCGTTGCAACTTTAATTTAAATCAAGAAATGGCCTTTAAAAGTAGGGTTAGAGATTCCTCATTACATTTTGCTCTGCTGTTTGTACGTGGCACTTCATACAATGTCCTTTGGTGCCATTCTAACACATGTAGACAAGGGTCCATCTTAAGAAAATATGTGTGTGTGTGTGTGTGTGTATACACACACACACACACACAAACACACAAACACACAAACACACACCAAGATAGAAACATTTATCATGTCTAGAGTTGCCTTATTTGCTGCTGCAGCTTCTCAAATCCATGGAAAGGTTTTCCTAATAGTAACTGTTTCCTGTTATGGCAATTCTTTTGCCTGAAATGGTGCCAGAGTCATGGAAAAATATGATTAAGGTTTTTTTTAACTTATTAAGTGCTAACTTCTATTAGAATTGTAATTTTAATTTTTAAATAGGAGGAGAAAGGAGTATTAGGTATGTTCCCTGCTTTGTGTTATTTATAAATAGAATAAAGGCAGGATAAAAAAAAATCTAAAAGAACCCCACTAGTTTTTTTTCTGTTAATAAACCTTCTTGAATATAGAGTTGCATTTGGGCTATCTTTCTTCAAAAATGTTTCCAAGAGCCTTTGCCTAACTGCAATAAAGATTGACTCAACTATGATCCTGCCTACCTAAAAACATGATTTGCTTCTTCAGCTGCATGTATAACTTTTTAAAAGAATGGGTACTGAATAAATATCAGATGAAGCAGTCACCATTATGACCTAAACTATATACTTTTCACAATTTTTTATAGTGGAAAAGAGTATACAGTACCTGTGATTTCTATGCCGTATCAAAACTGCTTTTAGGAATATTTCCCAAGACAGCAGAAAGCTACTGAAATACATTTTCAATTCTTCCTGTTCCCTGGACACTTGTCGGTGAAGCCAGGGAATATAATAATTCATTTGCTCCTAGAGAAATCTCTCTCAGACACATACATCACTTACAAACATTACAAATGCACACCAATTCCAACATCTACTAAAGTTCTTGCTACCAATACATTTTTTTTAATGAAAAGAAGGAACAGTTTATAAAACAGCAAAGAAATAATGTTAATTTCTTTTTAATAGACATATATAGATAGAACAAAATGAAACTTGAGGGAAAACTTACTGGCGTTACAGTTTATCCTGATACAGTCTAGATGGGGAAAAATAAATGAAAGATGAAATTGCATCCTTCAAGGTAACAGCTGCAGACATCCAAAAACAATCAGTCCACCCTTCCGGGGACAGACACACGCAAAGAGATGTGGCCATTTTATATTTATGTACATTCTGTAGAAACTCAGGAATGGCTCTGTATCTACATTATATACTACAAAAATCTCAGATCCATAAACTACTCCCAAACTCTCCTTGCTTCTGTTGGTGTATGTTTGTGTGTGTGTGTCTGTACACATGTGAGATGCTTGCAGAAAAGAAGTATATATGATATACTTTTCTTTGACAATCCAATTTTTAAGAAAAATGATGCTTTGATAATACTTGAATGATTCTAATCAAAAACTAGTTAAACATAGTTGACATGTTATTAAAGCACAGGCACTTTCCCATAAAATGCAATTCTTTCCCCCCAATGGTGTATACTTTTAAAGTCCTTTTAGGATCTTTTTACACATTTTGATGCTTAAAAGCAAATGTTACAATGTTTCTTTTGAATGATTAGTGTATCTGTATAAATACACTCTTTACTCAAGAGAGTATAACTGTAGGTTTAGCTTGGAAATATTTAGTAATGCAATATTTAGCCCTTTCAGTGTATACTCATTTCCTGTGTGATAGCTTAGAATGTTTTGCATAAAAATGTATCTTGCCAATATTTTTCATGCTGCAGAAAGGGTTAACATATTGCTCCTTGTCACCTATCATAAAATGGCCACTTGCAAACTGCTAACCGCACGAACGCCCAGCCCAGATTTCACTGCATTTTGGTGAGTTGATATTTTTGATTGGTTGGAGAGAGTTGATACAAAAACAGCCAGCCAGCCCTTCAGAGCCCTGTTTCACCTTGCTGCCTGAATATTACGACTAAATAATGCATCTACAACATTCAGGAAGAAGATGAAATAGGCAGTGCAGTGGCAGATCTGATTATCTTTGACAACCCCCTGCACTTCACTCAGATGTTTCAGAAACTGCAAGTGGGAGAAACCATAAACAAACAAATTTAAAAAGACTACAGTGACACATACATTTATTTGTGCCTGTTAATACTCATTACTATTCTAAATTTCAGTTGAGTTGTTTTGAGCACTCATAGCCCCTTCTGAGCAAAATATATGCTTCAAATACTTGATCACAAGACCAGAAGCATGAAGCCTCCTTTAATTCTCGGATTGAGAACACATTATTTGAAAAAAAATGTTGCAACATGTGTTTGTAATCATGTGACCAACTGTTCCTCACATTTAATGCTAAGAGCCACTTCTTTATATATTCAGCAATATCATGTTTAAAAGGTTCTGTTGTTCACTGGCCAAAAAATTGGTCAATCAAAGTTGACCTCTGGCTCAAGTAAAATAGTTAAAGTTAGCTATGCTAAACTTAGAGAATTTTTTTTTCTAATAAAATTTGAAAAGGAACATTTCTAATTAATACAATAAAATCCATATTTAAAAAAGAGGGGGCAGAAAACAAAGAATCTGAGTGATCAGGAAAAAAACAACAACCAGAAGTAATGATGCCACAGAGAGTGTATTATCCAGCATATCTTCTCTTAAGAAAATATGGGTTTGGTTTCGTGCGATTAGGTTTGTCATGTGTCGTCAACCGCAACAGAAAAGTGGGAGCAAACAGCCCTTGAGCATTTAGTACGATCACCATACAGGAGTGGCTATATCCCTTTTTGTAGATGTGTGTTGGTGGGTGTAATAAGGGGGAAAAAATCCCCAAAACTGGGTGCCGAGAGGATTTAGAGAAGGAGAGAGATAGAATGACAAAACACTAGAGATTATATCTGAAAGACTGATTATACTTGAGAGATATAAAATAGAATGTAGATTGGATTATATTTTCTTTAAGTTTCTAAAATTTCATTTGAGAAATTTATTTACATTTTTAGAAGCTTAGACTGTCACCACTGTTCTGAGACACTAAAAAGCTTCTTCCTACTTCTTCTGGATTTTTACATTAATAATCCCAGTCCTTGGAATTTGCTAATCACTTTTTACTGGAGTTTTCATTGTTTGTTTTCATGTCATAAAATGCACCTTTTGGGGGGTTCTGCACTTGATTAACCACTGGAATTCAAGCATTGTTAATCCCACGAATAGATTGTGAAAGTGCACTTAGAATTGTCATAAATGCTACAACCAGGTTTATCCCATAGCCCCTGTGGCTCAGGGCTCAACACTCTCCCCACTCCTGTTTAACATCTGCATGAAGCTACTGGGTGAGGTCATCAGACATCAAGGAGTATGCTGATGACACCCAGCTTTACATCTCTACCCTGGGCTGATCAAGTGATGCTGTGGAGGCTCTGTCTTGGTGTCTGTAGGCTGTTGGGGGTTGGACGGGGAGGAAATTGCTTCAGCTCAACTCTAGCAAAACTGAATGGCTCTGGGATTTAGGGCCCTCGAGTTCTAGAGACTTCCTGTCTCTTGTTCTAGATGGGGTTGCACTACCCCAAATAGAACCAGTGTGTTATTTGGGGGTCCTCCTGGACACACAGCTCTAGTTTGAGGAACAGGTGGCAGCGATGGCCAAGAGAGCTTTTACACAACTTTGTGTTGCACACTTTGTTGGACTAAGTGGCTCTGCTCACAGTTTCTCATGCCTTAGTCACCTCCCAAGAGAACTACTGCAATGCAATCTACATGGGACTGCCCTTAAAGAACAACCAGAAGCTGCAATTGATTGAAAATGTGGCAGTGTGGGCAATTATAAGTGTTCCTCTGTGCCTTCATGTTACATCTGTGCTCCATGAGCTGCATTGGTTACCAGTAGTCTTCTAAGTACAATTCAAGGTGCTGATGGTCACCTATAAAGCCCTTCATGGAATGGGGCCAGGTTATCTACAGGGCCACCCCTCCCCTACCATTTCTATCTATCCTCTTAGTACAGCAGGAGAGGCAAGCTATGGGTCCCATGAATCAAGGAATGCCATCATGTGGGACTCAGGATTGAGCCTTTTCTGTTGTGGTGCCTGCCCTTTGGAACATCATTCCCCAAGAGATTAGATTGGCCCTGAGTTTACCAGCCTTTCACAAGGCCCTGAAGACATGGTTGAGTTCCTGGGCATGGGAGTCGGATTGTCAGAGATAATTATCGTGAGATAATTATGTTGATTTTTTTTTTACCTTGGCTGGCAGTTATATATTTTATTTTCTTGTTGCCTTTGTATTTTACCTGTTGTTAGCTACCCAGAATCACCATGCAGTCATATAAATTGAATAAATAAACAAATATCTAATCAATCAATCAATAAAGTTGGATGCATATCTAACCCTGTGTGCCAACTACAAGGCAATCAATAAGGGATGCAGAAGTTGAGTGACCTTTAAAGATGAGTCTTTGCCATAGTGCAGTTCAAGTCTGATAAAGAAGAAGACTGAGAAGGACAAGCACTAGTTTAGTGTGATTGGCCATGTTCTCACTCTCAGCATGTGCTTTTAAGCAGCAGGGTACATTCTGGTCATGCATGGGACTGTGGCTTATTGAATTCTCTGTCTGTCTGTCTGTCTGTCTGTCTGTCTGTCTGTCTGTCTGTCTGTCTGTCTGTCTCTCTCCTTCCTTCTTTCCTTCTTTCCTCTCTATATTCTCAACAGTAGTGTTAGATCTATCACATACAGACTTCTAATTTTTCCAGAGCTTAATGTGTTGCCAGAGAATATGGTGTTCCAACTATCCATCAAGAAAAGTTTTAAATTTCCTTAAAGAAGCAATGTTAACAGGTAAGAGTCTCTTCCCTCCCTCCTTCCCCAATGAAATTGACCACATTCTCCTTGCTGATTCCTTTTTGCTAAAGAGTGCTGTGGTGGAGAGAGGGATATGGCAGCCCTTGCAGGCTTCTCTGTACACTGTTCGAAGGGCTGTTTGCTGTGCGGGCCGCAGGCTTCAGGCCTTTGAAGGGTTGAATACCATCTTTTGATATACCATGACTGATGGGGTATAAAGAAGTTTTTACAACTTTGATTCACAGTGTGAAAAAGATAACAGAAAAAAAGGGGTTAGAGACATGAAAGGAAATTAAAAAGAAAATCTGGGGGAGGGGGGGCAAGCAAAATAATGTTTGCTACCATTCAAAACAGACTTTGCCATTATGTATTTCTGGCAAGAGAATTTGTTCAGATTCCCGTTGTAAGGTATTCTAAATCAACAAAATTTTATAATTTGCCATGCTTCACCAGATGTTATCAAATGTGAATTTTAACTGATAAGCAAGGCTCCCTTAATGCAATAACATCTCAGAACTCATACTGTCACTAAGTATTGAAGAAACCTCCATAGTACAACCTATCTCTGGACTGCTTGGACTTGAAATGAATTTCTGAAACAATGTCTCATATTTGACCTCTGTCTCTAACGCTTTTTTGGGGGGGTAAGGTAACATCTGAAAAGGTTTCACACCTTTCTTGCTTCATAACTGAGCTGCTATTCTGGAAGTCACCTTCAGAATATGCATGACTGCAATAAAGTTGGAGAGATACTGCAGGGACTGCAAACAAAGCATAGCTGATGTGATATTTGGGCTTACTAGAATTTCTTTTGCTTACTAAAGGGCAGACAGGACTTCATTTTGGGGCTTTTCTAACATGAAAATGTGATTCAAAATCCTAGTCATAGGTAATAAAAAAGACCATGGTAGTCATATTATCTACAGTACATTTGGAAAAAGTGGTTGCTTATGAAACAGCTTAAATGATAGCCCTAGATGATATGTGCATGAAACATGTTCTGGGGGAGAAAAATCTCTCTGCTAAAGGAGAATTCTTTATCTTATGGGTTTCTAATGCTGGATCCAAATAATCATTTCAGAACTGACAGGAACAGGAAGTTCAGGGGGTGTTGTTGTTATTGTTATTTCTCTGTTAGATAAATGCTCAAACTGTTTTCATACGGGCACTATCCCTCACTCTTCTGGATGTAGGAAAGAAGTTCTTAAACAGGAATTTCCTGTTCATATTCCTGCTCTACCTTTCCATTCTATCTTATATACAGTAAATGATGGGGATAATATAAGAGTCTTTCCAAGCAATGCATCTGTATTTTGGAGATCATGGGCCTGAAAGCACCCCATTTGGATATTTTGTGGTTAGGTTATTTGGAACATCACAGGTACTAAGTCATAAATCCAACAGCAGAAAAGCTGACAGAAATTCCAGGGATATAACCCTGCTTTTCAAGTAAAAACTGCAGAACGTGAAGCAGTGACTCCAGCTAGAACCCTCAGTTTCTTTTTAAGGCAGAGAAGTACAGTACAAGAGGAACAAAGGTGAACATTTTAGCCTTTTGGAAGAGAAATATTAACTATACCAGGCTCTCTATTTCTTCATAATGTGCTACTTTTGGGCAGCAAATAAAACCATTTATTTTCCAGGAAACCAATTCTATGAAATTCCTTCAATTAAAAGACTAGAGAAGGAAAAAATGTTATTAACCAGTTGAAACAATATACTGTAGTATCAGAGGAAAAAGAAGCAGATCTATATCCCAAATTCTTCCAGTCCCCTTGAGTTAAGGACACTGAATGAAAAGGAAATAACTCCATCCAAGAAGTCTAACAGAAATCCATTTCTGTTGTACTTTCTAGGGACAAGCTGTAATGGTGTAGTAGGTATGCTAATGTTTAGGCTAGGTAAGAGATACTTATATGACATTTTAGCACAGTGAAATACTAGTGTAAATGTTAGATGAAAATATTCTTGTCTTGCCTACAAACATTCATTTGTATGTGTGTGTACACACACATACACACACATACCTTGCCTGGAGTGGGCAAGAGGAAGTTTCTGGATATTTCCTCAAATTAATTAACATGTATTAATCTATATTTAAAAATTATTCTCTGTTGGTGGTTTTTTTTTAATGGGACACATTGTATAGTAAGCCTTAAAACATACGGATTAATCTTTGTCTAAGAGCACAGAAAGCAGTACAGATGATACTGGAATATTTGAAATGTAAAACCCTAGCTAATTAAAGGGTAACAATCAGAACCTTTAATCTCTGACTCTGTCATTATCATCATATCTTCTTTTTGACTGGTTTGAATAGTAGCAGAGAGGCTGGATCAATGAGGATGTGGTTGATCAAAAGATGGACCAAACAGCATGTCTTACACAAAACTAACCAGTTTAAGAACAAGAAAGGAAGCTTTAAAAAGACTTTAAAAACAAAACACATTATCCATAACCAGGAAGTAACATAAAATCTGCATGCAGTGATGGCTGGAGAGATTCTTTCTCCATGATTAATATTGTTACAAAAAATACTTTAGCAGAAAGTTATAATTCAACTCAACCGGACCAAGGTTGGGGGAGGGTGGGATGGAGACAGACAAGAAAACAAAACAAGCTGAAATTAAAAGCCAAGTGATGGGGGAGGGAAACTTTGTACAATACCTAGATTGACCATGAGTTTGACACGGCCTCCATCTAACTCAAGCCGTAGCGTATCAGCTGAGTCACGTGATGTTGTGGCCATCAGTAGACCATAAGCACGCTGGGACATGAAGCGGAAGGACACGTCCTCAGCCTCTGTGTGCATGACCATAGGCATAACAATTTTCATATACATGCTGCCATCATAACTCAGGATGGAGGCCTCTGAAAAAAGGAAAAAGATTAATAAAATAAATTATAAGCAGTTTTAGGCATTTCAAAACTTGGAGGATTACTCATTATTTAATACGTAAGTTACATTACTTAATTATTACATGAAAGTGGTTCAGATTTTTATTACCATTATTATGATTATTGTTATTTTGCTGTACTATCAAATAACAGAAGTTCTCTGGGTATTGTATATTCAGTTGAAAATATTAAGAGTAAAACTACATTAAAACAGTAGGAAGGTAACATAAAAGCAATATAAGAAGCACCTGTAGCTTGAATCATGTCAACTGGATTTCTATTTTCTCAGTGGAAACGTTTCGCTCCTTATCCAAGAGTTTCCACTGAGAAAATAGAAAATAGAAATCCAGTTGACATGATTCAAGCTACAGACAATTCCACCTGGATGACTGAGAACCTTCATAGAAATATAAGAAGCAGTATAAACGTTTTATTAGAGACAAGATAAAACTAGTGACTACAATAATAATGGCAATTAATATAGATTAGAATCATAAAGTAACTCCCCTTGAAGCAATCTATATTGTTTCATTGGCACAGCTCCTTGAAAAGGGCCTCAGGTTACGATCTTAGTGTCATGATACATTAATTTGAGTAGAGAATCTCTTCAGGTATCATGGCTTCAAAATATTTATTTATTTATTTAGCAATTGCTAACTTTACATTACTTGACTGACTAGTTGGCATATTTATACCAACTGCAACGTTTGGACATTTTCCAAGCATAGCCTAATGTAAAGCACTTGAACAAGTCAATGCAGAGTGAGAGTGTACATATCAGTTTTTAAATTATATATATACTGTGTGTGGATATGGATATGGATATGGATATGGATATGGATATGGATATGGATATGGATATGGATATGGATATGGATATATATATAAATATATCAAATTTAGTCACTGCCCATCTCACTCAGAGAGCGACTCTGGGCAGTTTACAATAAAACAGGAATAAAATATTAGTTAAAATACAATAAAACAATACAATAAAAACAATCTTCTTAAATAAATAATATATTCCAAGAGGTAGATAGTAAGAAGTTCTTAATTTAATTTCCAGGGAGCGTCTTCAGGGCACTAGCCACCCCCAGGGTTGGTTACCCCTCCTCATGCCCCACGCAAGATGGTAGAGCCAGGTCTTTACCCCTTTCCAGAAGGCTGGGAGAGTGGGGGCCCGCCTCACCTCTGGGGAAAGAGTGTTCCATAGGGCAGGGGCAACTTGTCAGGGATATGGAATGGAATGATTTGGTGCTGATTGACCAATGTAGAGAAGAGTTTGCTGAGGGATGAATTGGTGAGACAAGGAACCCCAGATAATTTGGAGGAGCTGTTCTATGGTTGCGTGATAATAGATGGCTGATTGGAAGAGTTGAGGCAGGGGAGAAATGGCAAAGGGAGAAGGTTTTATAGTCTCTCTTCACCCATAGGCCTCCTCCCAATGACCTCCTCAGAATCCAACACCAGAGAACCCATGCAAATTGAAGCAATCAAGGGATCTCTGTCACCAGGAGAGAAACAAAGAAGGAGAGATCTTGGTGTATGATTCTACTGCAGAGCCCTTGGTCATATAGCCATATCTTGCACAGCTACAGCTCATGCTTCTGATTCTGCTGCAAAAGGCCAAACCTGTGGATCTGCTGTCCACATAGCAAGCAACAGCATGAATCGTTCCAAGGCCTTGGCATCAGGAAACTTTGCAGGCCTCTTTCCCAAGAGCTCCATTGAGAGGCCCTTAGGTAATTAATGGGAGCTCACACAGCAGGCAGCAGGCAAACACTTTTTATTATTTCTGTGACTCTTTGTTTAGACTCAGGCCAAAAAATATAATTCTCTGCCCTTGTAGATTTGAGGGAACAACCAATTTCATAGATGAGAGCCAGTACAAGAGTTAAAATTTTCCACTTAGACGTTAGAAAGACCAATGCTGGTAGAAACTATTGATGGACAGACACAAAGAACTGGGCTGGTGTTACACCACACAACTCCTTTGTGCCTGATAATACAGGATCATACCAAACTCTTACCATTCTATGTGACAACTTCCTTACAGGTTCCCTTCATGCTAGTGATTGATTGGTTACAATCACATAATCCAGATATGCACTGGGACCAAGAACTATTTCTTTCCCATCACTTAAATGTCAAGAACACCACTTACAAGCTTTTCAATCTAACCCCCCCCCCCCCCATCCATGCCCATTCAGCACAGTGACTATGGGAAATACTCAGATTTTGTGGATGAGTTTGGGGATGAAGAGGCTATGGCATTGCCTCTCCATAGAGCACGTGACTGTACAATCAACTTGAAAATAGATTCCAGCTAAGAGACAATATCCCATGTCTACTCAAGAGTTGGTCACATTGAAGGAAATTCTGGGTGACATTTTAAAAAAAGGATTTATTCACCCTTCCAGTTCTCCAACATCTGCACCTGCATTTTTTAATCTCCCCAAAATAGTTCTCTGAGGGCTGTTCATGATTTTAGACTTCTGAACCAGGTGATCATTATGGAACATTGCTTATTTCATATATCCTGAACTGCCTGCAAATGGCACACATTTTTACAAAGTTGGACTTGAGAAGTGCTTACAACCTGATCAGAATGAAAGAGGACATGAGTACTTTAAAGCATTTGATGTTAGGTATAGCAAATTTGAATACACAGTGATGCCTTTAGGCTTGGTAAATTTTAGGGCTGTCTTCTCCAGGTTCATAAATGAGATATTTTCTGACATTTTAGACAAAAATGCAATGGTGTATTTGGATGATACACTGATTTTTTTTCTGAGGACCCTTTCTTGCATGCAAGTCAGGTCAGAACCATCTTGAAGAGAATCCATGAATAGAAACTTTTTGCTAAGTTGGAGAAATGTGCATTTGATCTATCCCAATTGGACTACTTAGGGCACAGGGTATCTACTGAAGGTATACAAATGGACCCAACAAAAGTACAGTTTATAATTTCATGGTGACCACCTCAAAATGTGAAGGATGTATAATGTTTTCTGGGCTTCTCTGATTTCTACTGGAAGTTCATCCCTAATTTTGCAGACTGCATGTGGCCATTATCTCAACTTCTAAAAAAAAGGATGGAAATTCGTATGGCCTACTCAAGAGCATTTCAGGAGCTAAAATACCATTTCTTTTCACAGCTGCTCCTCAGACACCCAGATTTGTCCTGCCAGTTTGTGGTGCAAACCAATGCTTCTCCAGGCAGAGAAAGGGTGTGGTGGGGTGCAGGATCAGATCTCTTGACATGTGCATTTTATTCCAGGTTGCTGGAAAAGCTATGTTCTCTTCTCAGAGTTCATGTTGAGGTAAAGCAAAGCACAGTAGGTTAAATAATGCTACTTCCAGATGCTGGTGGAACCAAATGTTCTGTATTTTATACATAAACTTATTTGCTGCATGTACAGAATAGAAACACACAGACATTCCTGTTTTTGCTTTGGATTATATTAGAATGTGCAGTTAAGCATGAAATGGCACCTTTAGTTCAAATGTGATCTGCATGAAATAGTCCCTGTGCTAGTGTGTGCATATGCATACATTGCTGATAAGTGTCAGAGTAAGCAAAGGGTGTACTGTCAGAGAATACATGGATTAACCAGCATAAGAGGGACCAGAAACTTCCCTTCTTTAGTTACAATAGGATATATTGCATGGTAGAAGCATTTTGTAATTAGCAAGAACTTTGAAGCCATGAAAATGGGAAGCATTTGTTTTTCCTTAAAGAGAAAAACAATACACACAGCATTAGAAATTTAGGACTAATTTCAGAGGAAGTTAAGCATGTCTGAGACCCAGATAAATCCAAGGGACTTAAGCGTACCAAATAAGATGAAGCATCTTTACCCAATTGGTGGCTCCCAAATGTGCTGAAATTGCAAATCAACTCCCAAAGTTCCCAATTATTATGAAATACATGAAGGCTGATGTAAATTTATATAATATAAAATAAGTGACCTGAAATAATAAGTCTAGTATAGGTTTCTTTTACATTTTGTTCCCTAAAATGTCAAAACAGTCTAAATATGATCCACAGTTATCTTCACCACACTGAGAACAAGGAACAAGCTGCAGCAGGTCCTGCATTATCAGCAACAACATCCACACACACACAAAAACCCTCACTCCCATTTTATGTGGAAGAGAAAATAAATTACTTGCTTCAGGTTGCATTTATTTTTCTGTCTGTTGGGAAAAGAAAAACCCCAGCAATTCCTAGAGAAGGAATTGGAAGCTGAAAACTCATCATCGTAACTTCTCCCTTTTAAACACCTGCTAGGATAGAGTGCAGCCAAAAAGTCAGGAGGCATAATAAGGCAACAGTTCCCTTAAATGGGGAAATAACTTTTCCACAAACTCCACAGAAACTAGCTTTGTAGCAACTTCAAGCACACCACAACTGAACTGGAAATAACTAGACTAGGCTACCAAACTGGAACAATGGCATTGATCACAGGGGCATGGAACCAGATCTGGATCTGGAAGTGCCCATAGATGTGGACTGGCTTCCTTGATTGACTCAGCTGCAGTTCATTATGCTGAACCTGGTTTTCCAATGGAAGTGCTGGAGCTCTATAGCATTTGTGGTGGGACATTTTCTCCTTCAAAATCTTCTCACCCTGCCCCTTGCCCTCTCCCTCCACCCTGCAGAGGTAGTTTTACATTAACATTTCTTTAGCCTTTTAAACTGTGCAGAGGGATGGAAGTTTGATGTCTTGCAGATTTTGTAGCTCCTTCCTCCCTCCCTCCCTTAACCAAATAAAGCAGTCCAGGCATGGGGGTAGGGACGTCACTGGGTGGATACAATTTTTTTTTTTGCACTTTCCTTTTGGTCAATGAGGCACAGATTGCCCTGAATGGTGATTACTTGAATTTTAAGTTAAGCACTGGTAAAGACAACTGTGTATCTGCTTGAAACTGATTGGAAGGATGTGGGAAGTAAAAGTGGTGGCAGTATGGAAGGGCCTAAGTTCCAAAACACAGCAAATAAAAGGAGGACTGTTCATGTTTTAAAAAAGTGGTTTACATAATATATATATATCAGATTGATTATATACTTTATATGGTCACTGACCTTGAGCCGGACATCCTAGAGAGTGAAGTCAAGTGGGCCTTAGGAAGCATTACTAACAACAAAGCTAGCGGAGAAGACAGTATCCCAGCTGAGCTATCTAAAATCCTAAAAGATGATGCTGTTAAAGTGCTGCACTCAATATGCCAACAAATTTGGAAAACTCAACAGTGGCCACAGGATTGGAAAAGGTGAGTTTACGTTCCAATTCCAAAGAAAGGCAATGCCAAAGAATGTTCAAACTACCGTACAATTGCACTCATTTCACATGCTAGCAAGGTTATGCTCAAAATCCTACAAGCTAGGCTTCAGCAGTATGTGAACCAAGAACTACCAGAAGTGCAAGCTGGGTTTCGAAGAGGCAGAGGAACTAGAGATCAGATTGCCAACATTCGCTGGATCATGGAAAAAGCAAGAGAGTTCCAGAAAAACATCTACTTCTGCTTCATTGACTACGCTAAAGCCTTTGATTGTGTGGATCACAACAAACTGTGGCAAAGTCTTAAATAGATGGGAGTACCAGACCACCTTACCTGTCTCCTGAGAAACCTGTATGCGGGTCAAGAAGCAACAGTTAGAACCGGACATGGAACAACCGACTGGTTCAAAATTGGGAAAGGAGTACGACAAGGCTGTATATTATCACCCTGCTTATTTAACTTATATGCAGAGTACATCATGAGAAATGCCGGGCTGGATGAATCACAAGCCGGAGTTAAGATTGCCGGGAGAAATATCAACAACCTCAGATATGCAGACGATACCACCCTAATGGCAGAAAGTGAAGAGGAACTAAAGAGCCTCTTGATGAGGGTGAAAGAGGAGAGTGCAAAAGCTGGCTTGAAACTCAACATTAAAAAAACCCAGATCATGGCATCTGGTCCCATCACTTCCTGGCAAATAGAAGGGGAAGAAATGGAAGCAGTGACAGATTTTATTTTCTTGGGCTCCAAGATCACCGCAGACGGTGACTGCAGCCATGAAATTAAAAGGCGCTTGCTCCTTGGGAGGAAAGCTATGGCAAACCTAGACAGCATATTAAAAAGCAGAGACATCACCTTGCCGACAAAGGTCTGTATAGTTAAAGCTATAGTTAAAGTTTTTCCAGTAGTAATGTATGGCTGTGAGAGTTGGACCATAAGGAAGGCTGAGCGCCGAAGAATTGATGCTTTCGAACTGTGGTGCTGGAGAAGACCCTTGAGAGTCCCTTGGACTGCAAGGAGGTCAAACCAGTCAATCCTAAAGGAAATCAACCCTGACTGCTCATTGGAAGGACAGATGCTGAAGCTGAAGCTCAAATACTTTGGCCACCTAATGCGAAGAGAGGACTCACTGGAAAAGACCCTGATGCTGGGAAAGACTGAAGGCAAAAGGAGAAGGGGACGGCAGAGGATGAGATGGTTAGATAGCATCACCGATGTAATGAACATGAACTTGAGTAAACTCTGAAAGACAGTGGAGGACAGGAAGGCCTGGCGTGCTATGGTCCATGAGGTCATGAAGAGTCGGACACGACTAAACGACTGAACAACAATATATATATATATATATATATATATATATATATATATATATACACACACACACACACACACACACACACACACACACACACACACACCTCTGCCATCAATGTGGCCTGGCATTGGGCTAGAGTTATATGAATTTTATATTTTTATTAAATGTTTTAACTTTTTAAATTTTAATTAATATTTTTCCCTTTTTTATTTCCTGCATTTCTGACACGAGACGAGACGAGACTATATATACTATATATACTGTATGTATGTATGTGTGTGTGTGTGTATATATATATATAAATATACATACATACATACATACATACATACATACATACATATACACATACACACAAACAGACACACACAGAGTATATATAGGCCCTGCCGTTTCTTAAGGGAAGCCCAAAATGTCACCTCTCACTTTAATCTCATATCAATCCTGTAAAATAGGGAAGGCTGAAATATAGATACAGTATCATACTTGAATTTTACAACTGGGTGAGGATATGACTCCAGTCCAGTCCAATTCTCTATCAACCACACCAGTCTGTCCCAAATTCTAATAATTATCTCTGGTATCCTTTCTGTTCTTGTTTAGAGAAAAATCACCAGTCTAGAATGTTGTTGTTGTTGTTTTGATCATATGGCCTACTTTGGTAGCATGAGAAGAAAACTCCCTGGCTTCTTCCTATGTCACTCTAAGAACAGGTGGAAGAATCCTGATGGATCAGGCCATAGGCCCATCTAGTCTAGTACTGTGTGTCACATGTTGGCCAAATGATGCCTTTGGGAAGCATTCAAGGCTGGGATGGGGAGCAACACCCCCCTTCCGCTGTTGCTTCCCAGCATGTAGTATTCAGGTCATGCTGCCTATGATTCAGAACATAGTAAACAGTCATCAATATTCATTTCTATTGATATCCTGATCCTACATAAACCTGCCCGGTCCCTTCTAAAACTATTCAAATTGGCTGCAATTACTACAATTACTGGCAGCAGATTCCAGAGTTTAAATAGGCACTGTGTGAAAAAGTATTTCTTTCGCTTGGTACTGAATCTGTAATTAGCCTACATTTAGTTTCAGTTGGCTGACCCTAAATTCTAACAGAGAGAGTAAAAAAATTTCTCTCTATCTATGTTACCTATCATATTCATGATTTTATATACTCTTGTAATGTCTCCTTTAACTCTTTCATTCCAACCCCATTAATTATCGTCAGTTTTGCATCTGATTATCAAATAAATAAAATATTGAAAATTGAAAACAAAAAAAATCATATATGTTAGAGAATCCTACCTTCTCTATTATACCTACTGGTGCTTTCTTGAAGAACAGTAACATTGAAATAACCTTTTCACGTGAACATATCTATTTGTTTAAATCAGTCTTCCCCAGTTTTTAAAATTTAAAGACACAATGATCAACAGACTACTAAAAAATAATTTAAAAAAAATAAAAAACCCAGAAACTACACAAAAGCAAAATATTCATAATTTGGGAATGCAATTATAAGACAAAAATTGGAAACATCTATATTCAATATTTATGCCCCCAAAGACATTTGTATAGATGGAATTAATCTATTAGGAATTATTTTGTTTATATGATTAAAAAACATGAAGACCAAATGTGTGTAAAACAATTTTAGTTACAGGATTCTTCAAGACTCTGCTGCTGCAATAACTTTTCAGTCACATTTTTAAATACTAGTGATCCAAGGAAAAGTGTACTTTAATTTTCCAGTGTTTTGCTATAAAAAAATCTGGTAGGAAACAAATTGAATTACTTTCTAGTGTCTTTCTTGTGTTGTACCAGTTTCTCTGCCTCAGGAAAAATGGGAAATAAAGCTGCATGAGCATTAATTATTAAAGGATGTTGTGCATTTTTTTCCAAGTTCCTAAAAAAAATTCAACCAAAATTCATATCATGTACTAAGATAATGCTATTTTAGAGGGGTGTAGTACCATCTTGCCCAGTTTGATGCTCAGATGCATGGGGCTTCAACTCCCAGAATTACTACCCAGCATGGCCATACCTGGAAAGGAGCAATAGCATAATTTTTACATCTTCCAAAAAGGTGAGGACTTTGGTCTAGCATTTATATGAGTTGCATATGACTATACTTTTGTTAAGCCCAGAGCTTTCCAAACTTTTCATGTTGGTGACACACTTTTTAGACATGCATCATTTCGCGACACACTCTTACAGCAGGGCACAAGGCAGGCACTAGGACCTGCGCAGAATCACAGCAGGTTTGGAGGCAGCAAGGCACAAGGCAGACACTAGGACCTGCGCGGCATCCTGGCAGGGCAGGTTTGGAGGCAGCAGGGCACAAGGCAGGCACTAGGACCTGCGTGGAATCCTGGCAGGGCTCGGAGGCAGCAGCAGCCGCGATACACCCAGACACTGCAGCCGACACACTAACGTGTCCTGGCACAGTTTGGAAAGCTTTGGTTAAGCCACTTCTGTCTACATTAGGGGACAAAAGCCTATGGCACCTGGAGCAGATATGGCCACAATTCCCCTTCCTAACTTGCTCTCTGGGAAGTTTTATTTTTTTTAAAAAAATAGTGCCAAACCACTAAATGGGGAGAGAATTTTGCCAGGGATTGCAGCAGAGGAGGGTTTTAACTCTATCCTCCCTTTGTGTAATTGCTGGGGCAATTGTTTTTGAGATTCCCTTCCCTTTATGTTATGATGTCATTCATCTCTCTTACCTTCTAAATAGTGTTGGATATTTGGGTATATGTATGAAATAGAGAAGTAATCAATTAATTGGGGATGAAAATAGGGAAAACAAGGAATTTTCCATATTTCCCCTTTTGTTTGAACAGATTAAAAAGCAATTTTTGTTTTAGCCTCTTGGAAGTGCCCTTCCCTAGAAGATTGTTCACAAGACAATGTAGCCTCAGGCTAAAAAAAAAAAAGCTTCTACTTCCTGCTGTGTATTGACTGCCAGTAGTTGTAGCCTTTCCCAGGTGTCACTAAAGATGTCAAGAACTGAATTTGATCACCAGCTTAATCATTTTTTTTCCTTTCCCCCAGCTTTCTCCGGTAATAGAGCTCCTCTTAACACCAGAGAATACAAAAGCCTGTGCAACCAAACAAATGGAAATTATTCATCTTCTGAGCACTCTCAGAGCCTGGCCACACATATGCAGTCAAGAATGAAGGAAATAATGTTGTTCTCAAGGTTTTCACATTTTACTATATTATTATTTATTATATTTTAAGTTCTCAGTATGTGTTAACCAAGCCTCGATAGCATTGCTTTCAAAAGGTACAATTACTATGTAACACTAGGAAGGCCACTTGGAAAAAAAACAACAAGGTATGGGGGGGGGGGAGGAAAAGGGAGATTTTTGAAAGACATGAAACAGTGGAGAAACAGCTAGTATTCAAGCAGATTCATGTCATGAAAGGTATTCTTCCAATGAAATCACGGTAGTCTTTCAGATCATTACTGTATAGAATATTTCACCTAAATGCTCTAAAGTGGATGGACTGGAAGAGAGCTTGGATCCATGAATTCCCCTCCTCCCAGTCTGATTAGAGAATTAAAATGGAGGATATGGAAGAAGTTATGTTTACAGACATCCAAAGAAGGACAATATACTATGGCTGGAAAGATGGCATCTAGATCTTTAACAAATAATTTTAGAACTGGAGCCAGAATAAAAAATTATTTCCCCACTCAAGTATAAAACCCAGTCATTGCAGTTTTGACTGTTCAGAAATGTACAGATCAGCATGTTTATTTATTATGGATATTTCTAAAGCCCCTCAGTTCAACAATGATGGGAAGCATTCGAGTTAAAGCAACCATAGCATCTGAAACCACACACACACACACAAACACACACAAACACACACACACACAGTAACAGAGGGTTGATATGGAGCCGATCAAGTGGCTGATTTGGTTGTGTATGTGGCCACCGTGGGGGTGTGGGTTGATGGGTTTTTGTATTGTGGGTTTTATTTCTGTAAACCATGCAGAGTCACTGTGTGTGAGTTTGGCAGCCATATAAATTTGTTTAATAAATAAACAAACAAACAAACATAGCAAACCGACATAATACAATCCCAACCTATCCCAGAGCTTGGGGGGAAAAGCCAGGTTTTCAGGAAATCTGTAAAGATTTGCAGGGTCAGGCCAGTTCAAAACTTGGGGGGCGGGGGGCGGCAGGGGAATATTGTTCCAGAGGACAGATGCCATGACAGACTTCTGGGTCCCATCAGATGGCATTGCTTAATGGATGGGACATGAAACATACCCATTTTCTCAGATCTTACTGGATGGGCAGAAATTATGGAAGACAGGCAGGCCCTCAGAGAGCCATGAGGGAACTGCCTACGGTATGACAGACTGTGAGAAGGAACTCCCAGTCGAGGAAAGGGTGCAAGGGGTACACTAGCTGAATCTGTGCAAAGACCTTCCTGGTCACAGCTGCCACCTGATCTTTGAGCAGAAGCTGTGAGTCCAGGAAGATCCCTAAATTGCATATTAGTTCTGTTTGGGGAAGTGAAATCACATTCAGAACTAAAGATGGAAGATCTCCAGCCCCAGAAAAACCACAAACCCATAGCCACTCAGTTTTGTCAGGGTTAAGCTTAAGCCTATCCCTCTTTATCCAACATCCTCCAAATACCGGGACAAGACTGTGACAGCTCAACTTGGTTGAGACATACAGCTGAGTATCAACAGCATACTTATGATAACTGATCCCCTGTTGATGGATGACCTCACCCAGTGGCTTCATACAGATGTTAAACAGGAGAGACAATAGCTTAGAGCCCTGAGGCAACCCACAAATCAGGGCTTTGTGCTTGACCTTTCATCCTCCCTGTACAACAACATCAACTGGAACCAGCCACAGAGAAAGGGCGAGAACCATTGCAACACTGTTCCTCCCTCTTTCAAATCCCACAGTTGGTCCAGAAGGATACTGTCATAGGGGGCTCAGATTCAGAGTCAGAAGATGAAGAAGGGCAGCCAGCTCCTGAAATGGCCTTGGAGGACGAGCAGTCATCTCTGGGGTCACCGGACAACCAGCCGCCTGAGCAGGCAGAGGAGGCGGGGCTGGCCCGCGATCAGCGGGGACAGCTGCCGCTGCTCAGGGAAGATGAGGACTCGGAATTGCCACCCCCTCCCAATGCAAGAGCATGGAGAGCAGAAAAAAAACCATAACAGAGGAAGTCAGCGAGGTTACTCGCAAGGAAGCAGTCTCACCCTCCTAAATGAGCCCCACCAGGCTGCTCTTATTTAAGAAGAGCCATGAGCTTGAGACTGTTGTTGGAAACAACCGGTCACTGACTCAGACTCTCTGTTTGACTCCGAACCCAGACTGGCTGACAACCTTGCTAACGCATTGGACCCCTGGGTTTGCCTGACCATTCTTGTGCCATTTCCCTGGACTTTGAACTCTTTATTTAGGCAAGTTTGCTGGACTTGTGAGAAGTTGCTTGCTTTTGTGTGCATGGGTTTGCACATAACTTTTCATTGCTGCTTGCTATAAGTAAAAGTTTGCAAGTACCTCTTGTGTATTTGTGTGTGCCTGGCCTGAGACAGGATAGATACTATATTTGGTGGTACTGAAAGCCACTGAGAGATCAAGAACTAGGACAGTCCCACTATCCCATCCCAGCTCCACCAAATGTCCTCAACAAGTGAAATCAATGCCATTGTTGCTATGTCTGAGCCTGAAACCTGACTCAAACATCTCCAGATAATCTGAATTTTCCAGGGCCTTCTGAAGCTGAGTCCTACCACCTACTCAGCAACCTATCCCAAACTGGAAAGGTTGGAGATTGGATGAAAATTATCCAGAACTATTGGACCTAGCAGTGGCTTCTGTCATCTTCAGAAAATCAGTGTTATGGTAGAGAAAAACAAGAAGCAATTTAATCACTGACTTGTCATAGTTGATTAGCTAACAGATAAAAGACTAAAAGAAGCTGTTTTGCCTGTTACTGAGGCATGACCATTGAAATCCCCATAATTAATAAGTAGAGGCATGAAAAGTGTCTTCATTGTCATACACAAGATGATTGTGCTAAATATATATAAGATGAACTTGATTCACACTTCCCAGGTGAATATGTGCTTTGGAACACAATTCTTTATCCTTTAGTTTTATATTTGTCTAGATTCTACCATATATTCAACTAAAAAAAATCAAAGTGTATCTTACTTTCAATTAATGTGAAGATAAAATTGAATATTTTAGCACACTGTGTAAAAAAATGTATTGTAGGAAAAACACATTAAAATGCAAATTCCCATATCTTTTTTTTAACTGTGGATAGAATTGAGTTAACGAAATGCTGAAACTAAATAAGAATACTACAGCTGGGCTAGCTAAGGAGTAAAAGGGGCAAGTGCAGAAACATCTACCTTCACTCCCTATGGTGTTCAGTTGATGATAATTCCTACAAAGCCTTAACTTAGGGTATAAAGATGACACATCTGACCTGTTCATCTCTGGGTGAGTGATATGCATTCATAAACAAAGGCTGGTAAATAAGGAGAATTATACTCCTCAGACCTAAAAATTCTGTGAGTTCAGCAAATGTAACCACTCATAGAGGAAAATGTAACACCAATATATTTTGAGACTCTACTATAGGACCTTTCTTTTGGATATTAAACTTCAGGGAAAACATATTTTATGAAATCCATACTTTTATTAACAGAAGGGTTATTCTTATTAAATTGCTAGAACTTCTCATCCCTCCTTTCAGAGCTTTACTCATGATGGCTGATAGAACAGGCAGCAGACTACCAGAAATGTTCAAAAATACTAGGAAATTCTGTGGAAATGTTTGCAGATGGAAGAACCAATTGCTGGTAAAAGTTATTATTAGCCCAGAAATACGGGGAGCAGGAGGCTGTAGCCTTACTGAATCTCAGCAAGTACACAGGAGAGCATTCAAGCTCTTAAATCCAACTCCAAATGTCAGTTTAACATTTGTAGACTATGTAGAACTATTTTGAGACAAAATCTTGATGAGAAGGTCAAAGCTGGTAAAGTTGCTTAAAGTCAGCAAGTCTAATGGGAAGAAATCCATGAGGACTCAAGCTAAATTTGTTGTGTCAAGAATCAGTTTCAAAGCTGCAAGATATGTATAGAAGGTTTTACTCTCTTTTGTCTTTCAATAGCTTTGTATTCTGCCAAAAGAACTGTGTTAATTTAGCAGATAAAACAATTTCTGTCCTCCATGGCCTTGCATCCATTCAATTGCAGAACCCAGCACATGCAGTTGTTGTCTTACATTGATTTGTTATTCACTTTTCATTATGGTGTTCTTAATGAGCCATTCCCTGCACTATTTTTCCCTGTTGGGCTAAATCCATATTGTGGGCCCAGAGCATATCTTTTTGTTTGAGCTATCTTTTGGTCTTCATTTAGGTAGAGCATTACCCCTGTGAAACATCATTTGTATAATAAAGCAACTCCATGTCAGTGATGCTGAAACTGACTGAAACTTAGTACAGTACTTGAAGATACTTCTACTCTGCATGTGTAGTCAAATAGTGGGTTTTGAACCCTTTTGAATTGATTTGCTTGGAAATCCAGGGAGTTGTATGTCTTACAGAAAGGCTAAGTAACAAGGTTTGTGGAATTGAAGGTCAACAGTATTTTACCTTTAAGCCATACAAAGGATCAATGTCATTTTTGCTATAGTTTTGTGGCATCCTGAACCAAGAACCACTTGGAGTTTCTTTGGTTAATTATCCACCATCTAGTCAATATCCTGCTTTCTCTCCTCCTAGTTTGTAATTTTCTTTATGTTAGGATTTCAGGAAAAGCATTTCTCTAGATTTTATTTTAAGTTCTAATGTTGCATCCACATGCTAAGGAATTTCTAAGTATAGCTAAGTATAACCTCTAAAGTTTTCCAAACATACACAGACACACTAGTGGCCTTCTACGTTAAACTGACCACCATATCATGATCAGAAGAAATCTGAAGACACAAGGTTAAGCAGTACTCTTTGCAAATTAATTAAAAAAATACAAAAAAGTAATTTCATTAATATTCCTCATCCTCTAAAATAGGTACATATATTAATCCAAACTTCCTTTCCGTCTTTCTATCTCCTGATAGTGCTCTCTGTATCTCTTCTAGTTGATCCCATTCCACTGATGCACTTTTCTCCAGTACACTTGGGTCTCCAAAAGTTGCCCTCCCTGCTTCTTATTTGGAAAACCACAATTGTCTCCTGCCCTCTTTTCTTGTTCTGTTATCATAAGCAATATAGAGGCCAATTGTCAGTCCACTGCTAAGGCTAGTTAATTAACCAATCATTTCTTTTTGTATTTATGGCATCATCATCATCATCATCATCATCATCATCATCACCACCACCTCTATTTTTTAAGTTAACTTTCCTCACTATATTTAGATTAGATGGAATTTGGTATATGCATGCTCAAGATACACAAATGAAATACCTTTGCCCAAGATCCTTCTATTTTCTTCAGTAGTACATGTACAACCATGCTTGTTTTGTACATGATCAAAGGTTTTGCAAGGGAACTCCTGGAGCAGAAAAGCAAGATTGCTACCAAATACTTCACTATCAAGATTTTGGCCTTGAGCAACACTTGCTAGTAGAAACACAGAGTATAAATCAAATGAATAAATAATCAAGTAAATTAATATTTTGTAGGCTATATCCTGAACTTCCCTGCTTTGGCTCAAAAATATTTTTTAAAATATGATTTGTTATATCTCAATGTCTATATTAGTATAGGTGAAATATGGCTCAAATCTCCACTGGATCATGAAATTCTCTGGCGATCTTGGATCTAAACTGCTACACAGGACTGTTGAGGATAAAACAGATGAAAATGTATGTATGTAAGTAGCCTGATGTAGAAGTTTAGCTTACATGTTTGAAATCAGAAATAATTTCTGACAAAACAGACCTCACTCTGACATGCAATAAAGGAGGAAGGAGGAGGAGGAGGAGGTGGTGAGGAAGGAGGGGAAAAAATCTTAGAATTTTAATATATTTGACAAGCTCAAGTTGCCATTAAACAACTATTTGTGGTTTTGCATGATTGAATAAATAGAATAACAAAGTGCAACAAATCTTGTGACCCATCAGTGAAATAAGCAATTTCCATCTGCCAGAAGGAATTCAAAGCAAGAAAAAGAAAGATGCAGAATAATTATTACATTTAATTTAAGGCAAACCACCCCACTTGTAAACAAGTGAATATTTTTAAGTCTGACAAAAAAAAATCATCATTGGCAAAGTGTTACAGAGCAGAGAAGGCAGCAATTAGGTGGATAATGACAGCATACAAGCTGGAGGGGGGAAATTACAGTATGCCATTTAATTTGGGGATCCAAGATGCACCTTCTAAACTTAAAATATAAGTTCAAACAATATGGTGTTTAAAACACCAGGAGATGGGAGGATAGTTCTTTACATCCTTCTTTATCTATCCAACTGCATCACTTACTCTTGCATAACATCTGCACAGCTATACAATTGCTCAATGGTGACTGATACTAGTGCTGGCAACAATACAAAAACCACAATTTTAAAGGTAAAATCTCTTTCAAATTAAGCTTGATTCCATGTAAATATATGGACATAACCATGTAGTTTCTTGGTAACTATACAGCAGTAGTTTGCACTGCCTACTTACAGGGTAATTTTTTGACTTTCTAGCCTATAGTCTTTGTATTTTCCAATAGTCTTCCATTCAAATATTAATCAGATCCAATGTTGCCTAGCATTTTTTGATCAGCCAAGGTGAACTAAGTGTTGCTTCCCAGCTCTTTGATTCTATAAAGACATATTATCAATTGGATGACTACTGTGCCACCAATAGCTTCCAAATCAGTCCATTAATGGTGGTAGAATTGTCCTTTTTTCTCTGAATAGCTGGCAGTGGTGAATTTATTTCATTTCATTTATTTCATTACTCTGAGTGACATTAATCTAAGAGGAAGAACAGGCTGACATTTTGCACAGGCCAGAGGTTTACATTATGAGAATGTGGTATTACATATTGAGTGATTGATTATGTACCATCAAGTTGATGATGACTCTTAGTGACCACACAGATTTTCGCCATGACAATCTCTCCCTAACCTGGTCTTTCAGGTCTTTCAATGGTGCACCCATCACCACTGTAACTGAGTCCATCCACCTCGCTGCTGGTCATTCTCTTCTTCTCTTTCCTTCCACCTTTCTCAGCATTAGGGCCTTCTCCAGAGAGCTAGGTCTTCACATAATGTGTCCAAAGTAGGATAATTTGAGCTTGGTCATTTCTGCCTTGAGACCTCTGGGTTGATTTCTTCAATGATCCATTTGTTGGTTTTCTTGGCTGTCCATGGTAATGAAACTGGCTTAAGAAATATCTTTCTAGATTTTAACACATTCCTCTGCTTTGGCCATAATGATGGCCTGGTGTTCCAAATTGTGTTTTCTACAGCATCTTCTGCTTCTTTACCCATCTTTACCCATCCCACCCATGCCAGGAAAGCGTGCTTTCCTTTCTGTGGACAGATGTTTGAAGAAATGGTGTTTGGTGCAGACAGCCACAGAGATGACCTTGGAGAAACTATGCAGTGACAGTCACAAAAACAAAAAACATGCTTTTAGCCCAGGAAACAGGAAAACATGAAAAAGAAACTCAAACTGGCTCTGCTGTAACTCCGTAAAGAATGAAAGGGAAGATACAGTCAGGCTTTCAAGATATTGTTACTATAGCCTATAACTATAAAGTTACAGAGTTCCAGTCAAGAGTCTGTTTTCTGACCTGCACTACTTTGAAGAGCTGATATTTCTATTAATAGGCCTTTTACAGTATATGAGTCCCCCTCTGCTGACTCCCTCTTGCTCTCAACTTTTTCCTATTTGGTGCAATCAGTGGACCATTAAAAGAAGAAAAAAACAGTGTTATTATTCTTCCTCTTATTTAAGCTAGAAGGGGACATTGGAAGAACTCTTGTTTTTATCACCTAGTTTAAAAAAGAAGGAAAGAAAAGAAAGCTTACCCTTTCCCTGGTCTAGCAGTTGGCTTGTTAAAAATCCTAGCCTTTCACCATTGCACTGATGAACTACAGCAACTTAAAAAAAAGGTGGTCCACTAGTAAAGTGTGAAACAAAGAAAAACAAGCAAACAGTTTCACCAGTCAAGATCCCTTTAGAAGGAAGCAGGCAGCTCAGAACAAAACAGCCATGAAGGGCAGTGACCAGTAACTGGAGGACCGGAGGTGTTCTTGCTATGGTACATGGTAGACAATTGAGACAATTGTGTAATTACATCATTACACAATTACATAACCACTTGTGCTGGCACAAGTTGAAAAATACTATTTTTGATGCATAGCAAGAAAAGGTAGGAAGAGGTTGCCTTTCCAATGGGCTGGAGGCAGATACAAGATGACGTTGGATGTGTCCGAACTTAAGAAACAGGCCTGTGTTCATGCTGGGACAACCTAGGCCTATGAATCAGCCCTAAGACTGTAGGCCTCTGAGCCATTGGGTAGCATTGCAGAGACTCTCAATTAGCCCAATTTTCCCTTTTGCAATCAAAGATAGAGTTTCAGGCTAATAAGGGGAATTCCAATATAGGCTGTCCCCTCCTGGCATCTTGCCACAACTGTAACTAGTTCTGTCTAAATCAGAAAATCCCAACCTGATAAAGCCCCAAATGGTGGCACAGTAGTGGTTGAGCAGAGGGTGGATCAAAAGGGTGGATCTGATCAATCCAAAGCCATTACCCATGGCCCCAAACCACAGAGAGATTTAGATCAGTAAATGCTGCTTCTGTCAGCCTTCCCAGGTAAACAAACAGAAAACACAACCAGATGAGCTACTTCTACTTTATTGTTAGGCTACATTAACAGCATCTTGCAAGTCTGAAAGTACAAATCTCCTGCTGTCCCTATTTACCACCTAACCAGTTAGGGCAGGTCCTTTCTAAGTTTCTTGCTCGCTACTCAGTTGTGGACTCCTCCCTCTTTTATCAAATCATTCCCTAGGCAGCATCTCTTCCCCCCGTCTTCCAAGGTCATTCTCACATTCCATTACAGCTTCTTTCTAAATCCTGCCATATACGGTACATCTGTTTTGGGACTAGTGGAGAATTCTTATATATGGCTTCTGTCCAAAAATAATCTATAACCATCCTAAATTTTTGGTTTCTTGGGCTAAGATTAAATTCTGGACATAAAATGATGATTTTGTAATTAAAAACTAAAGAAGAATGGCAGAATGATTTCAGTGTATTATAAACATGTGCAAGTGATATGTCACATAATGATTTTCAAGCAGATGTCACTGAGAAAGGAGTGAGCAATCTGGTTTCTGTTGAAAGTTGCATTTTTCCTGTTTTTGGCAACATACTGGAAGTAGTAATGATCTAAGTCAAATATGGGCAGGAATAGACCATTCGTCCCAATATATATATGAATTTTGTTCTCTCCCCCCACCCTAACTCTCCTCTCCTCTCCTCTCCTCTCCTCTCCTCTCTCTCCTCTCTCCTCTCTCCTCTCTTCTCTCTTCTCTTCCTTTTTTTTCTTTTTGGATTATCTATATTTTTCTAGAGTGATTATTGCCTGTTCATTACAGCTTCACTGTGAATCTCAGATGTCACTTTTCCACTGCATATTTTTAAAAGACTGAGATGGCATTTGAGTTTATTGTCTTTACAAAGGTCAGTTGGTAAAACTGTTAGGACCATGCTTCTCTTTGGTGTCATGCAATTCTGTCATTCTTGCAAAGCTGATACATAAATTTAATCATGTTTCTATAAATCAGAACTCCTGGCATACAAAGAAAGAAAAAGCCATGGCACAATGTTTTATAAAGGCAATCAGCATTTTTCGATCTTTAATGCAACCAGCAGGCATTCTTCCCTTGAATGCCTTAATCTCTCAAGTATTCATTCTACTAGACCTGCCTCTATAACTCCAAAGTCACAGGACCCCACTGAAATGGGAGCATTGGAAACAAGAAATGGTAAGCAAAAGAATATTGCAGAACTATTAAAGGCTATTCATAGGAGTATTTTCCAATCCAATAGATACAAGATATCCTGTTGCTAAAACAAATAAGCAGAATAACATGATGTCTGAAAATATTTGTTCCTGAACAGACTCAGAAAACTGTATTTCATAGAATTAGGTCACTTCCTTGAAACTGTCTGTAGCTTGAATCATGTCAACTGGATTTCTATTTTCTAAGTGGAAACGTTTCGCTCCTTATCCAAGGAGCTTCTTCAGTCTGAGCAAAGTTGGTAAGGGAATCCTAAATATGTTTCTAGGTAGCTGTGTGACCTTACACCTGGGGTCATGGTTATATTGAGATGTTATTTTAAGTCCTTTTATTATCTAAAGGAGGATCGTTAAGATCACCATGCTGCTGTTGAGCTTGTGAAATGGTCTTAATCTTCCTAGGCACAGAAGACAGAGCCGGGAGAAAGATGGGAGAAAGATTGTGCCTGAGGCCCCCACCTCTATTCAAGGAAGGATTTTCCAAGTTGGCATAAATGGATTTTATTTATATACAACTTTATATTTATTATATATATATATAAAATATATAAATATATATGTATATATTTATATACAACTTGTATATATTTATATACAACTTGGAAAATCCTTCCTTGAATAGAGGTGGGGGCCTCAGGCACAATCTTTCCCCATCTTCCTCCCTGCTTTGTCTTCTGTGCCTAGGAAGATTAAGACCATTTCACAAGCTCAACAGCAGCATGGTGATCTTAATGATCCTCCTTTAGATAATAAAAGGACTTAAAATAACATCTCAATATAACCATGACCTAGCCCCAGGTGTAAGGTCACACAGCTACCTAGAAACATATTTAGGATTCCCTTACCAACTTTGCTCAGACTGAAGAAGCTCCTTGGATAAGGAGCGAAACGTTTCCACTGAGAAAATAGAAATCCAGTTGACATGATTCAAGCTACAGACAATTCCACCTGGATGACTGAGAACCTTCATAGACATTCCTTGAAACTGGTTTCAAGGGGAATTACATAAGCACTGCAGGGAGAGGATGTGTGTAAGGTAGTACCATGTTACCACAGTAGGGTCAGTTCCATATTAGAAAATGGCTTAGACAAGTTCTTCTTTTCCTATTGCAGGACCACTGCCACTCTGTTGTTGTTCCTGCCCCTTCACTTGCCCTTCTCCTCTCACCAATCTGTACTGTTGCCTAAACAGAAACAGCAAGACAAGAATTGGTTCCTGGGTCATTGCCTTTTTATTGTCCCCACAAGGGTTGGTCAGCCAGTTGGCAACGTGAGAAGACCATCTCAGGCTGCATTCTCCTGTGTGCATAACTCCTACGCCTCTTCCTGCTAGCCATTCTTCTTTGTTAGAGAACAGACCTATATGTACCACATGGCTTTTCCTTCTTTTGGGGAATGGAGGGCATTTTTTGCTTTTTCTTAGGGAAGTAAATATCTTAGGCTGGCTGAGTAACACACTCATTCAGAATAGGCACATAACAAGGAGTGGAAGCAAAAGCGAGTCAAATGAGCCTTGCTGAGATTCAGACTGCTACAAGAATGCCATTTCTTGATTCCAGCCAAGACAGAAGTTTTGACCAATGTTGGTCTAAATCAGTGTTTCTCAACCTGAGCAACTTTAAGATGTGTACGCTTCAACTCCCAGCATGCTGGCTGGGGAATTCTGGGAGTTGAAGTCCATACAGCTTAAAGTAGCTAAGGTTGGGAAGGACTGGTATAAACCACAGTGAAATATTTTTGTTCTTTTTTTTTTTTTTTTTTGAAAGCTGGGTTCTTAACAGAATACTGCTACTTGGATTTATAATCAAATTCTGTAGGGAAGGAGAGAAGAGACATACTGTATATGGTGTATGTTTATGTAAGACCCTGGAATTCTACAGCACCAATCTTATTTGTATGCAAAAGCAACAGGAATGTAGAAATTATTTCTCTACAACAACGTTCTATTTTTTTTTCCTGTGTGTCTATTGACATTGACACAACATGCTCAGTAAAGTCAATACTAATTCACATCCTTTTAAAACTTTCACACAATTTTGTGCCTGTTGAATCCATTATTATCCTGATCAGGCCATTTGAAAGACTGGATTTTCTGTTATTATGTTTAGGAACCAAAAGACTTCTTGGCACTGAAGATGTTGCCTAGCCTGGCAATGAAACGTCTGCAAGAATGCAAGAAAACAACAAGGCTCAGAGAGCACCAAGGACTCCACTTCTTGAATATCTAAAGAGTACATTTAAATGTAAAACAAGGAACCTTCTGTATAATTATCTAATATTTCCTCTTTACTCTGTTTACTTTTCTTTTTTTCCTCCCCTTTTGACTCAATCATTCCATTTAAGACAGTGGTTGATGATAAAATGACATCACGAATAGACATTAGGCATTTTTTTTGCCAAAGTTATGTTATCTTCTTTGTTCTGTTTCTCCTGAAACCTGCAAGAAACTTCATATTCTTCATATTCTTCGCCTGCAAGGAACTTCATATTCTGAGTGTTTTACTCTTCATGTGCAAAATAACAAGCACTGAAAACAATGTGAAATTAATGATGCACTGAGATGTACATTTTCATGCTTCTGTTAACATTTTATATTAGACAAATAAAACATCCATGTTCAGAGGCAGTATATGCCGTGGAATAACAATTGTTGGGAATGAATGCCTTTATATCCTGGATCTGGCTTCCCAAAGGCAAAGTAAGAAACCAGATGCTCATCAGATGCACTTGATCTGATTCTGCAAGGCATGAACAAACAGACCTGGTTCTTACATCACACTAAGGCATTCTATTATTTCTTTATTAATTTGACATATGTTTATCCTTACCTTTTTTCCAAGAGCTCAAGATGCAGGGCTGCAACTGGGGGGGGGGGGGGGCAAGCGGGGCATGTGCCCCGGGCACCGTGCTGGGTGTGTGTGCCAAAATGCCTTTTTCAACGGCCAGCCCTGAGGGAGGCCCATGCTCCTGTCGCCGCCACCACAGCCTGCAAAGAGGCCTGCGCGGGGCATTGCGCAGCTGGGTTTGTCTGCTCCCTGGGGCTGGCCGCGGGCTGCAGGGTGGCCACAGGGCCATGTCCCCCCTGTGCCGCTCTGGACCACCCCGCTTGGGAGCATGGCGGCGGGCAGCTCACTCCGCCCGGCCCGGATGGGCAGACGGGAGCGCAACAGGTCCTTCCCCCGGAGCCGGGGGTGCGAGAGAGATCACAGCCAGGAGCTGGGTGCTTGTCCTGGGGGGAGCCCCACGCTGCTTTGTGGAGGGGAGTCTGTGTTGGGGGTGCAGGGGACAATGACCCTGCGGGGGGGGGGGGCGAAATCCATGTTTGCCCCGGGTGACACAGACCCTAGTTGTGGGCCTGTCAAGATGACTTATGTGCAGATCTTCCATCATTTTTTCCTCCTGAAAAGGAGGTTGAACTAAGATAGAGAATGGCCAATTCAAAATCACCCCATGAATTTCCATGGCTCAGAGTGAACTTGAATTGAGAACTCCTGAGTCCTAACCCAACACCTAAACCACTCTGCTATACTCACTCTAGATTACTGAACAATGTACTACTGATTTGGTTTGTGCAGCATGCTAATTATATATTACATATACATTATTCAAATTTTTGTCTGCTATTACATCATGATTCAAATGTGCCACTTTAACACTATTGGATGGGATCAAAGTTAAGACTAGATTTTAATTCAGTATACAAAGTCTACATTTAAAATTCTACCATCTGCTAAATTGGAGATGGGCAGCTAATAAATTCAAATAAATAAAATAAATAAAAATAAAATAAATCTTCTTGTTCAATATCAAAATCTAACTTCTGGCCAGAGGTACATCTCAACATTAGATACTACATATGTTCCTCCAATGGGATTGTGGGAATATCATCGTTACTCAGCAAATTATGTTAACTGAGAAAACAGCCTGGTCAGTAAGGATTCAAGGGATATTATAGTTAAAGGTCAAGGATTCAGAAAATTAAAATCCGCTTTATGAGAAGGCATAACAGTACTGTGGAACTAGTAACAAAGCCTTACAATCTCTTTTCTTTACTTTTGACATTACGCTGCCAAATATTTTGCCTCGTCTCCCTGTGGTGACCTTTGTATTAATCTAAGATTTCGTCCCAATATTTCTTCTTTACATTTCCCCTTTGATAGTGTGTTATTTCAATTTGTATTTATAACTCTTTTATTTTATATGTAGTCATACATAAAATACTGACGCAGAGGGCCAGATCCTGAGGGCTCATGTATTCTCCAAAACTTTTGCAGGCACCAAATCTTTTTCAAAATTGCTATAAAAATTATAATATTTATAATGACACAACAGGAAATGTATTACATATGTAATCATATTAAATATATGTAATTTTCTCCAGCAAAGCAAATGGTGGACAGGTGAATCATTGTCAGGCCTATTTTATCCAGATTCCTATCTTTTTTTCCCCTTCTCCTTCTCATTTTTCCTAAAAACTTTAGTTTGAATTCAGAGAAACAGAAAGGCAGGATAAAAAACAATCAAACAATAAAATGCAATTTTACTCTCTTTACACTCTGCTTAGCAGAATGCTACCCATGATTACATCTATTTAAGATCAAAAAGCTCTTTTGATTTGGATGCAAACAGTAGAAGGCACTGGCAATAATTTCTTAAAAGTCTGCTATTACTTGAAAATTGTGCAAAGAGCACCGCAAATACAAATAAATAAATGAAGTGAGGTTACTCTGATTCCTGATTCAGTGAAAAGACAATATAAGAACATTAAGTCTTTCCTCAGAACATTCTGTTTTGCAGAGTTAGGAATCATCATCATCATCATCATCATCATCATCATCATCATCTAATATACAATTGAAACCAGAGACTTTTCTTTTGGGACTGATAGATAAATGGTTGGAAAAAAGTCACGGAACTTTGTTTTTATACATAACAACTGCAGTGAGATCATTATATGCATAAAGATGGAAAGATTCGGTACTACCCACAATGGATGGAACTTGCAGAAATGGCCAACCTGACGTCTTTGATTAAAAAAAGACAATATCTATGTTTATTGCTAACTGGAAACCCCTTATAGATTTTTTATATTTTATTTTATAGAGAGCCAGTTTGGTCTAGTGGTTAAGGCAACGGGCTAGAAACCAAGAGACTGAGAGTTCTAGTCCCGCCTTAGGCATGAAAGCCAGCTGGGTGACCTTGGGCCAGTCACTCTCTCTCAGCCCAACTCACCTCACAAGGTTGTTGTTGTGGGGAAAATAGGAGGAGGAAGGAGTAATAGGTATGTTCGCCACCTTGAGTTACTTATAAAAATAATAAAGGCGGGATAGAAAATAAATAAATAAAATAAATAGATTTTTTGCATGAAACAGAAAGATATATACTTATGGTTGTTGTGGGTTTTCCAGGCTGTGTGGCCATGTTCTGGCATTTTTTGTTCCTAACGTTTCGCCAGTAGCTGTGGCTGGCATCTTCAGAGGACAGGAGCACAGCTAGAAGATTCTCTCTGTGCCCAAGTGGAGGGTGTGTGTTCCTGCTGGTGTTTATAGCTGCTGAGAGGTCATTTGCAACAGATTGGGAGAGGGTTTTTCATGGTGATTAGGGGGTGTGGTGCTGTCGTGTGTGGGATTAGCACATCTATTGTGTGAGTTGTTTGTATATTTCTGTGGTTGAGTAGAGTTTGTTGACCTTTTGCAAGCTGTGTTTTTCAGGACTGGCAGCCAGGTTTTGCTGATCTTTAGGCTTTCTTCTTTTTTATTGAAACTGTGTTGGTGTTTATGTATTTCAATGGCTTCTCTGTATAGTCTAACATAGTGGCTGTTGGTGTTGTCCAGTATTTCTGTGTTTTCATATAAGATTTGGTGACCAGTTTGTTTGAGAGCATGTTCAGCTATTGCAGATTTTTCAGGTTGCTGTAGTCTGCAGTGTCTTTCATGTTCTTTTATCCTGGTGTGGATGCTGCATTTTGTGCTCCCAATATATACTTGTCCACAGCTGCAGGGTATGCGGTAAACTCCTGCAGCAGTGAGGGGGTCCCTTTTGTCTTTTGCTGATTTTAACATTTGTTGTATTTTTCTGGTGGGTTTGAAGACTGTTTGGAGGTTATGTTTTTTCATTAGTTTTTCCATGCTGACCTCTCAGCAGCTATAAACACCAGCAGGAACACACACCCCTCCACTTGGGCACAGAGAGAATCTTCTAGCTGTGCTCCTGTCCTCTGAAGGTGCCAGCCACAGCTACTGGCGAAACATTAGGAACAAAAACTGCCAGAACACGGCCACACAGCCTGGAAAACCCACAACAACCATTGGATTCTGGCCATGAAAGCCTTCGACTATACATATATACTTATGCTTTATTGTTTTGATGATTAGACACGATAGATTTAAAAAAAAAATATAGTAAATTTTATTAGGTTTCAAGAGGAGAATAAAAACTACAAAAAAACAAAAAACTACCAAGAAAGAAAAAAAACTAAAAAAGTGCGGAAACACAAGAGAACAATTTTTCAAATTTACAAAAAGATGTGACTTCCGACTTTTAACAGCAAGGATATACAAAAATTTCCATAATCAATCTCTTACTCTATATTAAACCAAAACACCACATTATTTCTATAAGTCATTCCACTTTAACACAGAATAAAAATCACTAAGTACAGTTACTCCTCCCCCTTATATTAAAATAAAGAAAAAAAGTTCATATAAACCTCCTAAACGTCTTTCTCCAAAAGATAAAACATATTTAATTATTCCCTTCCTACCACTATTGTATACATTTCTGTCTACTATAATAAGAATCAAATTAAAAAGCACATAAGTTGTATGCTATTATACTTAATAGTACAATTTTAATTATCCCAATCTTAATAAACCCAAAAAACAAAGCCAATTCAAAACAGTAAATCCAAATCTTTAAACGCAAATAGCATCAATCAAATCCTTAAAGCAAACCAGATGAACATTCTTCAACCCTTATCCCACTTCAAAATAAACCAAAGCAGTTACATATCCCCACAATGTGCACAGAGCTTCTAGTGGGAATTGCGGACTGAACGGTTGTGCCTGCTGGTTCAGCGGGCAGAGCTGACAATGCAGTAACTTTTTTTGGGCTCAGGAAGGTTTTCCTGAAGTAGGCTGACCATATTTCCTTGAGACAAAAACGGGACATTGGGATGGAAAAAACGGGACAGGGGTACCCTCCCCCCGGGTCCACGAGATTGGCTCCTGCCTGCAAACCCACCCCCTATCCACGTGATTGGCTTCCACCTGCAAACTCCACCCCCTAGTCCACGCGATTGGCTCCCGCCTGCAAACTCCGCCCCCGGTCTATGCGATTGGCTCCCACCTGCAAACCCCACCTCCTGGTCCATGCGATTGGCTCCTGCCTGCAAACCCCACCCCCTTCCATGCGATTGGCTCCTGCCAGCAAACCCTGCCCCCGGTCCACCCAATTGGCTCCCGCCTGCAAACCCCGCCCCCCCGGTCCACGTGATTGGCTCCCACCTGCAAACCCCACCCCCCGTTATGCGCAATTGGCTCCCGCCTGCATACCCTGCCCCCCATTATGCGCGATTGGCTCCCGCCTGCAAACCCGCCCCCCCCAGTCCGTGGAAAAATTGTCTTCCATGAAACTGGACCCTCGTGCCAAAAAGTTTGGGTACCCCTGCTTAAACAGATTACTGTTTATATAAAAAGACTTGCGATCACCCACAAGGTCTGGGTCAAGGTTCCCTTTTGCAATAGGGTGAGACTGGAAATATATATATTGACTGTCAAAGGGAACCTTGACCCAGACCTTGCCCTGCTGCCAATTGGTCCTATATTTCTAGTCTTGCCATATTGTCAAAGTTTGACAATATGGCAAGACTAGAAATATAGGACAAGGTCTAACTAAGGCACACTGGAGTTTGATATCCTAAGATGTTATGGACTGCATATTTAGGGTGACCATACGTCCCGTTTTGAATGGGACAGTCCCGTTATTTTAGCATTTTTCAACCGTCCAGTCGTTTTGATCAAAATCTCAATTTTGTCCCTTTTTTAAACCTGGCGGGAAGGAGGACAGGAAAACAGGAAGGAGGACTGGAGCCGGACTTGCCATTGGAGGCAGCCCGGAAGAGGCCCTATCAGCGCGGCAACTGGAAGCCCAGTTGCCACGTGCGAGCCCAGCAGCAGACACAGCACCACAGTCCAGGTTCCTCCCTCCTTACCTGATCCTGAGATTGTCTGCCCAGCAGTGGTGAGGCCAGGAAAAGCAGGCACGGGAAGGTTGTGGAAAGAGGGTGCATGCGTGTGTGTGTGTGTGTGTGTGTGTGTGTGCGCGCACGCGCGATTACTTGCTCAGAGTAATCGCGCGCGCGCACACACACACACACACGCACCCCACACCCTCTTTCTCCAGCCTCCTCATGAACAAATGCACCCGTACCTGTTGCAGGGAGGCTGGAGAAAGAGGGTGTGGGTGTGTGTGTGTGTGTGTGCACGCGCGGCTTACTTGCTCAGCGTAATCGCGCGCACACACACGCACACGCACACGCACCCCACACCCTCTTTCTCCAGCCTCCCTACAACAGGTGCGGGTGCATTTGGTCATGGGGAGGCTGGAGAAAGAGGGTGTGGGGTGCATGTGCGTGTGCGTGCATCTGATCGGGCATGGCCAAGGGAGGAGAGATGTCGGGCCGCCGAGCAGGAGAAGCTGTCTGCGCTCGGCTGCTTCAGCCACACCACTCCGCCCCTTGCTGCCCACTGAAGCTCCCCAGGGTGGCCGCTCCTGCTTCTCCTGCTCGGCGGCCCGACAACTCTCCTCCCTCCGCCAAGCCCGATCAGATGCACACACACACACACACTCACAGGACAGACTGCCCTGGCAGGAGCTGGCCGTGCTGGGGGGCTTCAGCGGGTGGTGAGGGGCGGAGTGGTGTGGCTGAAGCCTCCCAGCATGACCGGCTCCTGCCGAGGGCAGTCTGTCCTGTGAGTGTGTGAGTGTGTGTATGTGCATCTGATCGGGCTTGGCCGAGCAGGAGAAGCAGGAGCCGGCCACCCTGGGGAGCTTCAGCGGGCAGCAAGGGGCGGAGTGGTGTGGCTGAAGCAGCCGAGCGGCTCCTCCTGCTTCTCCTGCTCTGTGGCGGTGGCAGCAGCAGCGACTCTCCTCCCTCCCTTGGCCAAGCCCGAGGGGGATGGGGCAGTGGTGGGCCTCCATCCCCTCCATCCCCACCCCTTGTTCCCCGGCCGATGACGGTGCTGTGTGCACAGTGTTTGTACTCCGGCCTCCCCCAAACACACCAGCTCTGCCGCACCATTTACTGCTAGAATAAAAAAAAACTTTAAAAATCGGAAAAAAAATTAAAATCCGAGCCAATCACGCTGATGGGGGCGGGGTTTGCAGGTGGGAGCCAATCGTGTGGGGCAGGGGTGGGGTTTGCAGGTGGGAGCCAATTGCGTGGACTGGGGGGCGGGGTTTGGAGGCCGGCATGGTGGCATAAGACCCTGTCCCGTTTTGCCATCCCAAAAGTCCCGTTTTTGTCTGAAGGAAATATGGTCAGCCTATGCATATTTCATCAGCTGCGTCTATTCAGGCGGGAAGGGGCGCCCAGCCTACCGTGGCTCCAACGGTAGACTGTGCCTGTCCAGAGGGGTTCTCCCGCCAGCACCAGCTCCAGCACCGCAGACGCGAACATCGCCTCCCCCGCACCTGTTCCGAAGGGACAGAACAGGATGTAGCCGGCCCCACCACCATCCTACGTACCTCCAGCGAGGGCTGGCATCACCAGCAGCAGCAGCTCCAGGAGGCGGAGGCAGCTCCGTACCCGAAGGGGCTGCATCCCACCGCGTAGCTCGGCGGTGCCCCGGCCAACCAGTTCCCTGGCTTGCTCTGGCTGGGAGGGCTCCTCCTGCCCAGCGTGGACAGGTGGTGAGAGCACTCTCCTCCCATCCCGGGGCCCGCTGCTGCTACCGGGGTGGAGGAGCTCAGAGCGCCACGCCGGGAGGCTTCCTGCCATGCCTCGCTCAGTCCTCCCAGGGACCCGGGACAGCTCGGCTCAGCAGTGCTGCTGAAAGAGGAACTTCTCCGCCTGGCCAGAAGTTTGGAAAGGGTGTGTGAGCGCACGTAAGCTAGGCTGGCTGCCGGGGCGGAGGGACTGGGGGCCGTGAGGCTCGGCTCGGCTGCAAGAGCGGTGGCGAGGTGAGGCGGCAAGACTGGAGCGCACGAATCAGGCAAAAGCAGCGGAGAGCCCAGCGGATTCCAGGGGGGAAGGCTGAGTGGGAGTTTGGACGCCGGCTTCTTGGCAGCGAGGCAAGGCTTGGCAGTGGAACTCCCGGCAGAGAGGCAGGGAGGGGATTCAGGGACCGGATCTTTGGTCAGGAGGCAAGGCTCAGGGTCAGGACTCACCACTGCAGGGCTTCGGAGCATGCGGCACTGACAGGATCAGGTAAGGAGGCAGGAATGGGGTGGACTGTGGTGCTAGTTCTGGCGATGGGCTTGCACATGGCGAAACAACTGGGCTTCCAGGGCAGCGTAGAAGACTGGTGCAGACGGGTGTCTCCGGCAGCGCATGTTGGCTGCGCTGCCCCTTTTATTATTCGCATTTCGTGCCGTTTCTGCGTCTTGGCCAATCGGGCCTTGCACTGCTCGGCCCGCCTCTCCACCCTCCTTTGCTGCGCGCTGATAGGCAGGAGGGCTTCATTTTCCAGGCTGTCTCCCAAAACGGGACAATACTGAGATTTTTGTCAAAAAGACGGTACGGTTCAAAAATGCTAAAATAACGGGACTGTCCCGTTCAAAACGGGACATATGGTCACCCTATCCTGAAGCCCAGAAATGTTCTCCGGGTCAAGGACAAAGATCATTGCAGCCAAAAGATCACAAACAGCGTTTCGCGTTGAACTGGTAAGAGCCAGCTTGGAGGCGGGGACTTCATCACTTTCCAAGCTGTGCTGTAGCCTTAAAGGGACACTAAGACTGGCCACCCTATTTCTAAATCACCAATTTGTATTTTTTTGTTTTAGTATATGTACCCCAAGGGAGGCTTTCTACAGTGAGGAGAAGCTGGTTCTCTTGATGCTTAATGTTATTTTTGGGATTACTTTTTTTAAAAAAAAATATTTTAAGTTTTGGATTTTGTTTTCCTTCCAAAGGAAATTGCAAAGATTGAAAGTAAACAATTGTCTTCCTGTTATTCTTTTTGTATTAAATTTGAAGATATTCGCATTTTCCTACCCATTGAATCGGTTGATTTGAACCTTCAGCTTTCTGTTTTCACTTTCCCTTGAGAACTGTCTGCTATCTCACTCTCACTTTATGCAAACACACTTTGGAACTATTCCATATCTTTGACTTTCGCTGGTTAAGCTCCTAGGGGGTGCCATAATCTACTGCCTGAGACATGGAGGATTTCAAACAGATTCTTTTTGACTTTCACCAGGATTTTAAACAGATTTCTTCTGACTTCTATCAAGCTTTTATGCAAGATATCCAGGACATTATGGAAAATATGAGATCTAAAATGTGCCATCAGGTTGGGGATGTGGTGGATGAAATTGAGGAATTTAAGAGCGATAGAAAGGCTTTTTTAAAGACTAATATTGGGATTTTTATCGAGATGCTGTATGAAGATTGGATAATGGAGAAATCTAAGGGAGAGAGTGATCTGCAAGCCATAAGTAAAATCGATCTCCTGATGGAATGCCATGAAAAGAACCTGGAATCTTTGAGGGGGGCAGTTGGGCTGTTTGATTCTTTCAAGAGGAAAGCTCAGATTATATATATAAAAAAGAGTTATTTTGTAACCATAGAGCAAGAGATAAATCTATAATTGTACTCATAACTGCTGTAAAGAAAATCAGGAGCTACTTCTTTGTATTTTCTTTCTCATTTGTATTTACTTTTGCACTTTTAGCTCTTTCTTTGATCTCCTTTTTCTTTTTCTCTCTCTTTTACTTTATATTAGTTTTGATTAGTTTTTAAGCTTCTTTTTTAAAAGTTTTAATAAAATTATATTTAGAAATCATCATCATCATCATCATCATCATCAATTCATACAATAGTTCTGAATCCTGGATACTGTAATGAGTTTCCCAATCTGCATACATTCCAGCTTTAGATTCAGGGCAGCCTTTGTCAATGAACATGATGTGAGAAAAATCAAACAGCTAAACCAAGCAAAGGTGAATTTAGTTCATTCTGCCATCAGTTTCTAACTTTCTAAACAGTAGTATCGGCTGCTCTTTTACATTCACACTCCATACTGGACAACAGCTTTAGCCCATCCATCAGAATTTCCAAGGGGTGACTGCATATCTTCATATAGGGAGGGAGGGAGAAGAAAATCAATTAAAGTTGAGTTATTAATGTGAAATCATTCTACTTTTGCTGAGATGAACAGAAAGGAATAGCATAGTGTTGGGCCACTGCTTGCTTCCTAGTCAGACTGGACTGGATCAAGATGAAGCACTGAGATTGAATAAACTCATTTTGTGGATAAAATTTCCAAGGTCAATATGGTAATTTGAAATATTGGAAATAACTTCTCATGACTAATAAATCCACTCCTTCTCAGCCACATTCCTATTGAGGCATTTCACTGTGTCAGTGCCAGAATTAATGGCTGGTAGCAAGAGAAAGTGAAAAATCAAGAGCACAGGTAGGGCAGTGGCAACAATGAGATTCTTGAAATTCTGTAACCTACAATGAGGTTGGCAACCATTAGTTGGGAGAAAACAGTGGAGCATTACAGTAGTAACAGCAGGGCCTAAACTCCCAAGAATGAACCTAATCCAAGGACAAGGGGAGCCTCTTTGTTCCCTTCTATGTCTCTCTACATTATGGTCACATCCCTAACAGCAGAACATGAACAGGGAAGCAAGATTCACATGGAGTTTAATTAATCAGATTTAATGCCAAGAAATAAGATGGTAGGATATGGAATTTTGGAAACCAAATAAGCATTCCCAATTTATTCACATTTATGAGTGAATTTATTAAGGTTGAGTCTCTGGGAGTTATCTGAACTCTTTCAGAGGATTAAAACTGAAGAGCTAACTGCCCCTTTCCAGAAAAGTCTGACACTTGAATAGCCATCTGTTCTATGTTGAAGATGTTTTAAAATACTCTTTTTCTGAGCTTCAATGAATTCTCTTACGATCTTCTTAATTCATTCACCATTTATTTCCTCTCAGAAGTGTCTGTGTGTGTATATGTATTTTTGTGTGTGTGTGTATCTACCTATCTACCTATCTATTTATCTCCAGTAGCAGAAACATCCGTCATGGTCTCCCTAGCTTGCAAGATTGGCAGGTTATTTCCTCCTGGATGCCAGATTAGAGTTTAATGTCATCCTTTCCTGAATACAGCCTGCTGACTTTGCTGAGCTCCAAACTTATTCAAGCAATCCAGTAGACCAGAAGAGATGTTCAACACTCAAGGTTAACTCATATATTTTGCAGAAGCAAATCTGGATTTATTTTAAAGTGTATATTCAATAGAAGGTGATGCCCCTATTTGCAACGTGCACTGTTAGCATTCACACTTTACATTTGTACGTTTATGGTTAACATCTTAAGTGGCTCTCACATTTATATCCATATAGAGCAAAATCTGGCCCTGCTAAAACTCAACTATTTATAAAAATGTTGCCATATATTGTTGAACTTACAGGTTGAAATCTTCACCTTGTTGCATGCATTTAAACCCATCTTTGTTTCTCACATACACACACTTTATCCCTTCAGCATAAAATGTTATTTCGTCATAGTTTGCACATTTTCATTTACAATTTTTCAATATAGTGGGAGAAATACTCTAGATTATTATGGATATGAATGTATGAATGGAGTTCTCCTTTCTGAGAGTCAAATGGATTATGAGTAAAGCAGGCAAGTACTAGCTAAGCCAAATGCATGGCTGGGCGGGGGGGGGGGGCGTTGGTTCTGAGGGGCAACCTCATGGACACTTTGGCTCTGTGTTTCTCGATCCTGAAGGGGCAGTTGAAATACCAGATTTAGCTACCTTTCTGCTTGCCTCATCTGCCCTCCACAAAGCTGTAGGCAGAGATGTTTCTCATGATCTTCTACTGGTTTAAAAAAGGTAAAAGGTAAAGGTTCCCCCTGCACATTTGTGCAGTTGTGTCCGACTCTAGGGGCCGGCGCTCATCTCCGTTTGTTAGCCGAAGGGCCAGCATTGTCCAAAGATGCTTCCACGGTCATGTGGCCGGCATGACAGACGCGGAACGCTGTTACCTTCCCACCGAAGTGGTACCTATTAATCTACTTGCGTTTGCATGCTTTCAAATTGCTAGCTTGGCAAGAGCTGGGGCTAGTGCGGGAGCTCACTTGGTCATGCGGGACTAGGGATTCAAACCTCTGAACTTGCGATCTTCCGATCGGCAAGCCTGGCATCTTACCCGCTGAGCCACCCCGCCCCTAAACCATGCTGGTTTAGGTGAGGGAAAGTGAGGAGAAAATGACCTGCTGGGACATTTCTGAGGCAAATACCTTTGCAGGTTCTGAAATGGGTAGCAAGATGTTCCCATTTTGGAAAGAACCATAATGGCCCCATCCAGGGGATTACTAATCCCTGAAATTTGAAGGAAATTAAACACAATTACTTTTCCCTCCAATCTATGCAATTTCTTTAGAAAGCAAGGAAAGCAAATCTATTTAAGTCTATTTCTCCTGGATATTAATAGCATCTCCCTTGACAGATAGCTTAAATTACAGCTACATAAACTCTCATAGTTAAAAGAAAGAAAATAGATGATGTTTCTTTAAACCATGCTTTAAAACAAGTGGGGAGCTAGTGTCCCTCAGAAATTACTTAACTCTTCCTCACAGCCATGTTAATGTGCATTCCTCCAGTCAGTAGAAAACTCAGCCCTGACACTTGAGTTTTAATTCGGCTGAGCAATGAACCTAGTGAATGATACTGTGCTAAGCTAACAGTTTTATTCCAGGGCAGATTAAGGAAAGTAATTGGTGGGTTCTCTGGCTTCATTTCCCCTTCCACTGGGCTTCATTTGCTGGGAGGAGAAACAACCACAATTGTTTCTTCTTAACATGTGCTGCGGCAGGGTTGGGCAAATATAGCAGGTCGCTGGGACAAAGTTTTAGCAGTTCTTCATGTTGCCTAATGGGTCACTGGTGTAGATTTTGTTTGTTTAAGAAAGGGCTTGTTTAAACAGGGATCTACTTTTCTGGAAGAACACTAAACCTGTGCCCCCAAAATTGCTGATGCTAATTTGCACATGCAACAGAGAATTTCTTCCCGGGCCAACCCATGCCGAGGGAATGGCAGTACTGGCAATTAATGGCCATAATGAGCAGACCCATGAAGCACCCAAAATGGTGCAGAAGCAGATAAAATGGCACCTTCTCCTCCATGCAATAAAAACCATGTGGCTAGATGAAAGCCCTTTTTGGCAGATGCAGCAGAAAACCTGTAATGCCCTTATTTGTGAAACAACTAACAACACTCAGCTGGCAGATCCTGGCCCTTTTTCCTGGTTTAAATCAACCTTCTGTGCAATACATGACTAGCGTACAAAGGAACCACAATTAGGAAGGCAAGAACACATAAAAGCCCCAGTTAATAAATTAACTTTAACAAACACATACATATCCACGGCAAGTTTTGTACTTTAAGAATATAACCAGCTACAAAATAAGGAGATAGTTATTGCTAATTAGGTAGTGAGCTCATAAGTTTTAGAACAATAATACCTGTAAATACACAGTATTAACTGAGATTTACTTCAGAGTGGATGTGTTTTGTTGTTGTTGTTCAGTCGTTTAGTCGTGTCCGACTCTTCGTGACCTCATGGACCATAGCACGCCAGGCCTTCCTGTCCTCCACTGTCTCTCGGAGTTTACTCAAATTCATGTTCATTACATCGGTGATGCTATCTAACCATCTCATCCTCTGCCGTCCCCTTCTCCTTTTGCCCTCAGTCTTTCCCAGCATCAGGGTCTTTTCCAGTGAGTCCTCTCTTCTCATTAGGTGGCCAAAGTATTTGAGCTTCAGCTTCAGCATCTGTCCTTCCAATGAGCAGTCAGGGTTGATTTCCTTCAGGATTGACTGGTTTGACCTCCTTGCAGTCCAAGGGACTCTCAAGAGTCTTCTCCAGCACCACAGCTCGAAAGCATCAATTCTTCGGCGCTCAGCCTTCCTTATGGTCCAACTCTCACAGCCATACATTGCTACTGGAAAAACCATAGCTTTAACTATACGGACCTTTGTCGGCAAGGTGATGTCTCTGCTTTTTAATATGCTGTCTAGGTTTGCCATAGCTTTCCTTCCAAGGAGCAAGCGTCTTTTAATTTCATGGCTGCAGTCACCGTCTGCGGTGATGTTGGAGCCCAAGAAAATGAAATCTGTCACTGCTTCCATTTCTTCCCCTTCTATTTGCCAGGAAGTGATGGGACCAGATGCCATGATCTGGGTTTTTTTAATGTTGAGTTTCAAGCCAGCTTTTGCACTCTCCTCTTTCACCCTCATCAAGAGGCTCTTTAGTTCCTCTTCACTTTCTGCCATTAGGGTGGTATCGTCTGCATATCTGAGGTTGTTGATATTTTTCCCGGCAATCTTAACTCCGGCTTGTGATTCATCCAGCCCGGCATTTCTCATGATGTACTCTGCATATAAGTTAAATAAGCAGGGTGATAATATACAGCCTTGTCGTACTCCTTTCCCAATTTTGAACCAGTCGGTTGTTCCATGTCCGGTTCTAACTGTTGCTTCTTGACCCACATACAGGTTTCTCAGGAGACAGGTAAGGTGGTCTGGTACTCCCATCTCTTTAAGAATTTGCCACAGTTTGTTGTGATCCACACAATCAAAGGCTTTAGCGTAGTCAATGAAGCAGAAGTAGATGTTTTTCTGGAACTCTCTTGCTTTTTCCATGATCCAGCGAATGTTGGCAATCTGATCTCTAGTTCCTCTGCCTCTTCGAAACCCAGCTTGCACTTCTGGTAGTTCTCGGTTCACATGCTGCTGAAGCCTAGCTTGTAGGATTTTGAGCATAACCTTGCTGGCATGTGAAATGAGTGCAATTGTACGGTAGTTTGAACATTCTTTGGCATTGCCTTTCTTTGGAATTGGAACGTAAACTGACCTTTTCCAATCCTGTGGCCACTGTTGAGTTTTTCAAATTTGTTGGCATATTGAGTGCAGCACTTTAACAGCATCATCTTTTAGGATTTTAAATAGCTCAGCTGGGATACTGTCTTCTCCGCTAGCTTTGTTGTTAGTAATGCTTCCTAAGGCCCACTTGACTTCACTCTCTAGGATGTCCGGCTCAAGGTCAGTGACCACACCATCGTATTTATTTGTGTTTAGGATTGTGTTTAGGATTGTGCTATAAATGTCCTTAGGAAAAATGTATGCGTGTATATATGTATTTTGCTAGGACTATACCAGTAGTCCTCGACTTACGACCACAATTGGGACCAGAATTCCAATTGTAAGTTGTTGTGGTTGTAAGTCGAGTCACCACGTGACCGGACCCGATTTTATGACCATTTTTACGGCGGTCATTAAGCGAATCCAGCTTCCCCGATGGGTGTTTTTTGCCAAAAAATGTCGCAAAATGCAATCATGTGACCGCAGGATGCTGCAACTGGTCATAAATGTGAGCCGGTTGCCAAGGACCCAAAATGCAATCATGTGACTGCGGGGGGTGTGGTGCAATGTTTCGTGAAGTACTTTACAGGCCTTAAACACCCATTCTGAGGCCGTTGTAACTTTGGACCATCATTAGAAGAGTTTATCTTTGGTACAACAATGCACCAAATACTCTGATTAGCCTTTTTTTTCTGTTGTTAAAATAACTCCTTACTTCCATAGTATTATTATATAAAATCAGTATTATAAAACCACATACTTTTTAATTGCTACATCATGGAAATAACGAGATGGATGATTGGGTGATTACATGAACTTTTTATCATCTATTCATTCTCCCTAAATGTGTGTTAATTATTTGGTCTATTTAGACAACATTAGGAAATTCAAAGGAGCCATCAAGCATTCAGTGTCATTTGCCAGGATATACTTTCACATGGAAATTTCCCCTACATTTTAAAATTTAAAATGTTACATTAAAATGTTACATTCCCGATAAGCCCCTGTACAACAACACACAAGGAAGATTTCACAGGCTCCTAAGTTGGTTCTCTTACCCAGGTGTTGGTAGCAGATGAGAGATTGAGCCAGAGGCCCCTGCTTTGTGGAGTGCCTCAGAGCTGTACCCTTGTGCCACTCCTCTCTAACATCTGCTGGGCAGGGACATCTGCCAGCATGGGAAGCAGTATCATCAGTATGCTGGTGATACCCAGTAATACACCTCCACCCTGGGCCGACCAAGCAACACTGCCAAGGTCCTTTCCTGGTGCCTCAAGACTGAGGGTCTGGATGGGGGAGAAGAGGCTTTGGCTCAACTCTGGCAAGACTGAGTGGCTGCGGGTTTTAAGGCCCCACGTCTGGAGATTTTCCATCTCTAATTCTGCCTGGGGATGCACTTCCTCAATCAGAATCGGTATGCAACTTGGGGGTCCTCCTGGACTCACGGCTCCTGCTCAAAGAGCAGATGGCAGCTATTGCTAGGGCAGCCTTTGCACAGGTTTGGCTTGTGCACCAATTGTGCCCATTGCTGGACAGGGAAGCCTCGCTCACAGTGACTGATGCCTCAATCACCTCCCATTTGGATTACTGTAATGTTCTACCTGGCATCTACTTGGGGCCTCTTCTACACTGAAGAGCACTTGGACCAAAATGCAGTGGCATGGGCAGTTTTTGGTATCTCTCTCTTCACCCATATAACACTGGTGCTCCGTCAGCTGCACTGGCTTTCAGTAGGCTTCCAGGTACGATTGAAGGTGCTGGTTGTCACCTATAAAGCCCTTCATGGCATAGGGCCAAGCTATTTGTGGAACTGCCTTTCTCCCATTTTTTTTTTTTTTTTTTGCTCACCCCACCATATCTAGAAGAGAGGACATGCTTTGGGTCCCTTCCAACAAACAATGTGATCTTGTTGGACCCAGGAGTCATGCCTTCTCTTTGGCAGCGCCTGCCTTGTGGAACAGCATCCCCCTGGAGACCCAGATGGCCCAGACCCTACTAGCCTTTTGTAAGACTCTGAAGTCCTAGCTGCTTCCCAAGGCATCTGGGTCAGGTTAAGCAAGCTCTGTTGTGGATGGGATTTTAGGGCTGAAACCTATCATTTGCCTTGGACATTATGGTTTATTGTTTCTAATCGTTGGGGTTTTTTTCAATATTTATCTGCCACCCAGAGTCACTTCTGTGAGATGGGCAGCCATATAAATTATCTAAATAAATAAATAATGGTCCTCCTATTGGAGATCCTTAAACAAATTCAAAGGGCATTTTCTTATCTTTTTTTCTACTTTTAACATCCAGTTACTTCAGTTTGTCTTTACAATACATTTCAAACTTTTAGCTATCTTATGAGCCTTCCCTTAATTGTAATGAAGCCAGCATTCAAAACAGCATCTAACAGCAGTACATATACTGTACGTGCTGTGTCTAAGATTTCAACCTGGCCTCTATTTAGAAAGCAAGGAGAAAAAATCGCTCTGATTTGCAATTATTTATATTCACTACCACCCATCTTCCCTTTTGCATCCCTTGGAACAGAAGAGTAAAAAGGACCTGAGATTGGTTACAGTTTTAAGTTACCTACTTATTTCCCAAGCTGTTTTTTAAGCTATTTACATACATACATAGCCAGTATCCCATCTTTGCTGTCAAATAAGGAGATTCACTGCATATCACTGTTAAATATCAAATCACAGTAAGTTAGAAGACTATGTTAAGAAAGGAGAACACTGGATAAAATGTGCAGTCACATTATGTATTGTTCCACAGAGGGACATCGAGAAGTGCTGCTGACTCATATGCTCTCAAGATTTTCCAGGTATCAAGATATTGTTGGGAATTGTCAAAACATTGAACTGCTGTGAAATGATGTTCAAATAATAAAATCAACCCTACTATGCAGTTATTATTCATACACACACTATAATTAGTAAACTGCATAGACATTCTGCTACAGGATTGGTCATACCTCAAAGCATCATGATGTACACTTAAATATAGAAGACATCAATATTTTCTGTGGAAACTGCCCAGAACTACTCTCAATAACATTTGAAAAGTCTGTTTGCTTCATTCTCTTCAGTTCTGTATCAACAGTCCAGGCTTGGAAATCATATTTCAATGAAATGTAACTAGGAATTGGCCTATATGATATGCATGCGGCAGGCTGGCAAAAATAATTGTTGGCTATACTGTATCTATAGAAGATGGGAGAGCAATATAATGTAACAGAGTATCAAAAACTTTCTACAGTTTGGAAGCTTTCAAGAATCCCTAGGTTGACCAGATCATCATTTGAAAACTAGTATCTGTTATTTAGGGGCGTGGTGGCTCAGTGGGTAAGACGCCAGGCTTGTCGATCGGAAGATTGCAAGTTCGGAGGTTCGAATCCCTAGCCCTGCGTGCGGAGTGAGCTCCCGCACTAGCTCCAGCTCTTGCCAACCTAGCAATTCGAAAGCATGCAAATGCAAGTAGATTAATAGGTACCACTTCGGTGGGTAGGTAACAGCGTTCCGCGCGTGTCATGAGGCCACATGACCTTGGAAGCGTCTTCGGACAACGCTGGCTCTTTTGCTAACAAACGGAGATGAGCACCGGCCCCTAGAGTCGGACACAACTGCACAAATGTGCGGGGGGAACCTTTACCTTTACCTTACTGCTTTCAAGGCAATTATTATAATTGGGTAAGAGGTAGTACAGACATTTTATAAATAAAATAAATATCTAACTTTGTTTTGAGGAAACAATACACTTTTAAGATTGTTAGAGTGAGGTAAAGTGATTCCTTCCTGAGATATATTGTATATATATATTATTGTATGTATGTATGTATGTATGTATGTATGTATGTATGTATGTATATATATATATATATATATATATATATATATATTGTGTGTGTGTGTGTGTGTATGTATGTATGTATGTGTGTGTGTGTGTGTGTGTGTGTGTATATATATATTGTGGCTCAGCAGGTAATATGCCAGGCTTGTTGATCGGAAGATCGCAAGTTTGGAGGTTCGAATCCCTAGCCCTGCGTGTGGAGTGAGCTCCCGCACTAGCTCCAGCTCTTGCCAACCTAGCAATTCGAAAGCATGCAAATGCAAGTAGATTAATAGGTACCACTTCGGTGGGAAGGTAACAGCGTTTCGTGTGTGTCATGCCGGACACATGACCACGGAAGCATCTTCGGATAGCGCTGGCTCTTTGGCTAACAAATGGAGATGAGCACCGGCCCCTAGAGTCGGAAACGACTGCACAAATGTGCGGGGGGTACCTTTACCTTTACCTTTTTATCTGTTATTTAGTCTTCTCTCTTATAAGTCCCACTTGTTCTATTGCAAAAATGATTCAATTTCAAGTATGCAAATAGTCCTCATGTTGCTGCTTATGTCAAGTTTTAGATTTTAGATTTTGACTACATTGTTAAAAAGAATGAAGTGGCTATATTAGAATAATTTGAAGGGATTTGGAAACCATTCATCCCGATTTGGGTGGATAGTAAGGTGCTTCTCATCTGAAGCAGCAAAATGTCTACATACATTTTAGCACTGAGATATTTGGACATTCTGTGTGTGTATATTTCCATTCAATCGTGTCCGACTCTCGGAGACTGCCTGGACAAGTCCCTGCAGTTTTCTTGGCAAGATTTTCAGAAGTGGTTTGCCATTGCCTCCTTCCTAGGGCTGAGAGAGAGTGACTGGCCCAAGGTCACCCAGCTGGCTTTCATGCCTAAGGCAGGACTAGAACTCATGGTCTCCCGGTTCCTAGCCCGGTGCCTTAACCACTACACCAAACTAAGAATGAAAATTAAAGGTATTATTTAGCAGTATCACATCAGCTATTTAGTTAAGGACTGATATTCTCTCTATATATTGTTATGAATTTAAGAAAATTAAACATGACTAAAGGCACAATTTCCAGATTACAGTGCAAGCCTATACACATCTGTTCAGTAACGTGTAACTTCCAGAAGGGTTCATGGCAACTCTATCATATCTACTTGTAATCCTTAGTATAATGGCTATATACTGAGCTAAGTGAGTTATTGAACACGTCCTACTGAACTATTGAACAGATATCTGAGTAAACACATAGGAGGTGTTTTTAACAAGATTGTTACCTAAAACTACAACAAAAAAGTGGGTAGTTCCTTAAAAAGTAACAGTTTATTGGGCTTTTATGAACTAGAATCCATTATATAGTTGTGTCAGATTACAACCAAATAAATAAAGTTCAAATTAACTAAAAAGCAGAAAAAAATACAACATTTGCACATAAAACTTTAACCTCTTATGATGTTAAAGGAACCTTGCTACACCTATATATCTAAAGTTTGTGCAATTTCCAAGCTTTTTCTATCTCTTTTATTGAACTCATATCAAGTAACAAGCATTGCCTCCTGCTATATCTACCCATATAAAACATTTTGTATGTACACACTTCTAGTATACTGCTTCAAGGCAGCTTTTTGCAATTAAGATAATTATTGAAGACAGTAATATTTCATACAACTATGGTCAAACACAAATACAATCAGGAGATAAGCAAAGGTACCAGATTATAAATTATTTTTTTAAATTAAAATGTTCTTTTAACCATCTGGCAGAAGACAGGGAGACCGAGGGCCAGCAAATATCAGCTGACCAAAAGAAAAAGAAATCCTGTGAACAGACCTTTTCTCATGTCTCCATCATTTGAACCTCTACCCCAGATCTTAGGACATCAGTGGTCTGGTAATCAGAGTAGGAGGAACCACTCCTTAAGATATAATGGACTCAGCATCTTACCATCAGCCTTTGAATTGCACAAAAAACATATTTAAGATGTGAAAGGGTTTTTATTTTAGCAAAATTATTGCTAGATGATCTCCAGTCTGGAGATGCATGCTCAAAATGCTTTACTTGTATGTTGTTAAAGAGATCTTAGTCCATTTTTGGTACAGCCAGCAATTAAAAGAGTCCAACCTTTTAGCCATACCATACAAGGCAAGAGCTGTAGAATTAATTCCATGCAGTAAATAATTTTGTAGCACATCTTATTGCCCTGTAATTTTATAGCTCCAAGTTTATTGGATACATAATTGGCAGATGTGTGTTGTCATTAAAGAGCTTTTAGGAGATGCTGCAATAAAGGTACTTGGCAGACAATAAAATGGAAACTAAAGCCCTTTGTTTACTATCACATAACCAACAACAGATGCATTGCCTTTTATAAGCAGTACTTGCAAAGGAGATAATGAAGAACAGTTGGTGCCAAGGTTAAGCAAGGGGGAGAGCAAGAATCCTTTCTACAATAGGGATGGGGAACCTAGATATTGCTGAACTACAATTCCCTGTATTCTTCACCATTAGGCTATTGGCAGGAAATATAATTTAGATATATTTGAAGAGAGACAGGTTCCCAACCCCATGACAGAGTCTAGAAAACTGGGTATTTTACTTCTAATTTAAAATTTGTTGTAGAAATCCACTGCACCAAATAAACTGAAGAATGAGCTGGCAAACTATAGGGGGGAAGAGTCATGTTTAGTCTATGGCAGCAAATAGATACAGTCTGGTAGAACTTTATACCCCAGCAATGTTGGTAGTCTTAAAGGTACATATTCTTTGTATATTCTGATTAATTATCAAAGTCCTAACAGATTTATCTATTAGTCAACTTATGGTTATATTGATGATATTATTGCCATAATGTCATGTGTTTACTCAACTATGTAGGAGCATATCAGATGACTCAACAGATGGACAACTGACCTAGAAAAGCCATGCTTTTAGGTGACCTAGAGAGACAACAAATGGGAAAATTTAGGTCATGCCATGGAAATAAGGCTTTAAAAGAAATTATTTTGGCACATGCTATATTGGCTGGAACTGCTGCCCTACATGTTTGACTGCCATGCCCCATCTGCAATAGCATAAATTCCTCCTCAGAGAGGAAAAAAAAACACAGTGGTATTAGTGCAGCTTGGAATGACAATGCTAAAAAGACAAAACCCTTCAGAAAAGGAAGCAAAGGCCCCTCTCATATATAGAGCTTCTACAAATTTGGGCTATGGCAAAGTATCGTCATCCTAATAAAAACATGTGCACAAGGGTGCCTGTCTACCAAGAAACAAGCAAAATGCAGTAATAAATATATAAAACCAGTTGATTTTTGTGGGGTTTCTTGAACCTCAACATAGCACTCAAACACTTGCCAGATGTTCACATTAGTTTATTTAGTATACAGCTTCTCAAACATATTCTTAAACTGACTTGCAGTAGAGTTTTTCCTGTTATAAAAATGATACCCTAATTCCCTGAGAGTACCACTTAACAGAAGACAGAAGTTCCAGACAGAGGTGAATACAAGAAGCCTGGGTTTAATATTTTTGTAAGTACTATCCATCTCCTGCATAGATAATATTTGTAGGGCTACTGCAACTAGTCTACAAAAATCCACATGTACACTAGATGGCAGCAAAGACGTACATAAAATTCAAATTCTTTGCAGCCATCTAGTGCAGAGCTTTCCAAACTGTGTGTCGTGACACATTAGTGTGTTGGCTGCAGTGTCTGGGTGTGTCACGGCTGCTGCTGCCTCAGAGCCCTGCCAGGATTCCGCGCAGGTCCTAGCGCCTGCCTTGTGCCTGGCTGCCTCCAAACCTGCTGTGATTCCGCGCAGGTCCTAGTGCCTGCCTTGTGCCCTGCTGTAAGAGTGTGTCGCAAAATGATGCATGTCTAAAAAGTGTGTCACCAACATGAAAAGTTTGGAAAGCTCTGATCTAGTGATTGTCTGGAGTTTTACAGCCCAGGTCTGGTAGCCCTATTTTGGAGGAACTGTGAGAATAGAGGAAAACCTTGAAAGCCACCTAAGCAAAAGGAATTAAGAAGAAAGCTCATGCAAAATTAAGAATCAATACATGTTAATAGTTGGCTTTTAAATTATATCTAGATAACTGAAGTATTTTAATGCATGTTTAAAAAATAATGGTATCCCCATTTGATTTCTGTTTCTCAAAAGCTCTGTTTAATAAGAAAAGTCAAAAATGAATACAGATGCAGCATTTTTTCCCCTGTGCACATGAAGGCTATTATAATGGAGAGTAAAATGGAATGGATTTATGAGATAAGGTGTTCAACAGTGTAACTATGATGAATTCTAAAGGACATTTGGGGATTTTCCCAGTGACCTGGCTGGCAGTTCTACCTAATTTCTGTTTTGACAGTTGCAGTTGGAAGATGACCAGAGGGCAGGATGTGATTGTCCCTGATCAGCTTCTGTCAGCTGATCCTAGGTTCTTCCAGAAGAGCTCTGGAAGATAAAGTATCAGAAAAGATGCTTTGACCTCTATTGGAGGAAGACAAAAAGTGAACTTGACCAAGCAAGGGTATGAACTCTTGTTTGAGCCTATATTTTGGCAGTATCATCCTGGGTGACTTGCAAGGAGTAGAGGTTACTGTTCTGCAAATCTGTGGGGATTTGGATGTAGGAATCTTGTTGTTGGTTCTCTTTGGGAATAGGTGTCAGAACCAGACAAGAGGTTGAGCAATTCCCTTCAAAAATATTTTATTATAAAAATAGGCTTCAAAATAAAGATTTCTTTATAATAGTAAGGTTTTGGTTTGCTTTTCTTGTTCCCAGGGTTTATTCCTACCTTCCTTTTAAGTTGCTCTGTGCTACTCACTATCTAGTTCAACATTATTTACAGTTCTGCAATTTATCCACTTATTATGGTTCTGTGTATACATACATATACATTTACATATCCCTCCTCAAGTCCTGGTATGCTGCCTCATTGTAGCAGGGAGTTTTTCCTGAGAGGAATAAGCAAAAATGCCAAGAGGACCTTTCAGATTACTAATGGTGTTTATGATGGCTAGATTAAAGGCTTTGGGATGCCTAGTTGCTGATGTTGCCATGCAGGAAAAAAAAATCCAAAGCTGCAAAGACAGAATTACAACGAGAACATAGAACATAAGATGCATGAACACAGGAAAGCTCAAAACAGGGAAAGATGAAATTAATAATTGATATCTTAAGTATCAGAAATGAAATGGACTGGAATTGGAGTTTATTGCACATAATCAATGCTTACACATATTCATAGATATAGTTATATACATATTCATACACATATGCCCATATCCCCATCTAGGCTACTTCTTTTGGTACTTTCAATTTTCCCCCAGTACTTCCCCACCCATTCTCTTTCATGGTCAGTTGTGTAGCCTCAGTACGCTGAGTACTGAGTGGATGCTTATGTTGTCTACTTCTTCCTCACTCCTTGAAAGCTGTAATTGCTGCCTGAGATTTAGTTAGTGGGCAGGCAGTTAGTGGCTATGACTTCATTCACTTGAATTCTTTCCCTTGCCAGCACCTGGCAGTTTTGGAGTTTTTGAATCTTCCTGCTTTTCATCTTCAACTTGCTGAGTTGTTGAAGCCACCAACCGAAGAGAATCGTTGAAGCCAGTCACAGTACACAGGGTTTACTGTAGGCACTGGGTATTACTGCACCTGCTTGGCATTCTTGCTTAGCCAGCATCAGCTCTCAGCTGTGCCTGCTCATCAGCTGCTTGCTTCAGAAATGGTGGTCCTCTCTCTTGACTCAGCTCAAGTGCTTTTCGCTCTTTTTCGGCTTTTTCCTTCCCTTCAAGCAGCTCAGAAGGCACCCTCCCTCCTTTTGTTTGCTGGAAAGGGGATGGGGGAGAAATTTCAGACTTGCAAGATTGATGTCAGCCTTGGGAGGTAGACCGGACAGGAAACATGGCCAGATAAGCTAATTCTACTTTATTGTAAAGCTACATTAACAGAATCTTGCAAGTCTGAAAGTACATTTCTCCCCGCGCTTCCCTTTTACAGCCTGCGAAATAAGGGAGGGTCCATTCTGAGCCGCTTGCCCCTACTGTGGCTCAGCTGCCTTTTATCTGAATGTTCCTTGGCTGAGTCTCTTTGCCCTGTCCCCTAAGGTCATTCCCACATACCATTACAGATGTCTTCCTAGACTGGATTTGCAGAAGGAGGCTTTCAGCAGCCACTTTGATGGGTAAGCCAGGTACAGGATTATTTGAGTGGAAGGCTTTGGATTTGATGACTCATGACCTCATCACCACTAGACTACATTTCTACAAAGTCTTTACTTGGGACTTTGAAGATTATTTGAAAACTGCAGTTGGTGCAAAATGCAGTAGCCTGTATGCTGGCAGGGAAGAGTGGCTAGTCATATAACATGGGTGTTGTGAGTGCTTGCATTCACTTCTAATAGGGTTTCTGAGTACAATTCAAAGTGCTATTTTTTTTTACATATAAAGCCCATGACTTGGCTTCAATATATCTGCAAAGCTTTCTCCTCCATGTAGAACTGGCCCATCCTGTATGCTAGTCCCACGTGGGGATGATAGGAGTTCTCTATGTGCATGAAATGACAGGGATGGGGGCTCTACAACAATGTTTTTCTGTGGTAGACCCCACCTTGTAAAACAGTCCCTCCCCAGAAGCCCAAGTGGTACCCATCTTGGCATAACTCTAGAAGGCCATCAAAATGGATTTTATAGGGACTTCAAGATGTAATGAACTGTTGTTACATACATTGGGAATGGTACCTATGGTTATTATGTTATTATATCAATTGAAGAGAATATTTGTAGCTCAGGGTTGAACTGTGGGGTCCATGGTGCTCTCTGAGCCTTGTTGTTTTCTTGCAGACATTTCATTGCCAGGCTAGGCAACATCTTCAGTGCGAAAAGGGAGTGGAACTTGCTCTCTGTTTATATACCCTGGCTTGTCCTGCCTGTGTTGGTGGGGGTGTTGTACTCTCCTTGGTAGTACTTCGATTGGGTTGTTGTTTGCTGCTTGGTTGATTGACAGAGTTAATAGTTCCTTGATTAGGGTCTATTGTGTTGTTTGATTGCTCCTCTGCTGCTAATCTTGCTGTTAATCTTTGCCTATCTTGTTGTTGATTGCTGGCAAAGAGGTGTTCTGGTCTTCTGGCTTTTCTATTGTCTCTTATGAATGGTATGTAAATGTTGTTTACCTCTATGTGTCTATTGATGGCTGCTTTGTCTGAGTGCCAAGCTTCCAGGAATTCTCTAGAATTTTTGGATTTGGCTTGGTTTAATATGCTCACAGTTTCCCAGTTGAAAGTATGGTTAAGTCTGTCCATGTGTTGTGAGATTAAAGAGTTTTCATCATGTCTTCTGACTGCTAGTTGGTGTTCATGGATGCGTTCTGCTAGTCTTCTGCCAGTCTGTCCTACATAGTGGCTGTTACAGTCCTTACACTGTATGTTGTAGATAACTCCTGTTTTTTCTTCTTGGGCTACTGGGTCTTTTGGTTTACTTACGATGTTCTGAAGGGTTTTGGTTGGTTTGTGTGCTACGGTGATGCCGTGTGGTTGTAACAGTCTATTACCGTATTTTCTGGCGTATAAGACAACTTTTTAACCCAGGAAAATCTTCTCAAAAGTCGGGGGTCGTCTTATACGCCGGGTGTCGTCTTATAGGGCGGGTGCTGAAACCGGAAGCGCTGATGGCGCACCGCAGGGGTGCAACTCCACTTCCCCGCCGCACAGCTGATCCCCGCCGCACAGCTGATCGGCACGGAGATTTTCCACCCGGGCCCTCCCCCCCAGAATACATCTCCAAGCTTTAGCAGAACAAACTGTGAAGGAGGAGGAGGAAGAGGGTGGTGGTGATGATGGGGGGAGGTTTGAAAAAGCAGATCCAAGCACAAAAGTTAGTGAGTCATTTCGGTGGCAGCTGGAACAGTTTTCTTGACTCCGGCCTCCCTCCCTCTCTCACTCTCTTTCCCTGGCAATGGATCAGTACGGGGGGAGGGAAGGGAGGAGAAGGGAGGGAGCGTTCAAGAGAAGTGGATTTAAAAGAGTGGGGGGGCTTTGTATACAGATGCCCGCGTGTTAATTCTTCCGGCGGTGATGCGATTCATGCCCCTAATTGATTTATTTTTAAAGCCACCCCCCCGCTCTTTTAAATCCGCTCCTCTTGAACGCTCCCCCCTCTGGTCCCACCCTCCGCTCCCTCCCTCCCTTGCCATTTCCTCCCTTCCCTCCCGACCCCCCCCCCCGCACTGATCCATCGCCAGGGAAAGAGAGAGGGAGGGAGGGAGGGAGGCCGGAGTCAAGAAAACTGTTCCAGCCGCCGCTGAAATGACTCAGTAACTTTTGCGCTTGGATCTGCTTTTTCAAACTTCCCCCCATCACCCTCCTCCTCCTCCTTCATGGTTTGTTCCGCTAAAGCTTGGAAATGTATTCTTCACCCCTCTGCCTTGCCCAGGTAATTAAAGCTTTCTCACCCCTCCCCCCAATATTCTCCTTCACACACATACCCCGCGCTGCCACGCTTTGCATTACTATTCGCTTTCTACTCTGCTTCCCTGTTTTCTCCCTGCAGTTTTTTACTTTCTACTCCGTTTCCCAATGCATTGGGAAAGCTTTTTTTCCCTAGTGTGTTGGAAGAGGGGTAGTCTTATACGGCGAGTATATCCCAAACTCTATATTTTAACTGGAAAAGTTGGGGGTCGTCTTATACGCCCAGTCGTCTTATACGCCGGAAAATACGGTAGTAGTTTCTGAGATGTTTCTGATGTATGGCAGTGTAATCCTTTTCATAGCTTCTGTTGGTTTTGCTGTGGTAGGTTGAGTGGTCAGGCACTTTTTGATAAAGTTGCGTGGATATCCATTTTGCTTGGATAACCATTATATTATATGGTTCTGCATTGTTTCATTTCATTGTTTTATCTTTGTAATTTTATTGCATTTTGGTTTTATGTGCTTGTAAATTGCAAGCATTCAGTCTGATTCAGTGGTATACAAATACAATAAATAAACCAGTGCTATGTGCACATGTGGGATACATGTGTGTGTACGCATATGAATATACATTTAAGAGCTGTTTCAGAAGTTAAAACCACCTTGCAGCATTTTAGATGATATTTTTCTTCAAACACTTTTTTGTTAGTTGCTCTCTACAATGAGGTAAGACTGAAAGAATAGAATCAAGAGAAAAATCTGGATACCAAACAGGATCTATTATGACTGACATTTTCATCACAGACCATATGGTAACATAACAAACTGAATGTAATGCATTCCTATTGCCTTGATGTCCTTGGATTTGGGGTTTTATTTGTGAAACTGGTTAAGGCAATGGGCTAGAAACCAGGAGTCTGTGAGTTCTAGTCCCGCCTGAGGCATGAAAGCCGGCTGGGTGACCTTGGGCCAGTCACTCTCTCTCAGCCCAACTCACCTCACAAGGTTGTTGTTGTGGGGAAAATTGGAGGAGGAAGGAGTATTAGGTATGTTTGCCGCCTCGAGTTATTTATAAAAATAATAAAGGCAGGATAGAAAATAAATAATAATAAATAATAAAAATCATTAGAAGGCACTTCTGCAGTACAGTAGAGGCACATAATCTACATAAGCCAGACCTTTCCATCTGCAAAGCACTCTCATTAACTCAGACAGCATAGCTACCATGTTCACCTATTGGTATAATTGCTGTCAAACTCTTTAGCGAATGAGAAGCCAAAAAACATGGAATATGCTAATAACTTCACCAAACTATGCACGACTTTTAATGCCTTTTTCATCCCTTGTGTCCTTATTCAAAGCCCTTTCACTCACCCATTACCCTGTATTGCCTTTCAACCTCTTTTATTTGCCAGGCACAATTTTTCATGCTAAAACATCTTACTGCTTTTTCATTAGGCCTCCTTCAGTGATTCTTTTTTTCTTAATGCGGACAGCCTGATGGCAGACTCTAGTAGGCCTTTAGCATGGTATTGCAAATGATCCCACAGTATATCAGAATTTGAATATACCCCCTTGCCATTCAGACATGAGTGCTCTCCTAGGCTGCCATTATACCCTGTAGCTGCTGGTGAATCATATCCTCATCCTATTCATGGATGGACCAGAAAAGTTTCCAGACATGCAGCACTAATTTTTAACAAGAGTTGAGCCAAACCAACATTAAGCTTCACTCTGTGCCAGTTGGTTGCCATATTAGATCACTCAAAATGTCAAGGTGGGCACTGCATATCAGGAAATATAATAGCCTGGATGAATCAGGTGAACCTAGTATTAACTTGACTGTTATTCAGAAACACTGTCACCTACCTGGAAAACTAGTGTACTTCCTGAGACTTGTAGCTGACTTACATGAACCTTGGTCTAATCCAGAAAGGAAATAGCTATAATCCTATAATCATTTTGATATGAGTAAATATCATGGAGAGCCAGTGTGGTATAGTGGTTAAGGCATCAGGCTAGAAACTGAGAGACCATGAGTTCTAGTTCTGCCTTAGGCACAAAGGGAGCTGGGTGACTTTGAGCTAGTCACTCTCTCTCAGCCCTAGGAAGGAGACAATGGCAAACCACTTCCGAAATCTTGCCAAGAAAACTGCAGGGACTTGTCCAGGCAGGCACCAGGAGTCAACACTGACTTGAAGGCACACACCCCCACCAAAATAAATATATCATGGAACACCACAAAATTCTAAATTCTTCCGTTGGGGGAGATGGGTGGTCATATACATTTAAATAATAAATAAATAAATAAATGGGCACTTAAAGGATTGTATTTATTTATTTGTTTGTTTGTTTGTTTGTTTATTAAATTTATGTACCGCCCATCTCACTATAAAAGTGACTCTGGACACCCTATATACAATAAGCTTACATAAAATATATAAAAGTTATATAAAATAGATAGATCATCTGCTGTTTCTGACTACATAAAAAAATTCCATGTTTCCCAAACTGGATATTGTACAGCAGAGTTTATTTGAATTTATTTAAAGCATATATTTAAATATTTCTAAATCATTTTGAAATTTTATTTTAATGGGAAAAAAGTATAGAAAAGTTTTAAACAAATTAAGAGCAAATACATTCCATCCCATTCTTTGAGATCAACAAAGCAACTACATTCAAAACATGAAATTTATTTCAGTTAATAATTTGGGGAATGCAGGGATTATATTTTTGTTATCTACTGAATGAAACCATTAATCTTTCAGTTTAAAAAGAAGGACGAGGAGAAAACAATTACTTGGTGTCTAACGTGATGCATGCAGGCTCATGATACATTTTATGTGTAAGATCTGGAAATAGCAGATGCTGAAAGGTGCAAATGCAATGCTACAGCACATGAGCAAAAGGAAATTAATCTGTAACGCATACCCTAAAACTGCTGTAAACTAAATGCATTTTCTCAGTTCTGAGAAAATGACTGCACTCATGAAAGCAAAAGGCATCAGAAGAAAAGGGCTCGACATTTTACAGGAAGCTTTGAATATAATGTGGATGCCAAGCTTATACAGGCGGCCTTATAATATTATGCAACATAGACTGTTTTTCCTTGCCTGATAGAGATTTCTACTACAGTGCTGTCCCAGTAATAACTTGGCAAAGGAATCTACTGGCTGTTTACACCACACAACCTTATCAAATAGGGAGGAACATGTCTAAATCTGCTCTGTGTTGCTTTCATTTATGTCCAACTATAATAAATTCTTTTCCATTTCTCCATTATCCAAATTATCAATTATCTTTTAAGAGAAAATCTCTACACCAATTTGAATGTACAAATGCATTTGAAATATATATTTTAAAATATATTTTCCGTCAAAATATATTTGTGCATTTTGTTTTTGTTTTATTTTTATGTTAGAATTATGTTGAAAAATAAGGGAGGTGAAAAAGCTGGAACATAATGACATTTCAATCTGTTCTTTAATCCACAAGATGCAGCTCAGGTCAATTCACTGGAAGTCACCAAGACTGAATTCCTCAAGATACTGAGTACCAAAAATGGCCAGATTCAAAGAAGGAGCCTTTTGATTAGACATGAGAAGACCCAGTGATCAAAGGAGGGAGCTGGGATATTCATACCCATATCTGAAACCATCCTCTTGATCAGCCTTCCCCAATGTGCTACCTTTCAAATTCACTGGGACTACAAATCTACATTGGCTAGAAATTCTGCCAATGTAGTCCTACCTCTCTGGAGGACATCAGGTTGGATAGCTGCTTCTGATCACCTGAATCCTGCTAGGTTACTATCTTTCTTTTGTCCAAAGGAAAAGATCAACGATCTCTTGGTAATCTGGGGCTGATTTGACATTTGGGGGGATGATAAGGGTCACAGTCAGCAATGTGATTACAAAATTACCAAAAGGGTGGATCTGTGTCACCAAATTAGCAGCAGTGGACTGAAAGAGCTTTGAGGGGCACAAAAAAGGGGAATTATTATTATTACTATTATTATTATTATTATTATTATTATTATTATTATTATTTTATATGCCACCTGACTCCCAGTGACTTTGGGTGGTTTACAGATTATCAAAACATTAAAAACAACAAACAACAAAAATAAAGAGTAAAGGTGGCAAAAATGACAAAATGGGATCGGAACAAAGAAAACAATGCACACAATTTAAAGGGAGCTTCAGTTACCCTCACCAAAGGCCTGGGTCAACAGCCAGATCTTCAGGGCCCTTCAAAACACTACTAGGGTGGCTTATGGCCACATATAGCCCTGGAGGTCTCAGGTTCCTTGCCCAAAATACTTATCCACCTTTGTGACAAAGGATTTAATAATGAAATTGCAGGGCTGTGCAAATTATCTGAATCTTCCCCTCAAAAAGGCTGGGAAGCATCTTGGCTTGGTACAATACAGAATATGCCGATTCTGATTTAAGCATATTTCATGCATACAGTGGATTATGTGTTATATGCACAATCTTAATGCCCCATCACACTTCACGTTGTGTGAACTAAGCCTCATTAGAATAGCTACTGGTAGACACAAGCATACTGTATTAGTCTGAAGTTATAGCAAGACTATAGTGGAAAGTAACAAGAAGTTAAAATGCCACACAAACAACATTCAACTCTGGATAAAATCTCTTTCTGAATTCTGAACTTACCCCGTTCACACGTTCTTCCCCAGTAGCCGGTGCCTGTGCAGTCACAGATGAAGCGGTTCCAGCCATCCTTGCAGACAGCATTGTTCTTACAGGGATAACTATCACACTGTTTGGTGTTGACACGAAAGCAGGAAGATTTGACACCAGCTGCATTCTGCTGCTCTGCCAGCTGCCGGATGTTCTTGCTCCGCCCATCAATGAAGAGATCTCTGATACAGCCCACATAACCATAGTTCAACATAGCTGTCCATAGCTCAGTAGGAAGGACAAGGCCAGCCCGATTTTCAGGCAGTCCTCCAAGGTACATGTCTCCTTCCAGATCCAAGATCTCACTCTCTCCACTTGCAGTGAATGGTGTCCGTCTGCTGTTCACTGAAATGGTACCTGGAAGGAAAGAAGGAAAGAAGGAAAGAAGGAAAGAAGGAAAGAAGGAAAGAAGGAAAGAAGGAAGGAAGGAAGGAAGGAAGGAAGGAAGGAAGGAAGGAAGGGAAGGTCAAACAAAAGTCCCAAAGTGTATTGTCGAAGGCTTTCACGGCCGGAGTTCGATGGCTGTTGTGGGTCTTCCGGGCTGTGTGGCCGTGTTCTGGAAGTTGTGGTTCCTCACTCGTTAACATTTCAACACAACAAAAAACCCCACCTAATCTCCTATAACTTAGCTCTATAAATAGAAAACAAACAAAACATTGCCACTCTACCTGGGCACAGAGATTTCACTGCTGTCTGTGCTCCTGCCCTCTGAAGATGCTGGCCACAGATGCTGGCGAAACGTTAGGAACCACAACTTCCAGAACACAGCCACACAGCCCGGAAGATCCACAACAGCCAAAAGTCCCAAAGATAAAACAAATCACTTTCCTGTGTAGTGTGAATTCTGGTGAAAGGTGAAACATTTAGTATAGGAGACTGAGGACTCTACTTTAGACAGAACCTTGATACAAAGAACATTTGTCCTAAAACATGGTATTGCCTTCTACCAGAACTGTCAGACAGTGTATTCACTATCTTGATAAACTAGAAGCCATATGAAGTATATCAAATCTGTTGCCCTGTGAGGATGCTAGAAGTTCCAAAGGGTATTTTTATACAAGGCTTTGTAATCTATTACAGGTAGTCCTCATTTAGAGACTGCCTCATTTAGCGGCCATTCAGTTATGATGGTGATGAAAAAGTAACTTTATGACCAGTCCTCACATTTATGACCTTGGCATGTCTGTAAAGCAAAGGAAAGCTGAAGTAAGATCATAAGCACTGTCGCGGCTATTGATATATGTCTGTGTATGATAAAAGTGCATCCTTCAAATTCTTGAAAATATTGCAGGAAGCAAAGAATACTGAGAGGGAGGGATCTCAGTTTAGTGGCAGAGCACATGCTTTTTTTTTGCAGAAGGTATCTACTGGACTGCTAGAAGGTACAGGCAATTTAATTGATTGAACTGGCCCTTAGGGCCCTACCTCTGCTTACCACAGCAGCACCCTGTGTAGCAGAGAATACCACTTTCGTTCGTCTATCTATCAATCTATCTATCTATCTATCTATCTATCTATCTATCTATCTATCTATCTATCATCTATCTCTATCTATCTATCTATCTATCTATCTATCTATCTATCTATCTATCTATCTATCTTTACCTTCCTCTGTCAAAGTACAACTTCTGAGAAATTATTTTTGGAAGCTTTACCAGTTGGGGAAGGGGGAAAGCTAAGATGAGGAGAGAGTTCTGTAAGAAAAAGCCCCACTTCAGAGCTCCTGAATTCTTGAACCACAGCTTAGCCAGAAATAAAGTGAACAGAGACCATAGTGTGGAATCACATGAACGCAAAGACACACCAAGAATGATGCAAATACTGTGTGTGAAGGAAAGCATTTAAGAACACAAATTGAATTATACCCCAGGACACATTTCCTTTCATTCTAACATTTGGGATGCTGTTACAGCATTCTAGGTGAAAACTATCTCCATTGCTAAACCTGCTCCATGTCCTTTTTGCCACCAGAATTTATTGCAAAAACATACAGGGTACTGTAATCAGGCAACAGAGCAAGACTGTTTCAGAATGGCTCTCTATTCGGAGAAATTTGGGCTGAGTGCAACTAGCAGTAAGGAACTGACTTCTTCCATTTAGAATGGGCACAAGCTAGAGTTGCCACTAACAGTTTTTCCAGTGAGAAATTCAGAGTAAAATCTGTTGTTTAGCTGTTGGAAAAGTTAAAGATGTTGAGGGAATAACTACATCCATAAACAGGCAATACTGCACAATAAACTGAGCAGGCATATACGTAAGTCAGCCACTCACAGTCTTCATCACTATGTAAAATACATTAAGGCAATATGTCAGATCAGTCTGAAAATCACTAAAATTTATTTCCACTTTCTAAGAGGAAAACTGCTGGTGTGTGTGTGTGTATTATACAAACACACACAAACATAAATGTAAGAGAAAACACATGTATAAACAGGGGCAAACTGTTACCCATTCAGTCCTATTGGAACATGAAGCATATCAATCTAAATATTCCTCTATTCTAAATAAAATATTTCTAGCATTTGCTTTATCTCCAGCTTCTGGCTCAAGAAAAATCTCCACTGTAGTACAGAATCACAAACCACTGCTGTTGTCACACAGTTCATCTGACTCTATTGTTTCAGCATTAAAAAGGATTTCTATTACTAGAAACAAATATATTTACATTTCTCAAAAATTTGGTTCATACCTGATCTACCATCTCTCTGTATATCAACATGATACCATTCTCCATCATTAGCTTTCCTCTGAGTTGCCTTTACTTTGACAGTTCCAGAGCCCATATCAAGAAGAAGGTAGAGATTTCCATCCAAGAGTTCTACTGCAAAGAAATCCACTTTGGTGTTCTTCTGGCTTCTGGAATCCTTCCTTTCCTGGGGTTTACCATGAGTAAAAAGAATAAGGCCATTGGGCTCTGTAGTGCGGAAGTCAAAAGAGATAGACCCCATTCGCTTGGTGTTCCACTTAGGCAGACTAATGTAGGCCTCAGGATTTTCAAAATTGATTGGGTCCAATGTGGCCACATTCTCACATGTGAATTTCACCTCTCCGTAGATTTTCATTTTTGTGTCACCAATCCTTGCCAAACGAGATAACTCCAGACGAATATCATTATTCTTATAAACAACCTACCCAGGAGAAGGAAAAGAATAACACATCAATAAAAAAAAACAATGCACACTTTAGAAAGATACACCAGAAAGCATTTAGTATTGGAGTATGACTGAATGGGACTTTCAGTTAGAATTTAATATTCAAAGAAGTGCAATAAGCCAGGGTTAATTCTAAGTTCTTGAGTAGCATTGGAAATAGGCCCTTAAGGATTCACAAATCTCCAGGTGAGATCACCTTCTATTCATTTCTGACCATTCTTTTTCCTTCTTCTTCAGGACTCAATCCATGGGATCACATAGAATTGAGGCCCAAAGAAACTTATCCTTCTGCTTGTTTTGTCAGTGCTTGCTTGCTCAGAGCAGGCAAAGACTCAGGAATATAAAGGAAGAAGAGGCTCAGAGTTGAAAATTCTAGAAGTTGACAGTGGTACCTCCTGCTAAGGCAGAGCCCTTGGTGGGTGCCTTTTACTATCACAAGTTCATAGACTTTCCTTACACTGAAAAACATTTCCCAGATAACAACATTTGAATTCTGAAGGTACTGAGAATCTTGAATTGAGTACATTTGTATGTCTTGCAGCCACAGAAGTTTATTGCCATTCATGAACCACATGGTCTAATCACGAACATGGGGATGCATCTTAAATAACTCAAAAAGATATACTAGGCACAACATTGAATTTATACTTTGGAGATCTGGATTCAAATTACTACTCAGACCTAAAGATCAGTGGGCGACCTTGTCCAAATCATAACTTCCCAGCTTAATTCATGAGGGGAGGTAAAATGGAAAAACTTTGTGGACATCTCCAGACACCCTCTGCTCTTTGGAGCCAAAGCAATATGCATGTGTGATCAATTAAAAAACCCATGTCCCGAATATCTGCAATTCTCTGCTCCCAGTACTACACAGTGTGTTTGTTTAATGGGCATATGTACAGAAAGAGAAACACTACTTCCCTCCTGTGAACACTTGAACCCTGAAACATAATCATGCAAACCATCTGCTACCCATATTGGGCAAGGTATTTCAATTCCTTTATTTTTCCCACAATATATAAATGCTTTATGTAAGTTACTATAGACCATCATATGGGAGCAAGGAGAACAAGCAGGATGAGTAGCCCTGCAGAGGCACTTTTAAATCTTTTATTTGATAGCATAATTATGATGATCTTTACCTGAACCCTTCCTTGAAGCTCCTGTTAAATAAAAATTGTGTGGCATAGCTTGACCTTAAACATATAATGAGATTTGTGCTGTATTTTTTTATTAAAGCTGAAATTATATATGAACTGGCCTTTGACTCAAACTAATTGTTACAATACAAAAATTATCTGTGATAACAAGCTCTGCTTGTGCACCCAAATGGGATATAGCCAACACTAAGAAATGAGAAGAGATTTCATCCTCCTCAGGTAAATGCCAATCTTTTCAGAAGTATGTTGGAGAAAGAATGTTGGAGGAAACAGAAGTATGTTGTATGTTCTCCAACAGAAGTATGTTGGAGAAAAAATCTTAGGGGAATGCCACCAACCCTTCCCTCAGCCTAATGCAGACAGGTATGCAGAGTGTATATCACCCACATGTCCCAGTTGTCATAGCATGAGGACACCCAACTTACAGTTTGCTGTGGACACAACTTCACAATTAAGCCTCCATCTTGTTGCTGGCTCACTGCTAAAGCATAGTGAAGTCAGGCTAAAATATTCTGTCATGAAATTAGTGTTTTGAATCCTATGCTAACAGAAGGCTTCTATATGGACATTCTAGGTCACAGGGAGAAGTCTTTGGAAGTTGGTGAGCTGCTGGGCTCCAATTGGCCTGCTAACTGATGGGCTCTGTGCCTCCATAGCCATTTTTTCTATGGTTGCTAGAGGGACCAGGCATGTCACAGTACACTTTCTGTTGGTACATTTTTGTTGTTCAGATGTAAGAATATCAATCATGTGGAACACTGACCACAGGTCTACTAAGAGGTTGATATTCCCATTGGTAAGCAAAAATAAAGAAGACAGAACCTTACCCAACACCTTTTTCTCACATGGATGGATGAGATAAGGGAACAAGTAAAGAGGAACAGCTGCAGAGTGCAGCCAGAGAGCACTCCTGTGTGTGTGCAATGTGTATGTGTGTGGAGAGAGAGAGAGAGAGAGAGAGAGAGAAATATCTGCCACGGAAAGACATTCAGAAATACTCTTCCCTTCCCTCCCTCCACCTGTTAATGTGAGGCATAACATTCCATTGGCTGCATTCTTCAAGACTTGACTGCCTTTCGGTACAGAGGCAGTGTCAATCCATCAATTTTTATTTCAGTCATAGACCAGCATACAACTAGTAACATAACAATTACGCTAACATAGAAATAAAATAAATATAAAAAGTCATATTGATAGCATAAAATAAGATAAAGATAAAATTATTAAGGTAAAATTACAGAGTACAGGTATTAAAAAGCAAAAAAAAAAAATCCTATAAAATTCCAATTAATTTTACAAATAATAATCTATATACTATAAATAACTAGGGCAAATAGCTATAAAAGGGCATAAGTACTACTAAAATTTGTATAACACTACGAGAATGTAAAGCTATGCTAACTTATATTATCAAATCAAATCAATTTAGACCAGCAAACAAAACTAAAAATTCACATCTGGTTAGAATAAAAGAAAAAAACACTTAAAATTCTAAAAAATCTAAGAAAAATTAGAAGAGATATTGTGGCGTGCTGTACAGATTATAGAGCAGTATTTAGCTGTGGTCAATGAAGTAAAATCAGATTGGTCTGATAAAAACAGTTTGAGGTAAAAAGAATCCGAACGATCTGGATATTTGGTAAAAAATTGAGATAATAATTCCTGGCGAGCATCTGCATAGATAGGACAATATAAAATGATGTGATCCATTGTTTCAATTACTCCTCTGCCACATGGGCACAGTCTTTGATCAAAAGGAATATTTCAATATCTCCCTTCAATAACAGCTGTTGGAAGGGCATTGAATCTAGCCAAGGATAAGGCCCTTCTAAATTTTGGAATTGTTATGCAGCTAAGATATCTAGCTGGTTGGAGAAGATGTGCAGAGTGGCCCCAAAAGATGTTTTTAGGTAAAACTGATAAATCGGATTGTAGCTCTAAATCTATGGCCTGTTGTTTGAGATCAGCTAGTGCACGTTCATAGCCCAACAAGATGATGGCTGCCCCTGACAAGCCATATAATTGCAGCTTGGCATGTATTGCCTGGCACCAAGAAGTTTGAAAACTATCGGTCATAATCAAAGGGGCCAGGCCAACTGGGAAAAAAGAAAGCTTAAGCCAGTAAGTAAAAGTGTAAATCCAAGCAGAAGTTTCTATTTTTAATAGGCCAGCTTCACGGCGAAGCACCACGTTGTGGTGTGAATCCTGGTGCATTTATTCAGAAGCAAGTCTCATGTATTCAACAGAGACATTTTCAAAAGCAGATGTGCATATGAACAACATAAGAATGGTGGTATTGGTGGGAAGCTATGCCCGACTGAAACAACATTTCAGCTAAACACCCAAACCTCATCCTGCCACATGTTCAGGGAGGCACTTGGTGGGTGGTTTTTCCAGTCAGAGATGATGCTGGATAGCAGAGGAAAGAACAGGGAAGCTACCAATCAATTACCCTGAGAATACCATGAACTGAACTGTGCATGAGCAGTAACACTGATTGGCCCAGTTCCTGGGATGTGGCAAGGATAAGCTGCAGGGCCAGTGCTTTCTGCAACAGCACACATGCCTTCTGCCTCAGGGATAGGAGGTAAGCACATTGCCACAGACATGAGGAGGAGCCCTGTAAGTACCTTGCAGAACGTAATGATGAACCGTATAGGAGCATTCTATATAACCATCATATCTTTTCTAAGGCAGCAACTCACTGATTTTATCTACAGTCAAGGACAGGCCTAGCTAGTGCTTGGAAGGAGGGCCATCTGGGATCGATAGGGCTATAAACTAGATTGGAAAGTTGAAAAACATCCCAGAAAATGACAGTGGCAAACCACTGATAAGAAAAGCACACATGCATCCCTGTAGTCACCAGGAGTCAGATTCAACTCAAAGCAGACTTTACCTTTATTCCTAATGCAACCGCTTTGTCTTTAGTACAATTGGGCAGGAAACTGTAGGCTGGCACAATGTGTCCTCATAAGAGTCTGAGGAATAGCTGGTAAATCTGAGATGGATAGCTCAATTCTGTCAATGCTGACACAGAAGAGGGCTGTACTGAATTCATAAGACTTAAACCTCCAAAATGTGCATACGTTCACAACAATTTCACCAGAATTGTTTGAGTAACTGACAAAGGAAATCCTACTTTCTTTAATGGGGTTTCGTCTCAAAGAAGCTTGTGTAGGATGACCAGCTTACACCTCAACCCTATGTATATTTACAAGGAAATGAGTCCCACTGAGCTGAATGGAATAGTTACTAATTTCTCACAAATAAGTAATAAAAGTGGGCTGCACAGCATAATGCTTCCTTCCAAACTCCTTACTAGTCTACACAACTTTTCTATGTTACATAGTTTTGATTTTTAATCAACAACATTCTTTCTAATCCATGGCTTTTTTTAAAAAAAAAATCCATCTAATAACCATATCAACAGCAGCAGCAACAACGATATTTAAGTCTTAGACCAGCAATCACTCTATCTGTAATCACCTGAATATGAGAAAGTGGAACTGTGTCATACCTGGCTGTAGCCACTGGACGTTTCACTTCATATCTGGTAGAATTAAGAAGGGATGTGCTGATGGCCATGTTCCCTTGGGTCATGTTCAAATGCAGCTATACAGCATTCCACTAGATGTCCCCATTGTCTCGTAATGTGCCCTCTAAGAGCAGCTCACCACCAAAGGTATATGATGGGTGGAGAAGGGGTGTGCGTGCATGCATGTCTATTAATTTCTGTTCACACACAGTTAAAGGTTTACAGTTCCTTGGAGGAATTCTGCCTCCATTGCCCACCAGCGCTTATTCAGTTACTCTCTATTTTATGTTCAATCTATACCAATGCTCAGAAGGGAAATACAAAGCAAGTGGAGGCTGCTTTCCTTGGTTTTTCCATGCTCTCATACGCGAGAAGGCCAATGAACAGGCACACAGAACAGAGGTGGGGTCTCAGGTAGTATCAGGTTTTTCACTTAACAATTAATTCAGCTTTTGGGATACCAGTTTTTATAATATAAATATAAATGTGCATACGTTCACAACAATTTCACCAGAATTTTTTGAGTAACTGACAAAGGAAATCCTACTTTATTTAATGGGGTTTCCTCTCAAAGAAGCTTGTGTAGGATGACCAGCTTACACCTCAACCCTATGTATATTTACAAGGAAATGAGTCCCACTGAGCTGAATGGAATAGTTACTAATTTCTCACAAATAAGTAATAAAAGTGGGCTGCACAGCATAATGCTTCCTTCCAAACTCCTTACTAGTCTACACAACTTTTCTATGTTACATAGTTTTGATTTTTAATCAACAACATTCTGCGGACCCCGTCTATGAAAGAATTCCACCTAACGGGGTCCCGGAGACGAGCCTTCTCTGCAGCAGCTCCTGCCCTATGGAACATCCTTCCACCAGGGATAAGACAGGCCCCCTCGCTCCTGGATTTTAGAAAAAAATTAAAAACCTGGCTCTGTGACCTCGCCTGGGGCAGAAAGGAAAGCAGTCAAACCTGGGGATGGCTGATTCCTTAGAGCCACCTTAGATATTTAAAATATTTTAATCATAGTCAACGTCACTTTAGAACTATCTGCCTCTTGGATTTTATTTTATTTTATTTTATTGTAATTTATTGTTATTCTATTTTTATCATAGTTTTTATTATATTTTGTTGATATTGTGTTGTGAACCGCCCAGAGTCCCTCCTTGAGGGGGAGATGGGCGGTTATAGAAATTCAATAAATAAATAAATAAATAAATATTGACCATCCACTGTTTTGTGGTGCCTGTCTTAATGAAAATGCTTGTTCGTGCTCATGCATTTATTTCTTACTGCTTTGACGCTAACCTAAACTGATGGGCAATTAGAGCAGAAGATCAATTATCTGTACCTTCCTTATCTAAATGTCTTGGTTGATTCACTATGTACACTGACTACATCTATGCAAGTCACTGCATTCCTTTGCAAATATCACTCCCATTTATCCAAATGTCTAAATAATTGAAAGTGTTTAATGTTCTCCCGATGCTTCTTTTCGAACAAATCAAGTTTTAGTGAGCATCAGGAGATCTATTCCCAATAATTAAATTACCCAATATGGGGTGGTGGGGAATCTCTTTCATATAATTCTGATACAGAAAAATAAGGGAAATTGATTGTCTTCTAATATAAATGTTCAGGTAGAAATTGGTTTAGCTTTGATTGGTAAAGCATAGCATTAGGTTGATTAGCTCTATTGCTTGTAGTAACATCAGCTTCTGATTACAGGAAATCTCTGATATGAAAAATATGCAAAATATAAAATTTATTTATTTATTTATAATTCAAATTTATCACCGCCCATCTCCCCCAACGGGGGACTCTGAGCGGTTTACAACAGAATATACCCACACCTACAATTCTGTGGTTTAGAATACACATCTCTGAAGCTTGTAATGCTCACCTACAACAGTGGTTTGGATTGTTATCTAAAATGGAGTAGAATTTCCAGGAATAGGAGCAGTGTATCCCTGTTTAGCTGAAATGTTGCAAAAGCAGCATTGCAAGTATTCAAGTTGTTGGGATATACTTTAGCAGTATCAATGTCTCCTTCCTTCCCCCATAGGTAAAGGTAAAGGTTTTCCCCTGCGCAGTTGTGTCCGACTCTAGGGGGCGGTGCTCATCTCCGTTTCTTAGCCGAAGAGCCAGCACTATCCGAAGACGCTTCCGCAGTCATGTGGCCAGCATGACACGCGCAGAACGCTGTTACCATCCCACCGAAGTGGTACCTATTTATCTTCTTGCATTTGCATGCTTTCGAATTGCTAGGTTGGCAAGAGCTTGGGCGAGTGCAGGAGCTCACTCCATCACGCGGGGCTAGGGATTCGAACCTCCAAACTTGCGATCTTCCAATCAACAAGCCTGGCGTCTTACCTGCTGAGCCACCATGCCCCCTTGGCTGGTTTTAAGATGGTTTAAAGCACTAGCTAAATCCTACTGAAGTGGTACCTATTTATCTACTTGCACATGCATGCTTTCTCTAATTGTTATAAATGGTGAGGCAATTCGTTCCTTCTTTTCCAGGTGCTTTAAGAATTTCAGGGTCTGAGGGATATGGAGGTACATAGCAGCATCCCAGATGCTCAGGAAGGAAAATGATAACACTATTTTTCCACTACAGATAAAGCAAAGCTAGAAGTGGGGAAGGTGCTGCTGCTCAGGAAGATGTGAGAGGGCTAGAAACCTCTGGTAGATCAGGGATGTATTTGATATTGGCAAACTTTCAATTACAGTATGTCGTCAGGAATATAACAGGTCTTGAATGTTCTTATAAATAACTATGATATGTTCTATTATGTTAGGAAAATAGTTTATTAAATCCAATTGTGAATGGAACAGTTCTATTGGAGGGCATCCGGTTGAGGAAGACTTGGGTGTTTTTTTGAAGCAATCATGCTGATAATGCTAGATGTGCTTTGTTAATATCCAAAACTAAGTATCTATTTTCCCAAATTGCTGAATAGACACCATTGAACTGGACACTCTTATTTAAAGAATGGTTCACATTCACCTGTGCAGTATGGACTCAACTTCCCCACTCCTCATTTCTTTCCCCCCTCAATTCACAGGCATATAAAAGGGGCTAATTTCTGCCACATTTGGGGGGGGGGGTTACATCTTGTAAGAAGTGACAGCTGCCAATTTATTTTCTTGCAATGCCTCTTGGAACAATATGATAAGCTGCTGTTGCTCCAAAAGCCTGCATTTCTGAGCAAAGAAAATAGTAGCCTTGGAAAAATCGCTGTTGATGCTTTCACTGAAAAACACAGGTAGAAACCTCTATGTAAGAGAGTTCAGAGAAACAGAAATTGAAAGTGGTCTATTTCCATTTTTCCACTATCTAAAAAGTCCACTTACCCACTATTCATGAATAAAGTATTCAAATTGGGACTTACACCTAGCCCCAAATCACAAACTTTGTGAGCTAACTTCTATAGCTGTGCTTGCTTCAAAAATGATTATGAAAAATTGCTCTGTAGCTTGAAACATGTCAACTGGATTTCTATTTTCTTAATGGAAACGTTTCGCTCCTTATCCAAGGGGCTTCTTCAGTCTGAGCAAAGTTGGTAAGGGAATCCTAAATATGTTCCTAGGTAGCTGTGTGACCTTACACCTGGGGCTAGGTCATGGTTATATTGAGATGTAATTTTTAAGTCCTTTTATCATCTAATGGAGGGTCGTTAAAAACACCATGCTGCTGTTGAGCTTCTGAAATGGTCTTAATCTTCCTAGGCACAGAAGACAACACGGGGAGGAAGATGGGGGAGAGTTTGTGCCTGAGGCCCCCACCTCTATTCAAGGAAGGATTTTCCAAGTTGGCATAAATGGATTCCTTGACCCCTCTCTCAAACCACCTATCTTCTCTGTCTAAAATGTGAACATTAATGTCCTCAAATGAGTGTCCTTTTTCTTTTAGATGAAGATAAACTGCTGACTCTGGTCCTGTGGTGTTATTTCTCCTGTGTTGTGCCATCCTCCTGTACATAGGTTGTTTGGTTTCTCCAATGTAGAGTTCAGAGCACTCCTCACTGCACTGGATTGCATAAACTACATTGCTTTTCTTATGTTTTGGAGTTTGATCTTTGGGGTGTACAAGCCTCTGTCTCAGTGTGTTGGTGGGTTTGAAATATACAGGTATGTGGTGTTTGCCAAATATCCGTTTTATCTTTTCAGACACGCCAGCCATGTAGGGAATGACCAGGTTCTTTCGTTTACTCTGAGTCTCAGCCCTATCTGTCGCTAGCTACCTAGGAACATATTTAGGATTCCCTTACCAACTTTGCTCAGACTGAAGAAGCCCCTTGGATAAGGAGCGAAACGTTTCCATTAAGAAAATAGAAATCCAGTTGACATGTTTCAAGCTACAGACAATTCCACCTGGATGACTGAGAACCTTCATAGACAAAAATTGCTCTGAAACTCAACCAAAGGCTTCAATGTTGCAAGTCTGAAAAAAGATTTATTTGCTATAAAGAATCTACTCATTAAAGTTAATCTGACTCTTAAAACAGCAGCACCTTTTGTTTTCAGAATCATGCTGCAGCTTGAAAAGGTCAGGCTGCTTTAATTAATTGTACAGATGGGTTGAACTTGAGTAAGATCTCCAGCACTTCTTCCAAAACATTTTTTTAAATGTGTGCAGCCCTGCCAATTTTTCTAATGCACACAGGTTATGAGCTATCTTTTCAACTGCAATATTTACTGCAATATTAAAATTAATTTTCCGTCATTGCCATTTGAAGCCCTACTCTCACACCTTGATATTTTTCAACATCAGTCTATAATTAGCCTCCCAATATTCTATCTTATCCTCTTTTTCTTGATATAGGACAGGCTGGGAATTCTAATTACAGTTACATGTTGTCTGATAACAGTAGTCTAAAATGTACATTTTTCTATTTTATGTTCAGGACCACACTAACCCAATGAATAATAAGTAAAGTGGGCTGGTATTAAAGATTTCAAAGGTGGAATGTACAATTTTGTGTGAATAACCCCATCTCCAAACACTACCGGTACATTTAAAATAACAGACACAGGATTACAGGGTTAGGCAGTATTGTATATTTTGGATGCACACTGCTAAGAAAGCAAACAACCAGCTATTATAAAGAAAGAGGGAAAGGAGGCCTTAAAGATAATTTAGAAGCGATTGGTCAAACACATATCAAGACATATTTAGGAACAACTTTAGGAACAACTGGTTAGATTCATTGAATGGATGCCCAATTCTCTCTATTTTTATTTGTAAGTCCCATTGCCTTCAACAGGACCTACTTCCTAGAAAACACGACTGAAACAGTCTTACATACCCTTTCAGAATAGCATTAAACTAGATGTCCCCGAGAAAAAGTTGCCCCATGACTTGGAACATGATGGAGCAGATAAGCTGTAGTCAATACACCTCTGAGGTTTCCTCTAGAGGCAAATTATCAGTATAATCTTCATTTACCAAAATAAATTGGGGTCTTGGAGCACTTTCTCCCAACCTTGTGCCCTATTGATATGTGGACCAGAAATTCAATAGTTCAGTTGCCAGGGCCAGCGGTGGATTATTTGTGAGAATAAAAATCCTAGTTTATACGGACTCCTCCAATTGTATATTCTGAACAATAGTGTATCTTCTCTGAAAGTGATGGAGTTCTTAGCCTTTGAAATAAGAATTCACATGGCAGTATTTTGATATGGTTCCTTCAATATCCTACAGCCTCTGGGGCAAGAGAGTTCATAAAAGCAAAAGCAAACAAATACATTCTCATGCAGAACTCCCTTGAAACTGTCATTATTGGAAGAAGATCTGAAGGAAGCCATATTTGAAGAATAACAGATATGCGAAGGCAGTGATGGTGCCGTGGAAAACTCTGAAACTATTGAAATAGTCCTGTAATATATCTTGCCATCATTTGTGGGCAGTGATTAAAGACCAATGATTTATGCTAATATAGTTGTACCAATTGAAGATAATTATTATTAATTATATTATATTATTATAATATTAATATTAATTATATTAATTAATATGGTTGCTTTAAGGAATTTGGAGGTCCACTGCAATTTCAGGTTTAAAGGCTCTCTTAGACATTGTACATGAATTCCTGCAAAGTGAGATATTAAAACTATGTATTCAGAATGGGAGACCCATAGAACCTGAACTAAAAATTTAACTAGACAAAAATTGTCAAATACAAAAGTCACTAAGCATTAAATCCTCCATAGGAGAATGACCCTGTCAGCTTGATCCACCCTTTGTCTAACACAGAACGGCCCACCCAAAACTCCCATTAGCCTGATCTACTTATTGGTGAATGTAGATGTGTTAGCCTATGGACGGACAAATCTTGAAATTCCCAGCAACGCTCTCAGGAGTGGTGCAACAGAAGTAGGCAGCAGTAGCTTCTTTATTTTCATACTTTTACTCACACATAGACTACTTCAGCCTGACACTCTGTTTACACACACACCCATGCAACTGCATACGACGTGATCTCCTTAAACTAGCCGTTTGCTAAATAAAGATGCAGGTGGATCCATACCTGAAGGGTTACTTATTTGCTGCTTCATAAGCAGGGAAAATCCTTTTGTTTCTTTGATTACTTAGCACTGCTCATTATTTATCCAATAATTTTGAATCCGTTTGGTGATTCTACCCACAGGAGAGGAAAACTCTGGTCCTTACATCTAAGTGAATTTCCTAATAATTCAGTTCATTTCCTTCATTGGATTAAAGACAGAAGTAAATGCAGTACTTTCATTAGATGCTATGTTACTGTAAAGCCTGATGCTAGCTGTATTGTAACTATATAATAATTAGCTATATTGAGTTTACCTGTTGCTGGGCAATAAACTCTCAGCTGGGTCTTCTTTCATTGGATTTCACCTAACTGAAGCAAATGATGAGTGGCCAAGTTAATTCTAGAGAAGATATTTTATTTAAACACAGACAGTTCTTAACCAAGATTCACAACTAACCTCAGAGTGGATGAACTATTTTTGTGTCTCTATTCTATAACACAAGATGTAGGAGAAATATAGCTGAGCCATATTTATTTTTACAAAGTAAAATCACAGTCCACAGAAGAACTATGAAATTAAGGTAATATCAGATAAAGATTTATAACTAGAACATCAGACTGAATTTACCCATTTTCTGGGTTCACCTGATACACTAAATCATATGCTAACTAACACTGCTGGGTTTACAAAGTAAGCTGCTCAAAAAAATAAAGGGAACACTGAAATAAGACATCCTAGATCTGAATGAATGAAATATTTGTATTAATTACTTTGTTCATTACATAGTTGAATGTGCTGACAACAAAATCACACAAAAAGCAATGGAAATCAAATGTAAGCAACCCCTGGAGGTCTGGATGTGGAGTTACACTCAAAAATTAAAGTGGAAAAGAACACTACAGGCTGATCCAACGTTGATGTAATGTCCTTAAAACAAGTCAAAATGAGGCTCAGTAGTGTGTGTGGCCTCCACGTGCCTATATGACCTCCCTACAATGCCAGGGCATGCTCCTGATGATGTGGCAGATGGTCTCCTGAGGGATCTCCTCCCATACCTGGACTAAAGCATCCCCCAACTCCTGGACAGTCTGTGGTGCAACGTGGCGTTGGTGGATGGAGCGAGACATGATGTCCCAGATGTGCTCAATTGGATTCAGGTCTGGGGAACGGGCGGGCCAGTCCATAGCATCAATGCCTTCGTCTTGCAGGAACTGCTGGCACACTCCAGCCACATGAGGTCTAGCATTGTCTTGCATTAGGAGGAACCCAGGGCCAACCGCACCAGCATATGGTCTCACAAGGGGTCTGAGGATCTCATCTCGGTACCTAATGGCAGTCAGGCTACCTCTGGCAAGCACATGGAGGGCTGTGCGGCCCCCTAAAGAAATGCCACCCCACACCATTACTGACCTACTGCCAAACCGGTCATGCTGGAGGATGTTGCAGGCAGCAGAACGTTCTCCACGGCGTCTCCAGACCCTGTCACGTCTGTCACATGTGCTCAGTGTGAACCTGCTTTCATTTGTGAAGAGCACAGGGCGCCAGTGGCGAAGTTGCCAATCTTGTGTTCTCTGGCAAATGCCAAACATCCTGCACGGTGTTGGGCTGTAAGCACAACCCCCACCTGTGGATGTCGGGCCCTCATACCACCCTCATGGAGTCTGTTTCTGACCGTTTGAGCAGCCACACGCACATTTGTGGCCCACTGGATGTCATTTTGCTGGGCTCTGGCAGTGCTCCTCCTCTCCCTCCTTGCACAAAGGCGGAGGTAGCGGCCCTGCTGCTGGGTTGTTGCCCTCCTACGGCCTCCTCCACGTCTCCTGATGTACTGACCTGTCTCCTGGTAGCGCCTCCATGCTCTGGACACTACGCTGACAGACACAGCAAACCTTCTTGCCACAGCTCGCATTGATGTGCCATCCTGGATGAGCTGCACTACCTGAGCCACTTGTGTGGGTTGTAGACTCCGTCTCATGCTACCACTAGAGTGGAAGCACCGCCAGCATTCAAAAGTGACCAAACCATCAGCCAGAAAGCATAGGAACTGAGAAGTGGTCTGTGGTCACCACCTGCAGATCCACTCCTCTATTGGAGATGTCTTGCTAACTACCTATGCTTTCCGCCTATTGTCTATTCCATGTGCACAACAGCATGTGAAATTGATTGTCAATCAGTGTTGCTACCTAAGTGGACAGTTTGATTTCACAGAAGTGTGATTGACTTGGACTTACATTGTGTTGTTTCAGTGTTCCCTTTATTTTTTTGAGCAGTGTATATTAAACCACACACAATAAGGTTAAAACTAAGCCAACTTACCATGTTTTGTGTGTAGGCACTAAAATTTTAAACGACCTAGCTAAGCATGTTGTGTAAAGCCTGAATGTAAAGGCACTTCAGATGTGGTTGAACTACTTCTGGCCTCTTTAGGAAGCAAAATCACGTCTCATACGGATGGAAGGAATAGCAGTCATCAAAGCCATGAACAGATGCAGACTGCCCACTTCCACAAAAGAGGCAAGCTGCCTCTGCTCTACAACAAAGAAGCACAAGAAAAGGGACAAAGGTTCTGCTGCTACAGAATGCCTGTATATGGGTGTCTCAGTTGAATGTAAAGTACGTACTAGAATTTTTCTGTTATTATTGTAACTTTCCTTTTAAATGTTATTTCTCTAAACTCTTTTATTGGACTAGACTGGTTCCAGTCTAGACTGTAAAGGAGGAGGTCTGACAGCAATGGTGAGGAATACTCATAGTTGTAATTTGACAACATACATTGCCTACTCTTGTACAAAACCAGAATGTAGTTGATTTTGGCCAAGTGAATCGTATGAATCCATTGTGGATTATAAATTATGATTTGTGACTTAGGTTGCTGAACAAACTGAGCAAAATGTAGTTTATTCAATGCAATATACAAGCTGAGCTGCTAATTTCTGGGCAGCATTTACAGGGTAAGTAGTTCTATTTGTTCCATTATTCTATAAAGAGCCCTTTTTAGGGAAGGTAGCCTCAGTATTTGATACTGATGCTGCATTCCAACCCAAGACCTAGTCATTGGAGGTTTGGTGGCCCTGGGTTTCTCCTGCTGCTGCTGAGTGTCTCCCTCATCCATGTTTTGATTGTGGATGAGAGGGCTGAACTGGTGTGTGTTACCAAGATTTGGTTGGGTGTGGGGTGATGGTAGTGGTCCCCTCTTGGAAATGTGGCCACCTGGGTTCCAGATGTGGCATCAGCCAAGATTTCATGGCAAGAGTAGGGATATGGCCGATGCCATTGAGGACACTCTGGTGGATGTCAAGGTCACTGCTCCATAGAAGCCAGATGTGAGACTCTATTTGTGAAATTGGGCCATAAGGATAAGATAGGATTGCTGCTTATGTACCAGCCTCTCTGCCTGAGCTGCTTGACTCTGTGACTAGGCTGGCGGTGGCATTTTCCAGGCTCATGGTTCTGGAGGATTTCAACCTGCATGCACTGGGCCCGGAGTAGGCTCAAGAGTTCTTGGCCACCATGGACCTGATCCAGATTATTGACAGTTAACTGGCAAATTGGAACAAAGCACAAGGAAAAGCAGGGAGAGCGTAAGACATATACTATAGGCACACATTTACATTATCTATATAGCTGTAACAAAAGGCAGAGAATTTTCCAGATTCACTGGAAACAATACTGTGAGCTTAGACAGTCCCAAAGGGAGTGCCCTTTGGTTATTCCAGCTTTAACCCTTTTAAGTCCATAAAAGTAGCCGAATAGAGATGGACAGAAGGACACCAGGGGATCCCTTCTCTATTCTGCACAATGAAAGAAATAATTTGTTGGATGTAGCCAAGAAATAATATCTAGTCTACAGAAGTGAAGAGTCCAATGATCCCGACAGAGCACATCTAGGCTGCAAGTGACACATTGCATTAATTGTTTGCTTTGCTCTGGAATGCATGAGCATAGAGTGTGAGCATCTTAAACCAAGCCAAATCCAAAAATGCTAGAGAATTCCTGGAAGCTTGGCACTCAGACAAAGCAGCCATCAACAGACACATAGAGGTAAACAACATTTACATACCATTCGATAGGCAAAGATTAACAGCAAGATTAGCAGCAGAGGAGCAATCAAACAACACAATAGACACTAATCAAGGAACTATTAACTCAGTCAATCAACCAAGCAGCAAACAACAACCCAATCAAGGTACTACCAAGGGGAGTACAACACCCCCACCAACACAGGCAGGACAAGCCAGGGTATATAAACAGAGAGCAGGTGCCACTCCCTTTTCGCACTGAAGATGTTGCCTAGCCTGGCAATGAAACGTCTGCAAGAAAACAACAAGGCTCAGAGAGCACCATGGACTCCATAGAGTGTGAGCTCAAACTTCCTATGAGGAATAATGCAGCTGCATTCTGGAGTGTTAAGAGGCATCAGACTGTCCAGGAAACTGCTTTGAAAATGGTGAAGGAAAAGAAGCATATTCTAAGAATTCTGACTATAGCAGGAAATGTCTGCCTCAGGTTTCTGCAAGAATTAACAGTGTATTGGTAGGACATTTTATTTCTTCTGTACTGGGCACATACTGCAAACCTCTCTTCACATTCAAGATAGAGTAAAACACCAGAGTAGAAATACAAAAAGAAGCCAGTAAGAAAAAAAAAGAGGAAGGAAACATCTGTTTAGTAATATTGCTGTATTTTTTCTTTGTTTTTCTTGAAAGAAAAGAAGAAACTATAATCAGAAGCTTGCACAGCTGGCTGGAACCATTACTGCCAGCCAGCCAGCCTGCCAGCCAAAACTGACATAACAAGGCAGTTGATTAACCGATTCTACAAATATAGTTTTGCCAACCTGACCTTGCAAAAAGCCTTCTAGCCTGGATTTAGAGAACTCTGCCAACACCTGAAAAGCAGGGACCATTTTATATAGCAAAGCTGTGCAAGGCATTAAGAATGATGCTTTGCAACATGCATGAGCACAAAGTACTTTTCCTTGAATCATTAAAGCAACCATGTTTTTAAGGTTCATGCAGATGCTTTGAAAGTGGTCCCCAGGAATCTCCACTTGCATATGTACATACAGCCACTTTCTTTTCTTAGGACTTCTAATAGTGGTGTTGCCTGTGCATTCACACACATGCAGAGACAGTTGTGGACAATTTTCAAATAAGCCATTTGAATCTTGAGAAAGATGTGGCGACTTTAACATTTCAAAACTTACTTGGCTCTAACTGAAACACCTCTTTGGAATAATTTGCACAGCCATAACATGTAAATTCCTTTCTCCGGATGCCTATTTTACACTAACTGTATTTCTTTGAAAGTAGCAAAATTCTTATTGCACAATTTAGAATCAGACTAAAGAGAATAGGGAAGACCCACAGATCAGTTAAATATGAGCTCACTAATATTCCTAAGGAATATGCAGTGGAGGTGAAGAATAGATTTAAGGGACTAGATTTAGTAGATAGGGTCCCGGAAGAACTATGGACAGATTTTCGCAACATTGTTCAGGAGGCGGCAACAAAAAAACGTCCCAAAGAAAAAGAAAACCAAGAAGGCAAGATGGCTGTCTGCTGAGACACTGGAAGTAGCCCAAGAAAGAAGGAAAGCAAAAGGCAACAGTGATAGGGGGAGATATGCCCAATTAAATGCAAAATTCCAGAGGTTAGCCAGAAGAGATAAGGAATTATTTTTAAACAAACAATGCGGGGAAGTGGAAGAAGACAATAGAATAAGAAGGACAAGATACCTCTTCCAGAAAATTAGAAACATTGGAGGTAAATTCCAGGCAAAAATGGGTATGATCCAAAACAAAGATGGCAAGGACCTAACAGAAGCAGAAGAGATCAAGAAAGGGTGGCAAGAATATACGGAAGATCTGTATAGGAAGGATAATAATATTGGGGATAGCTTTGACGGTGTGGTCAGTGAGTTAGAGCCAGACATCCTGAAGAGTGAGGTTGAATGGGCCTAAGAAGCATTGCTAATAACAAGGCAGCAGGAGATGATGATATCCCAGCTGAACTGTTTAAAATATTGCAAGATGATGCTGTCAGGGAGATGCATGCCATATGCCAGCAAATTTCGAAAACACAAGAATGGCCATCAGATTGGAAAAAATCAACTTATATCCCCATACCAAAAAAGGGAAACGCTAAAGAATGTTCAAACTATCGAACAGTGGCACTTATTTCACATGCCAGTAAGGTAATGCTCAAGATCCTGCAAGGTAGACTCCAGCAATTCATGGAGCAAGAATTGCCAGATGTACAAGCTGGGTTTATAAAAGGCAGGGGAACTAGAGACCAAATTGCCAATATCCGCTGGATAATGGAGAAAGCCAGGGAGTTTCAGAAAAACATCTATTTCTGTTTTATTGACTATTCTAAAGCCTTTGACTGTGTGGATCATAACAAATTGTGGCAAGTTCTTGGTGGTATGGGGATACCAAGTCATCTTGTCTGCCTCCTGAGGAATCTGTATAACGATCAAGTAGCAACGGTAAGAACAGACCACAGAACAACTGAGTGGTTTAAGATTGGGAAAGGAGTACGGCAGGGTTGTGTACTCCCACCCTACTTATTCAACCTGTACGCAAAACACATCATGCGACGTGCTGGGCTTGAGGAATCCAAGGCTGGAGGTAAGATTGCTGGAAGAAAAATTAACAATCTCAGATATGTAGATGATACCACTTTGATGGCTGAAAGCGAGGAGGAGCTGAGGAGCCTTATGATGAAGGTGAAAGAAGAAAGTGCAAAAGCTGGGTTGCAGTTAAACCTCAAAAAAAAAACACCAAGATTATGGCAACCAGCTTGATTGATAACTGGCAAATAGAGGGAGAAAAAGTGGAAGCAGTGACAGACTTTGTATTTCTAGGCGCAAAGATTACTGCAGACGCTGACTGCAGCCAGGAAACCAGAAGACGTCTACTTCTTGGGTGGAGAGCAATCACAATCCATAAGGACCACAAGGAAGGCTGAGCGAAGGAAGATAGATGCTTTTGAACTGTGGTGTTGGAGGAAAATTCTGAGAGTGCCTTGGAGTGCAAGTAGGTCAAACAGTACATACTCCAGGAAATAAAGCCAGACTTCTCACTTGAGGGAATGATATTAAAGGCAAAACTGAAGTAATTTGGCAACATAATGAGAAGCCATGATACCCTGGAGAAGATGCTGATGGTAGGGAAAGTGGAAGGCAAAAGGAAGAGGGGCCAACCAAGGGCAAGATGGATGGATGATATTCTGGAGGTGACGGACTCGACCGTGGTGGAGCTGGGGATGGCGACGGCTGAGAGGAAGCTCTGGTGTGGGCTGGTCCATGAAGTCACAAAGAGTTGGAAGCGACTGAACAAATAAACAAAAAATATGCTTCTCAACTATAATCTGCCCTAAGAAGCAATTCTCCATCTGAGAGAAATGTGAAATATTTTTAAAGCAGACAACAGAATTATGAAAATGGTATGGGATCCATTATTGTTTTCACCTCAGCAAACAAGAGACTCAAAGACTCTGATCTTACACAGTTGGAAAAGATAGTGAAAGATTTATTCTTGTTATACCTAGAAACCCCACAGATTAATCATATCAAGCATTTATAGCAGCAAAATTTAAACTGGGGCTTCTATACTCAGAACAATTTGAATACACTTTGAAATGTATTAAAGAAACATACTGGGAATCGGGAGAGAAAATTGGATAGTTATTGGCTTATCATTTGAAATAAGAAAAACAATGAAATTTCATATCTGAAATTCACGCCAATGAAGGACAGTTATTTACAGATAATCTATTAATCAACAATTTTATTATTATTATAGTTATATCAACTAGGGATTCTTGAACTGAATAGCAAATTACTAATTTCCTGGGACATAGTAAAATGGAAGGGATTTCTCAGGAAGATAAAAAATAGAGAGCCTGTTTGGTCTAGGGCAGGGCTTTCCAAAGCGACACACCAACGGCAGCGCGCAAGAAAACCTGGAAGCGCCGCCGTTGCGGTGGTGCACAAAAACCCGGAAGCGCTGCTGCAGCGGTGCGCAAAAACCCGGAAGTGAAAATCCAAAAGCGCCACAGTGGTGGCGGTGTCCTTGTGTGCCGTGCGAAAACCCTGAAGCACTGATGGCCCGCCACCACTGTGCACGACGGCGGCGCGCCATCAGCGCTTTTGGGTTTTTACGCGACACACCTGGGCCCCGCAGGCGACACACTTTTGTGTCGTGACACACAGTTTCGAAAGCTGTGGTCTAGGGGTTAAGGTGGTGGGCTAGAAACCAGAAGTCTGTGAGTTCTAGTCCCACCTTAGGCATGAAAGATGGCTGGGTGACCTTGGGCCAGTCACACACACTCAGCCCAACTCACCTCACAGGGTTGTTGCTGTGGGGAAAATAGGAGGAGGAATGAGTATTAGGTATGTTCACCACCTTGAGTTATTTATAACAATAATAAAGGGAGGATAAAAATTAAATGAATTGGCATGAACATCAACATTACAAGAGATCATAGAGACAATGCAATCAATGAAACTGCAGAAAGCCCTGTATGGATTTCGCACTGGATGGCATAGAATTTTTGAATACTTGTTGGCAACTATAAGTTCGAGTTTATAATTTGTAACTTATATTGGAGGCTTATAATCAATCATTTATTCTTTCTCTATTTCCTTTTATTATTGTATGAGGCTTATATTATAGTAACACTAAAGCTTGAGAGATTCCACAATATAAGGCAAGCTATAGACCAATATTTTTGTTTAATACGAGCATTAAAATACAGACTACAACACAAAATAGTGGGGAAGATGATTTATTGGAATGTTTGGGCTAAACAAGGGATTAATATTTTAAATCAGTTGATTGCTAATGATTGTTTTAAAGATTTTGAGAAATTGCATCTTGACTTACCTACAACATATGCTTGGCAAAATATAGATTGAAACATGTGCTAATTAAACAGTATGGCCCAGATGCTCTAGCAGCATCCAATATTCCTGCAATTTTAGTTTCCCTGAGATGCAGCTTTTGAATAGAAGCCAACAATTCCATTTTATAAGGTATGAAAAAGTGAAATGAAAGTCAGTATTTGTTCTATTTGAATTGTGGAATGAATAATTGTAATATCTAATTTTGAATCAATGGATCCAGGCAGGGGTCGCCAACCTGTTAGGAACTGGGCCGCGGGGCTCCTGCCTGCAAACCCCGCCCCCTTCCACACGATTGGATCCCACCCACAAACCCCACCCCTGGTGCTTGTGATTTGCTCCTGCCCACAAACCCCACCCCCTTCCATGCAATTGGATCCCGCCCACAAACCCCACCCTGATGCTTGTGAGTGGCTCCCACCCACAAACCCCACCCCCTGGTGTGCTTGATTGGCTCCCGCCCGCAAACCCCGCCCCCCCGTCCATGGAAATCATCTTTTGAAACTGGTCCCTGGCGCCAAAAAGGTTGGGGACCCCTGGGTCCAGGTATTGAAAACATGAAATACATACTTCTGATTTAAAATGAAATCAGTTCATCAGAAAACATTATTTCTTGTTTATTGATGTCCTCGAACAATGTTTTAAAAGGGACAGACATCAGATTTTTTTTACATTGGTGATGCAGGAAATTTGAAGGTTCTTTAATTCACATGTTTTGGTTTTATTCTGATTTCAAAACACTATATAAGTGGATACCATTTTTGGAAGAAATCTTATCGTTAAGGATCTGAATGTGATCTTGAACTATGGCAAATTATAGTTTATGGCAAAGAGAATAATTCTATGTAACTGGAAAGAAACTCTCTCTCCTGATTTTAACAAATGGATCCAGGATGTGAGTTTGTTATCTACTTTTGAAAAATCTCTGTGTTCTAAAAATGAGAAGATGACCCAATATGTTCTATATGGTCTAGATTTAATGACATGTTTAACACCTGAATTAACTTTACATAGTTATTCGGACAACGCTGGTTCTTCGGCTAACAAATGGAGATGAGCACCGGCCCCTAGAGTCAGACACGACTGTGCAGGAGAAACCTTTACCTTTACGTTATTTATAATTAGCATATGGGTCTTTTTTCTATTTTCCTCTTTTTTGTCATGTTTGTTTAAATTACTATTCTAATTTTTTTCCTTCTTCACTGTATACTCACTAATTATCTTTTTGTTGGTGATGTAGACTTTTTTGTATTTTACCATTTTAAAAAAATTAAAAAATTAAACTTTGCACATCCATGTGGAGAAGAGCATGGCAGTAATCTGAAATGTATTGTGTTCAAATCTTATGCCCTGATGTTGATCAGAACAAAAACATTGCATGAAGTAAATTTAAGATTAATCCTATGTTAAAAGTATATCTGACCTTTTCAGATCCATTCTCTTGGTAACATTGTAGGAGGAGATCTGTGTTTGTTTGTTTGTTTATTTTCTATCCCACCTTTATTATTTTTATAAATAATTCAACATGATGAACGTACCTAATACTCCTTCCTCCTCCTCTTTTCCCCACAACAGCAACCCTGTGAGGTGAGTTGGGCTGAGAGAGAGTGACTGGCCCAAGGTCACCCAGCCAGTTTTCATGCCTAAGGTGGGACTAGAACTCACAGACTCCTGGTTTCTAGCCCAGTACCTTAACCACTAGACAATCAGGAGTAAAAAAAATCAGAAGGTGCTGCAAGACTACTTCTAATTCTCTTGGTTAAAAACTGTGCTGTTTCTTTTGACAATTTTCAGAGATGAGCAAGTGAAATTCAGGGAAACTCAATTTCATAATAGCCAACAGCAATATTCCTCTCCCCCATCCCCACTTTTGACAGTATAACATAACTGTAAATGGTAAGAGCAATCCTATGACCTTTTGGATCCATGTCACCCACTATGTTACTATGGAAGCATGCTGACTGGGCTGCGGGAAATGGTGGTTCAGCAACATCTGGAAAGCCACAAGCATTCTACTCCTTGCTGGAAACATTAAATAGCTGAAGATCATCAGGATAGACATCAGCAGAATGGACGTAGTCCAACTGGCATAAAGGCAAGATTCTATCTGCTAATATATTTTCTCATATGCCAATACAAAGATTTCTGAGCACGTAATCATGCTTATATGGATAAATAAATGCATGCATGTGGGTGCATATACACAGTGACATCTGTGATTGTGAGTACTACCCTGTTACCTTTGAAACACAAGCACTATACATGCTAATGTTTATGAAAAGGTCTACCTATGTATTATACATATACTATTCATACAGTCTGCTTGTGATTTACCATGCATATTGATACAGGCCTATGGATGCATTTGTGTATACTTATTCCTCACATATATATTTATCAGGGCTATACAAAACATTCAAAAGCATGTGCTTCACAAAGCGCCCTGGTGTAAATGAAGCAGTCTTCCATGAAATAGGTCCTCCAGAAGGCTAGCACAGCTGATTCAAAGGCTGTCCCCAGCTGTCTGTGTGTTTGTCCAGGCACAGCAACCACCAGAAAAGTAAAGTATCTGTGCATGTACACACATGCATAGCCAGCAGGGACAGACTTCAAAGCAGCAGTATAGCTACTTTAACTCTCCAGCCAAGGTACTTTATTTACACTAATGTGCTTTGTAAAGCAGCCCTTCAGATACTTTGCACAACCCCAATATTTACTTATTCAGCACAAATCTTCCTACATAATGTGATAGTGAGCTAACTAATGTGTACTTGAAGTGGATGCTATTAGTGGCATTCTCTCCTTAAACATATTCATTTGGATTTTTGACCCACCTCATTTTGAAGATTCAAGGCAGCTACCAGTATTCCAAAACAAAATAGAGAAAATATTGACCTGAATATCATTTAAAAGATGAAATATGAGGCGCACACATCTCAGAAAAATCAAAATCCACTTCATACCAACATAGAGTTATTAATGGGACTGTGCATGTTTTTCTTTAATACACAGTATTTTCTGCATGTTGTCATTTGGAAGTATGGCACATTGTACCAGCCTACAGTGCCTTACATACAGTATATTGGGAGGCAGGGAGCAAAGTGAAGTCTGGTCTATTGCTTTCAAAACACTGATTAAAACAAACCACAGTATGGAGACATTCTCTTCCTCATTGCATAGATTGGTGCCAATTTCTCCCCTCATCCTCACCTCCCATACCCAATAGGACAGTGGTGCTTGCTTTGGCAGCACATACACTAGAATTGGAATGCTGACTGCTGTGACCTTTAGATTAAAGAAAAGAGAAGAGATGGGAGTGTAGCAGGGGTGTGAACTTTGGAAGTGCACTGTTGTCAAGCCTCTGTAGGCCCAGGTAGCTACAAGTCCCACATTGCAAACTGGAAGCTATACACAAGCTTGACAGGTATTTCACCTGCACTGGATAATTAAATTCTGAAGTGGGCAGGAAATCAGAAAGTTTAAGAGGAACCAAATCATCCATCATACATTACTGGTGGATTTTTCTGGATTTGTTCAGTACCATTTCTATTGGACTGCAATAAGAGCCATTCAATTTAATGAAATTCTAGTTTTTTAAAAAAAGAAAAAGAGACTGAAAGTGAAATGGAAAGATGTTTTCTGAGTGTTGATTGTCAAAGTATTCTTAGGGAAGAAAACCCAAAGGAAATCTGAGCTGCACATCAAAGCATTTAAGTAGCAAGGGGCAGTGGCAAGGCGATCTGGGGTTAGGGGACATTAACATCAGTCCCTTGCTATTATCACTCCCTCTTGGCCCTGCAGTTCCCCCCCTCCATTGCAGGGAGGTTGGGCCTATTTGAACAGTCCACCCCAGGCGACTGATGGACCCAGTAGGGTTTCAGAGGGAGCTTGGGGTTATTCCTGAGGTTCTGGTGCACGATTCAGCTGAGGCCTTAGTTATGGCCTGGAATGAGCATACGAAAAGGGCCTTGGATCGGATTGTGCCTGTGCAGACTCTCTGTGATCACAGACCCCTTGGTTTACGGCAGGGCTCCAGAAAATGAAATGACACAAGAGACGCCTAGAGTCCTGCTGGAGGAAGATGAGGAATGAAGCCGACCAAGCACAGGTTCAAACCTTTATTAGGACTTACCTTGTGGCAGTAAGAGTGGTGAAGCATGCTCCACTCTTATTGAGTCTGCAGATGGCTGGCCAGTGGCCCTGTTTTAGGTGACCAGGGCCCTCCTGGGCAAGGGGGAGGGGAGAGAGCAGGCTTAAACTAAATACCAGCAAGACTGAGCTACTGTTTGTACATCGGGGGTGCTCTATGCCCTTTGTTTTGCCTCTGGATGGGGTGGCCCTGCCCCTGAAGGAGCAGGTCTGCAACTTAGGAGTTCTCCTGGACTCCTGGCTCCTGCTAGCTGAGCAAGTGGAACCTAGGTTCTAGGACTATACCATCTTTTGTGCTGGATGGGGTTGCACTGCCCCAGACAGACCCGGTATGCAATCTGGGAGTCCTCCTAGACTCATGATTCCTGCTCAAAGATCAGCTAGTGCTCTTTGCAGCTAGTGCAAACTGCAGCGGCGAAGGCAGTTACAGTATGTGTGTTTCTAGAACTGCCCATGTTACACCTCTGCTCTGCGAGCTGCATTGGTTGCCAGTCTGCTTCCAGGTCCAATTCAAGGTGCTGGTTTTGACCTTTAAAGCCTTACATGGCATAGGGCTGGGTTATTTGAGGGACTGCCTCTCCCCGATTACATCTGCCCATCCCATCAGATCTGGCAGAGAAGGCATGCTGCAGGTCCCATCTGTTAGGGAACTACACTTGGTGGGTCCCAGAAGGTGGGCCTTCTCTGCCGTGGTGCCCACCTTATGGAACATCCCCACCCCCCGAAATGAGGTTAACTTCATCCCTACTTGTTTTCCGGAAGTCCCTCAAGACCTGGCTATGTTATCAGGCCTGGGGGTCTCAGGGGACCACTGAGATCTTGAGGTGGTTCCATTCTGGCTGTTAGCTTCTAATCTCTTTATGCCTTATGGTTTTTTAAACTTTTAAATAATGACTAGATAGACAGACAGACAGACATTGTTTTATATCTTCATTGTACACCGCCCAGAATCACTTTTTATGAGATGGGCAGCCATGTAAATTTGATAAATAAATAAATAAGCAAGCAAGCAAGCTGTGGCCAGAAGGGCCTTTGCCCAGCTTTGGCTGGTGCACCAATTGCAGCCTAGCTTGAAGTGAGAGGACCTGTGTACAGTGCCTCACACTGTCATCGCCACCCATTTAGACTACTGGAACATGCTCTACAAAGACCACCCAGAAGCTTCAGTTGGTGCAAAATGCAGTGGGCAGAGTGCTCACAGGAGTTGACCATTGGGCAGGTTTTACACCTGTTTTGCAGGGCCTGCATTGGCTTCCTATTAACTTCCAAGTGCAATTTAAAATGCTGGTATTGACCTATAAAGCCCTTTGTGGTTTGGCAACTGGTTATCTGCAGGACCACATCTCCCCACTAGAATCAGCCCAACAACTACATTCATGCCAGGAGAAGCAGCTGGTTTCCACCATTTTTGGGAGATGAGTGAAGCCTGGAAGCATTGTTTTTTGCTGATGGGGCTGGCCCTCTGGAATGACCTCCTGTTGAGATTAATTTGTCTCCAGTGTGGTCTGCCTTCTGGAGAAAGCTGGATATGCAGCTTTTCCAGAAGCTTTTGAGGTCTGATGACAAATATTTTGCTTGGGTTTTATCTATCTTAAGCTTTTTATATTTACTCTATTTTTATATCTTGTTTGCCCATTTTTATACCTTGTTTGCCACAGTCTTGTGATTGTGGTGGCTAACAAATTTGATAAATAAATAGTGAAAACAAAGTGGTGCTCTTTCAAATGTTCTGATCATCACCTTCTTGAAATAGTAAATGGTTGCTTAACAGTACCTTAGCTGTGCCAACATCCTCGACTCTGAATCATTGCTTTCAGCTGTGATAGATGATGGAGTTGGACTTTCTGCCAAGGTTATTGGTTTTAGCTGAGGAAACTGTCCTGTCCATTTTCCCCACTAAGGAGCAGGGAGACTATAAAGTCCCAAACATGATCCCAAAACCTGCAGGTGCCAGTAATCCAAATAAACATAGAGCAATTAGCAAAATTAACACAGCTTTGAATAGCTTGGTTCACCAGATGCAGAGTCCTAGCAGGGTTCCATAAAATGTAAAGTTATTAGAGATTAAACCATTAATCATCTGTTCAAAGGCCTGGATGCAAAAACAGTTGTGTTTGAAATGAATGATAATAAAAAAAAGAGGCATGGGTTTAAGGGGGACAATTAAGCTGTTCCAATTCTGATTTTGAACTATAGTTTCACTTCAATTGGGGATGGGGGAGATTATGACCAGAATTCTTCCCCATTCCCAGCATGTGCAACTAATGAGTCCCATGGACCATGGAGGGCTACTGCAGATGATGCAAACCTTCATCTAATTTTTTCATATTGTTTTAATGGTCTAATGCTGTAAAGAGAAGCAGCGAGCCAGATGTACATGAAGTTAGTGGTGGACTCCAAAGGCATTAGGGTTACTGAAGATGATAGCGGTGGCTGCAGTACTCATTGGTGATCACTCGTAGCCGAGTAAGATTGTCTTCCAAAGGTAAAATTTTAACAGTGGATCCATAAGTGGCTATAAAGGCCAATTCTGGATCCGCACAACCTCCCACAATGAGGGCATAGGTTTCCGGGTGGGAGACGGTCATGATGAGGGTTTGCCTGACGTGCCTTCCTTTTAGCTCTTTTCTCCCTTTCGCCCTGTACTCGTGCTTCTTCAAAGTCCATAGCGCCATTAATAAAAGCTGACCTCCAATTGAAACGCTCATGAGTTAGGGCTTCCCAGTTCTCAATGCTGATATTACATTTTTTAAAATTAGCTTTGAGAGTATCTTTGAATCTCTTTTGCTGTCCGCCAATATTCCGTTTTCCATTCTTAAGTTGGGTGTAAAGTAGCTGCTTTGGAAGACGATGGTCAGGAATTCGAACAACATGACCGGTCCAGCGAAGTTGATGTTGGATGATCATTGTTTCAGTGCTAGTAGTTTTCGCTTCTTCTAATACTCTAACATTAGTCCGCCTATCTTCCCAAGTAATTTGCAGAATTTTTCGGAGGCAGCGTTGATGGAATCTTTCAAGAAGTTGGAGGTGGCGTTTGTAGAGGGTCCATGTTTCAAAGGCATACAGAAGGGTTGTAGTACAATGGCTTTGTAAACAAGCATTTTGGTCTCCCTGCAAATGTCCCGATCCTCAAACACTCTACGCTTCATTCGGGAGAAAGCTACACTCGCAGAGCTCAGGCGATGCTGAATTTCAGCGTCGATGTCGGATTCGTGAACATCTTGCGGTTACTCCATGGCTGCAGTACTATTTGTTACAGAGACGGCCAGAGCTGCTACTAATCGTCTCCTGATAAATTTGAGAACAAGAACATCAGTGGGGAGTCATTAAGAAGGTATCTGAAGTCACCATGCTCAGGGCCCTGATAGATCTACAAAAATATAAAAAAGCAGTAAAATGAGCTGATGAAATGAATTTTGCCAGCTCAGATTACTGAAGAGGGTTTTGTTTTTAAACAGAATTCAAGGAACAACATTTAAACATCAGAATTAGTCATTCCACCATCGTCTGCTTCATATATAGATCCAGTTAGAGCAGAGGTAGGCCAGAAGGTAGATTAGGATCTACTGGTAATAGATGTTTGGGTGATCTGCAGAAGATACATACATACCCATCACATCTATCTATCTATCTTTCTTTCTTTCATTCATTCATTCATTCATTCATTCATTCATTCATTCATTCATTCATTCATTCATTCATTTGATTTAGGCACGGCCCAACTCCAAACCAACTCTGGGTGGCTCACAATATAGTAAAAAACAAAATAAAAACACAATACAAAATAGATAAAGAAGATGGGAACCTGCCTCAATACAAAACACATTCTGAAACGCATCCCACAAGGGCCTCCATCCACCATAACCCAAAGGCCTGGGACAACAGCCAGGTCTTTTAAGGCCTTCTGGAACATCATCAGGGTGGGAGCCACACAGATCTCAGGAGATGTCATTTGAGAGGTCAGGCACCATGACAGAGAAGGCAGGGTTCCTGGGTCCTGATAGATGGCACAAAGGGCCCCAAAGCACACCAACTCTTTCAGCTCATGCCAGCCAGGGAGAAACCATGGAATGCAAGTAAAAAGCCATAAGCAAAATAAATTAAGGGATTGGATAAGAAAAAAGAAAGGTAATATACTGTATAGGTAGTCCTCGTTCAGCAACCACTTGTTCAGCAACTGTTTGAAGTTACGACAATGCCGAATGAGACTTAAGACCATCCTCGTAGTTGCAGCCTTTGCAGTGCCCATGGTCACATGATCGCAATTCAGGTGCTTGGCAACCACCTTGCAATTACAACGGTCTCAGCGTCCCATGGTCACATGTTCACCATTTGCGACCTTCACTGCTGGCTTCTGACAAGCAAACTCAATGGGGAAGCCAGCAGGAGGTCGCAAATGGCACTCACACGACATCCTGCCTAACAACCATGTGGGATCCACCTTATAACGGCAACCAGAACTGCCACAACTGCGGTTAGAAGTTAGTGCAGTCACGTGACATTGTACTTTATGACCGCATTGCTTAGCAACAAAGTTGCTGCTCCCAATTACCATAATTAAGTGAGGATTTTTGTTGTTTATTCGCTCAGTCGCTTCCGACTCTTCGTGACTTCATGGACCAGCACACGCCAGAGCTTCCTGTCAGCCGTCACCATCCCCAGCTCCCCCAAGGTCGAGTCTGTCACCTCCAGAATATCATCCATCCATCTTGCCCTTGGTCGGCCCCTCTTCCTTTTGCCTTCCACCTTCCCTAACATCAGCATCTTCTCCAGGGTATCCTGTCTTCTCATTATGTGGCCAAAGTACTTCAGTTTTGCCTTTAATATCATTCCCTCAAGTGAGCAGTCTGGCTTTATTTCCTGGAGTACGGACTGGTTTGATCTTCTTGCAGTCCAAGGCACTCTCAGAATTTTCCTCCAACACCACAGTTCAAAAGCATCTATCTTCCTTCGCTCAGCCTTCCTTATGGTCCAGCTCTCACAGCCATAGGTTACTACGGGGAATACCATTGCTTTGACTATGTGGATCTTTGTTGTCAGTGTGATGTCTCTGCTCTTAACTATTTTATCAAGATTTGTCATTGCTCTCCTCCCAAGAAGTAGACGTCTTCTGATTTCCTGGCTGCAGTCAGCGACTGCAGTAATCTTTGCGCCTAGAAATACAAAGTCTGTCACTGCCTCCACTTTTTCTCCCTCTATTTGCCAGTTATCAATCAAGCTGGTTGCCATAATCTTGGTTTTTTTGAGGTTTAACTGCAACCCAGCTTTTGCACTTTCTTCTTTCACCTTTGTCATAAGGCTCCTCAACTCCTCCTCGCTTTCAGCCATCAAAGTGGTATCATCTGCATATCTGAGATTGTTAATGTTTCTTCCAGCGATTTTAACTCCAGCCTTGTATTCATCAAGCCCAGCACGTCGCATGATGTGTTCTGCGTACGGTTTGAATAGGTAGGGTGAGAGTATATAGCCCTGCCGTACTCCTTTCCCAATCTTAAACCAGTCCGTTGTTCCGTGATCTGTTCTCACCATTGCTACTTGATCGTTATACAGATTCCTCAGGAGGCAGACAAGATGACTTGGTATCCCCATACCACCAAGAACTTGCCACAGTTTGTTATGATCCACACAGTCAAAGGCTTTAGAATAGTCAATAAAACAGAAATAGATGTTTTTCTGAAACTCCCTGGCTTTCTCCATTATCCAGCGGATGTTGGCAATTTGGTCTCTAGTTCCTCTGCCTTTTCTAAACCCAGCTTGTACACCTGTCAATTCTCGCTCCATGAATTTCTGGAGTCTACCTTGCAAGATCTTGAGCATTACCTTACTGGCATGTGAAATAAGTGCCACTGTTCGATAGTTTGAACATTCTTTAGCGTTTCCCTTTTTTGGTATGGGGATATAAGTTGATTTTTTCCAATCTGATGGCCATTCTTGTGTTTTCCAAATTTGCTGGCATATGGCATGCATCACCTTGACGGCATCATCTTGCAAGATTTTAAGCAGTTCAGCTGGGATACTGTCGTCTCCTGCTGCCTTGTTACTAGCAATGCTTCTTAAGGCCCATTCAACCTCACTCTTCAGGATGTCTGGCTCTAACTCACTGACCGCACAGTCAAAGCTATCTCCGATATTGTGAGATAATGCTGGCTTATAGGGTTAAGTTGCAGAGTAAACAGACAGAGTGCAGCTTCTATGGCTAAAATGTTTACTTGTAATAAAAGCAATAAATGTATATACAGTTACAGTATTGCAAAAAGGAAAAACAAACTTACAAGCAGAGTATTGTGTATTGTTTTCATTGACAGACATGAAGGGGCTCATGCCATGGCCTACACACATAGCCATGCATAGCTATGCAATTCCCAGTCCTCAAGAGTAGAACACACACACGAACATGGCTAAAAGACCGGACAGAAGTCAATAAGCATAGACCCATAGTTCACAGCTGAGATATACACTTGTTCCAGCTTTCTGATTGGAGGAACCTTAGGTTCAGGAGGTCACAAAGCCTTTTAGATTTATGAAGCCTAAAGCGTTAAGTATTTCACATAGTATAAACTGCCATGAGGTGGCAGTGTTGCATCTAAGCAAGCATACTGCCTCCCCCCCCCCCCCCCCGTGAAACTGCTAGGGCACTTGTTCCCATGGGATAGTTTTAGACTGAGACATAACATCACGTGGTGCCAGCTGCACCTGCTTATCAGTGAAGATGATGTGGGAAATGCTACAGAAGTAAAGAAAACAATTTGCAAGTCACAGGAAAACCCTGACAGATATTATTATCCTTCCTGTACAGATCTTCCGTATATTCTTGCCACCTTTTCTTGATCTCTTCTGCTTCTGTTAGGTCCTTGCCATCTTTGTTTTTGATCATACCCATTTTTGCCTGGAATTTACCTCCTATGTTTCTAATTTTCTGGAAGAGGTCTCTTGTCCTTCCTATTCTATTATCTTCTTCCACTTCCGCACATTGATTGTTTAAAAATAATTCCTTATCTCTTCTGGCTAATCTCTGGAATTTTGCATTTAATTGGGCATATCTCCCCCTATCACTGTTGCCTTTTGCTTTCCTTCTTTCTTGGGCTACTTCCAGTGTCTCAGCAGACAGCCATCTTGCTTTCTTGGTTTTCTTTTTCTTTGGGATGTTTTTTGTTGCCGCCTCCTGAACAATGTTGCGAACTTCTGTCCATAGTTCTTCCGGGACCCTATCTACTAAATCTAGTCCCTTAAATCTATTCTTCACTTCCACTGCATCTTCATTAGGAATGTTAGTGAGGACTACCTGTATCTAAATCTAGTTTATATCAACACCATTCATTATAGTACTTCTCCATATCTTTCTATCCAAGCAAAGCATCCTTCCTTCCACTGCATCATACTCTGTCATGCATTGCCTTTTGTTCTACAAACATCTCACCTCTCTTTCTAAAGACCTCAGAAACTCCACCTGATCATAATTTTTGTCAGTATTCCCCTTTTTCTCAAACTTTTTACTCTTCCTTCATTTTTTTTAAATTTGATCCTCATTCATTTTCTCTATCTGATCAAATCATCTCAATCTTCTTATTTTGTATTGGTCACTTGCTTTCATATGCAATATGCAGCTGGTTCTCAGGAAGGAGGGAGCACATTCCAAGGAGGGGGGCAAGACAAAAGACAACACAGCCCAAAGCTGGACCATGAGAAGAGAAAGAGATTCAGAGTAGCCATGCCCCAGAGCCTCCCAGGTTATTTGTCCTTAGAGTAGAGTAGGTTTAGTCTAGCAAGATTCTGTCTATATGGTATAAGCAAATAAAGAACTGAACTTGGCTGGATTGATTCTATGTCATTCTTGGGCTAGGCCTGACACATACACTTAAGTAATCCTTTCCCACTGCATTCAATATATTTTTATATTTTTTCCTGAAATATTCAGTTATCACTTCTATATAAAAAAGTTGGGCAGAAATAGGCTTTTATACACAGCCATTTTCACTTCTTTTGAGATTCATTCCTCACACTACCTTTCTGCCAGCAATTATGTCTTAAGATGTCTCCATCCATTTTCCCATATTTGACAACTATTCTTCTTCTAGTTTTTTTTGCCATTTATTTATAATTTGAACTTGTTCACTCCATTTTCCTTGTTAAAAATCTACTGCTTTGATCTTTGATACATTAATTTTCAGCTCCATACTCCTCACTACATTATTTAATGTAACATTCTTTGAAGATCATTTAGGTTGTCAGCCAACATCATGGCACTGTTTGCGTATAAAAGTACAAACTCCCCACAAACTCCCTCTTACACCACCACAAACATTCCGTATATGTTTGTCAGGACATATTAAATAACCAAGGGGATATCACACAATTTGTCTTACTTTCTGCTCTATATTGAACCATTTCCATTTAGTTTCATGCCTGCTTTACTTCCATCATAAACCACTCGTATCACATTCAGCAACCATATTCATGAAAAACATTCCATAATAAAAGCCTATTAACTTTATTACTTTCTTTCTCCAAATCAACAAATATATAATAATTTTTCTTATATTCATATATTTCTCAATGGCCTGCTGAAGAGCAAACATCTGGTCTTCATACCCTCTGCCTAACATGAACCCTATCAGTGGGCAGTCTCTCTCTCTCATCTCTTACCTTGTGTACTGTGTATTCTATGGCTGCTTTTAGAGCTTTTCTGTTGTTTATTTTGTTTGCATTTTAATTGTTGTAATATTGTATGCCGCCCAGAGCCACATTGGAGTCAAGTGGCCTTATAAATTTAATAAATAAATAAGCTACCTGTGAGCATCTTCCACCAGAAGTGCATGTCCTTAGCATATAGACAGCTACCTTTCAGGAAAACAGCAGGTAGAGCTGATAGGTATTAAGTTGGTACAGTTGGGAGCTAACTGTTGATTAGAGAATGGGCTGCCTATTCATGTGAATATCAAAATGGCTTGCTAGTGATAGATGGAGAAGAGAAGGAAAAATGGAAAAGAAGAAAAGGCAAAGAAGACAACAAATCATAAATCCCATGGAATATAAGCCCCTAAAAGTTCAGAGGATATGCTGTAAACCGCCCAGAGTCCCCTATTCGGGGAGATGGGCGGGGATAAATTTAAATAATAAATAAAATAATAAATACGTATTCGGTGGAGAAAGCAGAAGAAATGTTGAGATGAAGAAGGGAGACTGCTGTTGAAAGTATGGGTGTGTATATATGAAACGGAATGGAGAAGCTCTAATCAGCAATCCACCAGGCCCAAACCCCCAGATATTCCAGGCAAAATTAACCTGGGAGAGAAGGTGGGGGCAGTCTCAAGAGTGGTAAGGGCAGCTGGGGCCAGAGAAAGGAGGATCTAGAGAGCATCTGAGTGGAATCCATAAGGGCCAGAACAAGAAGAGGATTAGCAAGAGATTCTCACATTCACCTGGGAGAAAATTTCCACAGAGACCATTGGAAGAAAGATGAAGGCTGACAGAAAGAAACGGTGTTGTGTCAACAGGAGGAGATTAGTGACCACTGTCATATGGAGAGCAGCTAACTGCAGGCTCAGGCTGAGGGAACTAAAACAAGTGACTCTGAGGAAGAGTGGGAGGAGAGACAGAGAAGAGGTAATAAAGTGTAATAGTTAAGGTGTAAAGCAATGAAAGGTAAAGAAAGTGTTAGCAAGAGATAGATAATCAGGGAGGAGTGAGAACAGAAAATACAAACTGAGGAATTTAATGCTCAGGGAGTGAAATACGTTAGTAAGTATAGAAAAAGATTAAAAGTTAAAATTGAAGTTTGTAACTATAGGAAATTAAGACAAAATGCAGAAAAGGAACAATGTTCTAGAAATATAAACGTATACAATTTAAAAGTGTCATGAAAAAGAAATCACAGTATTTAGCATGTGAATATCCAGAGAATTTTATATATAATTGTATAATAAAGCCCTTTTTTTGTACTAAATGTCTTTTTTCCTTTCTGGTGTCCACCAACCTTTATAAAAGAATCCATGGCAACGCCAAACTGTACTTCCCAAATTTTGCTTATTGTCACCTCTTTTATAATTCAGGCAGAATTCTGTCAAACACTTTTACAGGTAGTTGGTTGTTGTGGGTTTTCCGGGCTGTGTGGCCGTGTTCTGGCAGTTCTGGCACACCCTCTCAGCAGATATAAAAACCAGCAGGAAGACACACCCTGCACTTGGGCACAGAGAGAATCTTCTAGCTGTGCTCCTGTCATGCCAGCCACAGCGACTGGCGAAACGTTAGGAACCAAAACTGCCAGAACACGGCCACACAGCCCGGAAAACCCACAACAACCATAGGATTCCGGCCGTGAAAGCCTTCGACTATACTTTTACAGGTACATTAATCCACTATCCTGCATTCTCTGCTCCACATTGCTGTGGAAATAAAGGGTGTTAGGACAGATGCAAAATGGAAGCCAGGCTGCAAGCACAGCGGCTGCCACCCCTGTCTGCCACAAAAGCAAAAATAGAAACTAAGGAGCTGCTGTATTTCTGCTGCTGCTAAGAATGAACCCCATCCTTCATAAATGTGGGTGAAATGTTCCCCCATATTTCAATACGTCATTTCTAAAACATCCACTTTCAGCTCTTTCCAAGTCATGTTCTGTCATAAACAACCCACTCTTCTCTTCCCCATCTCAATCCCATCTTATTGCAATATACGTATCTGTTAAATTCTTCTCATCATCACTCTTGCTGATTTGACTGCTAACTGCTATTGAAACTGCAAATCTTCTGTGAAGCAGGTTTCACTATGTAACCCACTTTAATTAATGCATTATTTATCTAATGTCATTTACAGATCATTAGATAACTCAGCCAGCCTGATATGTCTCTTTATAGCAGCCTTTCTCAACTTTTTGACCCTGGAGGAACCCTTGAAATATTTTTCAGGCCTCGGAGAACCCCTGCACATTCAGGCTCAGATATAGGCCAGAAGTTACAAAATGATTATATTTGTTTCGTGGGTAGGCCTCTACAGTATATATGCATTAACAGTGTTCTTAAACTAAAAATAAAGAATGAAACTTACCTCTTTAATGTGAAGTTGCCCGAATTTGAAATAATTTTTTAAATAAATCATGATCTCCCAGGGAACCCCTAGTGACCTCTCGCAGAACCCTAGGGTTCCACGGAACCCTGGTAGAGAAACCCTGCTTTACAGGATACTCCATTACATTCCCTCTCATTTTCACAACAGTCAACATTTCATGCCCAATAGTAATTTCTGTCCTTCTTGCGATGTTTTAATGTGTTTTTCTCCAACATTATTATACTTCTGCAAACCTTGAGGTTTCTTCAAGATTGCCAATACTTTTTCCTTTTACATGTGGATGGTTCTCTTTCAGCTATATGAGGACAAACTAAGTTTGCCAATGATATACATGATATTCAATAAGAAAGAAAGATGAAAGGCAGAGAGATATGTTGCTTGGCAAAGAAATATAAAACAAGATAATGCTGTTGATTTGAAACATTTACCTCTTTCAGACAACCCATGAAATTATTGCTGATAGGAGACCCAGGTAAATCAGCTGTACTGGGACTTCCACCAACATAGAAGAAATCATCTGAGCCAAGCATAGTATAATCCTCCTGTGTGTAGCCAGTAGTGGTGAGGATTCCATCCACGGAGATTGTCACCTGTTTGAAGGATACAATGGACAAAACAAAAAAAGGAAAAGAAAAGAAAAACAAAATTCCCAGCAATGACCTTACAGTTCTTAAAAGAGCAAGTCATCTCCCTATTTTTAGAAAACTTTTAGGATAGGTTTTGCTGAGCTTTGCTTATTCAGTGCAGCTCAGTTCCATTTTCTGGTCTGCTTTTTGTCCCTCCACTCCAGGTCCTTATTACCTGCATGGCTAGTTCAACATTGCTAAGGCCAAAGAGAGCTATTCTACCTGCCATGATGGCTTCCATTTAATAAGGCCAGAAAATGGAGCACTTCTTGGAGGAGAGAGCTTATCTGAGCTGATAGTATGATTTATTAGTCATTATTGGTAGTGATTATTGTTAGTTATGACTGTTAGCACAGACACGAATGATGAAGTTGATATATTTGATTTTGCTTCTTTTTATTTATTTGTCTCACAGCACACCAATGATCATGCATTCAGGGAAGGGAGGAAGGGAAGGGATCTCACTTTCAATACATTATGGATGAACATGCTGGGTACCTACAAAGACACCCACCACCACCCAGTACTGCAACTTAAAAGGAAAAAAGTACAAAAATTAAAAATCAGGATTAAAAAAAAAAACTAAAGAAGTCAACCATACACCAGCAAGTGTGAGAAACATAAAGTGAATTTGAAAACGAGAGAAAAAATGGCAAGCGTGCTCACACCCCATACTTCAGCACATCCATGCCAGTGTTTTTCAAAGCCCAGAAGGACAAAATATCCTGAGAGAGACTTTTTCACACTTGCATGCAATCCTTAAAAAAACAAAAAAGAAGAAGAAAAGAAAAAAAGAAACCATAAACTATAGAAGGAGAAACCCATCCAACACTTAAAAAAAAGGAAAACTGAATTTTCAAAGTCTAAAAAAAGTCCAAACCCCATAATACATGGAGGATGATGAAAAACAGAAGGGGGTGGGGGTGGGGAAAGGGAGGCAGTGAAAATGATATGCACGTGGTTTAAGAGTTAGATTAGTGGCTTGGTGAAGAGATGGGGAGAGCGAGCTGCAGTATGGTGGGTTGGGAAAGGAGGCGGGGATTAACCAGACATAGACATGCCATGCAGCGTATGTATTGTACTGAAACAAACAACTGGCTGAGCTGCTTTTGGTTATGGCTAGTGGAATTTCAAACAGACAGAGAAAGAATGTGTGTGGAGGCTGGCCAGAGGAAGAGGTTAAGATGAAGTGAGAAAAAAAGAGGGAAGCTTTGCCCAGTTTTGCCTACAGCAGCTGTTGTTACAACAAAAAAATGAGGGGAAAAAGACTGGCCTCACCACAACAAACTATAGGCCCTGACATGGTAGTTGAGCTAAAAACCTTCAGAGAAATGGAAAAAGAAAAAAGAAAGTCTCACCTCCCCAAACCAAAAAAAGAAAGAAAACCAGAAGGAAAGAGAAAGAAAAAGGATTAGCAAAATGTTGAAAAAAATAGAATAAAGAAATCTTTAAAAATAGATAGGGTGAAGAAGCCAGCGAAGGAGATAATTAAATCCCATTTCCAGAACGGTTGTATTTGTTTTCCTTTTTGTTTTTTGTCTTACAGAAAATAGAGAAAAATACAAATAGATAGGAAGAAAAGGTAGCTAGAGCAAAATCAAAAGAAAAAGGGGAAGGTAAGTTTAAGGGGGAGGAAAAATAGGGGATGGGGGATGGACAGGGAAAGGAAGATAACACACGGCAAACCCAAAAAAAAGAGACAATAAGAATGATATCTACCAGACAATGTAGTTTGTTTACCATAGCGTGTCCAATGCCTGAGTGCTTTGCGGAAAAGGGGGAAGAAAGGAAATTAAAAAATTGTGAACAGAACGATTGTTAATTAAAATAACCAAAAGCAAAGATGAGTCGTTAGGGTGTTAGTACATTAGTCGGTTAGTAAAAATGACACATTGCATGAATGGTCTAGTGTTAGTTTTTCAAAAAAAGGCATGGGGTGCCCGACACACACAGAGTGAGGAAGAGGACAGCGTGAGCAGGACTGTCTGGGAACCCTGCCCCAGAGATTGTCAGAAGAAGGGAGTCGCCTGCCCTTCCCGTTCTTCTTATGCCATTAGCTCCCCACCCCACCCTGAGAACCATCAGTGAAATTTCCTCTAAGACCAGATTAGAATTTGAAGGATACAAACCATACTTACTTTTCAGGGGAAAATCAAACGTGTATTCACCCTCTGTACTCTCCACCCACATACATACTGTAATTACATACCATCATGAGTGGTCCCAGCCATTCCATCCCACTTCCCAATCCATTTCTACCTCTTTTTAGAATTCCAATCAATGCTACCCTCCGGGATTGCTCAGATATTCTAACCATCCGAACCTATCTCTTTCTCTTGGGTGCAGGCTGTTGCTTGACAATTCCCAGGGGGCTGTCCTACCTATCCCCCAATTCCCAGTTTTTGGGGGTTTTTTTTACAGCAGTTGAATTCTCAGAAAAGACATACAGAATAAATGATTGGACTAACAGAGACGATGTGTAGCTCACCTGCAATATTCAGGAAAGTGGGGAGAAGTTTCCCTAATTGAAGGAGGCATGAAGATTGCTTGCATCAGGTATTTTGGAATGAATGGAAGAAGGTTGACAGAATTTAACATGTCGTTTGAGGAAAGGGAAGACATGTCTTTCTTACTCATGGATATTTTTATAACTGACTTCCAAACCACCAAACCACCAAACTCTACTATAGATGCTAATAATCATGGTGGTACTTATTTCTTTGAAGGATTTCAAAGAAAGGCTTAATTAGTAGTGTTTAGAGATGTTACCAACAAGGGGAAAATTATGCTGACAATTGAGGTTCTAGTGCTTCTAGTTTCCAATGGGTGCTGGAAATCCTTTGATTATGCAAAGCTGAGAGAAAAGTATTTTTTTCCTGAAACATCAAAACTAAGGGTAACTCCCTGTGATCTGTACACTCATCTCATCAAATAGATTTTACAGTTTTCATTGTGTTTTATAATTTTCATAGTCTTTCAGTACCCTGCTAAACTTGTTTGAGTAGAGATGACACAAGGACAACAAAAAAGGTATCATCTGTATCCCGTCTAAAATGTATTGAAAAAACGTTGTAGTCCTTCTATTGCAAAATTAACTCCCACGTGGTTTTAAGCAATTGTAGGCTGAGTCAGATTGGACCAATAAAGTTGTTCTGTTCAGTCTCCTGTTCTGATGCATTTAGACTTTACTGATTTCAAAGATATTTGTCTGCTTTGTTTCATGTTTATTTATACTATTTTATTGTATTTTATTATAATGTAATATTTGTATTTAATAATACAAATATAGCATCCTTAAGTACCATTTTGATGAAAAGGCAAAACAACAATAACAGTTATTGGTCAGCTGTATTCTTTTTTGATATATGTTGTTTCTTTTACTTATCACTGTGGAGTTGGGTGGCTTTGAAATCAAATCAAATCGATAAAATAGTTAGCAGAAAGACATTTCAGCAGCAGTGTAAGTGCTATTTTCATATTCTTTTACTTTTGGTCATGAAAATTATTATTTTAAGAAGCCTCTCACCACATACTAGAAAGCATGACTGTCTAGTGTGGCACATGCAAAAAAGTGTTAGCAATAGAACTAGAACCATTTTCTTTGTTTTATATATTATTTGGATCTGCATATTTAAGTGTATCTACAAGAAAAACAATCTTACCAACCTTCTTCTGAAAGTACTGGTGAAAAATATTGACACTTTCCCAATTCTACCATTAAAAAATGCTTCGATTCAATAAAACAAACATTTTTGTTAAAATAACCATATGGGAAATTAACTGGGGCACAGATTGCCTTGAACTGAGTTATCTGTGTAGTGATTTCTCCATGCAACAGAATCACATGCTTTTTAAAAATGAATGTACAGTTGTTCTTTTATAAATGTATAGTTTCAGGCTGCAGGTACAAAAATAGCAAATTTGAATTATGAAAGGCACAAACATTTATGTCTACTCACAGAAAACCTGCATTGGTTTTCTAATTGAAAAGTATTCCCTAATATGCTAATTTTTAATGTGTTCCATGAAGCATTTCTTTATAGAGAAAAAACTGGAATGCTATTGTCCAACAAAAAAAATTGTGTTATTTCATTCTGTTGTACATGTACATTGTCTGAATATATATGAAAGGAAAAACAAAGATCTTTATTTTTAAAAAATCCTGCTGAACATTCTATATTGCCATATCCTCTATGTCTATATTTATTTATTTTATTTATTATTTAAATTTGTATTAATTTATATTATATTTATATTATATTTTGAACAGGCAGCTGGGTTGTAGCTAGAAATATTAGTTTTACTTTGGATATTGCCTGTCATTAAAAGAAATTCTCTCCCATTTACAGAAAAATAATACACCATTAACAAAAATGGTTATTGAAAGAGAATTTCAAGGAACAGCCATTATAAAAATGTATTTTTGTAGTGCATGAAAATGTGTGTGCATGCAACATGGATAAAATGAATAAAAAGTTATAGTTTAAAATTATATTTTGAGGATGACCACCCATTTCTAGACAGTGAGAAAGTTTAAATTAAATGAGATCATTAGTCCAATGGAAATAAAGTTTGCCGTCAGATGCAGCCTTGTAGTCCTATGTTATTTTAACCAGAATTTGGCCTGATACCATACTATTGTTATGGTTACCTACATATACCAGATGTTTAGAAATTAAACATTTGAAGCCCTGGAATAGAATGACACAAATGCAATGTTCTTTAAAAACTGAAAATACCTATGGGCAGGTAAAAAGAAAAAAAACCTGCTCTTAATGTAGTTAAATTTAAAAATATAGCAAAAAACATTTGGGAGTGATTATGAGAAGTACCAATCAAAATGTATGGTAAAGAGGAAATCTAGAAAATCAGCATTGTTGTTGTTCCCCAAGATGCAAAATTAACTGTTCTGGTTTTTAAAGATACAGTATTTCAAAACAGGTAGAGTTCTCAGTATCTAACTTCCTAAAATAATGGATCAAAAGGTATAAAAAAGTGTGATTTTCCAGCAGAAAAACTAAGGAAAAACTTTGTATACTAAGCACTGCATAGGAGTACTTGAATGAAAGATTACTGTTTTAAAATGTAATAAACAAAAGATTGGAGATATTTTTAGGGTTCCTGATAGGGGAACTGGGCGGTAATATAAATTTAATAAATAAATAAATAAATTTGATCTCAAACAAAGTTTCTGGTTTGTAGCTTTCTTCTAAAATCATCCTCAGTACCAGGGAATGAGAAGGAAGCTAAGGTAATTCTAATCAAAAAGTTGCAAAGAAAATCAGAAATCCATACACTAATGAATCTAATTCTGATACTCAGAAAAATTAGTTGAAGATACAGTCAAAATAAGCACAATTGTAATGTAAAAATGAAAAATGCCTTCTAGGGAGGAGGTGGAATAGAAATTGTGAATGGACATCATAACTCAAAATGAAATCTAATTGAATGTTGATCAATAATTGATTCACAGTGCATTATTTTCACCTAAAAGGATGTCTCATTGGCATAGCAAAATCAGGTTGAGCCATCAGCTCTATATGCTCTGATACAAAAAGCATTGTTTCGTAATGTTGCTAACTAGATCACATAGACTGGGGACGCGCATAACTCATCTATAAGCCATTTTGACCATCACAAAGTCCAAAGTGCTGGTGCAGACCTATTCAGCCATTAGCCAATTGCCAACAATCCTGATACAAATTAAACTCAGGATGGGCTATGGAGATAAAAATATGTTTAACTCTCAATACTTTCATATTGTAGCTATTACACTAATACTCCCTCTCAGGAAGTGTTTTAATTTCCCCCATAGTCAAACTTTATGGGAAATATAAAACTGCCTCATTCAGAATTATATTGCAAGAGGGAAAAAATCTTCAATCTATCCAGGGTTGGCATCAACACACCATACCCTCAAATAGCTTATAAAATAGACAGGAACCCCTGTTGGCCCCACTTACGCTGATAGTTGGTGTTCCCACCTACCAATTCCTCTGGGTACAGACTTACTGGGTGAAAAACACATACCATTTACACTTTGTTTAATGATCTAAAGTGCCTAATATAGTATCACCCAAGAGCAATATGGGAGATTAAAGCTGGGGTTTGATCATTAGATAAGTTTGTAGCTGGAAGCAAGTAGCAGGAGTTTCCAATATAATCTAATAAACACAATATAGACAAAATATTAAGTGCAGGAACACAATATAGAAAACAAAGGTATGTAAATGAAGATCATGGTTTTCCCAGTTGTAAAATATGGCTTATTTTGGTTTTGTATATTATTTATTTTTATTGTTGTATCCATCTAGAGTCACAAACTGTGAAAGGGGCAGCTTTGTAAACCTCATAAATAAATAAACAAACAAACAAATAAATAAATGGTTGTGAAATCTGGACTATCAGGAAGGCTAAATGAATTAAAACTAATGTCTTTGAATTGCGCTGCTAAAGCAAAAGGCTGAGAATACCTTGGACTGAATGAACTAATCATTTTATATCACATGAAGTAAAACCAGAGGCAAGAATCATTGGAGGAGGCCCTGATGCTTGGGGGGGGAAAATGAAAAAGAGGCCAACAAAAGCAGGGTTGTTAGATACTATTCCTGATATCACAAATGTGAGCTTGCAGGAATTCATAGAAGCAGTTACTGACAGACAATCCTGGTGAAATGTTGAGTGATTAAGAACTGGAAGTAACTAAATGACTGAACAGAAAATTGGAATATTCAAATATATGCAACATATTTGGCCTTGCTCGCTGTCACCAATGCGTTGGTCATCTCTTGTTTGGACTTGAAGACCACCCAGAAAGTTCAGCTACTCCAGAATCCAGTAGCTCAAGCAGTGAGGTTGTCCACATAACACTGATTTGCTTACCAGTATGCTTCTGAGTGCAGTTCAAGGCACTGGTTGTCACCTTTAAACCCCTACATGGCTCAGCATCTGGGTATTTTTGGGACTGCTAATCAAAATGGCTTCTGCCCGTCTGTTAAGATTTGAAGAGAAATCTCCCTCCAGGTCCCTACCCCTAAGGTAGAGCTTTTCAAACTGTGTGTTGCGACACGTTAGTGTAGTGCTTTCCAAACTGCCGCCGTTGGCGACACACCAATGGCAGCGGCGGCGTGGGGGCATGGTCGTGCACGGCGGTGGCGGGCGTGGGGGCGGCCTCACTAAAACACAGAAGCGCTGATGGCATGCCGCTGCCACTGCCACGCACACCACTGCCGCCGCACACACCTCGCCCCCGCTGCTTCGCAACACACTAAGCTGTGTGTTGCGACACACTAAAGTGTTGCGACACACAGTTTGGAAAGCTATGCGTTAGTGTGTTGGCTGCAGTGTCTGGGTGTGTCGCGGCTGCTGCTGCCTCCGAGCCCTGCCAGGATTCCGCGCAGGTCCTAGCGCCTGCCTTGTGCCTTGCTGCCTCCAAACCTGCCCTGCCAGGATGCCGCGCAGGTCCTAGTTCCTGCCTTGTGCCTTGCTGCCTCCAAACCTGCTGTGATTCCGCGCAGGTTCTAGTGCCTGCCTTGTGCCCTGCTGTAAGAGTGTGTCACAAAATGATGCCCTGCTGTAAGAGTGTGTCGCGAAATGATGCATGTCTAAAAGGTGGGTCACCAACATGAAAAGTTTGGAAAGCTCTGCCCTAAGGAGTGTCATCTGCAGCAACCATGGGGTTGAGCCATCTCAGTTACTGCTCTCCTTCAACAGAACAGCATTCCTTTGGAGGTCAGATTGGCTCCAATTCTTATGGCCTTTTGAAAAATGATCAAGATCTCCCTCTTTCAGTAAATGTTGAATTTGTCCTTTCCTACAGGGGGAGTGTTTGTATTTGGATTGGATTATTCTCAATGCTTGCTATATTTCATTGCAGTGATTTTTTTTTTGTTATTTGTGTTTTTAATCCTATTATTGTAGTTCTATAAACTACTCAGAGTCAATTGTGATTGTAGTGGAAGATAAGCCAAATCAATAAGTCAATCTTAGGTGGAAAGAAAATGTAGGCATCCTAGAACCTGCAAATCTAATGAAAAAAGCAAAAGAGGAAAAACTCTATTGTTGATTCTGCTTAAGGACTGCTGATATGGGAAGGCTCTGGAAATTAACTAATTATGCAAGAAAATGCCCATGGGGGGGGGGGGGGAGGAAGATTTTCCAATAGCTTGACAATGATTGTTAATGTCCTTAGACAATTGAAGATTATTTTCTATTATTATAGAAATTCATTTTGCATATGTGCAAATAAAATAAATATGCAATGTTTTGCTTAAATCAACAAGTAAGTGTTTGAATGTTTGCAATTTTAAAAAGCTAAAATATCTGTTTGAAAGAATCTCAGGTGACAAACTATTTACACAGCATTTACCAATCAATAAGAACCAAAAAGTGTACATATACAATAGAAAATTAATTTGTCATGCTGCAAATGGTCCCAAGTGACTTAATATATTTCACCAGCTTTCAGAAGGAAGGTTATTTATATTCATCTTACCTATTAAAAGCTTATGTGTATATTTCAGGGGAGAGGAAATAGTTTTGATATTTTAAGTCTGGCTATCTAAGTAAAAACATTATCAGATAGAGCTGTGTGTTTAGAGCACTAATGGGTTTAGAGAACTAATAAATGGAGTTACAAAATGGCAAAAATATTAATAATAAAGGGATAGGGAAGGGGATCTTCAGAGCAGCTTTTCTCCTCTATGCAGTCATCACAGGGAAAGATGGATAGAGACAAAAGAAGTAGCGTAGATTCATAATGAAAATCAAAGCAAAGAAATAAGGAGATCTGGAAAAACTATGGCCAGTATCAGGAGCATAAGGTTAAAATAAGTAACTCACATACAAAAGAAAAATAGAGAAACAGAAGAAACAAAGACTATTATCAGCCCAATCCACTAAAAAATTCACCCGCACAAGCTCTCTTGAAATGGTCTTGCTCAGATGCTACTCATTGCAAAAGGATTGTGCAAAAGAAAGTCCAGGTGAATCAGGCCCATTACAGAATTAGAGTAATGATATTATGGAAATGGTTAAATCAATTACCAGGACAATAAAGGAGAAAAGGGAAGTGGATAAAGCTGCTGCAGAAAATAGTTTCCACTCCTACTGTAATTAAATGCAACAAGAATATTACTGATAAGATTGAAATGTAATTAAGGAAGTAATAAAAAAGAGAGGAAAAGGAGGGGGAAAGTGCAAAGGAAAACTGAGATAAAAGTGAAGTTAAGTCACAAAATAGTATTGTTAAAGCAAATTTGGGGATGAGGAAAAGGCAGAAAATTACCAAGGGGAAATGAAGTTATTGCAATGAGGCCAAGTTACAGTAAATGAATGAGCACTTGTTTTCCCTCCAGTTACTGCACAAGGTTAGATGCTCCTCCCACCCCAAATAGATATATATCTATCAGCTTCCTCCTAACTGCCCATTTAGGGTCGTGTTTATTCACTACAGCAGAACTTTCCCACAATTCTCTTCCGTTCCTCATTACCTGCCGCAGGTTGCGAGTCACTTTTACGTTGTGCCATTGGTTGTCATTAAATTTGCCACTGACTGGCTCCACAATGGCTTCAAAGGCTCCAGATCCCAAGTTAATGATCAGTGAGACGGCGCCGTCTTTCAGAGCCAAGTTGACATAATCAGCCGACTTGCCCGTGTGCAGGATAAGGCCGTTGCGCTGCCATGTCTTGAAGGAAAGTGTGATTTCATCGCTGCTGCTTTGAATGGGGTTCTGGGAGAGGTCATAGCACAGGTATTCGGAGCCACGGAAAGTGGCTACATTCTCATCTCTTGCTGCAGAAAGACAAGAAGAAAGATGAAGAAGGCTGGTCAGTTTTGTTTCATGAAGAAATAACATTCAGTTTGTTCCACTGAAATAAAAACCAGTTCTTCATGAATTATGGTTGTTTTTATTTTCGCTTTGCATTTATTTACATTGATTATATATTTAAAACAGGGATAAGGAACTTACTTTAACCAGAAGATTGAACTGCCTCGGAACAAACATTATTTCTCAGAGCACAGGAATGTGGCCCCTAGCATAGTCATCAATACATCTACAGTATATCAAGCTGTCCAAGGCAGGTGAAATTTTTAATCTCTGAGCAGAGATTAAATCTTTTTTTTCCCCCTGGCCTACTCAGAAGAGTATAATCTTGGAAGAGAGATTGGATTTAGGAATGAAGCTGATGGGAAACACCTACAATCCACACCCAATGGAATGGAGCATCTCTTTGTTTGATTCAGGGAGATAAGTGAATACTTAAAATTGAGCAAATAGAAGCATGAGGAATTGTTTGAATTAAGCAAACAAAACTTTCAGAGAATTAACATGCAATGAACTCAGATCATCAGAAGCAAACCTATGAGACTAACATCTGTCTTAGCAGCTTAGTTACAAATTCTTCGAATTTCATTTCTTTCATGATCTTTAGTTCATCATCTCTAACATATTGCATAAAGGTGAAATATTTTTCAATCTAACTGTAAAGTTTGCATCATTTATAATATCATCTAACAACCTACTGGTTTTGACAAATTGCTCATTTAAATTAACTAAAGATCAATCAACAGATTTGTTTCTGGTTTTCATTCATTGACAAAACAGCAGAAATTAAAGAAGCCCATACTACATAGAATAGATATAAGTTACCATCTAGAGTTATATCAGTTCTTTGAAAAAGGTGTCTCAGAATAGGGAAAGCATTTACAAAGCACTGCTTTTTTTCATTGTTAAAGCAATCGCATCTTTAAATCGCAGACTCTCAAAGCTGTTTCAGAAGTTGATCCCAGCTTTCTCTGCATGTGTATACTTTCCAGGGATGAGAGAAGGGGAGAGCCATCCACAGAATCAGCATTTTGCTGGGAAAAGACTGTCCAGTGGACAGGGGGAGCAGTAAAGGAATACAGTAGGTCGTTTCTAATTGGTTGTGCTCAGAAGGAGGCCACTCATCATATTCTGTCAACAATGTAGGATCCAAATTAGGTTAATTGCAATCAGGTTCTTCTGAAATCTATGGGATAAATTAGTAACAATTTATCATAGCTTCAGTGATTTAAATCCCTTAACTTTCAGCTGATCTCACACATACAGAAGTTTGCAACATGATAAACTAAATTATGCAAAGGAACTTGGTTTTTTTCGTTTGTTTGTTTCAGTTGCAAGCTTCTTGATTGCCAAGTTTCTGAAAGCTAGATCAGATCATAATAAGATATCCATGTTTTAATTGTTGAGGAATGGACCAGCCTGGAACAATATAACTGCATAGTTATATTGGAGTAGTTGGAGCAGGGGGTACAGATGTTCTACTACTACTATTAGGGGAAAAGACTAGAGGACCAGTTTTTGGATTGAATGTCTCTTACCTATGTATCATTTTATATCTCCCTCATCAAAAGACCAGCCTACTCATGCACTAGATTTGAGACTTTTTATTTGATGTTCACCAAAAGAAACAATGGATTGATTGACTGATTTTCTGTCCTGCCTTTATTATTTTTATAAAAAAATCAAGGCGAACATACCTAATATTCCTTCCTCCTCCTGTTTTTCCTACAACAGCAACCCTGTGAGGTGAGTTGGGCTGAGAGTGACTGGCCCAAGGTCACCCAGCTGACTTTCATGCCTAAGGCAGGACTAGAACTCACAGACTCCTGGTTTCTAGCCCAGCACCTTAACCACTAGAACAAACTGGCTCCAAACTGATTTATTTTAATACCAGAAATGCCACTACCCATTAGTATCCCTACCAGAGCTAAGTGATATCTCTGGTGTTGTAACATTTGTCTGTCAGAAATCACACTATTTGGAACTTCATTGCAGCCAAGATAACCATTCAAGATATGTTCTGGAACTAGTAGTTGCATATTTGGAGGGAGAGGACTTATATCCATGTTGTAATTATCAGGCAAATTCTAGTGATATCTGCAGCAAACCCCAGTGACATCATGCCAAAAATGTTGCAATTATATACTTACACCCTAATGTCTGATGCAAGCAGATAAATTGTGGCATTTACATCATGATGCACAGTTGATCACACATACACACAAACACCACACATACACCCTTGCCCCTCTGAAGATCTCATGCTTCTTGGTGGTATTTAAATTGACAACTGTTTCTCCCGCTGCAAGATGATCAGTTTTGAAACTTATGGAATCTGAACTTACGGAATCTGAACATTTTCTTAATGATCTGGGATTTTTTTTGATAGCATGCTAAATCCTAGACTTGTTACAAGATGGTGAAAATAGAAAGGATGTTAAAATGGTTGTGAACCATTGGCTGAAATAGATTCCTTAGGCACATTTTATGATATAAATTATTTTATATTTTATGATATCTTTGACACTAGAACTGCTTTGGTTGCTATAATGGTTAGGAAACATTCTCTGGATAGGAAACACTTAATTTTCATCAGCTTTTAAAATATTCAGCTGTGTTTTTGTGAGTTGGGTTTGGGGATGATACAGTTATAATGGTTTGAATTCTACTTTGAAAATTAATTTCAGGAAGAGTGCAGAACTTCCATTTGACTCCAAGTCATTTGAACGGTGACATTCCACATGCCTCTTCTTTGTTTATGTGTGTGTGTGCATACTTGAAGAAGATACTGTATGCAGGAACAATGTAGGCAAAATACTGTAAGAGACAATTTAGTCTGGGAAAAGGAGGAGGTGTGAAAAAGAATACAATACTGTGCAAAGCATTCCAAAGGGCATTTTCAAAGCTTTTTGGCAGGGCCGCAACTGGCGGGGGGGGGGGGACACACAAGCGGGGCATGTGCCCCGGGTGCCGCGCGGGGGGGGGGTGCGAAAATCACAAAATAACCCATGGGGGGTGCAGAATCCATGTTTGCCCCGGGTGACACCGACCCTAGTTCTATCGCTGCTTTTTGGTGCTTCATAATGCACAGCTCCTGAAAGTGTTAGAGCAATTTCTTAAAGGTTGGCGTGTATTACAAAACATGCACTATAAAAGGTATTCCTACGTATGGGACTTGCTTCTAACAAACTTGCATTGGATTGTTCTGTCAGCATCCATCCACAGTTGCTACTTGACTGCAATGGTTTCATTCCCAATTTTTCCCCAAGCACAGCAAATTTACTACAAGAATGTTTAAAAAAGCCCGTGTGACAAACGAGCACTTCCCCTCTAAAGAGAAACAGAAGCAAATTGGACAAAATGGCTGAGGGAAAAATTAGAAAGGGACTAAATCATCTGGTCAGGAAACAGTGTAGCTCACAGAGGTGTTCACAGGCAGGGTCAAATGACAAAAGTGATATTATTCCAACGCAAGTTCCATGCCAACCTGATGCAGGCTCCTCTCCTTCTGTACATGTACTGTATGTGACATGCACATGTTAAAGGCGTGGAGCTTGGATCACAATATTGCTTTTGGCATTTTGATGAAAGTGCTGGATCCTGCAGATGCCTCCCATAGCTGGGAAGGGAACAAAGAAAAGACACTACAGTTGGTTCAAAGTTAGGCTGGCCATACATTCCGTTTTCAACGGGACAGTCCCGTTTTTTTAACATTTTTCAACCGTCCAGTCGTTCTGGACAAAATCACCATTTTGTCCCGTTTTCCAAGTTAGAGTGCGTGCGTGCACACGCTGGAGCGCCTGCCTGCGTGCCTGCCTTCTTTCAATAGTACACATCTATGCTGGTATTTGGCATTCTAAGATACCAAATACATTTGTTGGATGCAAAAATTTAGCCCGCATCTGAGAAAAGGATCTCAGCAAGCAGACTGCGGAAATCTGATGTTTTGTAACATACTGTACATCAGACTTAAAACACTGGATTGTAATTGAAAGAGTTCGGCATTTGAACAAAATCACCTAATACACTTCCTTTATTCTAGCTTAAACTAAGTTTATTATCCCACTATTAACATAGTGTTTCTATCCTCAAGTCCTTCTATGCTGCCTCAATATAGTGCAAGATAACAGACCCCTCAGGTTGCCTGAATATTCATTTATGCATAAATTACATCTTAAAAATATAATAAGAAATCAAAAACCTATTCAGTCCAACATCTGTGCATTGGGCAGGCAGATGCATCCTGGAAGCTCATATGCAGAATATCAACTCTCTTCCATGACTGGACTTTAAAAACTAGTATTTAAGGCAGAGCTTTCCAAACTTTTCATGTTGGTGACACACTTTTTAGACATGCATCATTTTGCGACACACTCTTACAGTAGGGCATCATTTCGCGACACACTCTTACAGCAGGGCACAAGGCAGGCACTAGGACCTGGGTGGAATCCTGGCAGGGCTCGGAGGCAGCAGCAGCCGCAACACACCCAGACACTGCAGCCGACACACTAACGTGTCACGACACACAGTTTGGAAAGCTCTGATTTAAGATATGTGTAATTCTGAGAATCTCACTCTATAATCATGTTATTATTTATTGTTTCCTGATATCAAAGTACCATCAGTATAACTTAACACTTTCTTTAAACTATTACTAGTCTGTTTTGTTTCTTGGCAAGCACTGCTTCTTGGGATTTTTCTGCTCCAATTACTTAAATCAGTCCTTGCAAGTTGCATGCGGCTTTTGGATCACACTTTTGGCACCCCTGGTTTAAATCTGTATCTACCAAAAGGTATGTTAAGTGAACATAACTTTTAATTATGTTAATCTAATTGGATCTGCCAAAATGCATAGACTAAAACTTGTACGTACTAAATTAACTGTAGTTTTATTAATTACACTAACTTGATGATAATTAAAATTGTTCCCTCAAAATTAGCATTATTTAACTTTCTAGGACCTGGACAAATTGTACCTGTTTTCTTCCTTGTTCTTTTATTATCATTATAGATTTACCCATTCTAAAAGTTCACCTACTTTTAATGTAACTCCGTTGCTTTACTTTATTTTCTAATCTTTGTTCTCAAAATAATAGAGTCTTTTCTTGGGGTACAAATTACTGAAGATACCTGTGGATTTAATCTAATGATTACATGATATATATTGTAATCTTTGAAATACATCTATAAAATATTCATTTGTAAGATTATTGTCGATTTCATAAATTATTAGTATTAGATTTAAATCACTTTTACACAACAGCTTAAACAAATCAGCATTTCATTCTTCCTCTACCTCATTTAAAATCTACATTCTGATAGCAATATTACTAAATATTATTTATATAGTAGAGAATATAGGTAGCTCAGGGTTCAACTATTGGATTCTTGGGATTCTCTGAGCTTGGTTGTTTTCCTGCAAACATTTCATTTCATTTCGGAAAGACATTTCATTACTGGACTAGGCATCATCAATGCATGGGAGAGTGGAATTGGCTGGTTGTTTATATACTGTAGCTTGCCCTGCTAATCTTGATTGGGGTATGATTATGGTTTATCTGGTGCTATTTCCTGCTTATCTTGGTGTTGGCTGCTAGGAATGGTGGGATCTGAGCTGCTAATTTCCATCCTTGACTTTGGGTTGTATCTTTTAAATGATATGTAGATGGGATTTATCTCTAAGTGTCTGCTGATGGCTGATTTGTTAGAATGCCAAGCTCCCCAGAATTCCCATTTTTAGCATTTTTGGATTTAGCTTTGCCTAAAATGTCAACATTTTCCCAGTTGAAATTGTGGTTGAATTTGTCTATGTGTTGAGAGATTAAGGAATTTTCATTATGTTTTCTGACTGCTAGCTGATGTTCATGGATGCATTCAGACAATCTTCTACCTGTCTGTCCTACATGGTAGCTGTCACAGTCCATACACGGTATGTTGTAGATGACTCCTGTGTTTTCTTCTTTGGTTACTGGAACTTTAGGTTTGCTTAAAATGCTTTGGAGGGATTTTGTTGGTTTGAGTGTTACAGGGATGCCACCAGGTTGTAGTAGTCTGTTAGGTATCTCAGAAATGTTTTTGATATTTGGAAAAGTTATCCTTTTCATAGGATGTGATGGTCGTGTTGCAGTGGGTTGTGTAGCACTTTTTAATGAAGTTGCACGGGTCTCCATTGCATTGGAAGATATTGTATAGCTGGTCTGTTTCATCTTTTTGGAGTTCTGGGTTACGGCAGTGTGTTTTGCTCATCTGAAAAATGTTCTTATACAGCTTCTCTGTGGATTGTTAGTTTGGTAGTGAAGCACTTGGTTAGTGTGGGTTGTTTTTTTGATAAATTTGGGTTTGTCTTTCTTTCATCTCCAGAAGACCTACATTGGGATGGATCTGAAGATTTTCTGATTCATAGACCAGATCTCGATGAACTAAACTACAATAAATGGCACTTCTTTATGAAAAAAGAAGGTGATTGCACACATTCTGCCCTCCATGGCCCTCCTCTTATAGAAAATATTTGGGATCGGTTCCTCAGAGCTTGTCCAAAATCTGTCAGTCTTGTCAGCCTAATCTCTACCTGGGTGCCAAATCCAAGATACAAAATTATTAGAACAAGGATCAAAACCATACATCAAGACCTTTTTCAAATAATCAGGGGTGACCTCTCCCTTCTTCACATCATATTGTTCAAAAATATAATAGGGAAAAAGAAAAATGATATGATAAAGAGAGGGGGGAAAGGAGCAATATTTTGTAGTTTTTGCTTTGCCCTGTTCCTCTGTTAAGTTCACCTCCATCTACATATAAAAAGTAACCATTCAATGGCATATGTCCCAAGACTCCATTTTTGCCCCCCCCCCCCGAAATAACATGACTGAATTTCAGAAGCAAACCTCTTAGAAATAGAGGCAAAGGATTTCTCTGAAATCCCCCAAACCCCTCAAAGCCAATCCCCGTCTGCAATCTAAGATATACCTATTTTGATGACTCTGCCATGCCTCTGCACACTGTAGGTCTTACCTACTGCATTAGCTTCCAACAAATATTTATTTCTGCCTACGTTCTGAGATAATATGACTATATAATGGAGAATGGTGGTCTGTAAAAGTGTCTTGTTAATTCATTGGGTAATTGAAAAGCCATTATGGTATGCAGTTTTTGCTCTACCAAGCCTCTCCTGTTTTCCTAACCTGTTTTATAACACACAAACACACTACTTTCATTTGGTAGAGCAAAAACTGCATACCATAATAACTTTTCAATCATCCCTTCTTGCAATGTGGTATAGTATAGTATATGACAATTCTACAGGCATTCTGGTCATTCAGACTTTGTCCCTCTGACATTGTTCAATGAATGCAATAATATAGGGCCAAAGTGAGTGGGTGGGGGGCAGAAAGGAAGGAGTGGTTATGCTAGTTTACACAGTAGTTGTTATTTTGATTCACGTTGAAAAAATGAACACCCCATAATGTTTAGACTATATGCACTGATGTGAAATGTTGCCAAAAAGTGACTTTCCCTCTATTGTCCTGTAGTTAGTGACTTTAAAATCAATGTTTAATTTTAATAGATGTTTAAAACCTTTAGAACACAGAGAATAACCATATACCAATATCTTACAAGATAATATTTTACATGTTCTGATAAATAGCTTGATTCTAAACTTCAGGAAATGAAATATTGGATTCAAATTTTGTTATAATAAAATTTCAGATCTATATTATTTTAACTAGTCGCAAGTAACTGGGTTATTTCGAGAATCAGCTCTTAAATGAGTAAGTCAAATTCCATTGTAGAATTTATCACTTAACCAATAGTGAATCACCATGTTTCTGCAGTAATTTTCTATGCTATATGTTAAGGAAGGAAGGAAGGAAGGAAGGAAGGAAGGAAGGAAGGAAGGAAGGAAGGAAGGAAGGAAGGAAGGAAGGAAGGAGAATCATTATCAGCAATTATAAGCAGAGAAAATTCAAATGTTTTCTGAAATATCAACTCTCTACCCTTCCATGGGGCATTAAACAGCTTAATGTGGGCTGAGTTTGCTTAGTGGAAATGCTGATTATTTAAGTAAAAGAAACAAAATTGAGGTAGAAGGGTTAGAGTTAGGATGAAAGGCTGGTTGGCTACTACTCTGAACAAAACATCAGATTGCAAGGTTTTGTTACATCTCCCACTTATTTATTATAAATACGTACATGAACCTACACATTAAATCAGGCTTACCTGAAGTGTTTGTATATATACATACATACCACACACACACACACATATCCTTGCCACTGCTGGCTTGAAATGAAATAGGGTACTTGTCATATATTTAAGATGCATATGTTCATTATATATCACACTGTAGTATATGTACATGATATACTATGCAAAACTCTAGATAGCTTGTGTCTGATCAATTATTATTTCAATGACACATGTTTCAGTTTGCATTGGTATCATGTCCTTGTTTGGTGAGGAGGTTACAAGAGTGTATCTGTACAGATTGTGTACAGTTCTTGTGGCAAGTTCTTGGTGGTATGGGGATACCAAGTCATCTTGTCTGACTCCTGAGGAATCTGTATAACGACCAAGTAGCAACGGTAAGAACAGAGCACGGAACAACGGATTGGTTTAAGATTGGGAAAGGAGTACGGCAGGGTTGTATACTCTCACCCTACCTATTCAACCTGTATGCAGAACACATCATGCGACATGCTGGGCTTGATGAATCCAAGGCTGGAGTTAAAATCGCTGGAAGAAACATTAACAATCTCAGATATGCTGATGATACCACTTTGATGGCTGAAAGCGAGGAGGAGCTGAGGAGCCTTATGATGAAGGTGAAAGAAGAAAGTGCAAAAGCTGGCTTGCAGTTAAACCTCAAAAAAACCAAGATTATGGCAACCAGCTTGATTGATAACTGGCAAATAGAGGGAGAAAAAGTGGAGGCAGTGACAGACTTTGTATTTCTAGGCGCAAAGATTACTGCAGACGCTGACTGCAGCCAGGAAATCAGAAGACGTCTACTTCTTGGGAGGAGAGCAATGGCAAATCTTGATAAAATAGTTAAGAGCAGAGACATCACACTGACAACAAAGGTCCGCATAGTTAAAGCAATGGTATTCCCTGTAGTAACCTATGGCTGCGAGAATTGGACCATATGGAAGGCTGAGCGAAGGAAGATAGATGCTTTTGAACTGTGGTGTTGGAGGAAAATTCTGAGAGTGCCTTGGACTGCAAGAAGATCAAACCAGTCCATACTCCAGGAAATCAAGCCAGACTGCTCACTTGAGGGAATTATATTAAAGGCAAAACTGAAGTACTTTGGCCACATAATGAGAAGACAGGATACCCTGGAGAAGATGCTGATGCTAGGGAAAGTGGAAGGCCAAAGGAAGAGGGGCCGACCAAGGGCAAGATAGATGGATGATATTCTGGAGGTGACGGACTCAACCTTGGGGGAGCTGGGGATGGTGACGGCCGACAGGAAGCTCTGGCATGGGCTGGTCCATGAAGTCTGAATGAATGCCTGAACAAGGCATTCAGATATATATTATTTACCGGGAGGGAGTATAGATTTTTTTGGTAATTCCTTTGCCATTGTCAGATTATCACATGATATCATCACAAGGCATTAAACTGGTACCTTCTGTACAAGTATTGGATTTAGTAAATTACTCTGTTCCCTGAAAGATTATTCTAATGATTTCAGGAAATCCCTTAGACTGTCCATGAGTATCTGTTACCAACTTGGTTGATTACTGGGAAAATAATTTATGTGTGGTGTTGGCAGAATTTTTTCTAGGTTATCTTTCTCTAGTTGCAGGACTGCAGTGAACCTTGGTATAGTGATGAGCCTATGGCAATGAAGTTCCCGGGAAACAGATTATAAAGTGGTTAAAATGAGTATGTCAATGAGGGCAGCAAGGAGATTTTTCTTTTCTACCTTTTCATATCTATGCAATTTCATCTAACAGAGTTTTTCCAAGTGAAGAGATTATTACAGCCTTCATCTTTGATCTGTAAATGACAATTGGAGGCCTATTATGGGGAAAAATCTTTGCATGTAATTTGCTCACATTTAGAATGAATTGTAATAAATCTGTTGCCAGAGGTAGGCATGCATCTGCACATTTATTTATTTATTTATTTATTTAACAAATTTATAAGGCTGCCTAACACACACACAGTGACTCTGGGCAGTTTACAAAGTTAAAAACCATAAAAACACAATATACACCCTACGGCGGCAGCAAGCACATTCAAATCAGCTACTTGATTGGCTCTGAAGCGATCTGGCCTGCTGACAAAACCACGTCTTCAGGGCCTTCTGGAAAAGGAGCAAGGAGGGGGCCAATATTATCTCTGGGGGGATGATGTTCCAAAGGGAGGGAACCACCACAGAGAAGGCCCTTTTCTTTGGCCCCACTAGATGAACTTCCCTATCTGAAGGGACCCAATATTCAATATTCATTTCTGATAGATCACTATCAGTCATTATTGCCTGGTAAATTGGATTCCATTGTATCTTTGTATGAATTAGTACATGCAACTAATTATGCATGCATGCATGCAACTCTTTTGTTCTTCTTTATGGCGATGCATGTCCTTTATTTTATATAGGAACAAGCCACTAAAGAAAAAAGAAGTGCATCTATTCTCTCTTGGATGGAGATGAATGTAGAATGGAATGAATTTATCACTCTGAAAGAAACATTTAGCCACTTGTATTGACTTAGGCAAAACATACATCAAAAGCAAAATATACTAAAAGCAAAATGCAAAAGCGCATGAATAATTCTGCAGTTGCAACATTGTTCTTAATATGACAAAGGCTCTGAAAAACATTGAACTCCCACATCATTTGGAGACCTTATTCTGAAAAATCACAAAGGACTGGATGTGCCAAAATGATTTGGCAGCTGATAAGACCTTCATTTTTATAAGCCCAAAAGGGAGAATACCAAAATGAATTTGAGATATGTGGAAATCATGGCTTCCAGTTTAGCAGTCTGAGATTAGTTTTCCCCTTACCAGTATCTCTTGTACATGCAGAGTGCTTCAATGAATCCATAAATGGAATCCTATTTCTAGATGCTGGATTGGGGCCTGATTCTATAATTATAGGATTAGTTTATTTGATTAATACTTTTATATTCTAAATGGTGAGTTCATATGGGCAATTTTATCCAACTCACATTGTCATTTTATGTTCCTCAACACAGCAAAATTATAAAGCTGCACCCTTGTTTGTGGCTATGAAATCTGACTATACAATTTGCATATATGGCATGATGAGTACATTATTTGTTTGATCCTGCTAAGATTTTGAAAGGGATACTTGAGGTCTTTCTCCTTTCTTACAGTTATAACTTGATTTAAGATAATAGATTACAGGAATCCTGCTGGCTCAGCCAAAGTGAGGTACACTATAGATGATTAAAATTATTTTCATATCTTGATATGATTTATGACTGTAAATCTGTCATCTCTATTGATTCAATATATGTGTCACAAGATGGAGAGAACTTTATTAAATTCTGCAGAGTTAATACTGCTTGGTGTCAAAATATAGTCCCTATGTTTGGCCCAACAAAGATCATTCTGATCTTTTAAAAGTGCATCTCAGAAGCAACAACTCTGTTAATAAAAAGAGTGAACAAATATAGAAAAAAATATAGAAAAAAAGATGGTAGCATGTCAAAGTCCTATAAGGTACTTTTTTTGGTTCTTTGTTTTCATGGGATTCTAAAATAGCTATAAAAGATGGTTCTAACCATTGTGGTTACATTTTTTTTAAGACAAGATTATGAACAAAAATGAGCAAGTGAGTAGAATGCCATTTAAAGGGATTCATGTTATTGATGTCCCAATATTTATATCAGACTTCTTCACAGGCTCAGTTGTCTTGTCTTTAATTTATAGAGACCTCTATAAGTTTAGAATATGTTAAGTCCATAAAATAACTTTGCCCAATGACGCTGTATAACAACATTTACCAAAAAACAAATATTCTGAGGGATGTTTTGCCTAATACACTGGGTTTATACAAAGTATAATCCTAACTCATTTTCTAATATATTTTGTTGAAATGTGGTTGGTTGAAATCCAAGTATATCACAGCAGTAGCACCGAAGCAGATACAAGCAAGGTTTCAAACAGATCTGGAGAAAATTAGAGATGAATATTGAGGGCTGCTTAATGTGGTATTTTATGGTATCTTTATGCATTTTTTCCCTTTAAAACTGAGCAACGTGTCAGAGGGTGTGTATAAAGGGTTCCTTGGGATGGTATAATATGTCCCAGGCAATAGATACAAACCGCTTGGGATTTGTAAAAGAAACCACTTTTATTAGATATTTATAAAATAAACTTTGTTAATTAACAATGGTTGTGAATTATTATGGACTGTACATTTCTATAGCTGTTCCTAAAGTGATTTAATATCCATAGACTTTTTAATGTGGTTTGTAAGTGCTTCTTTTTTCTTACAAGAAAGGATATTAGTTTGTCACCACCCTCCTGTACCAAGGAACTTTATTTACTACACACACACACACAAACACACACACACACACACACACACACACACTTTCTTCCTCTCTCTTTTTCTCCTGGAGTGAGAAAGACTTTCAGAGCTGCAGTTTGATTTGTTCACGCCTTCTCTAACTGCTTGTTTCCCTGATCCCCTCCTTTTGTCCCATACTCTAGCACAGCTGGTATGTTAGCAGGGAGAGAGAAATGGGTGAAGGCAAACAGGTACTTAAGAACTCTGCTGCAATTCTTTGATTTGATTGACTTGCTCTTCCTTTGTTGAACCAGATTTCTATTCCTGGCATTAATCATCTTTTGGGGTCTCAGTTGTGGTGAGAATTTTCTGTCAGCTGCTGTCCTTTGTCTGGTTTCTTCTGCTCTTGTATGCTCTGGAAATCTTCAGCCTCTTCTTCACGGACTCAGTGTGTTCCAGCATTGTCCCAGGTCATCTCCCTTAAGTACAACTGTAGCAGCAGCAGCATTTAGCAACTAATAAAAATTCACACAGTCAGCAATGGCAACAGCCAGGACCAAAGTACTACCCTGAAGTGTCTTGCATCCTGCCTTAAAAAGTCCGTTCTCCCCAACTGGCACCCTCACAACTGACAGGTGTATGTGCAGTTCTGGACATCTGACTATGCCAAGAGAATGTTAGAGATGTCAGTAATTATTTGGATGAGACAATCACATGAGAGTTGGGCTACAGGTGTTTTCAATTTCATATCCATGTCTTAGTACAGGCGAGAGATTATAGTTAGTGGTAGTGTATGTGCTTTGAATGCAGAAGGACCAAACTTCAAATGATGATGCTACACTGGCATCATCATGGTAAAAAATGGATAACAGGTAGAATTGCCCAATACATTTTGCTACTCCCCAAATTCTGCATCCAGAAGCTGAATAGATGAACAACTGAATCCTGTTTCAACGATGGTGACTGGTCAATGTCACCTACTTCATCTGGAGAAAACCAACTAGTTTAGGGTGTGTAGAAAATATGAGTTTGCTAAAATACACATGGGTACAGCGTTTCATGTTTAACATTTGAACAGAGATTTGAGGCAACATGGTTAATGTAATTCTAGATTAGAGACATTTAATTTGTCATGAACACATTGGGTTTTTTAAATAGGGTTTTCAAACCCTTTAAGTTTCAACAAAACAAAACCCTAGTATTTTAGCCTACAAAATTATTGGTAAAGATTGCTTAAACTCTAGAATAAATGTAAGAGTGCTGACATACTGTTAACTGATAGTATGTTAACTTGAAGTGTTCGGAATGCAGAGCAAAGCATCTTAATTTATATTTTTAAAAGCCTGCTTTGCTGTAGGCCTCATGCTACCATGCATACCACTGATTAATTTTTCAGTTTATGTCTATAGTCACTGGCCATGCAAATGCCTATCCTAAATATTGACTATTCATCCCTCTGTTTATTTCGTCTGAATGTTAAAAACATACTAAAATGAGAAATACATATAAGTTTATATTTCAAAGTAAAATCTTTAAATACATGTAAATCAAAGCCGCCCAGAGCCACGTAAAAGTGAGATGGGCAGCTATATAAATCAAATCAAATCAGATCAGATAAATAAATCACTCCCCTCCCTAAGAATCTACACTGCTGTATTCTAGTCAATTCCCTTCCCGCTGCCCCTCCTTCTTTTCCTGCAGTCCTCTTCAACTGGCTGTTTGTACAGGCCCTCATGGTCCTGTCTGTAAATTAAGGAATTTGAGTCATGTTATTTTTTCCTACAAGCTAATACCATTTTTGTTATCACAATTGCCTGATATCAGATATCACTGGCTACACTTTCTTTCCATTTCTTGAGCTGCATCCTTTGCAACAGTGAGTTACTGTCTCTATAAACCCCACTCCCCTCCCCACAAATGTGTGGCTTTAACAGTTATTTTCCTTGCTGTCAGATCTGCTTTCCTGAGCTGTTCAGCATCCATTACTATTCAGACATACCTCTGATAAAGGAGTGTTTGTTTGCTGACTGCTCCATATTTATGTGTTTACAATGAAACACAGGCATAGATTGAGGGAGAATAGGAAATGAAAGCTGGCACAAATGGCTATTTTTCTTCACACATATAATATGTGAGCACTTTAAAACCACTCAAACGCTTCACTTCAAAGTGAAGACTTACCCTCTAATTTTTTCTTCTTTCCTAATTTCTCCATCTGGTTCTGATATCAATAATTGAATGATGAGACCAAAAAAAGACAAAACCAGCATTTCCTAGATATAAAAGGCTGTTATGTTTTCCTATACCTAGTCTTCTTTACTGTTTGATGGATGCCTAATTATAGTAATTTAAAAGAGAGATACTCAGAAAAACTTATTCAGCTTGGTATTCTAATCCTATTAATACCCACTGCCAACTGAAACTGATCTACTTGTCTTCTATACCATACCATAATATTCACACGCACTTAAAACCAGTGTACTCTAGCGCAAATTCAGGAATCATATGTTTCAGAAACATAATAATGAACCAGACACATGCCATCACACTGAGCCAGTCACGTTTGCTTCAGAAAGGAGCAAGATCATATGCTCAAAAGCACAATTTGCATGCTATTGGTCATAATGTTAATCAATAGCTCCCCTGTGGCACTTAATCACATACCTACATATTGGCAGAATTTATAGGCAATTTTAACAAGAAACAAAAAAAATGAAACCCAATAAAAACAAGAAATAGAAATGCATGATAAAAACAGTTGCAGAGATGTTTAAGACTAGCCGAGATGAAAAGACATCAGAAAATAGACAGATCTTCATTTGTCACTAAGGTAACAAAGTATGAAGGCCTCTCTAGAGTGGCCATTCACATATGGGGAAACAACACGGATTTTTTTCTTTGTTCAGTAGCCTTCCACTATACCCCACTCAGTGGAAGCATTTGGAGAAGGACTTCTAAAGATTTCAAGAGTCCAAGCAAGCATGTAGAACCATGTGATAATTTATGTAGCCTGGCAAACGAACATATAAAGACGCAAAACTAACACTTTAAATTATGCCCAGCAACAAACTAAGAAAGATACAATACTGCTATTGTCTACTTATATTGTGATCTTGTAACCATATTCTGAATTAACTTGTCCTACCTAAAATGCATGGCAGTTGTATGAACATGAAAAACTGAAGAAAGATAACCAGCTGGATGCCTAATTGATACACCATTCTAAACTAAGAAAAAGAGGTCCAGGCTAAGAGACTATCTGTACCAGGATAAAGATGGTTGAATGAGCACCCCTCCCTGCCCCCCAGCTGTGAAGCTGATCCTTTAGATAGAATGCACTCTACTGAAAGGTCCACATCATTCACCTGGGCACATGAACCATCCATTGGTGGTATCTTGCTCTTATTTGGATTGAATTTCAGTTTTATTGAATATCATCCAGTCTTACTGCTTCTATGAACTAATTTAGTATTCTAAGTAACTCAAAATGGTAAATGAAAAGAAGAAACAATGTTGAGTTTTATACTGAAGACAGGTCACTTCAATCTTTGGATAATTTCACTGAGCAATATCTGGAATCACTTCCCCAGAAATGAAAGTATTACAGGTAAACACACTCAACATTCAACGATGAGGCTTTCCAGGAGGAGACGTGCGTTTCACAGAACTCCAAGAGAATGTATATCTACTATCCTGGTTGTCTAGGGGTTAGATTTTCCTTTACTGATTAGCAAGACCTCTGCTGTCCCATTTCTTCTAAAGAGGAAAAAAAGTTGACAGCATACTTCTGTCTTGATTTCTTGGAACAGGTGGCAGTTATCTCCTAACCCAGGGGTCAGCAACCTTTTTGGCACCAGGGACCACTTCTGTCGGAAATTTTTTTCCAAGGGCTGGGGGCGGGGTTTGAGGGCGGCAGCCAATCGGACAGATGGGGGTGGGGTTTGCAGGCCTGCCGCTCCGTGCAGCATTTTTTCCTGGCACCGAGGGCATTTTTGGGGTCCCTGGAGCCTGCCCTTTCGAAGGGGCACCCCGGCAGGGCACAGGGCGGACTTTTCCTCCCCCCACTTTTCCTCCCCACAGTTTTTTCGGCCCCTACCGGGTAGCTCTGGCGTGCCTCCGCTTCCCTGCTGCACAGCTGATCGGCACAGAGATTTTCCACCCCAGGGCACCCCCCACCATCACTTTTTGCGGTGATGCAAGGCGAAAACGCCTCGGATCACTGCAAAAAGTGACGGGGGGGTGCCCCGGGGTGGAAAATCTCCGTGACGATCAGCTGTGTGGTGGGGAAGTGGAGGCATGCCGGAGTGCTGATCAGCTGTGTGGCAGGGAAGCAGAGGAGTGCCGGAGCTACCCAGTAGGGGCCGAAAAAACCACGGGGAGCAAAAGTGGGGGGAGGAAAAGTCTACCCCGTGCCCTTCTGGGGTGCCCCTTCGAAAGGGCAGGCTCCAGGGACCCTGAAAATACCTTCAGTGCTATGAAAAAACGCTGCACTGAGCAGCAGGGAGGTGAAAGGCCTCACCGCGTGCACGTGCACGCTGCCACCACAAGCAGAGGCTGATTGGCGGGGGTGCTCCTCAGCCCGCCTCCGTCCTTTGCCGCATGCTGATAGGTGGAGGTGTTTCCCCTTCCGGGCCCCCACCAATCAGCTGTTCCAGCTTACCCTGCGGCCCACTTCCTAACAGCCCACGGCCCACCAGTGGGCTGCAGCCCACAGGTTGCCGACCCCTGTCCTAACCTCTGGCTGGCAAAGTGTAAGAAGACTGCTGTTGGCCAACATATATATGCAGGTAGTCTTCACTTAATGACCATTCATTCAGCGTCCATTCGAATTTAAGACGGCGCTGAAAAAATTGCCTTATAACCTCTGCCCGAAATTACGACTGTTGCAGCACCCCCCGTAGTCACGTGATCAAAATTCGGGCACTTGGCAGCCCACCCGCATTTACGACTGCGGGGGTGCCTCAACTCCCCCCACCCACCTACCTCCCCCGCCATCTCTGCCCTTTTGGAAGCCCTGCAACCTGCCTTGGAGGCGGGAAGGCCACCCATGCAGGCATGAGGCCACCAGTAGCAAGCTCCACCCTCCCCAGCCTGCATTCCTTCACCCAGCTGCCTCCTCTCCCAGTTCCACGCCTACCTTTGTCTTTTTCACTCAGCTGCTGCGGGCAAAGCAAAAACGCCTGGCTGCCTTTGCTGAGTCCTTTTTGGACCCAACTTCTCGATCGTTTCTTCCACGTGGCTCCCTTCAGAATGCTATCTTCTCACCTTATGCCAGAGCTTTCCAAACTTTTCATGTGACACACTTTTTAGACATGCATCATTTCTCGACACACTCTTCCAGCAGGGCATCATTTCGCGACACACTCTTACAGCAGGGCACAAGGCAGGCACTAGGACCTGCGTGGAATCACAGCAGGTTTGGAGGCAGAAAGGCACAAGGCAGGCACTAGGACCTGCGCGGAATCCTGGCAGGGCTCGGAGGCAGCAGCAGCCGCGACACACCCAGACACTGCAGCCGACACACTAACGTGTCACGACACACAGTTTGGAAAGCTCTGCCTTACACTATCAGCAGTGCTGAGAAGATAGCATAAGCTGAGAAGATAGCGTAAGGTGAGAAGATAGTGTTCTGAAGGGAGTCACATGGAAGAAACTATTAAGAAGCTAGGTCCGAAAAGGACTCACAAAGGCAGCCAGGCATTTTTTGCTTCGCCCACAGCGGCTGAGTTAAAAAGGCAAAAGTAGGTGCAGGGAACATCAACACATCTCTAATAATGGCTCAAAGATGATTTGCTAACCATTTATTAAAGACACACGCATGCAGTCTTTTTCTCATCCTCAGCCCATAGCCTAAGCCAATCTAACTTCAGGTTTTTCTTATCCAATGTGGAAATACTATTTTCCATTTTCTCTCAACAAAAGCATTGCTGTTTATATTATGGCACTTCAGCAGCGATGGAACTGATGACAAGGCAAATTTTAGACTCTTCATGTAGCATGGTGGCAGGAAATCAGCAACTAACTAATATAAGGTAGAGCTATTATGCCTCAGAATGTGTGTCAGCGGGTCACATGGGACATCTAGGAAGAGAGCTAACTCCTCCTAAATTGCTCCCATGACACATCTATAGGCATGTCAACAAGCTCTGAGGTAAGCCTTTTGGGTAAAGCAAGAGAGGAGAGCCTCACCTGCGTCATTAGGAACCCCCCACCCTTGGTGCACGATCCATGGGAAGGCGTCTTGCGAGTGTTCAATGGGGTGGGGAGAGGCTTCCCAATCAAACAGGAATGGAACCCCCCCCCCAAAAAAATAAGTTTTTATTTATTTGTTATTTTATTCAATTTGGATGCTACCCAACTTCAACCAGCCACTTTAGTCATCTATCAAAACTTGCTACCCCCCACCCAGCCCATTACCAACCAACATTAGGGAGAATAATTGGTGGTTGTTTTTCCTACCAGGAGGGAAATCCACCAATCACTGCACTTTAACTTGCCCTGCAGTCACTCATCAGTCATTAATGAGGCATAATAGAAAGGAAGTATGGAGACTGAGCAAATTTATGCTAGAATGCTTTGTGCCACCTCATGGAAAGGAGGACAGTACATTAAACTGATATCTGGATGTGCCCTGAGTCTAATATTTTCTTCTTTCTTCTGCCACTTGCCAATGCTGTTCATGCTTACAGAGTCAACTTGAGCACTCTGAATGTATGGCCAAAACATCACCTAATAAATAACATATATAGGGATAACTAGTTGCACTTTACACATTTTCTACTGTGGATATGGAAATTATTTTATTTTATTTTATATTTCATTCTTTCAAAATCCAGTCTTTATCAATGATAATGATGAGGTGCAAAAATTATCAGGTACTCCATAATTGTGAGGTACTCCAAAAACATATTCAATAATTCTCTGCCATGGCTCCCTATCATTTTATTCCATTAATTTCTATTGCAATTGAAATTAATGGAATAAAATGTTTGGGACGATATGAAATAGTAATAAGGCAAGTACCATGCACATCAGTGTTGTCTAGCATATTTTCACAGTGATTATGGTGTCATTTTTCTGGATGTAAATGTATATACATTTTCCTGAGCCGCCTAGAGTCCTCCGTTAGGGAGGGGATAGGCGGGGTATAAATACAATAATAAATAAATAAATAAATAAATAAATAAATAAATAAATAAATATACAGTAGTGGTGTACATTTGTGTTGAGGAAGATTCCTTGCTTCCATTGCTAATTGCCAATAAAAGGGAAAAAGCTGTCAGCAATTTCCTTCTATCAACAGCTGGGAGATGGTTTTCTGCATTTAGCTGCAATTTGCTTCAATTATGTGTATTAATCATAGCCTGCTCCTGATGGTATTCTTTAAAAAAAGGAAGATTTTTCTCAAGTTTTGGGATATCACTTTTTCTCTTACTGAATGCACTGTCAACTTTATTTTACAATTTCCAAGACAGGTTTACGAGGATTGGAGCAGAAACTTACAATCAGATCTCAAGATCTAGTGAACACATTTTCTGAGCAGGGTTGTGCCTTGACTCTGCTGACAAAAACAAGTATTTGTGCATTCATGTTTCCAGACATGATAGGTAGCTTATCAAAATGAATGAGAGGTGTTTTTCGGGTCTTTTGAATACTATCTTAATCACATGGGAATGGATTTTCCTGAGCATGTTCCATATAGTTAAGTTAATGTTTAAATGATGGAACTACCTGGGCTGGAGTGGATCCATTTTAACCTAAATTAATTTGACACTCCTCTCTCTCTAAATCATGAAGCTACACAACTGGCCTCTGGACAATTTCTTCCAAATATTGCAACAATATAACCACATTTTCAAAAGATACATATTTTTCTTCCAGCCACAACCGAGAATCAACATTATTTTTCACCAATGTTCTCTTCAGTTACATCAGAACATGGATAAGCCTGTATTCACCATGTCCTCATCTTTACACGAGAAATTCCTACATTCTTCTTTATCTTCACTAAATGATGCTTGGATTGAATGAAACCAATTCATTCAATGAGATCTTTTAAAATATTTGGTTTAGTCTTATTTTAATTGGGAGTGTAGTTTTAATTTTGGGACTGCTGCTGCTTTAAAATGTAAATTATTTTAAAATGATTTTTAGGTTTCCATTATAAGCCACTCAAAAAGTATTTAGATTGAAGAAAGTCATAGTTGAGAAAGCTCATAAATAAACTAAGCTCTTTTCCTTTTTGATACTCTCAATGGATTAATTTCACTTACATTTCCGGCCATAACAGAGATGATCCCTTCATATGAAGAAAGGATAGAAGGAAGCACTATTTATCACCCTGCTGCCTTTAAGAAGGCCTTGAAGATCTGGTTTTTCCCTTAGGCACTGGCCCAGTTGCAACTATATGAGTTGTCTCTAAGAGAAGAGAATATCTGTAGTTCAGGGTTGTTTTATTATTTTATAATATTCCTCTGTATTTGTATTTGATGTTTTCAACTCTTGTTAGTTGCTCAGAATCATGTGATATGTGAGTGGTCATAAAAATTGAATAAATAACTACATAAATTTATAAGGGACAGGTTGGGATACATGCAGAGCAAGGTGGAACCCCTAGAGACAATGGCCTATGACGGAACAGTTCAAATTACAAGAAAGGAAGAAGAGCTTCCTGATAGTATGATTTGGCGATAGGCATCCACAGGTTGAGCATGTGACAAAATGTAAGTGATGATATCACAATGTAAACCTTATTACTTATCACATCTGATGGCAGTACCTAAGTACAAAAGACCATCAATGCACATTTTCTCATTTTTCATTATTGCTGTTAATAGTGGACAGAAATAAAAAAAGACCACCACGGAAGGTGAAAGATTGCCCTTTATCAGGTCTCCTAGATGGTTGTCTTCTCAGGGAGGCTGAAGCCATAGTTTTGTTGTCTTGCTGCAAAGTTGGATGAGAAGTATTAATGGTTCCTTCCAATTTTATAATTCTATAAGGCTTATGTCATATCCAAATTTTATTAGAGAGGGCAGTGCCAAGCAAATATGATATTCTTTCAGCATGGCCAAGAGATAAATGGTGAAACAGCAGAGGAAAACAAGACTTTGCTGAATTCCCAAATGTCCTTTGAGGTAGAGACTGGCAGAGGACAGAAAGTGGCTAGAGAAGGAGAGAAAGGAACACCAGAAGAGAAGAGTGATATGTGTGACAATGGTTCAGAAACAGCCTTGAAACTCCCTGATAAACAGTGAAAGACATACTTAATTAAAGAAGGATGGACAGCAGGAAACAAAAAAGGGTGTGTGAGGGAGAAATCTGGGATGGTACAGTAACATAAATCCTCACAGCATGACAGACATTTACTGAAGCATTTCATTTCCCCTCAGCCTAATGGGGTGTTATTGTCCATTATCTATTCTGTCAGCACTGGAGTTGATATTCAATGAAGGGCAGCTGTGCCTAGCTGCCATGCTTCAGCCATCTCCCTGTTACCATGGAGACCCAGGTGCCCGTTCAACAGTTTCCCAGCTGCTAGACAGCCACGCTGCAGGGGACGACTGTACAGAACAATCCGACTCTGCAGCACCCCCAGGGGCCCTTCCCTATGTAAGCTGTAGAGGCCTTCACCTTGGGAAGGATATTGACTTCCTGAGAAAGGCCCATGACTCTGGATGGTGAAATAATGTGCATACAAGTCTGAATCATGTGGGATCTACTCATGGAAAAACAGTTATTGCCTCACTGGGAGAACTTTTCAAGGGCCAGAATAAATTTGCTTGGCACTGGGAACAGTGGGACATCAGTAAGGGTTATTGGACAGAAAGCAACACACCATTATGCCAGAGAAATTGATTCTTTTAAAACTTGATTAATTTCCCCGTAATCGGTGTTCCCGATGGACACTTGGAATATCCAAAGAGCCAAGCATTTAATCAAGCAGCAGGCTGAAATTATACCTGTATAGCAGGATGAAATTCAGCATATACTGTATAGCTTCCCTTCATTGTGTGCTCAGAAATGCTTTATGTGGAACTTCCGACACTCTTGCATCTATAACGTTCTCAGAAACTACAGTCATCTATACAGTGAGCCTAAAGTACTTTTTTTAATGAAATGGGGTTGTGGTGGCTGAAGGGGAGGCAGAAATGTTCAGTTTTATTCAGCCAAAATAATTTCCTTCCCTGCAAGGACTGGTTGCCTCAGTGCTGCTTCCCATCATTCTGCTGCACTGGCACAGTATGACCTACACCAGAGGACCTCCAGAGACATCTGGTATAAGCCCACAATGATGTCATTGTGCAAATTACTTAATTCATGTTATTTGCGTGATGATGTCACTTACCCCCTCTTGTACACCCACAGATACTCATAGGGCCCCCATAACCATCACTTCAGACATGTTTCTCCAAAATCTGTGGTGCTCCTAAATGAGAGTTGCACTAATCCCATACAACAGTTGCCTATTTGCGCGTGTCATGCGGCCACATGACCGTGGAAGTGTCTTTGGACAACGCTGGCTCTTTGGCTAACACTGGCTCTTTGGCTAACAAACGGAGATGAGCACCGGCCCCTAGAGTCGGACACGACTGCACAAATGCGCGGGGGGGTACCTTTTTATTGTTTGGATTATCCAAAATACAGGAACTGACTATGAATTGCTCAGGATTCATGTCCGGACTGGGAATGAGAAGATATATGACTGGTGGTGGCTACTGCTGGTTCGGCAATTAGAGTTAAGTACTCAGTGGCTCAGCCCCTTGCACAAGTTCTGGCTACTCACTCACTGGAAGAATCACTGTCAAAGTGAGAGTTAAGGTGGAAGCCAGCAATTCTTAGTCCAGAGGTGTGTGTCATATAAACATACACCAACTGCTCAGCTTCAAGGTCATCAGGCCCCATGCCAAGTCCCCATTAATTTGTGGAAAGGTGGAGGGAAAATATAACAAGTTTAACCTACTAACAGTACATTAGTCAAATGTACGCTATCACCGGCCGTGGGCAATCCACTGTTTTGTATGGCTTCCTTCTTATTTGCAGTAAAGATTCTTACCTAGCAGAGTCACATATGTGACTCTATTGCCAAGTCAAACTGTAAAGCAACTCTAAGGCATGTAATGCCAGGAGATTAGTGAATTATTGTTGAGTCCTGGTTGGAAGGGAGACTGATCCTGTGAGTCGTTGGCTGTGGTGGCAAATGGTGGCCATGCAAAACAGCCCCTGACTTTGAGGGAAAAGCCCTGGTGGATTGATGGTACTGGTACTAACACGAGTCAGCACCAATCTTGAGGAAGGTACAAGGTGCATCATTTAAAGAGTGTGAATTGAGGGAACCATGCATGTGAGGAACTATTCTGCTCCTTATTTTTCTGCAGACGTAGGACTTCTATATTGTCCTTCATTCAGTTTGGCACTTCATTGTTTACATAGCACAGGGCATCTGCTTTATAAAGGGTTGGTTAGCTAATCAGTTTTGTGAAGTTATTAATTCCCTATCCTTGAATCTGGGATCTTTTAAGAAAGAAGTGCTTTATCTTTTCCTTCCTTCCTTCCTTCCTTCCTTCCTTCCTTCCTTCCTTCCTTCCTTCCTTCCTTCCTTCCTTCCTTCCTTCCTTCCTTCCTTTCCTTCCTTCCTTCCTTCCTTCCTTCCTTCCTTCCTTCCTTCCTTCCTTCCTTCCTTCCTTCCTTTACCAGCTGTCAAAATGATACTGAGATTACTTTTATATGGCATACATTGAATCTGAGGATAAAGGAAGGTTTTAATGTCCTGAACATGTCTTTGCCCTCCCTGTGATTTACTGAATCAAAATATATTATCTAAAATAGTAAAAAGAGAAATATAGAATAAATTATGCAATTGTTTATTTTATATAACTTTGTTTGCCTTAACAATCTGAAGAATTTTGACAAATGAGAATGACAGGCTCACAGACCTATCTTTTATGTATTTATGTGGAAACAAGTGCCACTGGTCCTTATTTTAGAAAAGGTACAAAAGATAGCTACATCAGACATCTGAAATTATGCAAATTAGTTACTCTCTTGTACAACTGTGCCCAACCCATATCCTGAGCTATGCTCATGAAGTAATGTAGATGGAGACTTCAGAAATGGTGAATAGGAGTGTCCTTTTCATCGGGATCAGTGCAGGCAAATTAGTGTTGAAGATATTATTAAAAGAACAGGAAACAGTGGGGTATAAAGAGAAAAATAAGAGATATGTTTATCACAAAGCAGTTAGCTAAGTAGATATTCTAGAGTTATGTGGCTGCACCACACATGGGTAGATACAGATTGGCCAGTGCTAAAATGATATGGCTGCCATTGAAAATGTTGACCTCTCCCAGAATTTTCACAGGATGAAAACTTGAACAAAACTATGTCCTAAATCTTCATTGTGAAACAAAACAGGCAAAATGCAAAACAAAATCTAATTGATGGACAGCATTGTAAGCTTGTATTTATTCTGAAACATTTAATAAACAAAGTGTTAATTTGTAACGCTCCAGGAAAGCTTTGAAGTAAGCACTCCAATTACTCTGACTTTTTGTGAGAGAAATAAGTACCACATTTTGTCTTCTCTTTAGCTCTTCCTCCCTTGCTCTACTACCTTTTTCTTGCAACACAAATTCACTATCAACGTCTCTCTGAAATTCTTGCATCTACTGAAAAGGCTATGGACAGATGATAGACAGACAGACAGACAGACAGACAAATTCATTGTAGCCTTTCCCAACCTGATGCAGTCCACATAAATTGTACTTTAAATCCCATAGGGATTATGATCAAAGGATTAGGGATTATGGGCAATAAATCTAAAGGGCTCACATGTGTTAGTATGAGTTTGTGTTAGGATGAGTTTGTTAATAAAAGTTCACACATACATATGAAAGTAAAATTCCATAAAAGGAGGGTCATGAATAAAGAAATTGTTGTCTCATGAAGAATGTAAGTGGTGATTCCATTCCTTTAGCCTGCACTGATCCACCCTCTTGGGGTCTTTCCAAACTGTCTGCAGTCCTTTCAGCAACAGGAATTCAGGCTGGTAACTGAGCTACTTTTCCAGTGTCAGGACCCTTATTTTGTCATTTTTTCATCACTGTGGTTTGTTCCAGAAGCCTATGGAACCTATACCAGCAACATCTGCACAATTCTTAATATTAACAGAGTAATGAGGGTTAGATGATGAAGAAGCAGTTCCCACTTATTTCTATATGACATTTGTATTCTCCCTTTTTATAAAATAATTAAGGAAGCTAACAATAAACTTACTGTTGGGGCAGTGGGCTCAAGGAAAACCCAGATCTTTGGAATTAGTTCTGCTTTTTGTGAACCCCAGAGAGTTCGTCTGACCCAATTCAAGAATCCCAGCAGTTCGCGTCAGTGAAGGCACTATAGAGTCAGTGAAGATCAGATGTCCTCAGCAGCATTGATTATGAGCCATATTGTTTGTTGTCTAGTCAGAGACCAACAGCAGGGCTGCTTCATTTTTCCCTTTCAACTTTTTATTAATAATGTTGATCAAAGTGCTGGATAAAGTCTCATTTCCTTTGCACACTTTAAAGGACCGGAAAGTATCCAGCTGCTGCTGAGGTTTCCCCTTTCCCTTAGCACTTGCTCTCTCAGCCTTTTTTCTTTCTTAAATTAAAGAATCCAAGTGGCTCACTCCAGAGGAGTTTGAGTTCCACACACACCCCAATCATTTTTTTCTGTCCCTGAGTTTAGATTCAAGAGTCCTTTTTAGAGGCATCTGGGCAGTCTGCCTAGTACAGCTGTGGGAGTTCCTGATTCTGCTGGAACCAAGCCCTGTCCTCCGGGGCATAAATTCTCTCTAACAGCCACAGGCTTGTGAGTAGCAGATAAAATGTGAAAGATCTTGCCATGATCTCTAAGGCATGATAGAGAATCTATTAATCTTTTCTCTGCATCATTCTGCCGGTTAAAACTTAATTATTCTTTCCTCTTGCTGCGTTCCTAGACAATCATAATTAGGAATTATGATAATAGGTGTTCACAGAGCTGTTTGCACTCACCATCAGGTATGTAACCTGTGGAAGCAGAATGATATAATTTCCATTAATATAATTTGAAATGTTTTATTCCTAAAATTTGAACAAGGAATTTTTCACCTTGGATGATTATAACATATTACAAAAGATGATGGTATACTATGCTCATACTGCCAGTCAATGCACTGTTAAAGACTTACATTGGAATTGACACTTTCAACTTTAAAGGAAATAATCAAAAATATAAGCTTAAGAGTGGCTCTAATGGCATTCATATGCCATTAATTTAATTAGCAAAATGTCATGAAAGAGTGCCCGAGGTAGAAACCGTCTTACAGCCCAGATTCTTAATATAGTTCAAAGCTATGTATGAAAGTTCACTATATACTCCTCTTATTTATAAAATCCACCCAGTATTGTGAAACACAAAGGTTGGTGCACAAGCTGATTTGAATTTGGTTCATTACAAGCTGTGCAGACTTTACATAAAATGAGTAAAGGGGGAAATGACTATCTAGCATAAAACAGAAAAATAGTGTCCCATGCCAACAATTAAAGCTTTAAATTTACTAGCAGCTTTGGTAACATTCAAACTAACAAAACAAGCAGAAATAATTTGAGGGAGGCATTGACACTATAAAATAATAATGTCCATGTTGTCGTAAAATGAGTCTGAAGATTTTAGATTCTGCATGTAGAAAGGCACAGACAGAGAGACACATTCACACGGCATCTGATGAAGTGAGCAGCAACTCATGAAAGCTTATGCCTTTTAACAACATTTGTTAGTTGGAAAAGGTGCTACCAGACTCCTCCTGATTTTTTACGCACATTCACATGCAGCCATGTTTATTTCCAAGTCAGGAATATACTGTGATTCCTCAGTTTGCTCTTTAAGATTGTTCTTAGTGCATTTTGTATATATGGCTAACTGGGATGTATCCAACCCACATGTTTCCTGTATATTTACTTATATTAGTAAGTGTAAATGAGAGTATTCAGTTGCCCATGTTTGTTCAAAATTAATCTGCAAATAATTAATCTGCTGTAGTTATATAGATCAGGGGTCCCCAACCTGTGGGACGTGACCCACTAGTGTGCCGCGGCCTGTTAGGAACTGGGCTGCGGGGCTCCCATCTGCAAACCCCGCCCCTTGTCCGTGCGATTGGCTCCTTCCCGCAAACCCCAACCCCGGTCCACACGATTGGCTCCTGCCCGCAAACCCCGCCCCCTGGTCCACAGAAATCCTGGAAATCCCACAAACCCTGCCCCCCGGTCCATGGAAAAATCGTCTTTTGAAACTGGTCCCTGGCGCCAAAAAGGTTGGGGACCCCTGAAGGGTCTTAAAGATGACTCAATTTTCCTTACGTAGCATTTCTACCTTTTTTACTGTTCTGATTCAATAGAATGATAGTAATCTACACAGGGACATCAACCATTTATATCAATGCCCCTAGTTTTGTGACAGAACAGATAACAAGGATCCAATAACATAGTTTAATCATTCTTTTTACTATTGCCATTCTACTGCCTGGCTCCCCCGCATGGGGAATGCCAATCATAGACATCTCCCTTAGTGCCCACTAGACTCCATGCCCTATTGAAATGAATTTTTTAGAATAATAATAATAATAATAATAATAATAATAATAATACCTAAAAGAGGTGATCCCATGTTGCAAGGGAAACTGTCAAAGGAAATGGAGCATAGAATTGTAGTGTTTAATTTGTACCAATTCTCCTCATTCCAGGGAAGTGTCAAAGTCTTATCTTCCAGAACAGGAGATTATATGAATTTTCATAGAAGCATAACGCAGACTGACCATTCTATCTGCATAGACTATTTCCAAATTAGACTAGATGTTTAACTCACCTGCACTGAATCATACACCAAAAATTTCCATTTGCATCCGTATTACTTTATACCCATGCCTACAGTTGTTTTATTTCCTACTAGCAAGAAAGACATGTAGTATTCTGATGTTAAGAAAAATCTAGCAAAAGGATATACACATGTCCTAGCCAAGCTGGTGGGAAGAATTTTTGCTCAGGATTTTTCCCCTGCCTCTACTTACACTGTCCAGATCCTTGCAGGCATTTTTCAAAGGCCAGTGTTTTGCTTTACATGGGGAAAGGACTTAGGCAAGCTGACAGACTGCATCCTCAACACTGCAACTCTCTTTATACTGCATACCATTACCTCATCCCCGACCAATCAGAGTCTGCTGCGCTTCAAGACATTCTCCCCTCTCCTTGTGCTGTACCCAGAACTGGAATAGCCCATGGTTGGAACAAGCACGGGGGAATGCAAAAAAGAAAAGTACAGCTCAACAGTTACTCTTTGTTGGAGGCAGAAAAACTGAAGGCACATAGTTGAACTAAAGCATAAAACAGGTAGGTTCTTCACATGTTTCTAGTAGTGGATCATCTAAAAAGAAAAAAAGAAACCAAATAAAAAATTCAAAATTAGATACAAAACAAGAGAGCTCTCCTCTGCTAGCTGGGTCAGTCCAGCTTCACAGTTCCATCAAATTGGGGACAAGGTGACCCTTCTGTCTCCAGAGACACATCTCAGAAATATCTCTGTGAGCTGCAATGTTAGCAGAAAAAGTTTCTGACAGGTATAAAACTGTGCTAAGGGGAAAAGTACAGGCCTCTCCAGCAATGGTGAACACAATCAGGGGCGAGGGAGTGGGAAACAATATGCAAATCAAGCTGGAAAATATAAACTTCTTATCAAACAATCTTACTTTCACCCTTCAATTTTGACAGCTCAGGAGGAAACTCAGAGCAAATATGCACCTTCACTCTCATTACTGGATTGTTCCTTAATATGTTTGAGTTGGATAATTACTCTCCATTTGTTTCTTCATTTTTTAAAGTCTGAAACGCTGAAATCATGCCCCAAGTTTTACTAATATATACACACACAAATGAGCATGGTTGGTGTTTCATTTGAGTTTCATGAAGACATCTGTGAATCAAAACATGTAATGCTCCATTCTACGACATTCCCAGAGCAGCACCTCCAGCTAACTGCCACCCTTAGAAGGGACTGTGCTTGGCCTGGGTGCAGCAGTGACAAGCTGCTGTTGCCACGGTGGCTCCTTTCAGAGCCAGCAGTGGTGCTGTCCAGCAAGCGCAATCGTGGAGGCAAAGGAAGGGGAGAGGAGGAGGGAAGATGGAGGATTCATCCATGGCAGTGGGGAGGAGAGAGGCAGGCAGCCGGGAAGGAGCACAACCCCCTTCCTTGCCCCTCACTTCCCCAGACCGCAGCAGCAGCAGCACAGAACCATGACCTTTCCGTCAGCCTCATTCTGGGGGTGCATCAAAAGGAATGCTGCAGAGGCCCTGGTTTTCCAAGAGGTGTATCTTCCTCCTGTCTCAAAGAAAGCAGATTGATCTAAGAACCCAATGGTGAACTCACAGTAGAGATGATGGGCAGATCCCAATTTATAATTCAGTTCTCTTTCATTGAGAGGAAGAGCAGCACAGAGATCCGTAGGTATAGCCGATTAAATAAATGATATCAACCATGTCACGTCAGGTTGAGCTCAAGGTGCCCTGGTTTTGAAAGGGTTGAAGGAAGGAAAAGATGCACATTTCATATTCTTTGCGAATGCCTTCATAGGCAGGCAGAGAGTAAAGAAGAAATATAGACAATATTCACTGAAATATATGGGTGGGGGGTTCATTCTCGTTTTGTGTGGATTGCTGGTGGCTAGGACAGGGTTCTGACTAAATTATGTTTTTTCCTGTTGTTTAGCTGGAGAGATCACTACGTGTTTATAGCCATCGCAGAATATTCTGAGCCTTCCAAGGCCAGCAGAAGTGACTGTTTTGGAGGCTTGGGGTGGAGGGGATGGGAAACAGCAGTCAGTGTGTAAACGTCCTAAAGTTGAAATTGCGTTTTAGAATTGTACCTTTAAAAAATTAGTTCATCTTTAATGCCTATGGGGGCACAAACCTATCTATGTTTGGAATACAAGTACCTACTAAATTTGTCTCATGCTAACTATCTGGAATTTAATTTGATTCTTTTTTTGACAAATACTTACATATTTCTTCATAAATGGAATATTTTAAAAAATGCCTATGGGATTTTAATATTTGAAGGTGAGAGAAAGTGAAACTAACAGCTCTGTCCATCCATGGATGGCCAAATGGATAAGGATGTATGTTCCATCCTCAAAAAAAGCTGGATTCAGTTGTGCCCTTAGATTCAAGCAGGGCCACATTAATTTTCTGATTAATTAAACTTTTTTGAAGAACATTAGTATTACTGAATCCAGAACATTGGAAGCATTCGTTTTTCAGGTTTATATAGGAGGGTCCTGTGTATCAGTTTTGCTCAAGGCAAAACAGAGGATGCTACTAAATTATTTTTAAAAAGGAAAAATCAAGACTGTGAGCCTTCATAAGATATTAAATATTACATCTATTGTAGTGTATGTTTTGTACACAAACTTTTTTATTTAATCAACGTTTATGCTGTTTTCATTGTGAGATAATTAAAAGAATAAATTTAAAATAATTAAAATACAAATACACTGTAATTTAACAATTGAGTATTTAAAGCATTGAGAGAGAAATACAATGGCACAATAATAACAACCATGCAGATAGTCTGCTGTAATATTAAAGGGAGGCTTAACTTAAGTAAAGGTAAAGGTTCCCCCGCACAGTTGTGTCTGACTCTAGGGGCCGGTGCTCATCTCCATCTGTTAGCCGAAGAGCCAGCATTGTCCAAAGACACTTCCGCGGTCATGTGGCCGGCATGATGCGTGCGGAACGCTGTTACCATCCCACCGAAGTGGTACGTATTTATCTACTTGCATTTGCATGCTTTCAAATTGCTAGGTTGGCAAGAGCTGGGGCAAGTGTGGGAGCTCACTCCATCATGTGGGGATAGGGTCTCGAACCTCCAAACTTGCGACCTTCTGATCAACAAGCCTGGCGTCTTAACCGCTGAGCCATCGCGCCCCTAAGGTTCCCACACACAGTCGTGTCCGACTCTAGGGGCCGGTGCTCATCTCCATTTGGGGTGAGTGTGGGAGCTCACTCCATCATGCAGGGCTAGGGTCTCGAACCTCCGCACCTGTGACCTTCCAATTAACAATCCTGGCATCTTAACCGCTGAGCCATCGCACCCCCTTAGGCTTAACTTGGGTTTCATTTATTCATTCATTTTTAGATGTGACTAGAGTAAATATGTAAAAATATTAATAAAGGATTTGGAAAGGAAAAGAAAGCATGGGGCTGTTTAGTTTGTCCACAGAGGAGATAGCCCAGCAATATTTTGGGAATAAAATCATCGAGAAACAATAACTCATTACGGATTGATCATTCTTTGGATAGACTTTGACACAGCTGTTGTATACTTTCTGTATGATACAGTCCTATGCATGTGTCTGGAGCTGATAATTTAGTGCCAGAACATCTGGTCTCTATTTTAGCACTATACTATTTTTCCCAAGTTTGCAAAGCAAATTGTTAAGGTAATTTCAGGTTCTTCCGATCTTTATTGCTGGCCATACTCAGGGGTTGAGCTATCCCTGCATGTCACAGCTTAGGATGATCAGAATATAAGAAGGGTAGAAACACTTCCCAAGAGCATTCGCATAATTCCAAATCGGAGGTTATGGAAGTTGTGGCCTTACGACCAGTCTGCACACTTATGACTGTTGCAGCATCCCCACGGCCACATGATCGCCATTTGTGCACTGTACAACCAGCTTCCACCAAGCAGAGTCAATGGAGTAGCTGGCAGTAAAATAACAAGTTGCAGTCACGTGATGTCTCGCTTAACGACCCATGGTGGCTCACTTAACAACTGAATGGGAAGTGATTTCATAAGCCCATCGTGATCATGTGATGTTTTGCTTAGCAACCGTGTCACTTAGCAGCAGAGTTGCCAGTCCCAATTGTGGTCGCTAAGTGAGGACTACCTGTATTAAGGACTCTTTCCACTCCCACTATTCCACTAGCACTTTTAGAAAGTTTATGAACCCATTCTGTAGAAAACCAAATAGAGGAACCGTAGGCCATGTAACACCTACAACACCTTAGAAACTAATATATTTATTACAGCCTGTGTTTTTCTGGCCAAGAGCAAATTTATTGGATGCCCAAAGAGTTACTTTGTGCCACAACATGCCAGGCTATTTATAGACTACAATCATGAAGTTCAAGGGTAATAAAAGCAAGAGTTTATCAAACCATTGCTGCCTGTTCATTCCAGAAAGAAAAAGAAATGTGATCTGTAAGAATATTTTTACCAAGCTATTAGTAAAGTAACACGTTGCATGAAGCCTTCTTAAAATGAAGATCTCTGTTGGGAAGAACTCTGCTGCTTCGGGATTTCTTTGCTGAATCAGATGGGTAAGGATCATCCAAACTTGAGAAAAACTGGAAGGGTAAATGTTTAAGGAAGTAGATCCACAACTTACAAAGTAACTTTTGGAATTTTTGAAAGTTTTGAAACTTTTGATACATCTCTAGGCTAATCAAACTCATATAAAACATTTTGAAAATAATTTACTCTTTGTGTGTGTGAATTTGGGTATAACATGCCATGTAACCCACACACACACACCCCATAATACTAAGGACTGATAGAATTTTCAACTGAAAGCAGGTAAAAGAGAATGGCATAAAGTCTCCAGACTTCTGACAACCACTATCTTTTCAATCCCCACTTGAACATAGAACTCTCTGGATTACTTTGGGACAATCTCTCTAAACCCATTTCAGAGGGCAGGCACCGTGGCAGAGAAGGCATGCTTCCTGCGTCCTGAAAGATGACACACTTCAATTGAGGGGATCCAGAGCACCCTGCTCTTACTAGCTGGGCTGAAACCACGGATAGGTGGTACCTCAGATAACCAGGACCCATGCCATGTAGGGTTTTATAGCTGATAATCAGTACCTTGAATCCTACCAAGAAGCATACTGGCAACCAGTGCAGCTTGTGAAGCAGAGGTGTCATATGGACATGCCTAGGCATGCCCACCACTGCTTGTGCCACTGCATTCTGGACTAGTTAAAGCTTCTGAGTACTTTTCAAGGGCAGTCCCAGGTAGGGCACATTGCAATAGTCAAGCTGTGAGGTGATAAGGGTGTGAGTGACTGTTTGGAGAGCCACCTGATCCAGGAAGGAGTGCAGCTGTGGAAAGGCACTCTTGGCTATACAGTTGTAGCCATATCTCACCTCCTTCATATAGTACTAGGGCATAATTCCTTTAACCATAAATCATGACTGAGTTTGCAGAATACACTAAGCCATAAGCCCTGATTTACAAACAACAATGACCTGGTTCACACATCATGGTAAGCCAAAAGTAAGCAAACTACATTATTGCTTAGCGTGTTGTCTGAATCCAATCTCTATTTATTATTTAGTACTTTGGCTTAGATGTTGCTCCATTTCCAAAGATTCTGAGCAGCTTACAAATAACAATCTCACAATTAAAATATAATAAATCTATAACATAACAATAACAAGGCTGTAATGTGTTACCATTTGGGCTAGCAGAATCTGCAAATGTCCCTAAATGCCCTTCTCAAGAGTCATGTTTTTACGGTTCTTCAGAAATAAAATAGGGAGGGGTAGTCTGGATACCTGGGGGTAGGCAATCCATAGTGTAGTGTATATGCCTTGGTTTGATGGATTCTCACAACATGCTAAATCAAAACCAAGCAAGCCACATGATGGCATAATGTGTGAAGCCATCCAATATCTCCATTAGCTTGCTTAGGACTGGTTTGGCAGACTGCACCAAGACTGGGCAAATAAGTAATATCAGAAAGATGAACTGTAGTCCACCTCAGCGTTGCTCCCATCCATGAGAAATGAGCAAATCAGAAAATACTCCCAAATTGTAATCAGGTAAGCCAAGGCAGCAGATCACAGACACACTGGAACTGGTTCCAGCTCAACAGCTCCAGAAATACCTTTTTCTCTCTCTCCCGTGGTGGTGTTACCAACTAATATATGAACTGTTGCAGACAAAGGTATTTGTTGTGCACTAACACACACTCCTATTACAGTATTACCACTGCAGCAGAATGACACATTGTCTGTGTTGCTTTTTGTATTTGTAAATCTGATATATAACAAGCCTCCATCAATGCCAAGTGTTTAGCAAACATACAGACTTAGTAGCCACAATGTTACTGGAAGGAACTAGTGCTTTGAAATGTAGATTTGCCAGCTGTTGTTCTTATATTATGCTGCTGAAGCCTCCAGTATTCCCCTCCGGCTACTATGGTACCAGTAATAAAAGCTAGCAATAAAAAGAAATGAATACTTTGCCTCTACAAGTTACATTGTACTAAAGATATTCAATGTTTTATGCTTCATTTCCTAATACCTTTAATAGACCTTATGCTTTTAGGTACAGCAGGCCATTCATGCCCTCCAAGATTTTGTAAACGGGTATTTTAAGAATGGAAGTGTGTTACGCTTGCTTTTATACTGGGAACACTACCCAGTCAAACACAGCCGTTGTACTTGGCTCAAGCTTCTTTAGTGCCACCTGAATACTGTATCCATTTACTATGCAACTACGTACATAATAATGGGTTCTGAAAATGCAGTAGTAGAGTGATCATTAACAGTTCCTGAAGAAATGTTTATACAGTTCCCGAATAGTGCCTTCCAAATGTGTTTGACAACAGCTTGTATGAACTGTAGCCAATATGGGAGATGTGATCCAATACATTTGGGAGAAAATCAGGTCAGAGAAAGCTGGTTTAATAGCATTTATAACTACATACTCTTTAGAGTGTACAGTTGCTTCAAGTCAAAGACATTTGGCGATATCTATTATCTTGGCAGGTGGTTAGGGAGGAGCAGAAAGGAAACTGCACATTTTCTGTTAATACGCATATTTTTATATGCGTTTGAAGTACAGTCTTCAAATTGTTATTGCTAGTTAGCTGGGATAACGGGACTAAAATCTTTTTTAAAAACTGAAGTATAAACAACAAGCTTCAAAAGGCATAAGAGATGGGCAATCTTTGGCAACAGGTGTTGGACTAAACCTCTCATCACCCCAGGCTATGTGGCAAAAACCCATGGGAGTTCAAGAACAGCAGGATGATTAAATGGTATCTAGTCGTGCTTCACAGAATTAAAACCAAATTGTAATTAGGCAAGGATATTATTGATTAAATATGCTCAACTAATTAATATTTGTTCTGGATGATGATGATGATGATGATGATGATGATGATCTATATTCCACCTTTCTGCCATAGGGCCTTAAACCTATAACTACCAGTGATACAAGGAGTCTAGTTTGTTGAGCTGCAGCTGATACCCTCTACTAAGAACAAGTTCTGCCCCCTCTTCCTAACCCAAAGCTAAATCCTTTTTACAGCAGTGATAGGAAAAACTGCAGGAGAGAAAAAGGCAAGCAAAACAGCCAGCTGCATCAAACAATGCATACGTGGTGTAGCTCAAGGGTCGGAAATGGCGGCTCGCGAGCCAGATGCGGCTCTTTGGCCCCTTGAGTGTGGCTCTTCCGCAGCTGAACTCACCCCCGCCCCTTCCACGCGATTGGCCCCCGCCCGCAAACCCCGCCCCCTGGCTCTCGCACTGAGCAAGGCCCGGCGCGGCAGGGAGGCGCTGCCGGCCCGGGACGCGGCGCTGTCGGAGGCGGCGCAGGAGCGGCTGCAGGGGCTACTGCGGCTGGAGATGGCGCTGCTCCGTGGCATCCAGGTGCTGGGCGAGGGCGCGGGCCCGAGTTAGTCCGCCGCCTGCAGGGAGGGAGGCGGGGGGGACAGGGCTGGGCGCTGGGGCGGGGGCCGCGGACGGCAGGCCAAAGGGAGATGCCAGGGCGACTGTAGTGACCGGAGGCAGCCAAGGGGAGAGCAGGCGGCTCTTCGCCCTCGGCGCGCCGCGGAGCCAGACGAGCCTCCGGCTGCTGCTTCCTGCGCCCGTGGCCTCTTTGCTGCCGCCGCCGCCCGCCTCACCTCTGCCACTCTCCGCTTCCACCTCGCTTGCTGGAACGTATTGAAGGGGAGGAAAAGGAAACATCAAGATCAACCAGGAGCTTTGCGGAGAAGCGGAGAGCGGCAGAGGCGAGGCGGCCTCCGGCTGCTGCTTCCTGCGCCCGTGGCCTCTTTGCTGCCACCACCGCCCGCCTCGCCTCTGCCACTCTCCGCTTCTCCGCAAAGCTCCTGGTTGATCTTGATGTTTCCTTTTCCTCCCCTTCAATACGTTCCAGCAAGCGAGGTGGAAGCGGAGAGCGGCAGAGGCGAGGCGGGCAGCGGCGGCAGCAGAGGCCACGGGCGCAGGAAGCAGGAAGCAGCAGCCGGAGGCCGCCTCGCCTCTGCCGCTCTCCGCTTCCACCTCGCTTGCTGGAACATATTGAAGGGGAGGAAAAGGAAACATCAAGCTTCTCCGCAAAGCTCCTGGTTGATCTTGATGTTTCCTTTTCCTCCCCTTCAATACGTTCCAGCAAGCGAGGTGGAAGCGGAGAGCGGCAGAGGCGAGGCGGCCTCCGGCTGATGCTTCCTGCGCCCGTGACCTCCGGCTGCTGCTTCCTGCACCCGTGGCCTCTGCTGCCGACGCTGCCCGCGGCGTAGCCGTAGCTGGGCGTCGAGGAAGAGGACGCTGCCGCCTCCTCCTCCGCCGGCGGGAGGGAAGGAGGAGCGGCTGCCCACCTCCCTCCGCCCGCCCTGAGTGGACCCACCCGGCGGCAGCGGCTCCCCTGAAGCGTGCCGCTTGTCATCGCCACCGCCTGCCTCGTTTCCCGCCCCCCATCATTTCCTTGGCCCGATGTGGGCGGGCGGAAGCATTCTGGGGGGGAGACAACATGGAGGCGGAAGCGGCAGCCCCGCCCGCGCTGAGTGGCAGTAGCGCGGCCCCGCCGCCGCCCTTTCTCTCCGGCTTGGATCCCGGGAAGGCAGCGGGGGGCCTCGCGGAGGAAGGCAAGCAGGCAGGCAAGCGGGCGGGCGGGGCGGGTGGGCGGCCCGGACCTCCGCCGCCAGACCCGCCCCCCTCGGCGCCTGTGCGGCTCCCCCACGCCCTCCCACCCGCCCCAATAAACCACGTGATTGGCTCCCGCCTGCAAACCCCGCCCCCTTCCACGTGATTGGCCCCTGCCCGCAAACCCCGCCGCTTCCACGCGATTGGCTCCCGCCCGCAAACCCAGCCCCCTTCCACGTGATTGGCCCCCGCCCACAAACCCCGCCCCCTGGCTCTCGAGCATTTCAAAATGTGCACGAGCATGTCAAAATGGCTCCCGGCATAAAAAGTTTGCCGACCCCTGGTGTAGCTAAACTAGGGAACCGACTACCACAAGCATAGAAGTCCACCAAAGGGGGCAAGTGACAAAACATGTCATTAATTATAGTTACAATCTCATGGAGGTTAATTTAAAGCAATCTTTTTTTTTTAATTTCCTGCTGATTCCTGGCAGTCTGGATCAGCATTTGATGCTCAACATAGCCAGAGTTACTATGACCCCCATGTGACTAGGCTGCTATTGGAGCAGTCTTCCCTTTTCAATCCTTTGGTGCTGAATCTGAAATAGCATTCTGAAGGCTGCTATCCCATTAGGAGGAATAAGGTTGGAAAGGGGCTTTGGAATGCATTGTCCCCCCACCCCCACCCCTTGCTGCATCTACCACATCGCCAAAAGTCGTATTGTAGTACCTCCAGCTCATCAGAATAGGGGGAAAAATGGCTCCATGTTTTGGGATGATCTTCTACCCCATTGAACAAACAGTACTAAGTATTTATTTATTCTTACATTTATCAGAATATAAAGGACAGAACTTACCTCACAATTTTCCAAAACATCTTTTAAAAACTTTGAACTGAAAATACACCTCTGCTGCAATTATGGCCCACACAGTTACATTGTTTGTAATAAATAGCTAGAAGCTGCCTACTCACTGAGCTTGCTACCAGTAAAATCCCATGGCTGATGTTGTCTTCACCTTGCAATAACATTTGTCACCTCTCGGGGCTCCATCAATCATAGTAGACAATGCAACTGCACCTGCAGGACATCTTCAAAGAAGATGCTGCAGATTGACATTTAGATGGGTAATTGTTTGCCATATTTTTCCCTTCTCTCAGCACCACTTGGTTTTCACCACATTAATATAAATATGAAATGAAAAGATATTGACCATGCAATGCCATAGAGATCGAGCCTATCGCATTGACTTAAATGGAGTTGACTTCCAGATCAGTAAATACAAGGCTAAACCTAAATAACATAGTGGATATTTAAACTTAGTGATAGGAAAAAACAAGAATGGTAGCTAAAGCTTTCCTTTTAAAAAAATGTAAGACATTGATCCTTATTTCATATAATAGTTTCCCCCAACCAGCAGGAGCTACTCTGCTCAAGATGGTTGCAGCATTGTTTTCGAGAAGTTTACACATTGCACTAATTTATCATTTGTTCCCCCATTTACTGAGTACATGACACAAGGTTGGGTTCACAAGAAGCTAAGACAGAAATCATGATCTACACATTGAAACAGCTTGGTTCGCCCAACAAACAAAGCCAAGACCAAACAAACATGATAGTAACATGGCATATAGTAACATGTGACATGTAATCCAGGCCTGCATGTATGTTTTGAGAAAAATTCTGCAAAAGCAGCCATTTTATTCCAGAGGGTCAATGTGAGAAAAATACAAATGTCAGCAATCTTCCAGCAAGAAAAAGGTATTTTGGCTCAGCGCAGTAACAAAACAAAACAAAACAAAGGGGGGGGGGGTTTCCTCTTTCTCAGATAATTATTTTCTAGGGAATTTTGCTTCTGTTCCACATTCATGATTGAATCTCTTTGGACTCAAGGATGAGAGCAGTTCCAAAATAATCTGAAATACTTCAGAAAGCACAAAGAGAGGATGAATCATTATAAAGGAAGATGGCAGTGACTGAGGAAGCAACACCAGCACCCGTGACTCTTAGGTACTATTACTGCTGTTGACAGAATACCCCATCAGTTTCAATGCACATGGCCACATTTATCCGGAAATGTTAAGTCTCACAAGTAGATTTTTCTAACCGAATCAGGAAGGCAGCAGCACAACTGGTGTCAGACTGAGCCCCTGCTCCCGTCCTTGACCATCCTGGATATTCCAAGGTAAGATTAATTCAATATCATCACATTCTCAGGCCTAAATGTTGGTTTACATAGCATAACATCCCTGTATTCACATCTTCAGATAGCAGTAAATGATAAATAACAATATGATTGCATACCATAATATAAATCAGATAATAAATAATGTAGGCTAGTGTGGTGCTGCATCTTCTGGGACCCCATAATGTGATCTAATAGATAACACCCATGGCTTGCTTTTTAAAAGCTTTATCAAATTTTGAAGCTACATTGAATTAGCTTCTCCACTTGAATCAATCACTTATTTTCACAAAAACTCCTACAGATTCATATTCCAAGCCACTAGACCATTTGGGGAGGAAGTGAAATCTAACTTGCTTCTCAGGAATAGCGGCAATTCTAGAAAATGTACCCAAGTAAAGGAGAAGGAAATCAACAGCCTGCCCAGCACAGCACACCACACATGTAATGCTCAAGAGGCACTGCTTTGAGAAAGTAGTGAAAGTTTAAGTCAAATCAAGGAAATGTGGCAGAACAGAATTTGTTCCTGATTAGAAAGCAGCCTGGGACTGTGACAGCAAGAAAAGCTCCAGGCCATATACAAAGAATTGTACCCAGAGTGTACAAAAAACTTGCTCACAGCACCTATCCCAAGATACATTCCATGAGCACCATTGGTCGAGGAGAGGCATGAGGAAATAGAGAAGGGGAGACTGGGAACAGAAACCCGACAGGGAAAGAATCACCAAAGCAGTTTTCATTGAGTTAATACATTTTTCACTTGCTCAGATGTACCCCTTTCCCTTTCCCTCTGAATGGATGGGAACGGGAGGAGATTTCAGATGGTCATAGTACCCTTAAACCCTCTCCAAATTTGCTCAATTTTTTTCCAGTTTTGGGGTCCTGAAAGGCTAAAGGCATCAGTTTCACCTTTTAAAACAAAACAAAACAGTGTAGTCTGTCCATTTTTGCTACCAGACACAATGCTGGCAGCTATAGCTCATGCAGGATGAAAAAAGTTCCCCACCCCTGGTTTAGGCCACCAGGCTGATAAAACTTTAGAGTATCTAAAATGTGCATCATGCAGCTGACTTTCTGGTTTCTATTTATCCAAGAAAAACTGCACAGTCACCTAATCTAGATCAAAACCACTGCATTAGGGACATGGAAAGCCAAATCCTTCCCCAAATCCCTTTTATTAAAAAAAATCTGCAGGTGGGGATACACTGAGAAAGCAGAAAAAATAGGCAAGGTTAATCAGAGTCCCTTTTCATTTCTAGCAGATGATACGGTAACACATTTTGCATGCAATCTATTGGAAAGTTGTCCTGTACATGCTCCTCTGAAATCAGTAAGAGCTACATACTAGTCAGTAGAGTTAAGCCTGAGCAGAAGAGGAAGAAGACCACTGTGTGGAAAGACCACTGACTGGAATGAGGAGCTATTCTACAATGCTTAAGAAGTACTGTGTCCAAAGGTCAGGTTCACACATCATGTGGTTTGTGTCATTTTGGCTTAGTATATATGGTGTGCACGAACGACTGTAATTTATTCCTAGTTGTTTGTACCATGGTAAATCCACCACAGTGAATTACTTGGCCTGAGATGTAACTCTCCATATTTACATGGCAAAGCACCTCCTGGAGGCAAAGCTCTCTGATGCACATGAATCATTGTGGTGAGGTCAACCTGACCCCACTGGGCACAGCACTTTGACCAAACTGCATTTCTGGCATGAACTGTACATGCGCAAAACCACTTTTGCCAAGCAAAGATAAGCACCATGGCCCCTCCACTGATTAGAAGTAGGGTTCTGGGGCACTTCACAAGGACCTTTGAACTGGGACCATGGGGCATTTTGTGGAGGTGTTTCAGAAGGACGAGTCATTCGGTCATCAAAATGAAATACACCTTCAAAAATTTGTGCAGCCCCCATTTGTTCAATAAACCATGAATACTTTAGCTCAGGGTTTTTCAACCAGGGTTCCATGGAATCCTAGGGTTCTGCGAGGGATCACTAGGGGTTCCCTGGGAGATCTCTATTTATTTAAAACGTTATTTCAAATTCAGACAACTTCACATTAAAGAGGTAAGTTTCATTCTTTATTTTTAGTTTAAGAACACTGTTAATGCATATATACTGTAGAGGCCTACCCATGAAACAAATATAATCATTTTGTAACTTCTGGCCTATATTTGAGCCTGAATGTGCAGGGGTTCCCTGAGGCCTGAAAAATATTTCAAGGGTTCCTCCAGGGTCAGAAGGTTGAGAAAGGCTGTTCTAGTGACAAATAAGCAAGAAGTTTTTTAAAAAACGTAAAAGAAAAAGGGCCAACACTCCACATTCCTGAGCAAACCCTCTACTTCCATGAAAAGGAGAATGGCATGATTTTATGTGTTAATGGTGACAGTAGCCTATGGAAGCCTTATCTATGTAAAAATCTCCTACTGTAATTACAAATTGAAACCTGACATTATGACTTCATGAATACTGCTTTGCCAGTGACATTTATTTATTGCATGCCCCCATCCAGTTGCGCAATCATGAATGAGAGGTACAGCATATTACCTTTGCTTTCTCATTTACTTATGGTTTTGAAGAATTCTATGTGCCTATTTACTGTCGCTCAGCAAAACAAGACAATAACTGTGGACAAGATGGTACCTGCCGACAGTACAGGGTTTGATTAAAACCTTCATCCTGTTAAATGGGGTCGTGTTTTATTTCTTCTTTTCCAGCCCTCAGTTCTCAGCAGCCTCAGCTAATATGTTCAAGCTTCGGGATGGCTGATTTCTTAGAGCCGCCTCAAATATTTTAAATATGTTTAGCTTCACTTTAAGAACCACCTGCCACTTGGATTTTTTTGTATTTATTGTATTTATATTTTTACTGTTGTTTTTATTGTATTTTAATGATGTTATTGTGGCTGCGAACCACCCAGAGTCCCTCCTTGAGGGGGAGATGGGCGATCATAGAAATTTAATAAATAAATAAATAAACAAACAAACAAACAAACAAACAAATAAAATGTGACCTGTGGTGAGGACTTGAGGAATGTGGGCTGGGCACAACTAGCTGGGGAATTCTGGGAGTTGAAGTCCACCTATCTTAAAGTTGCCAAGGTTGAGAAACGCTGATCTGGAGGGTCACAGTTTGCCCACCACTATATCCTCAGAGCTTAAAGTTGCAAATATATGCAAACTGGACACAGTTCCCTTCTTTTTTCACAGTACATGTAACTTGGTTTTAATTTTACTGAGCCATTTTATTTGTTATTTATAGTGTCACCAGAACAGGCTGCCAACCCTATTTTGCCACCTATCCCTATGATGCTGGCTTGTTTCCTCCCCAGGCTGTGATTTATGCAGCCTGATCCCACTATTTTCTGTACTGAAAACACCTGCCAGATTCAAAACACAGAGAAGAGCAAAGAGACCCATGAAAATGCATAATTATGCTGACAGCTCCTTCTATTGCTGCAACAAAGGCTGATGTCTGCTAAGGATTCCTAGGGTGGAAAGATTTTAAATGAAGTCAGGAGTCCTTCTGTCCCAGTGCAGCACTAGTCAGCTGAAGTTGCCTGTAAACTCAGATGAAGCCTTTCTGCTCTTTAGCCAGCATGAAGATGGTTGGTAAGGAAGGACTAAGGAGTGTGATGTGCAGGCTAGAAGAGGGAGGTTTGGAAGAAAGCACCCAAGACCATACTGGTCTGTCGCAATAACAATGCACAGCTGCTAACCACTTCTTCAGAGTCCTGAGAAAAGAGACATTCAAAATTTCATGCCTTCATTTTGTTAGTGCAGGATGGGACAGAAAGAGTCTTGGACAGGCTTTCAAGGTTCTGTTTTTTGGCCTTACTACGATGAAGAGCATTCCTGGACCTCTGTTGTATCTGTTTCTTGACTTGGTCTACCTCAAAAAGTGATGGTTGCAACCAGTGGTGCATTCACAGTCATGTGTATCCTGAAGTATTTATCCTAAATCTAATGCAAACCATCACCCAGTTCTCTTGGGCAGACCAGATAGACGTTTGGTAGACTGGAGCAGGAGAACGATAATGGGGGAAATGATTATGCCTTGTACAAACAGCAGCAGCAGGTCTGCAGCATCTTGTTGAGAACCATGATCTGACCTTGTAACTCCTGACAGCATTACATGATATATACATGCAGAAGTCTTCATATTCTATCAATGGACCTCAGGTTCTCAGATAGCAAGGCTAAAGCAAGGGTAGATAGAATGCAGTCTGCAGTCTTGAAGAGTGTGTGTGGGGGTGGGGGTGTATGAAGCAACTGGATATTCCCAGGACTGCACTATCAAAATGTAGCGGCAAACCACCACATGAAGACAAAACAATTCTCATCAAGCTTCAGTAGTAAATGAAGGAAAATGTGCCAATTACTGTTTAACCTTCATTTACCCCACTAAAATAGTTCAAAGTGTGAAAAAAAATCAGGCTAGAAATTCTAGCTCTTGATCCTTGCTATCATTATGCTATCAGTCATTCTCCAATGGCCCTTGCTCTACCCAAGAAGAAATAAAAATAGAAATTCTACTCCCCAAATGCAAAAAGATTGTTCACTTTGACCCCACTAGAACTAATGTCATATCTGCCGGACAGCTGTATGCAGAGTAGATCATCCTGGGTAGATGGGGAACAGTACTTCCCACAAAACATTAGCCAGCATTGTACCTCCCCCAGCAAAGGCCCCATGAACTCAATCTTCTGCGAATTTCAAACAATTTTTTTTTACAGCAGGCACTGGTATACCTGGAAGTGTTCTCCAAATTTGACTTCAATTCTCATCAATTCCAGCATGCATGCAAGGGAATGTGGAAGTTTTGTCCGAACTCCTGGAAAGACCTACTCCAGATTAGTGGTATCTTAGTTCCTTACATGAATAGTAGAATCAATTCTGGTTCAAAAAGCAAAAACATTCACTTTTCACTATAAGCTAAGTATATACTCCGATATCTGTTCAATTACTTTTCCCCAAATCCTCCATCCGAGCCCTAACACCTTTGGCTCTGCCTAGCTGTTGAGATGCTATATTAGTAACGTGGCAACATTATGAAAAATGACCAGGAGAGTTCTACCTGACACTTGAGAGGCAAGTCCAAGAGAAGAAATCTAAAATATGATTTCATATGGTTTCACTCAAATAATCTCAGAAGTCAAAGACGAAAGAAAATTAACATCACTGAAATTTAGTGACTGTAGCTCCATGTCGAGAGAAACACCAGATGTGAAGTGTAATTACTTTTTTTTTTCAGACGCTGCTCATGTTTTACAAACCAGGACTGACACTTGAACAAAGAGCCTTAAAAAAAGCAACCAGGAGCTAGACAAATAACAAGCGGTTTTGTTTTATTGCTGTTGTCTGTTCAGATACCCAGTTTATAAAGCAAAATGAAGCAGAGAGATGGGGGTGGGTGGAAATTAGACATGATCTTGCAGAAGAGAAAGGAAAAGGTGCTGTGGTATTTATGCCAGTTTTCTGCTTTCCGGAATTATGCCTACCATAAAATAAATAGTTGTGCCAGTTAAGTAACAGTTGGCTTTGCCTACACAAATGTCAAGCATTTTATTAAGATGACCAAGATATGAAATTTGCTGTCTGTCCAATCTGCAGAATGAGCGCTACACATGGTGCACAGAGCAGACCTTCAGCAAGGCCAGTTGAGATGGAAAAAGATTTGTTCTGTCCAGACTGCAGTGTAACTGTCATAAATTGCAATACCCAGAGAATACAGGAGCTGGGATACAATAATCTTTTCTCTGATAATCTTTCCAATTAAAATGTGTATAAAATATATTCATTACAGAAGAATACATGCAAAGTGATGTACATTTGAGAAGAGGATCATGCAGATATGAGGGGGAAATGTGTACACATTTTTGAGTAGAATTCATTTCACAATTCATGTGAAAATGGGGGGGGGGAAGCCCTGCTTGAAAAAAAGTGAATGTATAAAAAGAGATTTGTCCATCTCTTCTACTGACACCTGCTCTGAATCCCCATTCAGCCAGCACGCTGGTTGGGGAATTCTGGGAGTTGAAGCCCACACAGCTGAAAGTTGCTGAAATTGAGAAACACTGCTTTACATCATGTTTCTTTAGGGCTATGTGAGGTGTTTAAACAGTAGGTCTTAAGAAGTTGGACCAGGACTGGGGCAACCCAGGTTCAAATCTACCCCCAACAATGGAAATTTGCTCCATGGAATTCAGTTTGAAAAACCCTGATTTAGGCTATAATTTATGGCAAGCCCTCCAAAAGGTTGGCTATCACTTTCAACATATTGAAAGCCCGTGCTTGAAGCTCATTAGGAATAAACCTTTCTTGCCAGGACAGGCAAGGGGCTTCTTGATTCAGATACGTCAACTGTTTCTTTTGGCCAGTTGCAAGATTGCTTGGGCAGAAACGCTATATCCAGAGTTGAAAGCATGAGCCAATGCTACAACTTGATCTGAAACAGCAAGTATGCCCAGCTGAGAGCTGTTTAGTAATTGAGCCTTAATTTTGATGGATAATAATAATAATACTTAATAATAACAACAGCAACAACAATAATATATTAAATTTATATGCCACTTCGGGCATTTTACAAATTGTTTAAAACATTAAAACACACATACAAAACAACAAAATATCAGTAGATTCTATAATTTGGATAATACCTATATTGCAAATCAATTTGTCTTAATTAGGGATGTGCTTTCTCTCAACAAGTGATTACACACAGGAAAAACCATTATGACCTGTCATCTCAGACAAGATGCAGTGATTAATGGCGAGGCTATCCTGAACACAACATAACACAGTCATAAGCCATGCTTTCACACATAACCCCAAGCCTGGAAAAAAAGTTTATATTATGACTTAGGGCAATATGTGAACCAATCATAGTCAGACATAATTGTTCTAGTGCAACGCTCAGGAGATTGTAACTAATTAAACCATATATTATTTCTAAAGAATAATCTTGTTTATTCGTACAAAACTTTGGACATAAACGTAAATTAATCAGCTTTGCCTCACTATGATGGAGGAGCCCTATGAAAAGCAAAAGCTTCTCTCCAAAGGTATTAACTAATTACTTTGGTGTCTCCTGATCTATATAATTACTGTGACATTAAGACTCCATCTTTAACATGCACATTTGAGATACAGAACATTCTTAAGATGTTTTGCTGATGTGTCTAATAGGATTCAGCCAGTAGATGGCAGTATTGCACTTTTAGAGAGCTTCAATCTCAACCTGAATGTACTTAATAAACTGCATTTTTGCATCTCAGAATTCCTTTTTCACTTCTTTCTATGGCCACTATGTAGACCCAAACAGCTAGTTCATAAGATTCTGACTGCTTTTTCATAGATAGGAATTCCTCAATAGTACAAGGTATTTACCATGTAGAACTAATCATACATAAATTGTAGCTAAAAGTCAAACTAAGTGACATTGATCTCCTGAGTTGATCCAGAAAATTGTGCAGTTGATTTCCTTAAAAAAATAGGAAATTAACCATGTGATTTTTTTTATCAAATCAAACTGAATTATATTTATGTAAAAGGCATTCAGACTATCCATGTATGCAGGTGTGGATGGTGGAGACAGGAATGGCACACAAGGTAGGAACGGAGAAATGCCATCCTATATGAGTATGTTTCTGTCCACCACTTCTCCATTCAGGAGTCCATTGGAGTTGGGCAACTAATACATTTAAATAATAAGTAAAGTAAAGTAAAGTAAAGTAAAGTAAAGTAAAGTAAAGTAAAGTAAAGTAAAGTAAAGTAAATAAAATAATAAAATAAAATAAAATAAAATAAATACATTGTCCAAATGCTACATGAGTGCCACCAGAAAATGTACTGTAGTTGATTTCCTAAATATATTAGGAAATTCAGGATGAGATTTTTGCCTAAGCATGTATGAATCCTATATATCTTGGAGGCATTTAGACAATTCTGCTCCATATATGTGGTTTGGGTGGTGGATGACCCACCAAGTTAGAGTAGATAAATGATCTCTAATTGAAGCTTGGTTTTCATCAACCCAAATGCTAAATCCATGCCACAATGGGCCATAATGGGCTCAAAGGTTCATATGAAACCCATCTGCTACTAATCAGACCATCCTGAATGGGTTATCTGCACCCACAATTAATGTTTAGAGAACTAAGCATTCAATGATCTCTATGCACATGCAGTAGAGAGGCTGAGGAAAATTTTGTCTGAACTGCTGAAAACCACAACTATCAGAATAATTGCATCTCAAAGTCCTAAACACAGTAGTGTCCATAATCAATGATAAAGATTTACAGTGGTGATCTCAGAAAATATCTCAGTACTTGGGGGTGCAGGGAATTGAAGGAGAAGGCTGTCCAAGGCTAATTCTAGATAAATTCACACAGGGTAACATTGCAACTAGATCCTTGATTATAAGGACCTTTGCACATTTGCATGAAAACAGATGTAGCTTTTTCTAGGCAATATAATTACAGAAGATTCAATGGCAGATAATGTTTTGCTTGCAAAAGAATCCAAATTCAATCCATTACAAATTCTTATCCTTTGTTCAAAGCATCTCAGGCTCACATAATTCCTAAATGAGTGCACAAGAAGTTTTATGTCAAATGGATGACTTATATAAGACAATTATCTTTTATCTCTTTTTTTCCCACCTTTTATTGGTTTTATTGTAATTTCTTTGCTTTGATTGTTGTGAGCTGCCCAGTCGTTGGGAGTCAGGCAACATACAAATTTAATAATTTAGAGAGGGCATGCTGCGGATCCCGTCGGTAAGGGAATTTCACCTGACGGGGTCTAGAAAGCGGGCCTTCTCGATAGTGGCGCCCACCCTTTGGAATATGCTACCCCCGGAGGTGAGGCAGGCCCCATCGCTCCCGGCCTTCAGAAAGAACTTAAAGACCTGGTTCTGCCGCCTTGCATGGGAAGGGGGGGGAACAGTTCCTCTTGGGGATGGCTGGTGCCATAGAGCCCTTTTAAACATCGACCCATCACATCTTGGATTTTATATTTAAATTATTATTGTATTAGAGAGTATTATATATATGTTGTTTTAATTGTTTAATTTTAACTGTTGATTCTTGTAAACCGCCCAGAGTTCCCTTGCGGGGAGATGGAGCGGTAAATACAAATCGAATCATAAATAAATAAATAATGAATCAATCAATCAATCAATCAATCACAATTTCAAGTTGACAAAACGATAGTAAGATGTCCTTGCTTTTGCCTATGATACTATATATGTGTGTACTGCACAAGCAGGGATTGCTTGGTCTGAAAATTAATCTACCAAAGAAATGCTGATATAACTAGCCAGGAACCATGTACATGGGAATAAACGTAATGTGATGAGATTAAATAGAGTTCAGGAATCATATGGGAATTTTCTCAGTTAGGACACCTATTAGCAGGAGGTGCAGCTTCTTTTTCTTTTCCAATACCTGTTTGGGTTTCCTTTATCTCTCAGAAAGCATTCCCAGATGTCAATCCCATGCAATTGTGAGTATATCAACCACGCTGTATCTAAATGAACCTGGACTGGATCAATCTCTAGTTAAAATGTCACCTTCCTTCCATGTATTTAAATCACATCAACAAGCAACCTTAGTGGATCTATTTCTCTGTTTGATTTGTTGGACTGTATTGTATACTCATCTGTATTGGCCAGAGTGGCTACTAGATAAACATTAAATTTATATAGTAGCCACTCTGGCCAGTACAGATGATTACTGGCCAAAGGCAACGTGCAAAGCTCTTTGGGGGGCCCAATAATCCTTCCAACTGAGCTGGAAAATGCACTTCATTAAAATAATTCTGCTTTCTGATGCAGGGCCTTGCATTCTGACTTCTGTATTAATATATTTGTAATAGTTATTCCTCTACAGAAAAGAGGTTGCTACTCATGGTTTGATTGTTTGTTTGTTTGTTTGTTTTAAAAGAATGCTACATATTTAAAATGCTGCTGCAAGAGTAAATATCACCTCTGGCATATTTGTCCTGGGAGAAAATAGCGTGATTTGGAATACCTAATTGAAATGTGCTACAGGAGATAAGGCTGGCTGCAGAGACTGACATTTAAAAGCAAGAGACACCAAACAAGACATGAAATATCGCCGTTGCTGCCTCAAGCAGAAAGCCACTTTCACAAGACTGAAGGCTTTTTGCCCAGCAGCTCCCTCTGTGCCTTGGTGTTTTGACAGGCAGGGCCAGCATATTAACCCCTTCCCTATGTCAGTGAGAAGGCTTGGTCTGCAAGAGCGGAGAACGGGTGGCTTCCGAGCTCAATCGTCACAAGTCCCATCCCAGCAGTTTAAATACATAAAGCAAAACTTCGTAACAGTGACCTAAGAGCAATGCAAAAAGAAAACAGTTTATTTACCAAATAAATACCAAAAATGTTAAAAGACTTTCTGGAAGAGCTCCATCTTCATCTTCTTCCTGAATGCACTCAAGGATGGTGCCAGCCTAATCTTTACAGGGAGACCGTTCCAGAGAATTGGTGCTGCCACTGAAAAGCAGCACCTCCTTGCTTCAGTTCCCTTTATTTCCCAGTGATGGGGCACTGGCTGTAGTTTTACCTAAATGATCTGATAGGTTGGGTTGATTCAGGCTGGTGCTCAGCCATAAGGACTTTGGAGGTAAAAACTAGCTTTCTATATTGCATCCAGACGCTAATCAGTACAGGTAGTCCTCGCTTACCAACCACTTGTTCAGCGACCAAAGTTGCGATGGTGCTGCATGAGTTGTATTTACGACGGGTTCTTGACGTTCTGGCCATCACAGCACCCCTGTGGTCATGTGATCGTGATTCAGGCACTTGGCAACTGGCTTGCACTTATGATGGTTGCAGCATCCCATGGTCATGTGATTGCCATTTGCGATCTTCCCTGCCGGCTTCCCACAAGCAAGCAGGGAAGGTCACACGTTACTCTGGTAAGTCCCCCCCTGCCTTCCTGCACTTGCACCCCACTGTGCTATCCACCCCGTGGTGTTCCTTTGCTCACACACAACCTGCATCAGGCCCCCTGGGGCCTCCCCCCCCCCACGGTACCCCCCTGCTCCTTACCTGGGACTCCTGCCACTTCCCGCTTAACAACCCACAAGTCTTGGGCTTACGATGGCAACCGGACTGCTAGAATTGCCGTTGCTAAGCAATGCAAATGCAATCACGTGATGTTGCACTTTATGACTGCATCGCTTAGCGACAACAATCCTGATCCCAATTGCTGCTGTAACCCAAGTACTACCTGTATAGGTACTCCCAACAACAGGAACCACTTAGCACGTCGACCACTGCAATTTGGACTAACTCTATCTTCCAAGTGGTCTTTAAAGGCAGCCCCATGTAATGTGCCCTGCACATGTATGGTAACAAGGCCAGGAATTACTGTAACAAGATCGTCTTGTATCAGGTAAGGTCACAACTGGTATACCAGCCAAAACTGGACAAAGACTCTTCTACCCATGGCCTCCACCTGCTGTACCAGCAGGAGCTGTGAATCCAGAAGTACCCCCAGATCATGAACCTGTTCCTTCAGGAGTAGTGTCTGCCATCCCATGACAACACTGGTGTTGACAGACAGCCTCAGTAGACAGATAGTACTCTGTATTGTCAGGGTTCAGCTTCAGACTTTCTGTCCCATTCAAACCCTGACAGTCTTCAGGCACTGAGATAAGACATCACCTGCATCTCCCCTACAACCCACAGTGATGATGTAAGGTTGGGCATCACCAACTTTGCCTCCCTTTTCACTACAATGGGCACATATCTATGCTCAGTCAGAAGCACTTTGTGTCCTTTTCCATCACACTCTAGGCATCATTTTTGCCACTTCATTTCCCGAGGTCCTCAGTAAACCAAGGGATCAACCAGCAGAAAGAGACTATTCAGGAGCAATCTCATCCAGCAATGAATTTGCCTTCCCCTTACCATTGGTTTGCCAAGCATTGGGCAGAACTGCCCACTAGATTTTTGGAAAACTCCCTAGGTGCCCTCTCTGGGATCCATCAGGTGCCTGGGGTGGATCATCTTCCACCCTGTGGAGGTCAGGCATGGCAGTCAATCTAATCTGGATCAAGTGTCACAGGAGATACAACCTTATCATCGCAGGGAGAAATCCAAATCTAAAATTGCTCTGCTGAACCTTTTATATTTTTGCTTGGTGTGAATTTGGAACAGAGACAAAGCTTTGGTCAATGAATGTAATTGGTCATATGCAGTGATTAAAGTATGGGAAAAAATAACCACGAACTATGCAAGATTTAGATACTATTTGTAAGAAGCAAACTCATTTTAAAATGATGGGAGCAATATCAAGCACTTCTATAGCACTTCAGGTTTATGTGTTATTTCTATGACTTGAGTTCACACATTGTCTTAAGCCATGAGCACTTAAATACGGTTTATTGAATGAACCGCAATTGGCTGTGCTTGCACAAGATGCCAAGAAATAAATCATAGTTTGCAAATTACACCAGTATACACAATATTCTAAGGTAAAAACAAACAAACCAAATTTCTTATAACAGTTCATTTTTTTGTTGTCAAAATAAACATTTTAAGCCATATTGAAGCATGTGTTGATCCATAAATTAGAACTAAACATTTGAGAAGAACAAAAGCCAGTGGATAATTAGGTCAGAATCTGTAGCAATCAACTTCCTGTAAACATCTGTAAAGTTCCTTTCTCATTTGAATTGGGGTAGGTGTCCAAGGATGCATGTTGGGGCTCATTTTTTCCCCCAGGCTTTAATCACTGCATATGACCAAATTCAATCCATTGCCCTCCTCTCCACAAACTTCCTAACCTTCCTAATTAAGTCATGAATGGCAAATGGGACAAGAGCTAGACTCTTGACAATCTCTACCCACTTTAAAGGAAGAGACAGATATGTGAAAACTCATCTAAATCAACCCACAATAAATGAATATCGAAGTACATTCCTATATGAAAACTCATCTAAATTAGAGCACAGTAAATTAATATAGTATCAAGACATTTTAAGTACTGGCATCAGAAGGATCTCTGGCTGGTGGATAAGTTTTTTGGGATTTTTCAACAAAAACCATTTTAATACACTGACAGCAAAGTTCACCATTTTTGAAATTAGGAATCATATTGTCTAGTGCACCTTATGGCCCAGTGTGTCTCTAGACTGAGGCAGGGTATTGAAATTGGAAGCGGCCTCTGTACATCCAACTATTAATGCACAGGACGTTACACCGGTACAAAGATTTTGAAAACTTTATTGAAATAGAGGTTGTTTTTGTCAACTGCTAATTTTCTCTCAAGTCCTCCTAAGGGGTAAATCATGACCGACATCCCATTGTGCAGTATTCCTTCTGGATTAGGGTCAGCTTCGAATAGTGAACCAGTGAGGGAAAAAATGCTGTTAACTCATCTAATAAGGAGGAGAAGATGGAGGAGGCTTCATTTCACATCCCAACCATGAGCCAGATCAATATAAAAAAATGTTTTATTGTTAACAATAAAAGAAGCCACGGTTGATACAGATGGACTCTGTCGCTTGAGAAACTTTTACAGACTGGCAAACAGGCTGGGTCTTGCCGCACAGCCAAGCAATTCTACTCTACCATATAATTAGCAACATTACACAGCTGTGCCTGCAAAAGAAATTAATGCAAAAGAAGGCATTTGTGGCCCTTGCTCATCCACCCATGACGCCGACTGAGGGGTCGCTACCAGCTCCTTCTTGCCATTATGAAACAAAGAGGGAACCTCTGCACGGCTGTATGAGAGAACAGTTAATGATAGAGGAAAGCACTCCATCCCTTCCTCGGGGCCAAGCCAACTCATAGATTTCAAGCTACCAGAAAGAAGCAAAACCGGCTTGAGCCTGTATGCGGAAAAGCCAAATCAGAGCCCTCTACATTGGTTTGAAGGAACCAGCCATGTGGGTTCTGGTAACACCACTGTAACCCTTGAGCTCCAAAACTCTAACATCCAGAACTAAAGGAGAAGAGCCAACACTACAGGCAATATCCACTGACAGGCAATGGCTCGTTTCCAAGGACCCCTGGTTGCCCTGAGCACTCCCAAGTTGAAGTAAGAGCGCTGAGGACAATGTTTTTTTTCCCACCTTTGCAATATTATAAGAGAATTCCCAACTAAGAGCTCTTAGTTGTTATGGATTGGTGTGGTTCTTACAACTCCCATCTATTATTTCCACTGTTAGACTCATGAGGCAATTTATAGCATCGTCCAGCCATTGCTATGGCGATATAAAGCCTTTCTGCATTGGTGTCATCTAAAGCTACGAACTATTCTCACTAGTGAGGACACCCTCAGAAAATTATCACTGTGGGAGGCTTTGTATAACCAGGAATGGGGAGAGAAGTCTTTCCCAGTATTGTGCCCCGACCACCAGTGGTGATGTTTTTATTTGGTTATTCCAAGCACGATTGTTTTCTATATCTCTTTAAGAAGTAACATAAACCAAAACAGAGACCTATGACAGACTAAATTTATGTGGTGTGTGTGTGTGTGTGTGTTTGAGAGAGAGAGAGAGAGAGAGAGAGAGAGAGAGAGAGAGAGAGAGAGAGAGAGAGAGAGAGAACGCGCGCACATATACTTGCTGATGACCGCAGGCAGGCTTGGGATGGGGATGGGATAGTGCATCCATCCTGGCCCTCTTTAATCTTTCAGTGGCCTTTGATTAAATCAATCATGGTATTCTTCTGGATCATCTTGGGGAATTAGGAGTGAGGGACACAGCTTGACAATGGTTCTCCTCCTTTCTCTGAGACCCCTCTTTTCCTAGGTCCTTGTATGGCAGGGTGCTTCAGGGCTGAGCTCTCTCCCCACTCTTATTTAACATCTTCATGAAGCCCCTGGAGGAGGTCATTTGTCAGCACATGGATAAGTATCATCATCCAAATGATGCTATCAAGATACTTTTCCAGTACCTGGAGGCTATGAGGTCCTGGATGGGGAGGAACAGGCTCTGACTCCACCCTAGCATGATCAAATGGCTGTGTGTTTAGGGCCCCTCAGATCTCTGACTTTAGGTGGGGTAGCACTCCCCAGAGTTGGTGTGCAGTTTGGGGTTCCTCTTGGATTTATGACTCCTGCTCAAGGAGCAAGTGCCAGCCATAGCCAGGAGGGCTTTTTCACAAATCCATCTTGTGCTCCAATTGCATCTGACCAGAAGTCTCTACTCACAGTCACTTACGCCTTAATCACCTCCTGGCTGGACTACTGCAATATGCTCTACATGGAGCTGCCCTTGAAGAACATATGGAAGCTGCAACTGATTCAGAATGCAGTAACACATGCGATTTTAAGCACACACAGTACTCTTATATAACACCACTACTTTGTGAGTTGTACTGGCTTCCAGTAGGCTTCCAAGTGTAATTCAAGGTGCTGATCATCACCTATAAAGCCCTGTATGGATCTGGGCAAGGTTCCATGAAAACCTGCCTGTTTCCAATGTTTTCTGCCTGTCCAACCAGTTCCAGCAAAGTAGGAAGCTCCAGATATCTTCTGTTAAAATAGTGTCATTTAGTTGGACCTAGGAGGCATGGTTTTTCTGTTACAGTGCCTGCCCTATGGAACAGCTTTTCCCTTGAGATTCAGATGAGCCACACCCTGCTGGCCTTACAGAGGGCTTTGAAGACCTGGCTTTTTCATAGGCATTGGGGCCAGGATGTCAGTTGAGTCAGGATTCATCCAGGATGCATGTTTTATGATGTATTACTGGATATTTTTGTTTCAAGCCTCAGTCACACTGAATTTTATTCTATTGCATTATAAATATTCTGGATGCAAACTATGTCTCCTACCAATAAGGATCCCACTGCTCACTGGAAAACATCTTCCAATCCCCTCTATCAGCCAGTACTATCCATAGATGTCTCAGCAGTGGATTGCTTGATATCAGAAAGGAACAAGGCAGCTGCTTTAAGTTTCTTGTTCCCCTCTGCCAAAGCAAACAAAGACAATGACTAAAAAGGGATGATGACGGGGGCTCTCCACAAATGGATGTTGCAACTGTCACTATCAACTCAGAACAGCTTTTCACAACATGGAGCCTAATTCATGGGATCCTGTCTGAATTGTGGTTGATAAAGAGCTTGGCTTTACTGCAGAACACATGCTTTCCATGCATAAAATTCCAGATTCTGTCAGTGACAAGTCCTCATAGAACTGAGAAAGCCCCTTGCCTGAAACATTGGAGAGCCACCATCAGTTGCTATGGACAAATAAGACACAGCAGTCATTGCATGTTTTCCACCCCAAGTATACTAGGGACAGGATGGCAATTCCACTTTTCTACCTACTGTCCACAAGCACCAAACTCTTCAAATGGGTGCATATACCATTTTATTAGCAGACCTTAAAAAATTAACAAGTGAAGCAACTATTAGGAGCACAGACAGCCCTAAGCTAGATGGAAATGCCCTGATTTATATGTGTCGACACCCTATCCCTTATTCTTTCCTTTGTTAATGTAGGTGTAAGCACTGTCAATTTCTCCCTTTCCTTCCTCAACAGCTTCCAGAGCATCATCCCTATTTTTGGAACTGCTGATTGATGCTGACAGGAAGAGAGAGCAGTAGAAGGGAATTTACTACAAATCACCCCTCCCTCACACCTTCTGATAATTTGATTGAAGCTTTTCACAGAGGATGATGAGTCAGAGCCATGACAGCTTGCAACGCTCTCTCAAAGGGGCGCTCACAGACTACATTCCTAATGAAATTATATTGCAAAGTGTTAGACAGGGTGAACCATGCGCTTCAGGCAACTCCTGCCATTACATCCTGACAAGTCAGCACGCTCACACATTGCTTCTCTCCCCTACCTAGCTCCATTTATTTGGGATGAATTTGAGCACATGGTACAGGGGATATATAATAAAACAGCCACCCAAGTCTCCAAAGGAATTTGTACTGATGTTGCTCTTTTTTCACCACATCTTAAAGTTGCCAAGGTGGAGAAACACTGCAATAGAAGATCTTTCTGAGAAATAACAAAAGCATGTGACGCGATAGATTTTTCCATTCTGAGAAAGGGCATCCAGATAGAAAATTCTAAAAATGAAAGGTTGCTAGCCCCTTCTGTCCACCCTAATATGTATGTTTAAAAAACAAAACACAATACAACCATATCTGTGCATGTCATATAGGTCACTTAATGAAGTTAACTAGGCCATGCAAAAGCATAGCAGGTCATTCTACACTTGGTTAGTGTTGACCTTCATTAGGCTTTGTGGAGTAGTGTGTAATGCAAACCTGGCTCATTTCATTAATTTCTGATTCAATATATTGTGCTAACCCCGAAAATGTGTTAATTCAGTAACCAGGTTAAGCATATTATCTGAATGCAGAGTTTGAGTGATTAAAGAGGATATGCTTGTCTTGTTTATGTTAAAGGTTGCATAAAATAAGGCAGTCGTTTTATGCATCCTTTTACTCCAGCAGCACTATGATATGAAAAGTCGCATCCATAGTCAGAGGTATCTGATTCTAATCATGACACCAAAATCACAAAATACTTCACAAGCTCTGCCCTTTCATACTTATATCATGATGTCACATGCTAAAATGTAACAGGTGGAGTTTATGGCACAACATTACCCCTCTTGTCCTCAATCCCCCAGAGAAGCCTCCCTCGATAGCTATTTCCTTCCTCTGTAAATTATTAAACGTACATGAAAGCCTTGTCCTTTGGCTATTTATTCCCACATCTCCAATGTTTAAGAAAGCGGCCACAGCTCAGTGGTATAATGTATGCTTTGCCAAGAGAAACAGTCTGTGGCAACTGCAGTTTTAGAGAACTTTATTACAATGGTGGGGGGTGTAAGTGGGATTTCACCTGCAATTATGGAAAACTTCTGCTAAAACTGATTGAGGAGTCTCATTTTTATTCATTCTTATTTATAATGTGGTTGGATTAATGTGTGGACCGGAACTCCACATTTCACTAAAAATTGTGGCACAAGTCAAGGAAGTTTTAAAAAATCAAAATTGTCAATTAATGCCTACGTTGAGATTAATATTTTAAAAATTGCATTTCCAGCTAAGATGGAAAGAAAAAGTACAGAACTATATGTAAATCCCCAAAAAGTGGTAACAAAACTGAAAACAAGATAATTCATCCTAGTTTTCAATCAAAAGAGAAAGAGTTACATCAGAGGTAGGTATCCTGTTTTGAACTACAATCCCCATAACTCTGTCTTTGGCCATAATGCCAAATTATGAGAGCCAGTTTGTACTAGTGGTTAAGGTTAGTGGTTAGAAACCAGGAGTCTGTGAGTTCTAGTCCTGCCTTAGGCATGAAAGCCGGATGGGTGACCTTGGGCCAATCCCTCTCTCTCAGCCCTAGGAAGGAGCCAATGGCAAACCAGGAGACTGAGAACTCTAGTCCTGCCTTAGGCATGAAAGCTGGCTGGGTGACCTTGGGCCAATCCCTCTCTCTCAGCCCTAGGAAGGAGCCAATGGCAAACCAGGGGACTGAAAGTTCTAGTCCTGCCTTAGGCATGAAAGCCGGATGGGTGACCTTGGGCCAGTCCCTCTCTCTCAGCTCAACTCACCTCATAGGGTTGTTGTTGTGGGGAAAATAGGAGGAGGAAGGAGTATTAGGTATGTTCGCTGCCTTCAGTTATTTATAAAAATAATAAAGGCGGGATAAAAATTAAATAAATAAAAAAAATTCAAATAAGAGTAATAGTCAAAAACATGAAGGGCACCAACCCATCTTTCCTCAGGGTTAGCTAAGTAAATGACATAATTTAATATAAGACAATTTTATATCTACAGGAAATCAGATATAATTTTGGCTTTAGTTTGCTTCAACACACCTACTTAAGAAGAAATCCTACTGAAGCCAGTCTTACATCTCAGCAGACATGCATAAAATTGCACTACAAGCATGATCATGACCAAATGATATAATCACACAACTCTTGTGGAATACAGGCGCACACCTTTCCCCCAAATTCAGAATCTTCCACGTTAAGATGTATTGTATTTCTACTGTAATCCTATTTAATACAGTGATTTCTAAATGTGCAGCTACACATAAAATCTGCATGCCCAAATTGTATCCAAACAGGGTCTTTATCTACCCTTTTTTATTTTGGCAACGCAGCTGTATTTCTGCAATGTAGAAATGCCATCCTAGTTGCATTTTTGTCTTGTGCCAAACAGGAACAGTTGACACACAAGCTCTGCCCATAAATATGAACTCAATGCATGCCATGGCAACCTGTAGATACGTAGTGCAGAAAAGAGATCCTGTATTGAACTGAGTATATACCAGAAAACCTTCTGGTGTGAAAGAGGGGAGAAAACAACCACAAAAGGAGAAAGGCCAGATGCTAAAACCCACATCTTGTTGAAAGGCATCACGTGGAAATAGATGGGTCTAAGCTGGCTGTGGTGCTGGGACTCTTCTGGCATCAGACAACCTTTCGAGAGGGCTCAGGAGACACTGATACTCCATGAACACAAAATGTAATTATATGGTGCTGCCACTCACAATAAATAGATGGCTACCATGTGTTCCAGCCACTGCAGCAGCAGGTGAAGCAGAACAGGTCCTAACAGAGGGATACTAGCCCTGAAATGCAGCAGTCTGGAAAAGGTTTATTCAGCTCAAAAGAAATGATTCCAAGTTTGTTACTATAGCAGCCCTTGTGTAATGCACTGGGACTTAGGAGTATACTCTGGACACATATTGTAATGCTACAACAGGAATGAACCAGATTTTGCAAACTGGAAAAACCAATCAAGTGAGAAATGACCCAAGGAAATTCTCTCTGAACAATCAGTGGGTACTGGGCCACATAATTAATCCCATAGCAATAAATATTATTATCCTGAACTAATATTAATTTGTCTAGTTTGGGGTTAGCTTTGTTAGGGCTATCAATATCTGGGCAATCATGAGATGGCAGCAAATAACAGGAATTTTTGGAATGTGTTTGCTTGCATCTAGTGATCATCCAACTTTTCATTTTTCACTAGGTTGCCCTAGTTTTGCAATTCTCCATATAGGCATGGGCATGGGCATGGGCATGGGCATAAGCATAGGCCTTTCTTTCTTTCTTTCTTTCTTTCTTTCTTTCTTTCTTTCTTTCTTTCTTTCTTTCTTTCTTTCTTTCTTTCTTTCTTTCTTTCTTTCTGAATGATACCCTTCAGATCATAGGAACAGAGGAACTGTGCCACTCCGAAATACTTCACAACAAGCAAGCTCAGAAAAAAAAGTCTACACATCTCAACCAAAGCTCAGGCAAACTCTGATTTATATCAGTCCCATCACAACCCATGTGACAAGTAATAAATTAACTTTTTGAAATGATTCTTGGTGCATCTATTTGGTTCTTTAGTTTTGGTTTCTTTTTTGAAGAGCCAGAATTGAGTCATTTCTGTTGCAGAGTGCTTCACCTCTGCACTGGTGATTAAACTCTAGCTGGTTGTCCACCCCCACTTTTTTTTTTTTTTTTTTGCCTTCCTTCCAAGTAGAAAGTAGTAATTATTTGGCATTTGAAACACTATATATTGTACTGCCTTTCAGAAGTCCATAAAAATACTCTACCAAACTCTTTCTATTCAAGACAAAAAAGAAATCTCTCTCTGTACTACCACTTCTTCCTGGAGTGTTTGCAAGAACAGCCTGCTCCTTCAATTGTAATTTCACTTATAAACTGCTGCTAGCATAGGGCATTCTGTTATAGGTATTGTGTAATATTTCAAAACAGCCCTGGAGATTGAAAATGTCCCATGTGTTAGGGACCGCTAAAAGGAATTGGGGGAGGAAATGTTTTTGACCCCCATATGCTCTCTGAAAGCCCTAATGACAGGCAGATCCCTATGGCCTAACTAGATGGGGAAAAAGCATGGTCCCCTCCTCTCCCAAATTGTACTAAAGGATAAGGTGGCTGTTGACTTTACAATAAGAAATGCTTCTTATTGTGACCTAAGTTTATAAACAACAGACATCTCCTGGTCAGTAATGGTGAATAAGGATTGGCTTCGAGATGACCAACATGGGGAAGTTTTGTGAAATGAAAGAGAAATTATTCTGTTCTCTTATAAATGTTAACTACACATGTTGTAAATGATGAGCACAAGTACGAGTGAACAACTGATGAACATTATTTGAAGAATTCTGTCCTGATTTTTTTAAAAAAAAAAAAAGTCATTGGAAGCAGGCCAGAATGCACTAAAATGTAAACATGCATAAAGTGACAGAGAGGAAATAGATGGGTCTTTCAGTCCCTACTTGCACTCCTGTAAAATAGGGAGTTGAAATCTCCAAATTTAACATGTGAATCACTATAGCATGGCTGGCTGAGGAATTCTGGGAATTGAAGTCCACAAGGCTGCACTATAGGGTCTCTGGAGAAGTCGTTCTATGTAAAAGTGAAAATAAAAGTAACTCTTTGGTGATTGGTAGCCAATAGAATGCTATCAAAGTGCGTGGGGAGGGAGGGAGGGAGAGAGGGAGGGAGGAAGGAAGGGAGGCCTTATTTGCATTCCACTGCATCTCCCTCCATCCCGCAGGGAAAGTGGAGCTGCTTGTCATTCTTTTGTCCATGTTATTTCTGCTGCATTGACTGTCCAGATTGATAAAACAGATGGATGTCCTGATTTTATAGGTCAAGAGCAGTAACAAAAAGTGAACAATGGTGGTGAACAAAGCATAGACGAGAGGGAGAGAGCAAACAAAGCTCAAACCCTGAAGCAACCTTTACTAGGGAACTGTTCAACAGGGAAATGGGACGAAAGGTATCCTGCTGTGACTTGTGATAGCCTTTCGAACAGGGTGAATAACCCCTAGCCCTAGGATTGCAGGAGGCTACTAAATATCTTTTTGGCAGCCTCACAAGGCTCCTTTGACCATGATTTCTGAAAACCTATGGGTTATGGTATCTCTTTCTTTTGAGGAAGAAATAAGTGACAATGATCATGAATGCCATGAAAGAGAGTTAACATAGTTTAAAAACTAAAATAACTTCCAAAATATTTATGCCCACATACCTCCTAAAAAAACTCAGAGAAAAGATCTGCAAATCAGCATTCTTTCCCATCCATGACGGTCCCACCTATTTTGGGTAATTGCTTCACCCACAGTAGCACTTGCCTCTTCCTATTGTTAAGTGAGAGTCCCATTTTTTTTTAAAAAAAAAGGTTCACCCCTGTTCTAAGACCTGCTACAATATTGCAAAACAGGGTGGGTAACCAGCAGCTACAGAGCCCAGAGCCTTCAGAATCACCTCTGGCATACTTGCTGGCCACTTTGTGATAGGATACATATGCAAACTGTGGTAAAAGTCATAAAATTGGAATATCACAATTATAAAAACAAATCCAAACTATCCCAAATCCAGTCCCACCTACAAATTGGTATGGTCCCATTCACTTTTCAATCTTCAGTCTCCCCTCTCCTAAATATGTTTCGGGAACGCTGTTGAAAAGGTGACCACAGCTTCATAAGGCCTTGGAGGATACAGATTACCTAGACCCCTTTGACTCAGGTTTCACACCATGACACAGCAGTGAAACAGCATTGGTCAGGCTTGTTGATGACTTTTGGCAGACCTAAAATGTAATTATCCTGCTTCTCCTTGATCTCTCAGGGGCTTTTAATACCATTGACCATGGTATCCTCTGGACCATATGTGTGGATTAGGAGAGAGAGGCACAGTATTCCAGTGGTTCTCCTCTTTCTGTGATTGGGTCCAATTGAAGTTGGAGACTAATTGAGCTACAGACTCCTGACATATTGTATATGGTGTCTCTGAGCTCTTCACACTCACCCCCACTCACCCCCCTAACCCCACACACTTTAAGATCTACATGATGTCATTGGGGAGGCCATCTATTCATCTGCGGTTAGATATCATCAATATGTTGGTGATACCCAGTTGTGCATCTTGAGCCCAGGCCAACCAGGTGATGCTATCAAGGTTTTGTCCCAATGTCTGGAGAATACAGGAGTCTGGTTGGGGAGGAATAGGCTCAGACTCAACCTTGACAAGTCTGAATGGTTGTGGGTGTTTAGACCATCTGGATCTGGAGATGTTCTACCTTTGGTTCTGAATGGGGTTGCATTTTTCCCCTTCAGAACTGATGCATAATTTAGGGGTCCTCTTGGGGTCCTCTTGGACTCACAGCTCCAGGAAAGCCTTTGCTAAAATCCATCTAGTATGCCAATTATGCTTGCATCTAGACCAGGAAGTGCATAAGACAGTCGGTCATGCTCTTTTTACCTCATGTCTGAACTGCTGCAATATGCTCTACATGGGACTACTCTTGAAGACCACTCAGAAGCTGCAACTGGTCCAGAAGGCAGCAGCATAGACAGTTATGTGCAAGTCAAATTATGCCCACGTAACACCTCTGCTGCATGAGCTGCACTGTTACCAGTAGACTTCCAGGTACAATTGAAGGATTACCTATAAAACCCTTCATGGCATAGGGCATTGTTATCTGAGGGACCCTCTGTCTCCTATAGTTACTACCCATCCTGTATGTTATAGCACAGTTGGCTTGCTCTGTGCCCCATCAAATAAACAATGCCACCTGATGGGATCCAGGAAGTGGGTCTTCTCTGTTGTAGTGCCTGCCATCTGGAATTATATTCCCCCAAAGACTCATATGGCCTCCCCCTCTGCCTTTATTTAAATAAGCCCTTAAAACCTGGCTCTTTCTCCAGGCTTTGGGCCAGAGTGAGTAGCAGAGATCCCTACAGGGATTATTAGTTCTTTGGTAGTGTTATTTTCCTAGATATCTGTTGCTTTATTTTGTTTTGATGCTGTTTTTATATTGTTTGCTTTATATTGTCTTGAAGTTATATTGTGCATCACCTACAGTCATAATGGAGTTGGATGGTTTATAAATCCAATGAATAAATAAATAGATATATAAATGGGAAGGAAGGAAGGAAGGAAGGAAGGAAGGAAGGAAGGAAGGAAGGAAGGAAGGAAGGAAGGGAGGGAGGGAGGGAGGGAGGGAGGGCAGGCCCTTGGCTACAAAATGCTTAACCACCTCCACTGTAAAGAAATCTGAGCAATGCTTTAACATATACTTTTTAATGGCAGTTGGTTATCCCAGAAAACAGTTAATCAACAATTAAATTTCACCCCTGTGTTTCCTATATCATCCACCAAGGAGAAAACAGATTTTGTAATGTAGAAAGTCTGAAAGTGAAGTAATTTACCACTGAAGGAACTTCTGGTGTAAGTAAATGACACGCTGGTATGAATGTGATTAGGATGAACTGAACAATAAGACTGTGGTTTATCTTACTGTGGTTATCCCCTTTGTCTTTGAGGCAGGTTATTTATTTTATTTCAACAAACAGCATGTACACTTTTTTAAAAAGAGAAACCATTACAGAAGTGTAGGTTTTAGAAAGAGGTCTGGAAAGTGGATGAGAATGAGTAAAAATGAAAAAAGGATAACAAAATGCTGAGTTGCCAATAGATCTCTTTGGTTAGGATAAGTGGGCCTGCAAAGAAATTGAATAATTGTAACAAAAGCCACGACAAGAGAGCATAGAAAAGAAATGAACAACGAGTGCACATCCAAGGACTTGTGGATTGTTAGTATGTGTTTACTAAGGAACTAAAATGAAGCATAACTTCCAAAGGCAGAGTTTACGGGTAAACACAGATGGAGCAGAAAAAAGGTGCTGTAACAGCAGGTACACAGCTGAAACAGCAGACTGGCATAACTGTTAGTCAAACATTGGCTCAGCTGTTAGCTTTGCCCCTTTCCCCTTTCAGCAGAACATTTTAGAGCAGCCTTCCCCAATCTGATGTTCTCTACATTTATTAAATTTAGCATTGGACAGATAAATTCACTGGTGTTTTTCTTCTACCAGTTCCCATTCAATTTGATAAGAGAATTTGCTTTCAGAATGCTTTCCAAGTAATAGATAATTCCAGATAAGTTCTCCTGAGCAGACTATGCTGTTCCTGCACTTATTTATTATACGGTTGGGCAAAGAGTCTGGGTGAATATCCTATCTTGCATTGTACGAGCATCTCTACAGTGATCTAAAGCCACCTTAGCTTCATATACTGTAATTAATTAAATACAAAAAGAAGATATCATAAGGAAAACATGACATTTATGTACTTGGAGAATTTCTCCTACTCCTGAAGCAATTCAGAGAAATCATTCACCTTTCTTTAACTACAAGTTTGATAGAGTATTTTAAGGTTAATATGTGCCCACTTCTAAATTTAGTTTCAATTCCCATAATTTCTAATACTTCCTGTGCAAGGTTGGAAGAATGAGAGTTGAGGTCCAATGTATCTGGAGGACACCATGTTGGATGGACATTGTTCTAGAGCTTATCAATCATGAGTTAATTAATTCTTTCAATACCCTTGCACCTCCAGATGTCTCTGCTTAACTAACTTGTTTTTCCTTGAAATAAATAGCAATTAAAAGTGCAGGACTGAATTTTAAAGAACTGACCTATATTCACCGGAACAATACTATTATGCTGTAGGACATACATCTTTTGGGCATAAAACAGTACTGTGCCTGTAATGATAAGAACTACCATTGGATACCTCAGTACACTGGCACATTAGCAGATATGCAAAACAACACTTTTCAAAGAGCGGGTACCAATGATGGCCTAAAGGCCAGTACGCCTTTGACAAGATAAGCTTAAGGAGGATTGTACCTATCAACATGTGAAATAGCCTGCTTGTGCACATGTCCAGGAAATAGGTCCTCAAAAAGTTGGCCTCATATTTTTTGACTTATTTATAGGATTTTTACACCATTGCAATCAAAAACTCTCAATAGTTTATAAAGAATGAAACACCCACAGTACAACATATAGTAATTCAACAATTCAAAAAAAATTAAGGCTAAAGCAACAGATAAACCACCCAGAGTCTACCATGGTGGAGATGGGTGGTGATAAATCCAAATAATAAATAAAAATAAATAAATAAATAAACAATTCTATAGTGCTATTCTAACTAATAAAAAAGCCCTCTGGACGAAATCCATTTTAACATGCCACCAGGATTGGCGCAAGTCAACCTCCCATGGAAGACTGTTCCACACAACAATGACCACAACAGAGAAGCACTTCCCCCTAGTCTTGCTACCCTAATTTCATTATTATTCATATTGGATGGATCAAGGAGAGCTTGAAGCCCCTGATTTGTATGGTGCCACAGGGCTCAACTCCTTCACCTACATGAAGCTGTCCAGTGAAGTCCTCTCTTGGCATGAGTTCAAGTATCATCAGTATGCTGATTATTCCCAGCTATATATCTTGACCCTTGGTCAACCAAGTAATGCTGCTGAGGTCTTTCCCAATGGGTGGAAGCTGTTGGGGCCTAGATGTGGAGGAAAAGATTTAAGCTCAATCTTGGCAAGACTGAGTGATTGTGGATGCATGGACCATCTAGGACCAGGGCTGTTAACCTTTAGTTCTGAATAGGCTGCACTTCCCCAGATGGAAATAGTGTGCAAATTGGGGGTATTTCTGGACTCTTTCTAGACTCTCAGCTTCTGCTCAAAGAGCAGATAGTGCCATGGCCAGGAAGGATGCACAGATTCATCTCATGGACCAATTGCATCCGTTCCTGAACCAGGTAGCCCTTCTCAAAGTCATTCATGCCCTGGCCACTTTCTGTGTGAACTACTGCAATATGCTGTACATGGCACTGCCCTAGATGCCTACTCAGAAGCTTCAGCTTGTCCAGAATGCAGTATCATGAGCAGTTGTGGGACACCTTTGCAATGCAAGTTGCATTGTTTATCAGTAGATTTCCCAGTGCAATTTGAGATGATGGTTTTCACCTACAAACCCCTACAGGACATAGGGCCTTAGTTATTTGAAGGACCAAATGTCTTCCATTGTTTCCACGTATCTGGTATGATGAGACAGATGGCATGCTCCAAGTCCCATTATCTGATTGGACCCAGAAGCAGACCTTCTCTGTTCTAGAGAGGCCCTCGGGAATAACATCCCCCAGAAAATTGAATGGCCCTGATTTTGCTTTCCTTTAAATGTGTTTTGAAGACCTGGCTATTTCCCCAGATAAGGGTGAGTGAGGGTTTTGTGGGTTTTTAATGGATATCTGTTCCACCAGGATGAACATATTCTTTTTCTGTTTGTGCTTGTTGTTTTATACATTTGATTTTAATTTTGTATGCTGCCCAGAGTCACTGATGAGTTGGGTGGCCTTAGAAATGTGAATTATAACTAAATGCCTGTATAAGGCTAAGAAGATATATGGGAGGCTAGAGACTCAGCAGTATTTATTATTGTCACTGGATCAAAAACTCAATAAGACATCAAAGGATGAATAGCCTTCTAAATATATATTTTGTAAACATACTTCATTTAGCAAGAGGGATACCTCAAAAAGCAATGATACTCTTTCTATATAACTGGAGAAGAATCATATATATTCTGTGCCCTGTTATTCATCATTACATTAAAAAAAAACAGATGCCTCACATGATTTTTTTCACCCATTTATGGTGCAGTAGTATGGTCCCTGGGAAAATATCTCATAGATTTTAGGATTGTGCAAATTTCCTTTTCTATAAACTGAGAAGGAAGCCCATTACTGGAGGGAGACAAATACCTTCTTGTTTAAGCAGCATATTTTTGTCACCATTGCTTGTTTGTTGTTGGAAGTAAAGAGAAAAGAAGTATACTAGGAGCAATCGATTTGAGTGAGCCTGGAATCCACAAGATTTAGAAACCATTTATTTCTCCAGTATGCCCTAATGGGAAAATAACTATGCCAACCCTGGAGATGCTAAATTAAAATGAGAAACCTTGTGTGATCTCTATTACAGGTAGTCCTCATTTAACAGTGGTAATTGGGACCAGCAATTCTGTCGCTTAGTGATGCAGTCATAAAGCATGACATCACATGACCTCACCAACTTACAACGGCAGTTGTGGCAGTTCCATTTGCTGTTGTTAGGTGAATCCTGTGCAGTCGCAGCATCCTACAGTCATGTGATTGCCATTTGCAACCTCCTGCCAGCTTCCCCATTGACTTTGCTTGTCGGAAGCTGGCAGTGATGGTCGTACTGTAAATGGCAATCACGTGACTGCGGGATGTTGCAACTGTCGTAATTATGAGCCAGTTGCCAAGCACCCAAATTGTGATCATGTGACCATGGGGATGCTGCGATGGCTTACAAGGAACAGTTGTAAGTCTTCTTGTTCAGCGCTGTCGTAACTTCGAACAGTCACTGAACGAATGGTCGCTGAACGAGGACTACCTGTATAGCTGGATTGCATTGTGGCAAAGCCCTCCCACAAAATCTCTATACAATTGCTTGTTATTATAACAATTGCTTAATGGATTGTTACCATGTAGTCTGACCAGACACAGGTAAGAGCCCATATTAGGGATTAACAACGGTGGCTCTGTTATTATTATTAATTTATTTTATTTATTGATTGATCAAATTTTGCCACCGCCCATCTCCCCCCCAAGGGGGGACTCTGGGTGGTTTACAATAAAGATAAAACATTAAAATACAGTAATACATAAATACATATCAAATACAAATATAAATATAGAGTAAAAAATAGAATAAAGTAAAATCCAGATGGCAATGACAGTTTTAATGCCGCTCATGTATATCTAAGGCCATCTTAAGGTGCCAGCCATCCCAGGAGTGGCTGCTTCCCCTCCCGCCCCAAGCGAGCCGGCAAAACCAGGCCTTCAGTTGTTTTCGAAAGGCCACAAGAGATGGGGCCTGCCGTATCTCCAGGGGAAGGATATTCCAATATTTATTAATATCCCTTCATCTACTATTTTTTGTTTTACTTTGGTTTTTATAATTTTAATGTTTTTTTAATAATTAATAATGATAATGGTTTTAGGTATTTTAATTGTTTTAGTTTTGTTGTACAATGCCCAGAGTCACTTGCTTTGTGAGATGGACTGATATACAAATTAGAGAAATAAATAAATAAAATTACCTCGTGGTGATAAGTGTGGCAAAATGTCAATATTTTTGTGCCCTTATTGTGTCTGCTGATAGCCATCCAGTGGCCCTGTTTTGGGTGACCCAGTCCCTATTGGGTAGGGAGGGCCCCTCTGAATATATGTGGGGCTGCTGTGAGGATTACTCAGGCTATCTGGCATTTAAAGTCACTCAGATTCATTCTGTCTTGGACTCTGACTGGGCAGGGCAGGCCGAGGTGCCTGGGTCATGGTCTGGTGATGTGATCTGGAATAAGACTCCTGAGGAAGTGGGCAGGGTTCTTTGTGCTGTTAGCTCAGCCACCTGTTTCCTGGATCCAGGTCCCTCCTGGGTCGTCAAAGTGGCCAGGAAGATGACCTGCAGTTGGGTCCATGCTATAGTGTTGGCCTCTTTGAAGGAGTCATCCATTGATTTTGGGTTCAGTATCATCAGTATGTTGGTGATACCCAATTATATCTTTCAACTCTAGGCTGACCAAGTGAGGCTGTTGAGGTTCTGCCTAGTGCCTGGAGGCTGTGCAGGTTTGAATGGGGAGGAACCGTCTCCAACTCAGTCCTACCAAGACCAAGTGGCTGTGGGTGTTTGGACTGCCCAGATCTTGGGATATTCCATCTTTGACCTTGGATAGGGTAGCACTTCCCTATTCAAGGGTGGTATGCAATTTGAGGGTCTTCCTGTATTCACAGCTCCTACATGATGAGCAGGTGGCAGCTGTGGCCAGGAAGGCCTTTGCATAGCTTCATCTGGTGCACCAGTTGCTTCCTTTCCTAGTTCGACTTCAGACAGTGCCCCACACCCTGGTCACCTCACAACATGACTACTACAATGGGCTCCATCATGGGGCTGCCCTTGATGACCACCTGGAATCTTCAACTGGCCAGAATGCAGTGGTGCAGGCAGAGATGGGCATGCCTCTGTATGCCCATGTAACACCTCTGCTTTGAGAGCTGCACTGGTTGCCAGTTTGCTTCTAGGTGCAATTCAAGGTGCTGGTCACTACTGACGGCATAGGGCCTGGTTACTTGAGGGACCACTTGTCTCCCATCTGCCTGGCCAATCCAATCTGGCAGGGTTGGCATGATCCAGGTTCCTTCAATTAAATAATGCCATTTATTTGGACCCCAGAAGTGCACCTTCTCTGTAGCAGTGCCTGCCCTGTGGAATGAGGTTCCCCCTGAGATTCAAATGGCTCCCAACCTACTGGTGTTTCAAAGGTCCTGGCTCTCCAGGCTTTTTCTTCTTTTTCATTGTTCCCATTTGTTATCTCTGTCATCTTTGCTGTTTTTTATTTTGTGTTGTTTTCTTTTTAAAAAATGTTTTTAACAATTTGTAAACCGGCCAGAGTTGCTGGGAGTCGAATGGCATATACATTTATATTATTATTATTATTATTATTATTATTATTATTATTAGTGGAGAAGGCTTGCAGATCACAATGATACTATGTGCTATATCATTGTCAGTGTATGTACACTCCTAGAAAGGTCACCCATGGTCATGAACCATTCCAGTATTTCTCCAAGAAAACCAAATGGACATTATAAACAGGACAATGTCAATACCATACTGAAATATTAATTCCCCAGGTCAGAAGATATCTAAGGGGAATGAAAAGAGGGCAAAGACCAATAGCATTGGCACTTACAATGTGGCTGGATTGAGGCTAAAAGGGCATTCAGCTGCTGATACAGCCAGAGACAAAAATAAAGTTTGATGCTACAAAGATTAAGCTATATAGTAGTAGAAGGAATGTTGGAACTGTGAACCAAGGCAAACGTGATGTCATCAGACCAGAAAGATCAAGACTGAACATTGATATTCTGGGAACCAGTAAACTGAAATAGACTGGAATGGGTCAGAGGAACATTAGATCCAGAAGGTATGGAGCAGTCATCATCATTAACAAGAAGGTGTCAAAGTAAGTGTTTAGATACAAACCAGAAAGTGACAGAATGATCTCAATTTGAGTCCATGGCAGGTCAATCCATATAATAGTGATCCAAGTCTATGTGCCAATCACAAATGCAGAGGGAGTAGAAGTTGGACAGTTCTATGATGACTTGCAACACCATGTCAATATAATACAAAAAAAAAGAAGAAGAAGACATCATACTAATTATAGGAGACTGTTGGAAGTAAGATACCAACTGGAATAATGAGAAGATTTGGTCTTGGTGTATAAAACAAAACAGGACACCAACTAATAGACTTCTGCCAAGAAAAATTGATTTTTATAGCAAATAACTTCTTCCAACAACCAGAAGACAACTCTGCACATAGACATTGTCAATGGACAGTATTGAAATCTAATTGACTATATAATCTGCAAACAAAGATGAAGACTCTCTATCCAGTTAGTATAAACAAGACCTGGTGCTGACTGCAGTTCAGATCAGAAATGCCTTCTTGCAAAATTACAACTTTAACTAACAAAAACAAATAAAACATCAGACAAACAAAATACAACCTGATCAATACTCCATATGATTATGTGGCTAAGGTAAAAACTAGATTTAATGGATATGGTTTGATGGTATCTAAAAAAACTCTGCATTTCACAAATTTCAGTCTGAACACTTGCAAACAGTAAAAGAAAATAAAAAGGTTGTCTGCTGACAAAATGAGATAGCTGGAAAAAAGCAGAAAGCAAAAGACAACAAGTCGAAGAAAAAATTGCCCAACTAAACCATGAGTTTCAGAGAAGAGCAAGAAAAGACATGGAGTTACATCTAAATAAGCAATACAAAGAAATTGGGGATAACAGTAACACTGGAAGGACAAAAGATTTATTTAAGAAAACTACAGAACTTAAGGGAAACTTTTCTTTAAAAAAAGGTGAGTACAATAAAAGAAAAAGAAGGCAAAGATCTACTAAAAAAAAGAAGATATAAAGAAGAGATGGCACAAAATTACAGAAAAACTGTACAACAAGATCACAAAAGTGATGACACAGATGAAGGTTTGATCACTGAACTACAGTCAAATCATCTGGAAAATGAAGTTAAATGGGCTCTAGGAAATATTGCTCACCATAAAGTTGCAGGAGTTGTACTATTACAACTATTTAAAATCTTACAAGATTATTCACTTAAAGTGTTATCTGAAGTTTGTAAGCAAATATGGAAAACAAAGCAGTAGTCTAGGGACTGGAAAACATCACTTTATATTCCAATACCAGAAAAAGAGTAGTGCTAGAGAATGCTCAGACTACTGAACAACCACCTTTATCTCACAGGTTAATAAAATGATGCTCAAGGTTTACAATCCAAACTTCAAGAAGAACTCTCAGTTGTATAAACTGGATTCAGATGAGGCAGGGGCACCCAAGATCACATTCCCAATATCCAATGAATAATAGAAAATGCAATGGAGTTCTAAAAGGACACTGACTGCTGATTTATCGATTATACAAAAGCTTTAACTGTGTAGACCACAACAAAGTGAGGTAGCTCTAAAAAACATAGGTATAGTAGGCCACCTATTGAAGGATCTGATGACCAGGAAGCAACAGTTAGAATGAAATACGTAGCAACTAAATGATAAAGAATAGGGAAAGAAGTATGTCAAAGCTGTATTCTGTCACCTTATTTATTTATATTAAATGCAGACTACATCATGAGAAATACTGGATTAGAAGATACAGAAATGAGAATTAAAATTGCTAAGAAAACCATCAGCAATCTCAGATACGCTGATGATATCACATTGAAGGCTACAAGTGAGCAAGACTTAAGGAACCTCTTGCTCAAAGTGAAAGAAGATAATTCAAAAATTGTGCTGCTCAATATTAACAAAAACTTAAGACTATGCCAAAAGGTAACGCCAACCGATGCAAATAAACGACAAAGTTAAAGTTGTAACAGACTTCGTCTTTCTAGGCTCAAAAACTGACAGGGCTGGTGAGTCTAGCCATGAAATAAAGAGATACTTGGGAGATAGATGATGACAGATTAAGACACAATATTAAAATGCACATAACACTGACAACAAATATATTCATTTTTGAGGCAATGGTTTTCCCAGTTTTAACATATGGCTGTGAAAGCTGGACCCTCAGAAACATTGATACCTTTGAATTGTGGTGCTGGAAAATTGTTGATAACACCTTGGACTGCAAGAAGAACAAACAATTCAATACTAGGTGAAGTAAAACCAGACTGCTCACTGGAAGCATTGATAATAAAACTAAAGCTCAAATATTTTGGACAGATAACAATAAGGCAAGAGTTACTGGAAAAGACTCTGATGTTTAGAAAAATTGATTTGCTGCAAAACTCAAACCTGGTATATTCCGCTTCTTTCCACAAAGGGACCACATCAGCTAATCAACTACAATGAAATTTAACAGTCTCTTATCTGCTGACCGTGAGCCAAATAATAAAAATAAAATAAAAAGCATTTAGTGTTTGTTTGATTAATCCTTTGCAGCATCCTTATGGAATTACTGTAACCAGTGGATAATAGCCCTTCTGCAATCCAGTATTTAACTGTAGGATTCTCAACCAACCTGATTTCCTGAAATACCATATCCATATGTTAAGAATTGATTGAGGGTTCTGTGGCTTGCTTAACTCAATTTTAACACTTTTATTGTGAGGGCGCACAGCCTGAAACTGATAAAACTTTCCCATTGCTCACCATATATGGCAGCTAGGCTTACTGCCCATAATAGCAGATACCATGACAATTGTGTTTCTGGATGGTACCAATTGAGACTGCACAGAAGGATCTATAGTTAATGGAATGTTTCCCTGCGGAAACATGTATCACTGCCTCTGCAATAAAAAAAAAAAACACTTCAACAATTCTCATACACATCTACTCTAACCTTCTTGTAAGGTATGTGTATCTATCTATCTATCTATATATATGTAGGCCTTCATATGCAGCTTCTAGCAGTAAATATAAATTCATCAGTTGAATTCTATAAAATAAAAGCAGGATTAACATTAGTTCATTTGGAATCATCAAATCAAGATCTCAAACTACAATACAACTGGGGGAGATGGGCGGTCATATAAATTGAAATAATAAATAAATAAATACAAACTTGCTATGAAAATGCACATTTGTGCTAAATAAGATTTGGCTTCTATATCTGAATTCACAAATCACTAATAAAGCAGAATAAGGCCTTTGTTCAGTTTCAAGAATATGAACTGTACAAATGGGCATAATTACAACATGAGCCAGGGTGGTAGGTTAAGATGTTGGACTAGGAATGGAGAGACTCAGGTTCAAATCTACTCTCAACTATGGGCCAGCCACTTTCTTTTAGCCCAAACTACTTCATAAATTAGTATGGATAGAGTCTGCTATATATGAGGTCTTGAGTTCTGGGAGAAAGGCACGATATAAAGATAAAAAAATAAGAAATGTATCCCAATCATATGGGAGAACAAAAATGGTGTGTGTGTTTGTGTGTGTGCGTGTGTGTGTGTGTGAGATCTATCTATCTATCTATCTATCTATCTATCTATCTATCTATCTATCATCTATCTATCTATCTATCTATCTATCTATCTATCTATCTATCTATCTATCTGGAAGATAGATGCTTTTGAACTGTGGTGCTGGAGGAAAATTCTGAGTGTGCCTTGGACTGCAAGAAGATCAAACCAGTCCGTACTCCAGGAAATAAAGCCAGACTGCTCACTTGAGGGAATGATATTAAAGGCAAAACTGAAGTACTTTGGCCACATAATGAGAAGACAGGATACCCTGGAGAAGATGCTGATGCTAGGGAAGGTGGAAGGCAAAAGGAAGAGGGGCCGACCAAGAGCAAGATGGATGGATGATATTCTGGAGGGGACGAACTTGACCTTGGGGGAGCTGGGGGTGGCGACAGCCAACAGGAAGCTCATCTGGGTGAAGCCTAGATATGTGTCTGCACACATAAATAATTACAACCCTAGCTCCTTTACCCTAACTGCCTAGGGTAGGAAAGACGTCACACAAATACACATCCTTATATCCAATTCTCTTATTAAAGACACCACAATCTATGCAAGCTTCTTAAGAGCAGACAGGCAGATGACAGCACCTAAGGCTTATTTTGTCTCCTTGAGAATTGTTCTAAAAGTTTCTTTCCAATTAAATGATAAGCCAAACATTTGGAGGAATTGATTCTCATTTCCTTAAATTATAGCCTTAATTCACTCATTAGACATAATTGTTAAATTTGCTTATAATGATTAGATAAACTTTAGTTATAAGAGAGAAAGATGGGCTGTTGAGATATTAGGTGTCTTTCCCCATAGTAAGACTGACATTTCAGGGGACTACATTCTCTTTGGAAGGAAATTGCATTCTTTAGAGGAAATGCAGATTTAAAAAACAACAACACTGCCCATGATTATAATACTGGTGGGTGGGTGCAAAAAGGCATATCCAGGGAAGCTGACACAGGTCATCCTGAAATAGAAGCTAGAACAGAGTTTCCCAACCACCACAGAAGTTTATTTCCAATACTTCTGGAGGGCAACAAGTTGGGAAAAACCAAGCTAGCAGATTGGGGAGGGGGGTTTGCTATATTGGAAAAGAAACAGGGGGACTTCCGGTGGGAATATGGCCAACTGAACAGTTCTGCTCATGAGTGCTGCGGCCAGACCTGACAGCGTGGGTTTTTTGGGGGGCGCAGGCAGGCTTTTCCTGGTGCCCTAGAGCGTTTTCATGAACAGAAAACGCTCAGAATCATCCCATTTGTACTTTGGAACGTTGCCTTGTAGCCTGAGGACAAACAGCATTAGTGTTAATCTGGTAAGAGGATGATGGGAGTCAGGGACACCATCATTTTCCAGACCACACTGCAGCCCTAAAGGGACAATAGGTCGAGCCTTTCCCATTTCTAAATCACCCAATGTATATATTCTTTAAGTTTTTTCTACCCTAGGAGAGGCTTTCTACAGCAAGAAGAAACGAACTCTCTTGGTGCTTATCGTTATTTCTGGATTAATCTTAAAATGTTCTTTTAACTGTTGGCTTACTTCCCATTTAAATTTTAAGGAGGACTGAGAATAAATAATCATTTCCCCGTTACTATTTTTGTAATTAATTTGAAGGACTTAACATTTTCCTACACGTTGTCTGTTTTGAGACTTCAGTTTTTCTATCCACTTTTTTTGGGCGCTGCAGTTGCTGGTTAGAATACTTTCTCTTTTGTCAGTATCACTCAATTTCACTCAATAACTTTCGGAAGCCTTCTATTAACCCACTAGCTCAGGGCTTTCCAAAGTGCTGCCGCTGGCGACACACCAGCGGCAGTGGTGGCGCGCGCATGCACGGTGACGGCACGGGGGGGCATGCGGCGGTGGGTGCGCACGGCGATGGTGCGGGGGGCGTGCAGCGTCGTGGGGGGCGTGCGGCGGCGCGGGGGGCGCGCGGCGGCGCGGGGGGCGTGCGGCGGCACGCGCGTGCATAGCGGCCGCCGTGCACACGCGCGCCGCCGCTTCCGGGTGGTGTGGCGACACACCACGCTGTGTGTGGCGACACACTTTTGTGTCGCGACACACAGTTTGGAAAGCTCTGCACTAGCTCCTATCTGTGCTAGCCAAGTATCCAGGGGACACCATAATTTACTGCCTGATACATTCGTTCTGAGCTTCTTTGTGACTTTAAACAGCTTCTCCATGATACCTGCCAAACTATTCTGCAAGATATTTGGGATATTGCACAAAACATCAGTTTTAAAATGTGTCAACTGGTTGAGGATGCTTTAGAGGAAGAAGACTCTAATCAAGAGCAAGATGCTTTTACTGACAGCGAGATTAGAGGCTTCGAGGAAATGCCAGGAGATGAATATACTTTGGTGTTGAAGGAGTTAAGACAGTTTGAATTGCAAGATATTGCTGGTCTTGTTTTTCTGAAGGATTGTTTTGGGAACAAAGCAGTTCCTTTTCGTGGGACGTTTTTAGCTGAGGAATCTGACTTTGTAGGGGGGGGCAGTTGGGCTGTTTGACTTCTGTATGAAAAATGCCTTATGTGTAATATGGAGACCTACTTTGGCCATGTCATGCGTGCAAACTCACTAGAGAAGTCAGTGATGCTAGGAATTGTTAGTGGAACAAGAAGAAGGGTCAGGCCAAGAATATTCTGGCTCGACACCATCAAAACAGATACCAAGATGAACATCCAGCAATTGAAAGAAGCCATGCTTGATAGGGCAGCATGGAGAGCTCTCGTCCATAAAATCGCCAAGAGTCGGACACGACTGAATGGTTAAAACTAACTAACTAACTAACACGTTGATTTTGCTGTTTTGAGATTTCAGTTTTTCTATCCACTTTCTTTGGGTTGCCTTTTAGTAACCCACTAGCTTCTATCTGTGCTAACTAAGTATTCAGAGGGTGCCTTAATTTTCTGCCTGAAACATGGACGACCTTAAAGAAATACTCTCAGAGTTTCGCTCCAAGCTTGGTTGTGACTTTAAACAGCTTCTCCATGATACTTGCCAAACTATTATGCAAGATATTCGGGATATTGTACAAAACATCAGTTTTAAAATGTGTCAACTGGTTGAGGACGCTTTGAAGGAAGAAAAAGAGAATCAAGAGCAGGAAGCTTTTATTGACGAGATTAGAGGCTTCGAGGAAATGCCAGGAGACGGATATACTTTGATAAGGAAGGAGTTAAGACAGTTCGACTTGCAAGATATTGTTGGTCTTGTTTTTCTGAAAGATTTTTTTTGAGAATGAAGCAGTTCCTTTTTGTGGGAGGTTTCCAGCTGAGGAATTTGATGTATTGTCGAAGGCTTTCACGGCCGGAGTTCGATGGCTGTTGTGGGTCTTCCGGGCTGTGTGGCCGTGTTCTGGAAGTTGTGGTTCCTAACGTTTCGCCAGCATCTGTGGCCAACATCTTCAGAGGGCAATGCCCTCTGAAGATGCTGGCCACAGATGCTGGCGAAACGTTAGGAACCACAACTTCCAGAACACGGCCACACAGCCCGGAAGACCCACAACAGCCAATGAGGAATTTGACTTTGTAAGGAGGGCAGTTGGGCTGTTTGATTTCTACGTAAAAATCGCCTTATGTGTAATATGGAGACAAGTAAATGTTCTGGTTTATTTTGAGGTGGGCTAAGAAATGAAGAATATGTACTGTATGTGGATTGATATTAAGGCTTGTATGATTCTATTTTTCTTTAATGATTTGGTTTAAGACGTATTCTATTGTTTTTAAAGCTTCTTTGATCTTTTAAGATTTATAAGACACAATAATTAGTGTTTGGTTATAGGTTTAATAGGGTTAAGATTGTTATAGTATTATTAAGTATAAAAGTACAAAATTTAAATATAATTTGATTTTTATTACAGTGGTAAGAAATATATAGAATAGTGGTAGGAAGGAAATATTAAATAAATGGATTCCTTTTTGGGGGAGGAAGTGGATTTGGAGGTTTATATATTTGCTTATTTCTTTTTTATATATATAAGGGGAAAGACCAATTGTTTTTAGTTTTATAATGTGCTAATGGAACGACATAGAAATAATGTGATTTTGGTTAGACATAGAGTAAGGGATTAATTATGGAAATTGTGGTATATTCTTGTTGTTGAAAGTCAGAAGTCAATCTCTAAAAAAAATTTCTTTTTCTGTTTTCTCACTCCTTTTTTTTCTTTTTCTAGTTTTTTTCTTTTTTGTAGTTTTTATCTTTGCTTAAACTCAATAAAATTCTTATTAAAAAAAGAAAAGAAACGGGATAAATAGCCTATTTCCAGTTTTATCATTGTTCTCTTGATTTTTAGCTATTATTTCATACTTCTGTGTTCAGTTGCTTTGTGAGGAAGCTTCATCTTTGGAGAACTAAGCTTCAACTTATCAAGGATGTAGAATACAGTTTTGTGACTGTTTCTGTTCTACTCTAAAATAATCACAGGCCACTGTGCACAGGGTGAGGAGATTCTTTCCTGAAATTTACTTCCCCACCCCAACCACATACCCACACACACATGCAATACTTGAAAAAAAACCTCATTGGTGCAAATAGAAGTGGTTGTTTCTCTCTGCTGTTCTGTAGTGGGGAAGCTGAGCTGTTGGTAGGGCTAGGCTGAGGATGGAATTGGAGGGGCTGAGGGGAGAATAATTAAACTTCCATTCCTGCTTTCCCTATGCTAACCTTAGAGTAAAATACATGGAGCAGCAGTTCCTCTTTTAACATATGATATAATCAGTTACTGTCTCCAACAATGAGAAGATAGTTTAAAAAGTTACTTATAATTTTTTAAAAACGGACCTTGAATGGTCTCTCTGAAGCTGCGAGATTCATAGAATGATTAAGAGTACCTGAGAAGCAATGAAGTATCTTATTCAGAGACTGTTCTCCAGCTGAGGCTTCCCAAGTGATATGAGGAAGAGCTACCAGAGATCTTATCTCTAATGATCAGGGAAGTAGCTACATGGGTAGGTGATAGGTAAATAGGTCAACAGATAGAAAGTTTCTGATGACGCATGAAAAAATACACCATAGCAAATGTATTAGTCTTTAAGTCACCATAAGAAACTTTATTACCAAATCTGCTTTCTCTTTGAGGTTTTACTAATAATGTATAATGAGTAGAAATGACAAACCATTGTCTGAAAATCAGTTTCAAAATTATACAGATCTTAATCTTGAATGGTAGAAATATATCATGCTAACACTATTCTTGCTTTGTGCCCTATCATGGATATCCTATTTTTTACATTCAGGTTAAAACTTTACTTACTTCTATATCTATTTTAACCTTGATCAAATAAACCAACTTTATATTCTAGAAGCTCAATTCTAAGGTTCCTAAGCATCCCAGGAGCCATGGGTTTTAGTGAAATTCACTCTTCCAGATCCATCTGTGGAGGAGGATTGCCTTCATATGCCCCTCCAATGTATGTTCTCTGGGAAAATTCAGCAAATCTGAACCTGCCAAATACAAAGTTCTCCTGGTTTCCAAAATGTCCTCAGAACGGGTGGGGCAAGGGCTGCTTTGAACTGAAATATCCGTTTTCAATCTGGCTACCACCCCCAGTACCACTTTTAGATTCCATCCATCCATCGTGAACTCTGCAAAGCTTTTGATTTAATAGCTTTTCTGCTTCTGGATTTCTCTGCTCTGATTGGAAATAAGAGTTTGTTCCCTGAAATGCTGCATGGAAATCTATAAATTGGAGATGACAGAGATTAAGCTCAGACTACTTGCATGCACAAGACCTCTACAGAAAGATAGATGGACTTCTAAAGATATCTCATTTTCCTGTACAGGAGAACTATGCATTTATCATGCCAAATAAAATACCAGTATCAGTATCAGTATCAGTATCAGACCCTGATGCTGGGAAAGACTGAAGGCAAAAGGAGAAGGGGACGGCAGAGGATGAGATGGTTAGATAGCATCACCTATGTAATGAACATGAATTTGAGTAAACTCCGGGAGGCAGTGGAGGACAGGAAGGCCTGGCGTCCTATGGTCCATGGGGTCACGAAGAGTCGGACACGACTTAACGACTGAACAACAACAATCAGTTGCAAAGGCCCAAGTTTTATATTCCTTCACGTCTCCCTCATCACCACATATCCATGACACTTAAATAAAAGTTTGTTATAAAAAACACAGACTAGTAATCCAAAGAAATTAAAGTCTACATAGATCCTATTAAAATCTACAGTATTCCACTTAAGTACATTTAATTTTTTCAGGACACTGTCCTTTATACAGTATGAATAGTAATTGTCCTTTATAAATCAAGCCACAAAAGACACATGTAAGATGTCTGGCTTCAAGACACCACGGTAGCATTCCTAATGAGGTATTAGGTTCCAACTGCTGACTGCAATAAGTTTGCATAACAGCATGTCGATGAAGGTTCTCAGTCATCCAGGTGGAATTGTCTGTAGCTTGAATCATGTCAACTGGATTTCCATTTTCTCAGTGGAAACGTTTCGCTCCTTATCCAAGAAGCTTCTTCAGTCTGAGCAAAGTTTGTAAGGGAATCCTTAAATATGTTTCTAGGGTGGCTGTGTGACCTTGCACCTGTGGCTAGGTCATGGTTATTTTTGAGATGTTTATTTCTAAGTCCCTTTATCATCCAAAGGAGGATCGTTAAGATTACCTTGCTGTTGTTGAGATTGCGAAATGGTCTTAATCTTCCTAGGCACAGAAGACAAAGCAGGAAGGAAAATAGGGGAAAGATTGTGCCTGAGGCCCCCACCTCTATTCAAAGAAGGATTTTCCAAGTTGGCATAAATGGATTCCTTGACCCCTCTTTCAAACCACTTATCTTCCCTGTCTAAAATGTGAACATTAATGTCCTCAAATTAGTGTCCTTTTTCCTTTAGATGAAGGTAAACTGCTGACTCTGGTCCTGTGGTGTTTCTCCTCCTGTGTTGGGCCATCCTACAAAGGTTGTTTGGTTGTTTGCATAACAGCCTTCAATGCCTTGATTGCTATTTGTATGCAAGTGTGCAATAACACTTATCAGAGCTCACAGTAAAATGCAGGGAGGCAGAAGCAGTGAAGATAGATGAATTAATGTCCAACCAGGACAGGAAATCTGAGATGCTCAGAAACATATTTTGGCTGTAGACAAGTAGAATCAGTTTATGAAACTGAAGATCTTAAGAGTATTTTACTGAAAATATTGTGGTTAAGCAAAGGTGGGGGAGGATTTGGGGGGATTTTAGCCTTATTAAGCATATGAAAGACATGGTAGCAGACCACAATCACAAATTGTGAATTTGCCAGAATACTCAAGGATGCAGAAAATATTTGGAGACTTCCGGTGGGAATATGGCGGACTGAGCAGTTGTGCCCGCAAGCTCCATGGGCAGAACTGGCATCATGGCATTTTTTTCGGGCTCAGGCTGGTTCTCCTGTAGCCCAGAGCTTTTTTCCAGATTAAGGAAAAAGCTTGGAATCAACCCATTTGTCCTCCGAATGACAAGCTGTACCCAAGAGATCGTGGACAGCGTGTGCGATTGACGGGGAAGACTTTGCCAGGAGGTTGGGATTTCTCCATTTCCGAGCCACGCTGCAGTCCCTTAAAGGGACAGTAAGTCCTGCCTTCCCATTTCTTAATCACCCAATTTAAGTTTTTTAAGTTTTATACCCTAAGAGAGGCTTTCTACAGTAAGAAGAAACAGACCCTCTTGGTGCTTATCATTATTTCTGGAATATTTTTAAAAATCTTTTAAAGTTTTGCCTGTTTTCCCATTTAAAGTTTAAGGAAAACTGAAAACAAATAACTGCTTTCCTGTTATGGTTTTTGCATTGAATTTGAAGGATTGAATATTTTCCACATGTTGGATTTCTTGTTTTTCATTCTCAGGTTTTTGTTCACTTTCCTCGAGATCTGCTTGTTAGTATATTTCTTTTCATTTCAATTTCATGCGGAAACTTTGTATCAACATACAGTATTAACTTGTTAACTCCTATCTACTGTGAGTTAAGTAGCTGGGGGTGCCATAAACTATTGCCTGAAAAATGGAAGATTTTAAAAAGATTTTTCTGGAGTTTCATTCTGATCTTAAGCAGTCCTTTAAAGAGACCCTTTCAGAGTACAGTCAAGTTATTCTGCAGAATATATGGGATATTGGGGAAGATATCATTTCTAAACTGTTGCATCTGGCTGAAGATGGTATAGAGGAAGATGAAGATTTTGGCAAAGAGGGAGATGCTTTTGTGGTCAGTGATATTGAAGCTATGCGAGGCAAAGACTATATCTTGGAATTGAAGGGGTTACAATGACAGTCTGAACTGCAGATTATAAAGAGAGTTGTTTTTCTGGAAAATTGTTATGTCTTTCTGAGGGATTGTTATGGGAAAGAAGAAAATATGTTAAGTGGGAGGTTTTTTCTCGAGAGGTTTGGGTTTTCAAGGGGGGCAGTTGAGCTGTTTGATTTTTATTAAAAAAATGCCTTGGGTGTAATTGGGAGGTATGTAACTGTTTTAGTTTATTTTGAAGTAGGGTAAAATTTAAGAATGTATAATTGGATCGATAATGAGATTATGATGATTTTGTTTTCTTTTAATGACTTGGATTAAAATATATTGGAATTGTTTTAAGATCTGTTTAATTTGCAAGATTTATTAGATATTTATAAGATATAATAATAATTGTTTTATTTTTAGGTTTAATAGTGTTAAGATTATTGTAGTATTATTAATCATAAAGGCAGACAATTTATATGTATTTATAATTTTATTTTCAGTATAGTGGACATAAATATAGAGAATAGTGATAGGAAGGAAATAACTAAATGGATGTTGTCTTATGGGGGAAGGAAGTTGATATACAGTGTGTATATATACACACACACACATTTTCTTTATATAAAGGGAAGGAGCAATTGCATTAGTGATTTGTATATGTGCTAACGGAAAGATTAATAGAAATGATGTGATCTTGGTTTGATATAGAGTAAGAGACTGATTAGAGAAATTGCTGTATATTCTTGCCGTTGAAAGTCAGAAGTCACCTTTGTATGTAATTTTCAAAATTCTTTTTTCTTGTGTTTTACACTTTTTAGTTTTTTTTCTTTTTGTAGTTTTCTTTGTTTTGTTGTGTAGTATTTATCTTTGTCTTAAATTTTACTAAAATTCTTTTAAAAAAAGGATGCAAAAATATTTGATATTTTTAGAAACATGACAATGTTGCTGTAATATATATGAAATATATGAAAAAAGACAGTGCTGTCAAACGCACCTTACACAAGTTGTTTTGTGCCGTGAGTAGGATAGATTTAGTTTTTTCTGCATACTAAGCTAAAATGTCCCACTTTCCAGTATAGAATGTAATAATTATTATTTAGATTGTATATTACTCTAAGTTTTACAATGCAAAGTTTCATGCAAAATTGTCATATAAAATGTGTATGTTATGAAAAACACCATGACCTGGTTAGGTTTCACAACAGTTAACCATGCTTGGTTATATCATAGTTGATCACTATCATACAGTTTACCTGGGGTACCAGGGAGGATGGTCTGAAAGCTTCAGCTGGTGCAAAACATGGCGGCTAGGCTGATAACTGGTGCATGATGCCAGAAACATATTATAGCTGTCTTGAAAGACCTGCACTGATTGTGTAATTTTAGATATTGGTTTAGTCTTTAAAGCACTGAATGGCTCAGGACCTGGTTATCTGATTTACCACTTCTCTCGGCATTAATCAGTTTAATCAGGTCAGCAGGGAAGACCTGAAATATGCCCTCAGTTGCTAAGGTCCCTTTGCCTGGCATGAAAAGATCTGGTAACCCTGACCATGGCATGGTCACCATTCTGTTAGACTAGCAAGCTCTATATGGCACCAGGAGCAGCAGATGATACAAAAAACAAAGGCCAAAACTGTTAGTGGGACAACTCTTCTATAGTAGAATATCACCAATTTTATTCATTTATTTATTCATATATACATACATAACATACAATTTATAAGGCAACCTGTCTCACAAAAATGACTCTGGGCAGTGTACAAGATTGCTGAATTGTTTGCCAGTAAACTTCTGGGCCCAATTCAAGGTGCTGTTTATCACTGAAAAAGCCCCACATAGCACAGTACTGAGATATATCAGGAAGGTGTTTCAGGTAGTTTTGAGTAAGCCATCTTCTCTCTCCATTCCACCTTCACTCCCTTGCCCAGAATATGTGGGTAATAACAATCAAATGCCTAAAAGCCTATTAGAGTGGTTGCACTCAGACAAAATATATGGAGATGCTTGAATGTTATTTTAGTGGGAAAACGAATGTGAATAAATAAATAAAATAGCTTTATAAAATAATCACTGAAAGACTTATCTGAAAAGAAATGATTTTGAGCTTCTCTTTCCCTCTCTCTTCTTCTGAAAAGAATAACCATTATAACTTTTGTTAATTTCCCCTTTTTAAAAATAATGAAATTGAAATGGAGGTGGAGTTGTGTCAGAATAATTGATGCTCATATGGAAGAGGAAAAGGTTGAAGGGAAGGGGGGGAGAGAAAGGCTGTTGTGTCTCTTCTGCACATCTGTGAGCCAGCTAATTTAATTAGAGCAGTATTGTATAAATACTGCAGTTGTTTTAATTTCTTCTGATGCTTTTTTGCTATTCCATTTTTTCCCTATGGAAATAGATTTTAAAAAGAAGAAAGGAAGAATATAACCTTTTTGTCTTTGGTCCTACTACACAGAATCATTTCGGGCCATTATATATAAGCTGTACAATGCTGTTATGGCATACATTCCTGCCTGCTATTCAGATTTTCAATTATATACAGTACAAATATTTCTACAATTAGCATATTGAGTATATATCAGTACACTGCGTATAACTCCTAGTTGGTGGGATGGGGTAACAGTGTATTGGCTTGCAATGTCAGAGCTGCATCGAGACCTTAGCAATACATCTCTCTAAAAACTTTGGCCATGAAGAGTCAAGGAAAAGCTTTAGACAGATGAGTTGCTATTGCAGATAGAAGGAGCTCTAATAATGAAGATTATCTACTGCAAAATCAAGTAATCAAGCATGCTATGTATAATAGCCTCAGGGCTTACATATTTAAATTTCTCTTTCCCACCCTTACAATGACAACAGGTTACTCGTCACTCATTTTTTGTCCTTGGTGTGAAGCTGTACTATATTTTGATAACAGTCTCACGCTCTGTGTTTCTGGCCTTGCGTCATACCTGCTGAGCCACCACGCCCCTTAACCTATCCTGTACTATCTTATAAAAAAAGTGTTATGTGAATGCCTCTACTGATCAAAGCCATGATAGGTGGCAGTGATAAATATCTATGGGCCTGTCTGGTGATGGCCATGTCACGCACAAGATTCTGGCTGGTGTAAGAAGAGTAAATAAACACAATGAAATGAAGAAAAAAGAAACACATCTTGTGTCTGTGAAATGAAAAGGGGAGAGATTTCAGTGAAGGTATTCTGATCTTATGGAGTAGAGTTCATGAATATATGCAGGAAAATGAGGAGATCAGATAACTTCTGAATGAAAAGATTAAAATGTATGTCATCTAGGTTGTTGTGGGTATATAATGAAAGTATGTTGTGGGTAGAGTATGAATGTAGGAATCTGCAAGCTGGTCATAGCTGCACGAATGGTGGTAATGGAAAAGCAGAAATGAACTTTGGGGGGAAATCGTGCAGTATTCTGAATGAATGCAGTCAAAGGAAAAAATTATTCTGCTGGTGACATGAATGGATGGGTAGAAAGAAAATGAGGGTGCAGAAAAACTGATGCAACCTTTCAGAGACCAAAGAACTAAATGAGAATGGTGACTGAGCATATACTTAGAAAAAGTTTTCAAAAAGACTTTGAAAAAAAGTAATGGCTTAAATTTGAGAACTGTTGTTCTCCCCAAAGCAGAAATGGTTGTTTGGGGTTTTGTTTATTTTTCTTTCCAACATCACATTATCTTATGTCGATGAAGGTTCTCAGTCATCCAGGTGGAACAGTCTGTGGCTTGAATCATGTCAACTGGATTTCTATTTTTTCAGTAGAAACGTTTCACTCCTTATCCAAGGAGCTTCTTCAGTCGAACTGAAGACTGAAGAAGGACTGAAGAAGCTCCTTGGATAAGGAGTGAAACGTTTCTACTGAAAAAATAGAAATCCAGTTGACATGATTCAAGCCACAGATCACATTATCTTCATTTTGTGTGGTCAACTGCCCTCTTTCGCAATGAACAGGGCTGTTCAGTCAAATCCAATTTAAAGATAGAGCCACTGGAATGGAGAGTTGGGGTCTTGAAATTGACTATCCCCCATTAGCATCCTGAAATAGACTGAGCAATTAGTTCCAAAGTAAGTCTTTCCCACTACAGTATGCTATAATTTTATTGAAATTATGGTAATCACTGCCAAATTTGCATCCACAAGTATAAATATAAATATATACATAAATTAATACATGCAAAATCCATCATTTTGAGCACTGCTTCTCAGCTTTTTTGACGATGCATAAGTAGCAACCCTATCTCCAACATCAGGCTCTCCTCTTTCTTCCTCCAAGCAACTGTTACATTTTACTTAGGTCCTAGGAATGGCTATGTCACGGGCTTGTATGATTAATTATATCCTCAGCCCTCATTAAGTCTCTAGATTGGCAGTCCAGAAGGAAAGCAACAGAATCAGAAGGAGAAACACTTGGAGCCAGCAGGATCTATCTGTGTACCATAGCTTGTGACTGAGCAGCTGCTGTGTTGACTTTTCTCTGTCAAAACAAGATTATGTTAATGAATCTCTCTCTCCTCTCCTTCCTCTCATAACCTTCCAACACCTGCATTTTGGAAATGGCAAACGGTAGGAGTGAACTGAATTAGTTCAATCAATACAGAGAACGCTGGTTGGGTTGAGGTGTAGTTGGCCTAGACCTGCTTACCCTACAGAAATCCCCAATGATTTCAAAGGGGTTTACTTGTTACAATGCCATATGTATGGGATTACACTGTGAATATTTTTACTCACACATCTGCTGCTGTTTCCCCAAGGAGCTCTGAACAACAGAAACAAATCCATAGAATTTGTCTTTTAGCAGCCTTAACTAGTTTGAGAAAGTGACTGAGAGTATGGGGAGAGAGAGAATACCAATGGGTCCTGACAATGAGAAGATTAGCAATGAAGTAGGTGCCACATCATCTTGTTATTTTCACTATTCTTTTTAATGAGGGCCACCAGATTTGGGTTGCAACAATCCAGATAAGCACTAGATGGCAGTAAAGAATTAGAGTTTTGTTATCTGCTTTCAAATAGCCTAGATCTGGTAGTTTTATTTTAATTATTCCCTTGACCCGAGTTATTTTCTTAATAGAAGATCTGCTTCCATTAAGCTCCTCTTTATCTCTGACATAATTCCTCTTCTTATTCTACTGCCATCCTTTGCAGCACTTTTCTTTTTCTCCTTAATATTTATTTCCCATTTATAACTGTTTCCCCCTATTTTCTTAGTCTCCTTCTATTGTTATTTGCCTCCTGCAAAAAAGTCTTAAGCAATAAAAACCAAACCAAACAAAACTTAGTATTTGACCAGGAGTAGTAGAAAAATAATTGAGTATGCTGGACAGCAAAGAACTTGGACTTTGTAGAATGAAACAGTACAAACTGGGGCAAAAAATGGGGTGAACCACATTTCAGAGTTTTTACTTTGGTAGGATTAGAAAACAATCAAGAGAAAGTTTTAAAATCCTTTAGGTTAAATTATACTTAACTTTGCATATAGCTGCTGCGTATTTCTAATATTTTTCTAACATGGTAAAGAAATATAACATTCTGCTAGAATGTCTTCTTTTGATAAAAATAATTGATGTGATTTTAAAATACATATTGAGTATATAACCTTTCCATACTTTAACAAGTTTTGTAAAATAGTATTGGCCTAGGAGTGATTTCACTGATATGCTGCTGTACTACAGAATTACTTTGATTTTTTTTATTTAATTTTTTTAAGCAAAAGGGGCTTCTAATATTTTTCCTTTCAATTAAAGGTCGGAAAGCAGATTTAGAGTGATTGATAGTGTCACTTGGTATTAGGAAAGAACTTGGAGTACAAATATTTATAATTTTGCTTCTGAAAAGAAGATGTAGAGAGTAGGCTGCAAATAAAGAAGGAAAGCTGAAACAGGTTATCGAGGTTTGGGGGCAGTCATTAATCAACATTGTCTTTGTTTTTAATCCAGGAATCTGATTGCATTGAGAGTTGATTTGTGTTCAAATACATGTGAATACAGTTCCTATTCAGGGCTCTGTGCTCAATATACTGTACATAAGTGCGTTTTTGAAGAAATGAGGCAGCTGCACCCAGAAGATACTTTTCCCATCTAAGGAATACTTCTAAAGACTTGTCTGGGGAAACTTAAATGATGTAGTGGAGTGAGGGATTTTAACCTGATATATCATGTAAAAACCCTGAATTTTCCACTGGAGTGATAACCTGGCTTTCCCTTAAAGTAGGATATTTTAAATGCTAAGTTTAGACAGGCTGAAAAAGGTGCTAGAGCAGGTTAGGGATTAACCTGCTTTCCTTTGTGATGCGTTTGTCATCTATCTTGCCATGATTAATCAGTACAATTAATTTTCTTCTTTCATTTATTGATTCATTTTTATCACTGCATTTACAATGGTCACACTATAACTGTTTCATTGATTATACTTGGATTATTATCTATAGAATTGTTGTGTAATGTGGTCATTATTTTTTCATGAATATCTCTGACTTTTTACCATTTTCTGAAGTATTTCATTAATTTTTAAATTGATTTTCTTTTTGGATAGTTCTGGTTAAATAATTGCCCTCCATATTCTTTATCAGAACAAATCATAATGCAGGATTTTTTTTTAAAAAAAGCTTATATTTCACAGAGTATAGGTCTTCTGTGTCTACTCTAGCAGTGCCAATTGTTCCACCAGATGAAGAATTTCATTTATCTTCCACATTCATATCTTCCTACCTCCATAGCAATAATTTACATGATTTGTACCATTTGTACCATGATTTGATCTTTGGAGTACACAAACACTGAAAACAGTAAACCCTGTCAACTAGGCCACAAAACACACAGAGAGGCCAAGGGATGTGATAAAGCTGGGAGGAGATACTAGGAAATGAGCAAAGGCTCTTGGAAGCAAAGCCAATATAAGATAAGCTCATAACAGTAACTCTCTAGCAAGAAACGATGTTCATAGCATGCTGCCTTTGTTCTCTCAGTAGCCATTGTTTTTATAGTTCCACCCAATTACCTCATCAAATCCATCACCTCATTGAATTCATCCCATATCTGATCTTACTAACCATACTGTAATAAATAATTTATGCTTACGGGAAATAATGTATTGCTCCCCATTTTAAATAAACTCTTGGAGAAAATTGTGAGATAAATGTATCCTACAGTATCACTTGCTCCTTATCTGAACATGTGAAATACTGAAATCCTCTCAGCAGCAAGTGTTCCCTTGATCTACCACCAACCCTACTTCTCTTTTGAATGCAGAAGAGTCTTCTCTTCTATGCATTTATCAGGTTTTCCTTGCCAGTGACATAAGGGTAATTTAATCAACTCAGTTCTCTATGTCACAAAGAGAATCATTTAGAAAAATCCAAGGATGTACATGACTATATTCTACATTTCTTATGACAAATTGGACTGCCTGAATGAAAAGAAAGATTTTTCTAGGTCTTCCTCTATAGATGAGTCAGAAGCAGAAGCTGTTCACTAAAGCCTGTCTGACAGTGAAACAAAAAGGATTTAGTTCCTATGAAAAAGAATCACCCCATTTTTCCTACATAACATCCTTAGCAAACCATGATAATGTCAAAATGACATCATGCGTGCAAATCCTTTCCTTAAATATTTGCATCCTGATATCTCCTGTGGACGGAGATGGGCGGGATATAAGTATGATAAATAAATAAAAAAAAAATCTGATACAAGTACATAAATGGTGGGTTTTGTGTTGTGATGCACATTTCATTACCTACCACCTTGTGCCCTCCCCTCAAATGCTAATGTATTTAAACATATCTTTATTAATGAATCCATTTTTCATAAAAAACCCGATTCAACTAGAGTCCTAGTCTATTCAGGTGATATATAAATCACATAAATAAATACAATTTTCAAAAGTTTGAAGAAATAGTCATTTTGCAAATTTATTGGTTGTTTGGGATGTCTTTTTGACATATATGGAGAGTTATATTATGACAAAACACAAAAATATGGCATGGGAAATTAAGGAACTCTTGAGCACATATGTACATAAATCAGAATTATATAAAGATTCCATGAGTATTAAACAGGAACTTAATTTCCTTAATTCACATGAAAAATTTTCACTGAATTATATAAAACAAAGATATTGAATGAATGAAAAACTTGGTAAACTAGCCTTTTGGCTGCATCATCTATAATATTGTGATGTTTGCTCCAATATTAAGGATGCCCAGGGAAAAATAATTCTCACTTAATAAATATATATTTTTAAATTTTTACTCTTGATTGTATGATATTGAGTCAAATGTAACTGAGGAAGAAATTAAATCAATTGTATATAACGCATATGTTCAACGTCCCTATCAGCTGAACCTTTATCTCTTCAAGAAATCACAGATAGTATTAAATCTATGAAAACAGGAAAAGCTTTTGGTTCAGATATTTATCCCACTTAAGATCAAAAGGTACATATTGAATTATTTGCCCTAATGACTATTGGCAGTCTATGATGATGGCTTTTTAGATAAGGTATTTCTAACACTGGAGGCAGTGACAGACTTTGTATTTCTAGGCGCAAAGATTACTGCAGATGCTGACTGCAGCCAGGAAATCAGAAGACGTCTACTTCTTGGGAGGAGAGCAATGGCAAATCTTGATAAAATAGTTAAGAGCAGAGACATCACACTGACAATAAAGGTCCGCATAGTTAAAGCAATGGTATTCCCTGTAGTAACCTATGGCTGCGAGAGCTGGACCATAAGGAAGGCTGAGCGAAGGAAGATAGATGCTTTTGAACTGTGGTGTTGGAGGAAAATTCTGAGAGTGCCTTGGACTGCAAGAAGATCAAAACAGTCCATACTCCAGGAAATCAAGCCAGACTGCTCACTTGAGGGAATGATATTAAAGGCAAAACTGAAGTACTTTGGCCACATAATAAGAAGACAGGATACCCTGGAGAAGATGCTGATGCTAGGGAAGGTGGAAGGCAAAAGGAAGAGGGGCCGACCAAGGGCAAGATGGATGGATGATACTCTGGAGGTGACAGACTCAACCATGGGGGAGCTGGGGATGGTGACGGCTGACAGGAAGCTCTGGCGTGGGCTGGTCCATGAAGTCACGAAGAGTCGGAAGTGACTGAACGAACAAACAACAAATTTCTAACTTCCTTCAGTAAAACTTATAAACCTGTGATTTGGCAAGCTCATAAAGGTCCTGCTGTCTTTGCAAGTTATAATCTGACTTCCTAGTTAAATACTGATACAAAAATATTGACACTGATATTGATATATAGATTACACACTATATTGTATTTGTTTATTCATGCTATACGATCTGGCTTCATAAAAGGCTACCAAATGCTATCAGATTACTAATTTGCATTCTGAATATACAGTACAGTGCATGCAGAAAAACTGACATCAGCAAAAGGAGTTTCATTGGATGCAGAAAAGGCCTTTGATAAGCTACAGTGGAAATTTTTGACAGACTTGCCTAAAAATGGGTTTCCTCCTTTTTTTTATTACTTAAATCAAAATGTAGTATTCTATTCCATTGCTGCTGTTATTACAAATTGAATTATCTCTGCCTCCCTCTATAAACCTAATTGCTTGGTCATCTATCCTCAGATTTCTCTCTTCTTTTTTTATTATTGTTTTAATATACAAAAAAGAAAGGAAGAAGGGACAAAAAGAGAAAAGGAGAGAATAGGGGAAAGAAACACAAAAACAGAGAAAAGAAAACAGGGAAAAAAGGAAACAAACCATACCATGTGGCATATCCAAAATGATTCAGCTTAATTATAAACACATAATTAAATTTTATCCATACAAAACTGTACCATTACATCAACAAGAGAGCCAGCAGAAACCAGAAAGAAACACAGTGATTCAATCTGGGGTCAATCTGGGGTCAATCTGGGGTCATATTATCTTTCCAATGCAGAGGAATAATTTTTTCTGCTGCCCCTCAAGCTCAATAAATCTATAATTTTTCATGTAGTTCCAAGGTTTTAGAATATAATTGAAAAGTACCTTCACATAAACTATACTGATCTTAATAAATTAATAAATGTATGGAGAATATCCCTTATTATGCATTTTCTGTGGTGTGTAGTAAATCTGAACAAAAACATACTAAATATTTATTTATTTATTTATTTATTTATTTATTTATTTATTTAATTTATATGACCGCCCATCTCCCCCCAACGGGGAACTCTGGGCAGTTATATGTTTGTTATGATTTATTTACTTATTTATTTTTATTTTAGTCTACCGGAAATCTACCCACACTAATCAAGTGCTCCACTACCAAAGCAATAACCCAACCTCCCACAAGAGGAGCTGTGTAAGAACACTATTCAGACGAGCACTAACGCACTGCAGCAACCCAGAACACCAGAAAAAGGAAACAGACCACTTATATAGCATCTTCCAGCAAAATGGATACCCACATCAAAAAGTGCCTGACCACTCAACCCACCATAGCAAAACCAACAGAAGCTATGAAAAGGATTACACTGCCATACATCAGAAACATCTCAGAAACTACTAACAGACTGCTACAACCACACAGCATCACCGTAGCACACAAACAAATGAAAACCCTTCAGAACATTGTAAGTAACCCAAAAGACCCAGTAGCCCAAGAAGAAAAAACAGGAGTTATCTACAACATACAGTGTAAGGACTGTAATAGCCACTATGTAGGACAGACTGGCAGAAGACTAGCAGAACGCATCCACAAACACCAACTAGCAGTCAGAAGACATGATGAAAACTCCTTAATCTCACAACACATGGACAGACTCAATCATATTTTCAACTGGGAAACTGTAAGCATCCTGGACCAAGCCAAATCCAAGAACTTGGAGGTAAACAGCATTTACATACCATTCATAAGAGATAATAGAAAAGCCAGAAGACCATTACACCTCCTTACCAGCAATCATCACCCAGATATGCAAAGATTAACACCAGGATTAGCACCAGAGGAACAATCAAACAGCACAATATACTCTAATAAAGGAACTATTAACTCAGTCAATCAACCAAGTAGCAAACAACAGCCCAATCAAGGTACTACCAAGGAGAGAACAACACCTCCACCAACACAAGCAGGACAAGCCATGGTATATAAACAGAGAGCAAGTCCCACTCCCTTTTCACACTGAAGGTGTTGCCTAGTCTGGCAATGAAAGGTCTGCAAGAAAACAACAAGGCTCAGAGAGTACCAAGGACTCCACTTATTTATTTATCCTATTTCTTCCCTGTCCATCTCGTATTACGATGACTCTGGGCGGTTTACAAGCAGTTAAAAATAAAAGAATTAAAATATCATTAAAATAAATACAATATAAATATAAATACATAAATATAAAAATGCAAGATATAAAATATAGAGTCCATGATGGTGGATAGCGGTGTCATCTTTGGCCCCCTCAATTTAATTTTTATCCCACCTTTATTATTTTTATAAATAACTCAAGGTGGCAAACATACCAAATACTCCTTCCTCCTCCTATTTTCCCCACAACAACAACCCTGTGAGGTGAGTTGGGCTGAGAGAGAGCGACCAGCCCAAGGTCACCTAGCTGGCTTTCATGCCTAAGGTGGGACTAGAACTCACAGACTCCTGGTTTCTAGCTCAGCACCTTAACCACTAGACCAATGATGAGACTAATTCAACAAATGTTGCATAAAGCTTGCATATCTCTGTTAGGGTCATCTTTTTTACTCTCTACAATCTCTGCAGCAAGGAGTGGAGTTTACTCATCTAATACTCCCAAGCCCGGATTTTTACACTTCGCTCTCTCTTCAAACACACTGCATCATGCATGCAGCATCCATCGTACTAGAAAATATTATCAGAAAACAAATGAGTTATCTTCATTCACATCGAGTTCTTCCCAAGAACCTAGGATGTTGTAATGTATTGGCGTATACTGTATGTGCAGATCCAAGCAGCGTGGCTTTTGTAATTGACAGATGGAAATGTTGTCAATGCGCAGATTTTCTAAGTGCCGTCCAAGGTTTTTTGGAATTTATTTGGTCGTCATCATCATCATCATCACATTCAATGCATGAGTCAGTTAAAAGGCCCTGTTTCTCTTTCTGTTCTGAAATAATAATATGTGCTGGTAGGCACAAAGGGCAAGAGACATGCTTGACTACACTACATGTGTCATGTGTAAACTCCCCACTCCATTCTGCCTTACAAATGTAAATTTCCTTGTATCTTTCTCCTCCCACATGAGGTACTCAAGACTCCAGGCTGCCTATTCTCCTACAGTTAATACTTGCATATAGATCCTGGGCATTCATAGAGATTTTGGCATGCTTAAGTGCCTGATGCTAATAATTGTTAATGGAGAATTTAGTAAACCATGTGAAATACAAAAAGGTACAAGACAAGGATGTCCTTTATCTCCACTTTTGTTTATATTGGTATTAAAGGTCTTACTTAGAGATATCAGACAAGATGAAGGTATTAATGGTATTAGAGTTAAAAAAGAAGTTTACAAACTAAGAGCCTTTGCTGACAACCTACTTTGGAGAATCCATTAGATGGAATTGAGTTATTGATACAGAAACTGAAAGACTTTGGGTCGTTAGCAGGGTTTAAAGTGAATTTACAGAAAACAAAAGTTTTAACTAAAAACATGGATCATCATCAACAAGAGAAATTGAGAGAAACAACGGGATATTCAATGGAAGAAAAAGTAAAATATTTGGGAGTATATTTAACATCTAAAAATGTTAAAATATTTAAAAATAATTACATTCCACTTTAGACAGACATTAAAAAAGATTTAGATCGATGGGAAAAATTGCAATTATCATTGTTAGGTAGAATATCAGCGGTTAAAATGAATATTTTGCCATGAATTCTATATCTTTTTCAAACATTACCTATATTGGCATCAGAAATACCTTTTAAACAATGGCAGTGGGATATTTCTAAATTTATCTGGCAAGGGAAAAAACCAAGAATAAAATATAAAGTTTTGCAAGATTCTAAAGAAAGAGGTGGCCTAGGTCTCCCGGATTTGAAATTATATTATGCAGCTTGTTGTTTGGTATGGCTTAAAGAATGGATAGTTCTGAAAAATGAAAAATTATTGAACTTGGAGGGTCACGAATTAAGATATGCATGGCATGGATATTTGTGGTATGACAAAGATAAAGTTAATGTGGACTTCAAAAATCACTATATTAGAAGATCTTTGTTAAGGATCTGGAATAAATATAAACCAATTTTATGTTATAAGAGACCCTTATGCATTTCTATGCAAGAAGCATTTCATAGAACAGAAGAAAGAAATAAAGATAAATGGCTGACTTACGAGGATTTTTTTAAAAAAAGAACAAGGACACTACATAATTAAATCAAAAGAAGAACTTGCTTTAGAAGGATATACCTTTCAATGGCTTTCCTATATGCAACTTGTAGAAAAATTTAAATCAGATAAAAAAAATCTCAAATTTGAACAAATTAAATCGGAATTTGAGATACAATTATGTGAGACAGATGACCACTTAATTGCTAAAATGTATAAATTATTGTTAAAAGGAGAAATGGTAGAGGAACAAGTTAAAGACTGTATGATTAAATGGGCAAAAAATGTTGGACATAATATACAAATGCAACAATGGGAAGATATGTGGAATAAAGGGTTAAAATTTACTTTGTGCTATAATTTGAAGGAAAATTTTTATAAGATGATGTATAGATGGTATATGACCCCACAAAAGCTTAACAAAATGTATGGAAATGTTTCCAACTTGTGTTGGAAATGTAAAAAACAAGAGGGGTCTTTTTACCATATGTGGTGGACATGTGAGGTGGCAAAGAAATATTGGACTCAAATACAGTCACTGATGCAAAATATATTTCAAATTCGAGTTCCATTTAAACCGGAATTATTTTTATTGGGAATATCAGAAGAACAGATAGGAAAACAATTTACTAGAATTATACAATATATGATCACAGCAGCAAGACTTCTATATGCACAAAATTGGAAAAAACATATTTTACCAACGATACAAGACTGGATGTTAAAATTGATGGATATGGCAGAAAATGACAAATTGACATGTTTATTAAAAGAAAACTCAAACTGTTACTATCTTAAAGAGTGGAAACCATTGATGGACTATTTACAAAAAGCAGGAGGGGCAAAGTTTACATGGGGTTTTGAAGATTAAAATATATATAAATAGAATATATTAGACAGGAAATGTTTATGAATGTTATATAAAAAGCTAGCATGTAAGATAACTTTTTACTCTTATGACCAGAGATAGATCGGAAGTTAACCAATTTCTATGTTCTTTTTTCTCTTTCTTTTCTTTACTTTTTTACACCTTTTCTCTTCTTTCTTTAATTTGTATTTCTATTTCTGTTTCATTTTTGACTTTTAACTATGTATTTTTAAAACCTTAATAAAATTTGTAAAAAAAAAGTGCCTGATGCTTCTGGGTGTCACACCAACAACTGTTTAAATCTGGCAGGACAACACAAGGTGGTAGGCCAGACGTATGATGACACTATTCTCCAAAAACCCTCAGTAAACCTTGACATAGATCATTGCCTTGGCACTGTTGGAGGTTCCAGAAAATCAGCATACCTCATTAGCATATGAGTGATTGCTCTAGGAGGCAAACTCTCTATGTGCTTCTTCCTGAGGAAGCTGTTTGTTGCCCCTCCCACTCCTCTCTCTCTCTGACTCCATCTTCCCTCAAAGCAGGAGCACGCGGCTGCAGCTCCCTATCGAAAGGCCATGCCTAGGCCTCAAGCTAGGAGTCTTTCCCCTTTCTGCACACAGCCCCTGACAGCAAAGAGGGCCAGGGTTCTACATACAGTTGAGGGAGAACAAGAATGTAACTGGACCAAATAAATGTAAGAACTCTTTTTACTTACTTTTGAACCTACTTTGTCAAAGTGTGTAATTCTTTATCCTTGGGTATGTTAAGATCAATAACCTACATCTCTCTAGCATGCTCATTAATGCTATTTTGATAAAAACTCCTTTCTGTGTGTGCTTATTGCTCTGCTGCACTAAGCTCTGCTCCATTCAGTGGTCCTAGCAGTCCACTAATGGCCATCACGCACAAATCATCTTAGTCCTATATCATTTTTAAGAGAGTTGAATTTACTGCAGTTTCTCAAGGGTGCTATACAGTTGTCCAAGCCAAAGTTGTTGTTGAATCTCTTGCAGATTAAGAAAAGGCTTTAAATCTGAATATTGCCATCATTGCTACTGGCACCACTGCTGCTCTTGCTACATGATCGTCATCATCACCACCATCATGAATATATCATCATTGTCATCATCATCCAGGCACAGAAAATGACCTGCTATAATCAATATATCCAGAGTCCCCTTTTGATGTGAAAGGAAAAAGAAAGACAGCTTGTTGATAAAGGGGCAACTAAAAAGCCCAGACAACTTGTTTGCAAGAGAGAGAGAGATCAGATAAAAGCCCAACAGAGCAGATGCTCTGAGAAGATTAGAAGCATACAGATTAGTGGCCCCATTGCAAAAAAAATTAAAATAATCATCATCACCATTAGCTGCAGTTTTGAGCTTCTAGCATAATCAGACATAAGAACTGTTGCCCCACTCTCTCAATGTCTTTGCTCCAAGTGCTTAATTCTCCTTGTTTCTACTGTTACTCCTTGTTTTCCACAAGGATTTGCAACTACAAAGCAGGATAGGCTTTGTTTCCCAGATTTAAGGCTAATTCACACATTTTAACAAAAAATGTTGTTTACAGGGCTCAGCATTTCTAGGTCTTCTGTAGTTGATGTCTCTATAAATACGTCCTCAGGTGAAAGGAAGATATAGCCAATGATTTCTAGCAGCGGAAACTTTCAATAGGTGAAATCTATGATTATAACTTACCATATTCTCCACAGAGCTGCTAAGAAAGTGGGTAGCACATACATTTTCTAAATAAATAGTATAAGTTTATATGAATTGTAATCAATAGAGAATTTAAGTTCTGACCTTGTGGTTAGGAATCTCTCTAAAAATAAATGAATAAATTGATCCAAAGAAGCAAAGTAGTACAGATTACTATATAAATGTATAAACTTCAATGAAACAATCATTAAAATTAATCAAAACACATGGAGAAAAACCCACAGAGAATCCAAACACAATATATTCTAGATATTGTTTTAAACACCTATAACACAGCCAAAATTTGTGACTTAACATTATCTCATACCTATCTTGAGTCTTTTTTTAATAAGTTAAGAGCATGTTTAGCTCCTCTATTATTGCCAAACTGCATTTAATATTTACAGGTAGGAATATAATATTACTCTTATTTGTGATTGTGATCTGCCAAATTTTCTGAAACTATTCTCTTGAAGATAGTGTTTCAAAGTAGTCCAACTTCTGACTACTAGCATTCTCAGTTTTTATCAAATTAATTATCTAATTATTTTTGATTCAAATACTTCTCTCATTAGATAGATAGAAGACAAGCTATAATTTTTGAATAACAGCTTTGTATATTTTATTCATTCAATTGTTAATAAATGGGATAATTTGATTACAATCTGCTATTTGTATAAAATAATAACTGGCTTGCCTCTAAAATTCAAATGCAGTACATTGTTTTCTATACATGATAAACTTGAATTTCACTGAGTGCGGTATATGAGTCTCAATTCTGAAACTCCTGAAATACTGAGCCAATTATCTGAGACCTTCAGCTTCAAATGACAGCCTCAGAACCACTTTTCAATAAGTAAGGTCACGGTACATCAGTATGCTTATACTAAGTCTTGAAATGACCTTCTCACAAGGCTACTATGAACTTTAACTGGCTTCTGTGAACCTGGAAGCTGCTGGATCCCCATTTTCAGACAGAACACAACCAACTTTTGGGGAGCTTTCCCTATACGGGCAGTCTTTATATGATCAGTTACATTTAGGATACAGCCAGCCCTCCTCATAAATACTAAGCCCGGAAAATAGTTTACTGTATCCATCTGGGATTTTCTGCAAAGAAGAGCTATGATTATGCCAGGGACTGAAATCAAAGCATAGGTCTCAAAAACCGCCCAGGGTCACTCCTTGTGGGGGAGATGGGCGGGATATAAATATAATAATAAAAAAATAAAAAATAAAAAATAGGGCTCAAAAAGGAAAAAGGCAAATTTGTCAGATGAGCAAGGGTATGTTCACAACCATAAAAAGTCCCTTCTTGAGCCATGTCTCAATTTACAGTGGAAAAAGCAAACCAATATCATTAAGATAATTACAAATTTCCTTTGGACTGAAAGTTATGTATCATATCTATTAGAAATAAATGAGATTAATCTCTCCATGCTGTATAACCAGTTTAACATGTGGAAACAAAAAATCAAAGGTCTATGTTAAAAATCCCACACTTGGGCTCTCTCACACTGGCTAATACAGGGGTATTATTTAAATTGGATAACAACTGATTCCAATATTACTTAAGGGAGGGGTTTATGTAGGACGTGGGTCTTTCCCCTTTTTGAATTTGGTAATACTATTGTAGTTAAGGATATTATCATTATGATTATAGAAGAGCCAGTTTGGTGTAGTGGTTAAGGCATCAGGCTAGAAACTGGGAGATTGTGAGTTCTAGTTCTATCTTAGGCACAAAGCCAGCTGGGTGATCTTGGGTCAATCCTTCTCTCTCAGCCCTAGGAAGAAGGCAATGGCAAACCACTTCCAAAAAACCTTGCCAAGGTAACTGCAAGAACTGATCCAGACAGTCACCAGGAGTCACAAACTGACTTGAGGGTGCGCGCACACACAAATTATAGAAGCGAATATCTGTAGCTCAGGGTTGAACTGTAGAGTTCTTGGTGCTCTCTGAGCTTGGTTGTTTGCTTGCATACATTTCATTACCTAACTACAGTATGTAGCATCATCAATGCAAGTGAGTATGGGGTTTGCTGCCTGTTCATATGCAGTAGCTTGCCTTGCCAGGTTTGGTGGGGGTGTGATTTCCTCCTTGGTAGTTCCTTGATTGGAGTATTGTTTTCTGCCTGATTGTTTCTCTGGTGCCGATCCCTACTTATTTGAATGTGGTTGTCACCACACATGGACAGACTCAACCACAGTTTCAACTGGGAAACTATTAGCATCTTAGACCAAGCCAAATTCCAAAATGCTAGAGAATCCCTGGAAACTTGGCATTCAGACAAATCAGCCATCAATAGACACATAGAGAGAAACCACATTTACACACCATTCGAAAGAGACAATAAAAAACTTAGGAAGGAAACAAAAATACTACAACACATCCCCTCCAGCTGCCCATATTCAGATAAGCAGGGATCAAGGTTGATGGACTCAGTTACAATGAGTGCATGGTTGGAAGGCCTGAAGGACCAGATTAGGGGCAGACCATTATGTAGAAAATTCATCTATGTGGTCACTAAGAGTCGACAGTGACTTGATGGCACATAATCAATCAATCAAGCTTGCATAATCTTAATGATGAAAGAAGCTCAGATTGAAATAAGACTGAACATCCTTGGGAGAGAAAACCTTGAAGCATTAGGTCATTTTGATTTCAGTATTTCTAGGTTTTCTGGCTCCAAAAGCGGCACAGACCTGCTCTAATCCAAAGTGGTCCTTTTTTCTAAATCTTCATGCCACCTGTGTGAAAGGCTGAACATTCTTGGGGCAGGGGGAGGGGGTGGAAAAATGTATTGCTTCAAATTCCATTTAAAAGCCAGGGAGGAGTTTGGACTCTGCTACTGCGATCCTTGCACCTCACCTCATGAATACTCTGAACCTTTTACTCCATTGCCCTGAGGAACATAAAAGTGCAGTATTCAGTAAATGAAGCTCGTACATGCAGCACAAAAATTCTGAATGGACTCAGGATCATATTATGTTAACAACCACCACTGTTGTTAAAGCAGATCTTCCAGACAGGCATTTGGAGTGATGTGGCTAAATACTCCCTCTGATGTTAGCAAATTCATAGTATTTGACCTGCAAGGGGACTCACAATTGCTACCAGCAGTCAGCATCACCAGTTTTAAGGACCCAGGGGAGAAATTCTCTTCCTCCCTCTCCTCCCATCTCCCTTAAGCCTGCAAGTGAAAGATAGGCCAGCCTGTTCCTGGCCTCCCAAGGACAGCTGACTCCTTCCTGTGCAGAAGGAAGCTGAGACTCATTCTCCACTAATGCTTCTTTAACTTTTATTTGCTTTATTTTTTATTTAAAAACAATACCAAAGAGCCTAGTTTGGTTCTCTTTGATAAGTATTTTCCCAGCACTAGGTTTGCACTTTCATCCAAACCCCTTTATTATAAACTAAGTCAGATCCCTGTGTTACAGATGCTTGCCTGTTCTATAGTCTCCTAAGAAGTAGGCTCGTGATTGGTGGTGCCCTGTCAAACCATTATGAAAGTAAGGGTAATAAAAGAGAGCATTCTACCCATGCAAGTCAAATAATACTAAGCCAGACCACTCTTATTTTTCATCTTGCCTTTTCTATACTGCAACAGTGTAATAATCCTGTATGATTTCAGAACTTGAGTAGAACTACAGTATGTTAGCAAGAGTGAGGTGGCTGTCTGAGGAGGGGTGTGTGTGTGTGTGTGGGGGGGTATTTCCCACTGGTTCCACCTGATCATAGAGTTCATTGATTATGTTTTAACTAGTCTGTTAAAGCTGTATCTCACTTTTCTTCCAGCTGAGAGTACTTATCTTTATAACAAAATCAGCCCTGTAATATAGATTAGGTTGAACGATAATAACTGACCTCAAATCATCCAAAGAGCTTTCATGGCTGTGCATGAACTAGAGTCTGAATCTCCCAAATCTTAATCTGACAACATTACATCTAGACCAGGCCAACTAATTTCTCCTAAGTCCTTTGTCTATTGATTGCCTCCTGAAGTGGCACCCATGAACAACTCTTATTTGTTGCAGGCTTGGTCATGGAATTCTGTGTTTGTTCTTGTCAAGCTCACCCAAGACACCACCCAAGTCTGTGCCACTGGGAAAGGCCTCTGACTGCATGGGCAGAAAGTTAATCAGCCAAGGCCATCTTCTCCAACATGAAGCAGACAGTTGCACGCATTGCTCTACTCACATAGCACACGCTCCTAAACCACTACTGCACCGCTGCAGCTTCTGTTTGAATGGACAATGAGTATGCATCATATGGAATGCTGTGCTGCCCCACACCTCTTAAACTACTGGAGCTTTCAGGTACAGCGACTCAACACAAGTTTTGAACTAAATTTCAACAATTAGTCCCATCAACGCAATATATCTCTTCAGATAGATTTATTTGATATCTTGCCACATTCCAGGAAAGCCTTTCCAATTGTCCTGCTAAGGTTTTCCTTTACTTGAAATCTCGGGAACCAGAATTAGTATTCTACTATTTAGTTAAGGCCCTGCACTAATCCCATATATGAATTTTGAATTAATTTACAAGGATGACTCCCTACAAAGTAATACTTTCTCCCATTTATGATGTATATTTAAAAGTTCTGGTGAAAGGACCCATTTCCCATGTGGGTACCACGTCCAGGAAGTAAAACATTAAAAATAACTTAGAAACTTACCAAGCAGCAGCCATTTTAGAATTTTCCACTTTACTACAGGAAGACTGAGGGGAAAGTTCACTAGTTAATGACTCATCTATCTTAAAAATAATTATGTGAATCAGGTACACGGTGGGAAGTGAGACCAAGAATATACTGTCATTGGTGGCCTGAGATTTTGATAGCCAGCTTGCAGAGTGTTAGCAAAGAGTCTATTAGTACCTGTTCCCTTAATAAATGCATCTCTGGTGTTTCCATGAGGTTCAAATGTGAGAATAGTGCTAGTTACAAAAATCATAGAACATATTGGTGAACTAAATAGCACAGTAGGGAAGTACAGTTACACTTCCCAGCTGGAGCATCCATACCTGTACATAGTTTCTACCCCTAAACTTTAAGCACCTTGATATATTACTCTCAACACTGATTGCTCTGAAACTAAGATACTTCAGGGCTTGTTTGATTGCCCTTTCAGGATGAGAATATTTTCTAAAAGGATTTTCCACAGCATGTAGTGTCAGTAGTTGAGAAATGAGAAAAAGAAAGGAAAAACCTCAAGAAAGTGGGATTCTTTATGACCCTATTAAAGAAATGTAGGGCTATAATTCATTGGGTTTGAGTCCATACAAGGAACACATCCACCACCACCCTGCCCAACACAATAAACAAACAAGTAAATCTACCTACAGATCAAGAGAAAGCAAAACTCAGCTGTCAAAATGAGAATGGCTATTACTAGGACTAAGAACAACCCAATTTTAAAATATATTTTATTTTCTTAATCACGAGAAGCATATGGTGAGCTGATATGCTGAAAGTTGTACCCATCCATGATTCTTTGGTTACACACATTATTGTTTGTAGGTTGAGTCATGGCAACTGGATTTCTTTCTTTTGGTTGAAACGTTTCGCTGCTTATCCAAGTAGCTTCTTCAGTCTGGGCAAAAGCTGGTGAGGGGACCCCATATATGTCTTCCAGGGTGGCTGTATTGACCTTACACGTGATTGGCTTGTTAATTGGGCAATTGAGGTGTAGATAGTCTTTGAGATGTCTTACTCCTAAAACCTTTATTCATCCCCAAGTAGATGTTAAATGTGGCCTTGCTGGTGAACTTTTGAAGTGGTCTTAATCTTCCTGGGGACTAATAAAGAAATCCAGTTGCCATGACTCAACCTACAGACAATTCCACCTGGATGACTGAGAATCTTCATCAACACACATTATTGTTGGAGACTGGTCATGCAACTAAGTATCTAATCCATAATTTTGCAGAAATGAAATAAATTTTCCAGTGTTGTGGCTATACGTAGAAAGGATCTATACTAATGAAAACATTTGCTTTTTTTAAAGTGATGCTAACATATGAATTTACTGTATGGATGATAAACTCTACTATTACATGCTTCAACAATTAAAAAGCATTATTTGTTTCTGAATTCATACAAAGTTGAATAGTTTCCCAGCAAAAGTTCCATGTAAATATGCCCATTAGATCAATAACCTCCTGAGTTATCCTTGCTTTGAAACCCTGAGAGAAAATTTCCATCATTCCAGTTTAATTAATAAACATTACTTCTGGCAGATGAACATCCTTATATTTGGTTTGTATGAATACAAATCATCACACTTTTTCTCCAAGCAAGAGGGACCTTTAAGATCCAAGCATGAAAGCCTTAATTAATCAAAACTCTTTTAAAGTTCTCTGCAGATTTGGAACATTTTTTGTTGAAAAATATTTACTTTACCATGACAAGTATAATCTAAATTGAAATAAAGGTACTGTCTCCTTCAACTCAGTCTGGTGACCACATGGACACTTCTGTGCTGTTTTCTTGGCTACAGTACAGAAGTAATTTGACATGCCTTCTTTGTGAAATGTTTTCACTGGTTTCAGATCTCATGGTGTCCTTGTTAGAGATCGGGTTTCAATCAAGCACATCTCACACATAGACTTGAAGGAGGAGACAGCCTCTGCTGTAACCTGATCTCAATTGCTGTGTGTAGGAGGGGCTGAATCCCAGTTTCCTGTTTCCTGTTCCCTTTCTCTTCCTCCTTTCTTTCTGCTTGAATCTCCCACCAAGGAGCATGTGGCAAGCCATGGCTGCTGGCACGTGTTTCTTATACTTCCATGCAGCAGGGCCGCATTAATGAAGACTGCGGGTTTGGTCAGAACCTTCTTGCTCACATGCATGGACCATTTCTACTAAGGAACTGTGAGTTACAATAAACTTGTAAACTCGTTTTTATGTAACTACATTTAACGTGTGAAGTGTGTTTATTTTGTGTTTTGAACTGATTAAGCCTTGTGCAAGTTTATGGGAACGCTTCTACTCTGCTATATACTAATAAGAAGCTGCGTGGAGTTCTGGTACTACCATCCCAGAATTCCTACAGTTCTTCCATCTAAGCACTAACTGGATTTGGATTTGTCTCTGCTTGTCTTTTCTGATATCAGCCAAACTACAGCTGAGCAAAAAAAAAAAAAAAAAATCCCTCCCCAAATTCTTCAGCTATCTACCAATGGAGATAGAGGGGTTAGGTGGAATGTTGAAAAATATTACTGTGAGGGAAGTGAATTCTTCCACAGGGGAGTGGAAAGAAAAAAAGAAAGAAATTTTCCAAATATTTGATATTGACTTTTCACAGCCAATACCCATAAATCCAAAGTTTACAAAATAGCTCTAGGACAGTGTTAAACATCATTTCTAACTGAGCAACAACTATTCATATTTGCTGTTGGGATGTGAAATTGCTGTCCAATTTTGTACCAGAGTATAGGTTTAGATGGAAAGACTGATTACTGGCAAGCACTAGCTTAAATTCTATGTCGATAAAATTTTAATGGTTAATTAAAAGCAAACCTACTTGAATAAAATGGCTAGCGTACTGTGATCAAACTGACTTGAAGATGATGGCAAATGGTAGAAAGTTAAGAGACTAATTTCACACAATTATGGTTTTAACAATTAAAACAAATCATCAGACAGAAAGGGGACTGTGCACACTAAATAAATATATTACATGCTGGCCAAGGCCACCCACTTAGAATGTATTAAAATGTGTCTGACATAGATTGCAGTGGGGTTTTGTTTTGTTTTGTTTTGTTTTGCTAGCAATGTTAAAAGGATATGCCTTAGGAATTTACTTCATGAGAAAATTAAGTAGGTATTTTAAATTGATTTTAGATTGCTTAATCAGGCTAAGCCGCTACATGGCCTTTATCTTTCTTTGGGGGGGGGGAGTTATAAATATTTTCACTTAAGTTTTGACAAATTTAACTAGATCTATTCACACTAAAATTTAGATAGATCTGATTTTTCTTTAAAAAAAAGATATAAGGCAAGTTTAGCATGAGTGGTATTTCATAAGCAACAGTTTCCACTGAATTTAGAAGGCTGAACACACTTGAAAATATATATGATATAAACCTCCACCTACTAAATCAGGGGTGGGGAACCTTTTTTCTGCCAAGGACCATTTTGATATTTATAACATCATTCGAGGGGCGGGGTTTGTGGGCAGGAGCCAATCGCAAGGAAGTGGGCGGGGTTTGCGGGCAGGAGCCAATTGCACATACTGGGGGGTGGGGTTTGTGGGCAGGAGCCTTGAAAACAATTTTAGGTGGCAAAATGTAGCTGCAGCTCCCCTCCCCACCCCACCCCAGCCCAGCCCACCAGCCACCAGCATTGTATAATCTCCAAGTTAATTGCTCGGAGACAAGCCCACTTCCCTGATCTCCTCCTCCGCCTGTCCTTCGCTCGCTTACAGCGCCTTGGAGACAAAGAGCCTCCCACAATCCGCCCCTTTCCTGATTGCAACCAGGGATCTTCTTCCCCTCCCCCTCGGCTAGCTCCTCTGTGCCTGCAAGGCAAGGCGGATCAGGCTTTAGCTCGCTGCTGCTGCCTCACGCCTGCCGCTGCTAATGCAGCCGCCGTGCCCGCTGCTGCGCACGCCGCTGCCACACCGCCGCTGCGGGCCAGACCAATTGCTTTCGTGGGCCTTATACGGCCCATTGGCCGGACATTGCCCACCCCTGTTCTAAATCAAGCAATACCTACAGGATGTATTCTATCTATATTGTTTAAAATCTGGAATCAGCATGGGGAACAGAATTTTAAAATGTGTCTTTTTAAAAGTATATTTTATAGAAGCAAATATATAAACAAAAATCTGATTTTTCAGCTTTTTAATTTACCAGTGCTTTTTTTACAATAAATTAATAAATAAATCTCACCAAGCCAGCTTTGATAAGCCACAAAGATCAATACTTCATCACTTTTCTCAGATTATCTGGTTTGATATTGACCATTTCTAGCAGGGAAATGGATAAAATGTGTCAGTATTTGATCCTATTTGTAAGACAACAGCCTCAGTGCTTGTTAAAAACAGAAATTAGATTTTTTTTCTCCTGAGCTAAAAAGGATAGAAAGTTAAGGAACACCTGTGATGGTCTGGATTACCTAGTACCATAGTTTAAAGGATAAAATCCTATGAAAAAGAGAAAGTACCCATGGGGTTAGATTTTAGCAGACTCACTAAAATCAATATGAGTTAAGTTTGTCATTAATAACTTGTGTTATATTGTTTTAAATGGTTCTGCTCTAATTCTGGACCTCATCTTCAGTTTTGTATAAAGACAATGTATTCAGCCAGAAAGAAAGATTATAGCCCTTCAGACTGCAAGGATTTTCCCATCATCACCAGTGTCTTAAAAACAGAGAAAAAAGAAGACAGAAAAGAAGATAGATGAAAAAAGAAGGCATCAGCAACTGAAGAAGAAGAAGCATCCTAAGGATTTCTGGGAATTCTGGACCTCCAGGAGAGGTATGGTGAACTGAATATGGCTCTGCGAAAGCGGAGCTGACAACCGTGGCAAAGACTAAGGAACCGGTGAGTCGACAGGATCCTTAGAACCTCTCTGGATAAAGAAAGGGCAGGAGATCACCCACTTGTGGTCCAGACGGCTGCTCTCCATGAGGAGACCGCAAGAAAGTGGGTTTCTGCGGGTCTGAGCACTGGGAGACGACAGGATTAGCCATCTTGCTCAAAACTGCAGCAAGTTCACAAACCTCACTTTCTAATCACTTTAAGAAATTGCTCATTGACCATTTCTAAGCTATTAGAGACCTTTGGAATGACAAGTTTGAAAATGCTGGGTGAGTCTGCCTTTAATCCTGAATGAAAGAAAATTTTAACCATAAGCTTAAGAATGTAAAGATACCCTGGAGAAGAAGCTGATGCTAGGGAAAGTGGAAGGCAAAAGGAAGAGGGGCCGACCAAGGGCAAGATGGATGGATGATATTCTGGAGGTGACGGACTCGACCATGGGGGAGCTGGGGATGGTGACGGCCGACAGGAAGCTCTGGCGTGGGCTGGTCCATGAAGTCACAAAGAGTCGGAAGCGACTGAACGAATAAACAACAACAAGAATGTAAAGAATCTGAAATAAACCACAAAATGTTAAATATGATTTTGATCCTAGTAAGTTATAAACAGACTAAGGGTCCAGATAAAACTGGAATATTGAAACTTTTACAATAAGATTTTGGAATTAATGATGAAGTACAAACAGCTTCTCATGGAAAATAGATCCTGTTTTGGTTTTTATAAGACATAACATTGATAAAAAATTACATGATTTCAAAAAACTGGACACTAGAGGAGACTAAAGATTTTAGGTAGAGGAAAGATATACAGGCCTGCAAGATAGTGCAAACTGTTATGACAATGAAAATACTGAAGGAGACTTTTGAAGAATGGAGTCATAAAATAGTAGCCACAATATCAACAATGTCTAATGCAGAGCTTTCCAAACTGTGTGTCGCGACACAAAAGTGTGTCGCCACACACAGCGTGGTGTGTCGCCACACCACCCGGAAGTGGCGGCGCGCACGTGCACGGCGGCCGCCATGCACGCGCGCGCCGCCGCACGCCCCTCCCGCGCCACCGCCATGTGTGCGCGCCGCTGCACGCCCCCCCGCCGTGCGTGTGTGTGTCGCCGCTGCCGCCGCCGCCGAGTGTGTCGCCAGCGGCGGCACTTTGGAAAGCCCTGGTCTAATGATTTCTGCTTCTATGGATAGACTTTTTTTTCGTGTCAGAAGCACTGAGGTGTTTTTGTAGTGAAAGGATTTGCCGGTGACATCACCATTGCCCGGGGGACGCCCAAGGAGGCTCCTTTCATATCCCTGTAATTTTTCCAACTGGAGTGGTGCCTTATTTATCTACTCACATTTGAATGCTTTTGAACTGCTAGGTTGGCAGAAGCTGGGACTAATTGCCAGTAGCTCACTCCAGCACGCGGCTCACACTCTGGGTTTCGAACTGCTGAGCTGTCAGCTTTAATGGCTTCTGACTCAGCATCCCAACCACTGAGCCACCACGGTCCCCTATAGATAGACTATGTCCAAAATAAATTATTGAAGAAATGACAGATGTAGAACAAATTTTATCTGACAACATAGTGATGTTATCAAAAGTGGATTTACAACTGACAGCCAAGATAATGATTTAGAAAACTATGTTTCACTGGATCTACAAAAGAAACTGGCTGATGTTTTAATTTTTTTTAAAAAAAGGGAAATACAAATGACAAAAAGAGAGAGTGACCTGGATAATTTTTTCATACTGGATTTAGAAAAGAGGCTTGTTAAAGTCTTAAAGAACTCTGTGCAATGGGACAAAGAAATGAAGAGAAATCAAATTCTATGACAATATTTGAATTAACTAAAGATTAAGACTATTAGAAGTAAAAGGAAGGAATATAAAGTTGGCTTATTTGATCAAGGTTAAAACAAGACATGTTGTTACTTCTGGCAACCCTTTATGGACTTTCTGCTGACACCAGCACTGAAAAGATTATGCTTTATGGATTTGTTTATAGGTAAGAGATGGGAAATGGGATGAAGAAATAAATGTTTATAACTTTAGAGAGGGTGAAGAGTTACTAAATTTGTTTATACTTGTGATGAAGGTTGGAAGTCACTTCTTTATATATTTCTTTTCTCTTTATTATATTTTTACTTCTCTTTTTTCTCTTTCTTTTTCCTTGAACTTTTTACTTCTTTTCTCTATTCTCTTTTCTTTCTTTAAATTTAGTTTGCATTAGATTTTACAATTATAATCAAAATTCTCATATATATCTATATCTATATCTATATCTATATCTATATCTATATCTATATCTATATCTATATCTATATCTATATATAGATATATATAGATATATATAGATTGTGTGTGTGTGTGTGTGTATGTGTGTGTGTTTGTGTGTATGTGTATCTGTGTATGTGTGTGTGTGTGTATGTATGTATGTATGTATGTATGTATACGTATGTGTGTGTGTATGTGTGTGTGTGTGTATGTGTGTGTGTGTGTATGGATAGATAAATAGATAGATAGATAGATAGATAGATAGATAGATAGATAGATAGATAGAACTGTATATATAGGATTGGTGGGAATTCTGGGGTCATTTAGTTAGGGATGGCTGGTATCAGGGAAGAACATTTTAAAAGTAAGAAAGTAATAGAGGATTATAATAATATAATATAATATAATATAATATAATATAATATAATATAAGAATAGAATAGAATAGAATAGAATAGAATAGAATAGAATAGAATAGAATAGAATAGAATAGAATAGAATAGAATAGATGTTGGGGTTTGTATATACCCAGGAATTTACAGTTAGATGAATTATACTGGAGAGGCTTGATATCTAGGTGAGAGGGGAATTATTCTACAAGTCACCCAATTAGCAGCCATTGTTGTAGGGATGATGTGGCAGTGTATGACTCATACTACAGGTGCTATTATTTAGTTGGGTGTGGCAGATGATGAGAGTGACCTATAATGTGATTGGTCAGTTTATGTATAGAAACAGAGAATGTCTGGTATTCTTTCTTCTCGTTTGCTGTAACTTCTCATTGCTGTATCATTTGTTACCCGTGTGGATGTATTCTGTAATACGTATGTATATATAGTAAATAGGATATTTTTATAATCTCTGTTTGAGTATCTATTTACTGTTCAGAACGTGGATCACTGGTGTCTAGGAAGAAGTAGCGGGCCGCTCCACGCACGCACTCTGACAATATAATATAATATAATATAATTAATATAATAATATAATATAATATAATAATAATTATAATATAATATAATATAATATAATATAATATAATATAATATAATATAATATAATAATATATATTACAGTAGTGACCTATATATTCTGAGGCCAATACAAGGGATCCACACATGTGTGAAGTCCACACATCTTAAAATAGGCAAGGTTGAGAAACACTGCAAGAGATTATTGATGGCTCAAAATTCTGGAATAAACCAGTTCTCTATGAAACTGACATGGTAGCAAAGGCCCCTTGCTCACTCACCCACCTGCCTCAGAACCTTTAGATCAGAGCTTTCCAAATTGTGTGTCAGGACACGTTAGTGTGTCGGCTGAAGTGTCTGGGTGTGTTGCGGCTGCTGCTGCCTCCAAGCCCTGCCAGGATTCTGTGCAGGTCCTAGTGCCTGCCTTGTGCCTTGCTGCCTTCAAACCTGCCCTGCCAGAATTCCACACAGGTCCTAGTGCCTGCCTTGTGCCTGGCTGCCTCCAAACCTGCCCTGCCAGGATTCTACACAGGTCCTAGTGCCTGCCTTGTGCCCTGCTGCCTCCAAACCTGCCCTGCCAGGATTCCGCGCAGGTCCTAGTGCCTGCCTTGTGCCCTGCTGCCTCCAAACCTGCCCTGCCAGGATTCCGCGCAGGTCCTAGTGCCTGCCTTGTGCCCTGCTGCCTCCAAACCTGCCCTGCCAGGATTCCGCGCAGGTCCTAGTGCCTGCCTTGTGCCTTGCTGCCTCCAAACCTGCTGTGATTCTGCGCAGGTCCTAGTGCCTGCCTTGTGCCCTGCTGTAAGAGTGTGTCACAAAATGATGCATGTCTAAAAAGTGTGTCACCAACATGAAAAGTTTGGAAAGCTCTGCTTTAGATATTATATACTTCATATACATTAATAGCTGGTGCCTATACATTTTCAGTATAAAAAATGTATTAAAATCCTGGAAAATCTTCCTTTCCAACCAAAGAGCCCTTCCTATTCAATCAAAGCTATTGCCCAGAGGTATTTGTGTTTAAGTTTCCAACTTTGGATTACTTCCCCTCAGAGATTTCAGAACCCCTTGGCCTTAAGCTAACAGATTTATTAAACTGTCAGTTCTAGATAGAGGTAAAATAGTGCTCTGGGTCCCTTTAAAGCTGTCTCTCTGTGTGTGTTTCAGTCAGCCAACATGAATAGAGGTAAAATTGCAGAGTAAAAACCAATAGTGATTTATGGCCCAGCTTCTTCCTTAGAAATCTTTGTAGTTTTGGAAAAGACAAACAGATCCAGAAAATAACAAACGAGGGGGAAAAATCTTTCGGCAAGAGCTTTTAATTACTGTGTTATGATTCCCTTCTACCATTCCCAAGTTTGAGTCCCTATCTCAAATAAAATCAGAACCTATATTACAGAGTCCATATCTCCATCTCAATAAGTTTTACCAGCCCAGCATGCTCTGGAAAACTGTCGTGGCCCTAGTCTACTACTCAAATAAGATTCATATACTGATCAGGAAGATGCAGTAACTAGGCTAAAATTAAGAAATCAATCCTTTATCCCTCCGTGGAAAGTAGGGTCAACATTTATTTATTTATTTATTTATTTACTTACTTACTTACTTATTTTATTTTTATCCCACCTTTATTATTTTTATAAATAACTCAAGGCAGCGAACATACCTAATACTCCTTCCTCCTCCTATTTTCCCCACAACAACAACCCTGTGAGGTGAGTTGGGCTGAGAGAGACTGACTGGCCCAAGGTCACCCAGCCGGCTTTCATGCCTCAGGTGGGACTAAAATGCACAGTCTCCTGGTTTCTAGCCCGTTGCCTTAACCACTAAACCAAACTCGCTCCTCTCTACATTGGAAACAGTTGTATCTACTGAATTTCTACATTGTAGATGGCTGAGAATTTTGCTTGATTTATTTTTTATATTAATGTGTCAACATTTTCTAATTTCTTCATAAATGGAATGGAAAATTCCTGAATTTTGTATTTAAAAAATTGAAAGTAGGAAAAAGAGAAGCTAACAGGTTCATCCAACCTCAACCCAAAACCCTGTCCTAAACAATAAAGCATGTTAGGGTGGGTGAATCCCCACAAAGCATTAAAGGAGCTGCAACCTTTGGAAAGTTCGTCTGGCTTATCCACTGGCTCTCTCCAGTTGTCTGCAGGTGTGTTGGCATGCATGGACAGCACTGCTGCTGGCATCCAAAGGTTTCTGGGTGCAGTTCAAGGTGCTGGCCATCCCCTTTAAAGCCCTCATAGGGCCAGGATACTTAAGGAGCACCTGCCTCCAGTAGTTTCTGCCCGCTCCACCAGATCTAGCAGGGTGGATGTGCTCCAGGTCCCTTCCATGAAACATTCTCAACTTGTGAGGTCTAAAAGGTGTGCCTACTCTGCCACGGGGTCTGCCCTGTGGAACAGCCTTGCCACTGAGATTCAGATGGCCCCAACGCTGTTGGCCCTCAGGAAGGCCTGACTCTTCCCTCAGGCTTTAAGGCCAGGTTGTTAGTGGAGCCCAGTTTCCTTCTGTGTTCTTTGACACTTTTGGTGAGGAGTTAATTAGGTTTATTTTTTAACTGTTTTTATATGTACATTTTTTATTTTATGCTTGGTTAGATTTGAGGGAGGGAGGATACTCACACAGATGCAATCAGCCAGGGATAACTTTCAAAGAAGCCTCATAAACCTTCCAGGGGACACAGATGCTTTAGGGATGCAAGGAGGGGTGTTTCATTCATACTAACATGCTTTTAAAAGCACTTCTTTCAAATATGTTTTAACACCCTCAACTTCACTATCTGTCATTTCTCCACACAGAAATGTCAAAGGAAGGGACAAGATGCAGTGAAACCAAAGGCCTGATCTTCATTCCTTGTCTCAAGCGCCAAAATAACTTGACTCAGACTTCATTGTGGTAAGGAAAAGATACCTTTTCTGCTCTGCCTCATATGATATCAAACGTCTTAGGCCAGCCCCTGTCAAAACTGGTACATCTGGCAGTCTTCTACAGCAGTGATCCCAGACTGTGCTGTAGGGACTACTGGTGGTCTTACAAGGGTATTGCTGGTGCAAAATAAAATTAAACATTCTGTTTGCGTTCCATGCCCCAAATCTAGACTAGCAGCTTTCATGTGATTTTGACAATCTTCCCCACATGGCTTAGTAGACACACTAAAATGTCATGAGATTTAGCAGTCTCATGAGGCTTCAGCCAACTGAATTTTTACTAATTTCATCCCATGAAGCAGACTGGGCTGACAGATTATGACTGATCCAAGACATGCAGTAGTCTCCATGTTAAATAAGGTTTTGAACCACCAATGGTGTGGAAACTAAAAAGAGGACAACGGAGATGGGCATTGTGCAAAGATGGAAGGGCACCTATCATCTATCAGTTATACAATGATCTGAAGAAGTTAGTTCTCTTTCCATATTTGAGTAAGCTTCCATTACTGAGGGTCTTGATTGGAGGACTGTTTAGAAATATGGTTTGTCTAACCTTTTCATGTTCAATTATCCATATCTTTTTCTTCCTCTTTTGAAGTTAAATAAACCAATTTAAATGTTAACAAATAAATTGCATGGTGTAATATAAGCATTCATGTAAGAATAACCAAATAGTGAATATTTATGTAAAAACTTCCTTGTTGTACTATTTAACTTTCAAACATTAAATCATAACAATAATAACAATAATAAAAAATGGGATCTTAAGCCTGGATCTCTCTCCACCTCAGCCACCACAGTAGATTGATTCTCAGATGGGTTGTGAGAAAACCAGTTACCAAGTTCAGATTATGTGCCTTTTAGATCCCAAACACATCCTGTACTGGAACAGGCAATGAAGATATCTCTCAAGTGGGATATCAATTGTGTCCTCTCTCTTGAACTCCACAATGTTAGACTCTCTCCCATTTAAAGACAAAAAGGCATTTTATTCAATAAAGTTGCAGCCCATTTTCAACCCTTCCTCATTATGTGGCTCCTTCTCCACTCTCCCACACCATCCAGTATAACCTTTCAAGCTCTGGGATGAAACATCAGCAAAAATCGCATAAAGGATGTGCAGTTGTGCAGCAAGGTTACATTGGATACTATTGGACTCTTATTTTATTTCCAGATCCCAGAAGCCTGGACATGGCAATAAGAATTTACTATTTCCAATATTCTTATCTGTAAGTGCCAGTGGCCTTCAAAAAAAAAAAAGGTTGAATGAAGAAGGGGGAGGGAAAGAACCCCCTTGAGCCTCTGTCTGCCGCGGGGGGGGGGGGGGGGTAGCTATCCCTTCTGCTTCTCTTTTCTGCCTGTTCCTTAGAGTACACAGCCCAGATAGACTTGGCTATTAAACAAAGAAGTATCAAGGGACACACTAAAGCCAAATTAATTCCTGATTTAGGAACAGAAAATGCAATAACCATAAAGGGGGAATCGACATATTGCCCTTGTACTAAGTGATAGTTTCTCAGAGAGACATGGGAATAATCCAGGGTTGAAGAAGGGAGAAAGAGGTGAATGTTAATCCTCAATGGGGCTATTTGGAGAGCATTATTAATTCTTTTTTTTTTTTTTTTTGGTAAGAAGAAAGGACACCTACTCCTATCTTAAACTGGAGTTCGTGGGAGGAAAGCTGCAGTCTTTTGACCAAGATATTCATGCATTTGCTTGACTGATTTTAATCCACAGAATACTTACTACCTTTTATTATTAGAATGTCCCAAGGAATAGATTATTAAAAATAGGCAGGCACTGGAAAAAATAGACAAGAAAGGTAAAAAGAGCAACATCACTGCACAGCTGTCAGCTCTGATCCCGTGATGGTGTACAACATCTATAACCTAAAAAGCTATAGCCAGGCTTTGTGTGTAAGTACTTGGTATAAGTATTGTAAGTATTTGGGGAAGTGGCTCCAGGAGTTTTACAGTTTTGTGAGGCTTAAGGCACCCATTTTACCCATTAACCCTCCTTGCTTCCCCCTAAAAGCAAAAAAGTGCCCAAATGTTTGGCCTTACCAAACTGGGTAGGTGGTTATGCTGAGCACAACAGGGATCCTGGTGGACCACATGTGGTTACCAGATCACACTTTGGGCACCCTTGATCTAGGCATATTTTTAGTACCTACTTCAACAAGCAAAGGAGATTGTTAACTCGTCGTGGTGCTGGAGCTTGAGCATCTCAATGACACCATGAGCTAAACCGTGAAGGGACACCCAAGACGGGAAGGTCATGGCAGAGAGGTCAGACTAAATACGATCCCTGGGGAAGGTAACGGCAACCCACCCCAGTATGCTTGTGGGGAAAACTAAATGGATCAGTACAACCAGAGATATGTCGGTATACCATCGGAAGATGGGACTCCCAGGTTGGAAGATGGTCAAAATGCTACTGGGGAGGAACAGAGGATAAGTTCAACTAGCCCCAGATATGATGATGCAGCTATCTCAAAGCCGAAAGGACAGCTAGTGGCTGAAGGTGCTGGTGGTGAACGACCAATCCGATGTTCTAAAGATCAACACACCATAGGAACCTGGAATGAAGAATCTATGAGCCAGGGCAAATTGGATGCGGTTATTGGTGAGATGTCAAGATTAAATATAGACATTTTGTGTGTCAGTGAACTGAAATGGACTGGAATGGGCCACTTCACATCAGATGACCACCAGATCTACTACTGTGGACAAGAGGACCACAGAAGAAATGGAGTAGCCTTCATAATTAATAATTAAGTGGCTAAAGCAGTGCTTGGATACAATCCAAAAAATGATAGAATGATCTCAATTCGAATTCAGGGAAAGCCATTTAACATCACAGTGTCAGAGATAATCCGATCTCTGCCAAAAGGGCAGGCAGACAAAGGGCCCCTCAGAAGACTGGAAGTGGTGCGAAGCTGACATCCACCCGACGGCACGGGAATACACATCTGGGAGGCGGTTGCCGGAGCAACCAGGGAGACCTGACCACACGTGTCAGCAGCAAAGGACCCTGGGGGAGGGAAAGGTTTAAATATGCTGTTTGTTCCCAGAATCGCCATTCCAGTCTTTGTTCGTGCTAGCTTCTGTATCCTGTAATAAACTATCCTACTTCTAAGAACTCATGCGTCTGTGAGTTACTCTAGAGTAGGGAGGTTACAGATATCGGATGGAGTGCCTTACATAAAGACTGGAATGAAAAAACCAACCGGTTTTCCCGGGAGCGAAACCAACAGCTCACGGTCGAGACCGGCTTCTACACCCACGGGGCAGAGACCTGGGGAAAAAATTCTTCGGAAGGAGACCAGGTGAGACGAGCGAGGAACCGGCTTCCCCGGCAGCGCAAACAGCTAAGAGGCGGGGATCCCTGGCAGCAGCGAAGAAGCAGGAGGCGGCTTTCCCCAGCAGCGGCAGAAACCGGCACGCTAATCGGCTGGGACCAGGTGAGCGAGGAACCGGTTTTCCCAGCAGCAGCAGAGGCCGGCGCGCTAATCAGCTGAGAGGCGGTGATCCGGAACAGCTGAGTGGCGGCAGGAGCGCAGCGGCGGACACCGGCGGCCCAAGCAGCTCGCGCCAAACAGCTGAGAGGCGGCGATCCCTCAGCTGAGCGGCGGGAGCGACGGCAGAGGCAGGAACCGGATTTCCCCGGCGGAGCAGCAGCAGCGCGCCAAACAGCTGAGAGGCGGCGATCCCTCAGCTGAGCGGCGGGAGCAGCGGCAGAAGCAGGAAATGGATTTCCCCGGCGGAGCAGCAGCAGCAGCGCACCAAACAGCTGAGAGGCGGCAATCCCTCAGCTGAGCGGCGGGAGCAGCGGCAGAAGCAGGAAACGAATTTCCCCGGCGGAGCAGCAGCAGCAGCGCGCCAAACAGCTGAGAGGCGGCGATCCCTTAGCTGAGCGGCGGAAGCAGCGGCAGAAGCAGGAGCCGGATTTCCCAGCAGAAGAGCAGCGGCAGCAGCGCCAGACAGCGAGAGGCGGCGGTCCCTTGGCTGAGCGGTGGGTGCGGCGGCAGAGGCGGAGTCCGGCTTCCCCGGCTTTCCCAGGCAGCTGAGCGGCGGCGGAGGAGCGGCAGCGGAACCTGACAACGGCAGCGGAGGCCGGCGGGCACAAGCAGCGGAGAGGCGGCGAGCTCAGCGGCGGGCAAGCGGGCAGCGCATCCCACACGGCGGCAGACGAGGCGGAGACCACGTGGCGGAAAAGCGGCGGCAGCGACCAGCGCCCCCAAGCTGCAAGTGGGCAGAGGATACCGGCAAGCAATGGAACCGGCAGAGGTGGCAGGAACCTACGAAGAAGAAGCGGGACCCAGCTCCGCAGGCAACCAGAGGATGGAGAGCAGAAAAGCGCAGAGCAAAGAAAAGCATATCGAGGTAACCAATACCCCTATTCAGAAAAGCAGCACCGAACCAGAGCTAGAGGGATGGTCCATAGCTGTAGGCAAAGGGCTAGCGGAGAAAGGGGCAAAAGGAAACCAGAAGAAGGTCACCCCAACCCAGCGCATCGTAAGGTTGGAGGAACAGATGTCCAATGTGCAGTTAAATATAGGAATGTTGATGAATAAAATGGACTCATTGGGCGCTGCCTTTAGGAAAGTAATGGACAATGTAGATAAACCCAAAGGGCGGGAATTGAACCTGGGGCCACCCGAGGGAGAGGGAGACATCGAAAGTGAAGAGGAGGAATTTTACCCCTACAACAGAGCACCCAGGACCCCGTCATACAACCAGTTCGTGACCCCAGGGGGGGCACATACACCATTTGGAATGGGTGAACTAAAAACGAAATTCAACGGCAACCCCAAGAATTTAGCATGCTTCTTGACTCACGTACAAGGGTTCATGAGCGAATTCGAATACACCTTCCGAACGGAAGAGAGCAAAATTAGATATGTCTCCAGTTTTCTGGAAGGTGAGGCAGGGGACTGGCTGGTAACACTTCATGACAGGAGGGCTAGGGAACTAAGGGACTTCCAAGAGTTCATGTATGCCCTCCGGAAACGGTTCGAAGATACGCTGACCAAAGTCTCAGCTAGGGCCCGACTCCGGAACTTAAGGCAGGGAACTAGGACAGTAGCTGAATATGCTATGGACTTTAAAAGATTATTATCCTATCTGCCGGACTGGCCAGAATCGATAAAGATAGAACACTTTCAATATGGCCTAAAACAGGACTTACTGGAAAAGGCTTTAGATAGAGATGACCCTGAAACTTTAGAGGGGTGGATCCAATTAGCTGGGAAAATTGAGAGTAACAGACTACAGTTACAAAATATCAGAAACGTACAATCCAGGCAGAGGAACGAGGGGACTTTCATTAACCAGCCCCGCTCGAACGTGAAACAGCGGAATTGGGAAGAGGAGAAGGACCGTCGGGCAAGAGAGGGACTGTGCTTCCGCTGCGGGAAGGAGGGACACCGAATTAGCGCTTGCCCTCAGGGGAAAACAAGCGTTAAGGGAAAACCTCCGGCGAAAAAGGCAGCTGACAGATGTACCCTCAAAACAACACACATCAAGGGAAAAGGAGCGGCTGCGACAATCGTGAACCCATGGCAGAATCCGGGCCTAGAAGAAGACAGCGATGACTCTGACTTTGAAATCCAGACGGCGGGAAACGAGCCAGGTCTGTTCTGATGAGCGCCACAGGACAGACCTCCACAAAGGGGCGCAAAGGAAGTAGTCGCAACACCCCAACAATGCACCTAAAGGTACAGTTGAGGACTTTGGGTGGGAGGAAAAAGTATGTGGGGGTTGCAATGCTAGACTCAGGTTGCTCTAGAAACTTAATGCACCCAAACGTAGCTGAAAAGATGGGACTGGACCTGTTTAAGCTCAAAACGCCCATCACATTTTGCCAATTGGACGGGTCGGAACTGAAGGGGGGGCCAGTGGAGTTCTACACTGAAGGACTGCAAATGACTTTGGGGACTCATGTAGAGACTTTGCGGTTCCTAGTGGCTCCCATTGCAACACGACCCATTGTGTTAGGACTGAAATGGTTGAGGGCAAGAAACCCCAAGGTGGATTGGGTCTCAGGAGATTTGGACTTTACGGATGGGACTTATCACGAGATGGACAATGAGAGCACACCCAGCGGCATTGAGCTGGGGGCAACGGGGATGGAAATTGAGGAGGGGGAGCAGGACCAAGGGGGTGGCACACTCACAAGCACAATTCCGGAGAAATATCTCCCGGTAGCAGAGATATTCGATAAGAAGGAATGTGAGCAAGAACCCCCCCATAGGCAGTCAGACGCAACCATTGACCTCATCCCAGGGGCACCGTTTCCCAAGCCCAAGATGTATGCCATGACGCAAAAAGAACTGCAAGAATTGCGCAAATTCATAGATAAAAATTTGGCACGGGGGTTCATTGAGCCAGCCAACTCCCCCCTTGCAGCCCCGGTATTGTTCAGGAAGAAAAAAGACGGGTCCCTCCGGCTTTGCACTGACTACAGGGGTCTTAATGCAATTTCGGTTACGAGACAGTACCCTCTCCCGTTGCTGAAAGACATGTTAGCTCAGCTATCTAAGGGGAAAATTTTCACAAAACTAGATGTTAGGGAAGCTTACTATCGTGTTCGCATAAGGGAGGGGGACGAATGGAAAACTGCATTCAATTGCCCATTGGGTTCCTTCCAATACAGGGTGCTCCCGTTTGGGATTGCGGGGGGACCGGGAATCTTCATGAGGTTCATAAACGAAGTATTGTATGAATTTCTGTACAAAGGGGTAATTGTATATTTGGATGACATACTGATTTTTTCTGAAAATCTGGAGGAACACATGGAGTTGGTTAAGAGGGTGCTTGAGAAATTACTCGAGGCTAAGCTTTATGTAAAACTTGAGAAATGTGAATTTCACAGGGAACAACTAGACTTCTTGGGGTATCGCATTTCGCATGAGGGCATCGAGATGGATCCTGAGAAAGTCAAAGCGGTCTTGGGCTGGCAGCCACCCCGCACTCGCAGACAGCTGCAAGCGTTCCTCGGTTTTGCGGGGTTCTATAGGCAATTTATTCAGAATTTCGCGCAAATCGCACTGCCCCTGACTGACCTATTAAAGACAAAAGGCAAGGGAGCAAACGCGAAAGCCCCATCACCGAGCACGAAACTTGTGTGGACGCAGGAATGCCAGGCTGCGTTTGATAGCCTAAAAGAAATGTTCACAAAAGAACCCATCCTCAAGCACCCAGAAGCTGACAAACCATTTGTGATACACACAGATGCATCTATTAGTGCAGTGGGGGCCATACTCTTGCAGGAGGATGACACGGGGAAATTAAGGCCATGCGCGTACATTTCCCGAAAGTTTAACCTAACGGAGAAAAGATGGCATATTTGGGAAAAAGAGGCTTTCGCTGTCAAACATGCCCTAAGCACGTGGCGACATCTCTTAGAAGGCACAGCAGAGCCGTTCCAAGTGTGGACGGACCATAAAAATTTGGAAGCTCTCAAATCACCCAGGAAGTTGAACCCTAAGCACCTCAGGTGGGCAGAATTTTTTAGCAGATTCAACTTCACGTTGAAGTATTTTCCTGGGGGAAAAAACTATTTGGCAGACGCGTTATCACGCTTGCCGCAACATGAGAGCAAAATGGAAGAGGTCATCGAATCCCTCATCCCCTCCCAGCCAGTGGAGGCACAAAACTCAGCAATAACAGACGGGAGGGGGGAGGGCAACATGGCAATCACCCGCAGCACCGCGAAGCGTGCGGCTGAAAGCGACCCGTGGACAGCCGAGCTGCGGGCGGCAACAGTAACGGACACCTGGTGGGGAGAGAACAAACAGAACCTAGTGGAGAAGGATGGAGTGGGGTGGAAGGACAACAAAGCCTATGTCCCTGAGCCCTTAAGGCAAAAGGTCTTAACCATGCATCATGATCACAAAACGGCAGGGCATTTTGGCTTCGTAAAAACGCTACATTTAATCCGACGCAAATTTTGGTGGCCATCCTTGCGCACTGATGTTAAAGACTATGTGCGCTCATGCCCAGTGTGCGCAATGGCCAAAAGGAAAATTGGGAAACCTACAGGGAAGCTGCAGGAAGTAGCAAACCCCTCACAGCCATGGAAGCAAATTGCCATGGACTTCATAGTAGATTTGCCGGTGAGCAAAAAGAACACGGCAATTTGGGTAGTCACTGATCTATTCTCCAAGCAGGCACACTTCATTGCATGCAAAGGAATACCGAATGCTCAAAAACTAGCTAGACTGTTCATACAACACATCTATAGAGCCCACGGAACGCCGGAACGCATAATCAGCGATCGTGGCAGCACTTTTACTTCCAAATTTTGGCGGGCTTTTTTGACTTTAATTGGAGCGGCACAGGGGCTCAGCAGTGCGTTCCATCCTTGCACAGATGGTGCGAGCGAACGCCTGAACGCTACATTGGAGCAATACCTTAGATGTTACACTAACTACCAACAGAATGATTGGGCGGAACTGTTGCCGTTCGCAGAGGTTGCTTACAATAACGCGGTACATCAAAGCACGGGGTTTTCACCATTCAAAGTCGCCACAGGGCAGGACTTTGTAACTATCCCCGAACTGGCCATGTCACACAACACGGAATTGCCACAACCCCTAAAAGCGGATGAGTGGATAGAGAAACTAAAGAGCAATTGGCCAGTCATGGTGCAAACATTGAAGGAAGCCAAAGCTAGTTACAAAAAATATGCGGACCGTAAGAGGGGGGAAGAATGGGAATTAAGAGTAGGAGACAAGGTGTATTTGTCAACAAAAAATCTGCGGACAACACAACCAGCACGGAAATTGGCACCAAAATTCATAGGTCCATTCCCAATCATTGAGGTCATCAACCCAGTAGCGGCAAAATTACAATTGCCAAAAGCGCTAAGAAAGGTGCATCCTGTGTTCCACATCAGTTTGTTGAAACAACACCACAGTTCACAACACTGGCACCCTGAACCAGAGGAACCCCCCCCATTGTTGGTGGAGGGCGAACCACACTTCGAGATTGATAGAATTCTGGACTCCAGACGACACAAGGGGCAGCTACAGTACCTAGTGAAGTGGCAACACCTACCAATTGGAGACAAGGAATGGGTCAGCGCCAAACACACACGCGCCCCTAAATTAGTCAAGAAGTTCCATAAAGAATTCCCAGACAAACCCCACTGAACCGGGGGGGTGAGTTTTGGGGCGGGAGCATGTCAGAGATAATCCGATCTCTGCCAAAAGGGCAGGCAGACAAAGGGCCCCTCAGAAGACTGGAAGTGGTGCGAAGCTGACATCCACCCGACGGCATGGAAATACACATCTGGGAGGCGGTTGCCGGAGCAACCAGGGAGACCTGACCACACGTGTCAGCAGCAAAGGACCCTGGGGGAGGGAAAGGTTTAAATATGCTGTTTGTTCCCAGAATCGCCATTCCAGTCTTTGTTCGTGCTAGCTTCTGTATCCTGTAATAAACTATCCTACTTCTAAGAACTCATGCGTCTGTGAGTTACTCTAGAGTAGGGAGGTTACAGATATCGGATGGAGTGCCTTACACACAGTGATCCAAATATACGCCCCAACCACAGATGCTGAAGAAGCAGAAGTAGATCAGTTCTGTGAGGATCTGCAGCACCTACTGGATAATACACCAAAAAGAGATGTTATTTTCATTACAGGAGACTGGAATGCAAAGGTGGGTAGTCAAACGACACCTGGAATTACAGGTAAGCATGGTCTGGGAGAACAAAATGAAGCGGGACATAGGCTGATAGAATTTTGCCAAGACAATTCACTGTGCATAACAAACACTCTCTTCCATCAACCTAAAAGACAACTTTATACATGGACTTCACCAGATGGTCGACACCGAAATCAGATTGACTACAGTGATAGGGGGAGATATGCCCAATTAAATGCAAAATTCCAGAGGTTAGCCAGAAGAGATAAGGAATTATTTTTAAACAAGCAATGCATGGAAGTGGAAGAAAACAATAGAATAGGAAGGACAAGAGACCTCTTCCAGAAAATTAGAAACATCGGAGGTAAATTCCAGGCAAAAATGGGTATGATCAAAAACAAAGATGGCAAGGACCTAACAGAAGCAGAAGAGATCAAGAAAAGGTGGCAAGAATATATGGAAGATCTGTATAGGAAGGATAATGAACGGAGCGGCGTTGAGGCCCGTTGGACCTGGAGTCCCTATTACATTGCAGGGTGGATGGCTGTAGCCACAGAGGAGAGGCCTATGGTGGCCGGTAGAAACCAATTAGAACTCATACAGAGAACCAACAAAGTAACCCCCCAAAAACTGAGAAATCTGGGAGGCTTTGAGAGCTGTGAACCCGAGGACGGCAGAGGCCGGTGGAGGCTTGTGAAGGCCTGTAGAGAACAACGGAGGCTGGCTGAAATTAGAACTGGTGGTGGACTTGGTCTCTGGCCCTGGAACTGGGGTGTCCCCAGAAAAGGACAATCTTACTCATTGGTTATCGGGACTCCACTATTGAAGGCAATTAAGCTATTAAGATCATCATTATTAACATCATTCAATAGTTGCTGCTTGCTGGCCTGAAGGACAACCACCCCCATGTCAGAGCGGCGGAAAATTGTGGGGTCTCTTGTGTGAGTGTGGTTCCCCCCCGTGAGTGAGAGTGACGAGTGGGGGGCCAAGACTGTATGTGTTTGAGAGAGTACCTGACCCTGAGTGAGAGACAGGGCAGGTAGGAGTGACTGTTTGCCCCTTTGTGACCAGTGAGAGAAGCCACAGGGGGCAAAATGAGTGACTGGAGGATGAATGTAAGGGGCGGTTGGGGCTTACCAGCGCCGAGAGCTTCGGTTGGTTGCGCTGGTGGCCTTCGACTGCCCAGGAGGATGGAGTGTGAAAGGAGTGGTGTATGGAAGAGACCCCTGCCTAGAGCCAAGTTTTCGAGGGATTCGGGAGTGGAGGCGACCGGATCAGGAAACTCTGGGGACTACAATGTGGGTATTCAGATCGAGGTGGTGACGGGCAGGAGATATTGCGACGGGAACCGGAGGACAGGCCATCTTCGGGGAAGGCGCCCCCGGTGTTTAGTACCGGTGGTGCGTTCCGGTCCTCCACGTTCAACCCCAGGTTCTGGTCATCGGATCCTTGAGGGCCCCGGCTTCCGGCTGCTGCTACTCAACGCCAGGTCGGTAAATAACAAAGCCCTTCTCATAAGTGAATTAATCACAGAGAGAGGGGTGGACCTGGCATGTATTACCGAAACCTGGCTTGGCCCAGAGGGAGGAGTAGCCCTCTCGGAAATGTGCCCGGCCGGATTTTGGGTGTGGCACCAGCCGAGAGACCGGGGTAGGGGAGGAGGGGTGGCAGTTATCATCAGAGAATCCTTGGTGGCTTTCAGGGGCCTTGCTCCACAAGTATCCGGATGTGAGATCCTGTTTTTCAAGTTGGGTGCCCGTGAACAGTTGGGGGTGTTGCTATTGTACCAGCCCCCCTGCTGCGTAGCAACCTCCTTGCCTGAGCTGCTGGAGGCCGTCTCAGGGTTGGCGGTGGAGTTCCCCAGGCTTATGGTTCTGGGGGATTTTAACTTGCCGTCCCTGGGGCATGCCTCAGAAGCGGCTCGGGAGTTCATGGCTACCATGGCGGCCATGGGCCTGTCCCAGATTATTCGGGATCCGACTCGAGACAGTGGACTCACTCCACATTTGGTTTTCTTGTCAGAGCAATGGCAAAGTGACCTGAGGGGAAAGTTAGAACTATCCCCGTTGTCATGGTCAGATCACGTCCTGGTATCCCTAGGATTCTCTTATGCCGCCCCACTCCGCAGGGAGGCTGGACCTATTCGATTGGTCTGCCCCCGGCGACTTATGGACCCATTGAGGTTTCAGAGGGAGCTGGGGGCAATACCCGAGGATCTGCTGCACGGTCCAGCGGAGGTACTGGCTGCAACCTGGAATAGGGACGCGGCCGGTGCCTTGGACAGGATCGCGCCGATGCGACCTCTCCAGCCCCATTCGACCCGTCACTCCCGTGGTTTACGGAGGAGTTGAGGGTCTTGAAGAGGGTGAAGAGACGTCTAGAGCGCCGCTGGAGGAAGACGAAGACGGAATTCGACTGAACACAATCTAGAGCCGCTATTAGGGCCTACCTTGTGGCGGTAAGAGCGGCGAAACGTAAATATTTCTCCGCTCTTATTGCATCCGCAGAATGCCGTCCGACGGCCCTGTTTAAGATTACTTGATCTCTCTTGGGTAGGGTGGTAACGACCACCCACCTGCAGGGCCGTGCGGAAGAATTTTCTGAGCATCTGCAGGATAAAATCGCTCAGATTCAGTCTAAGTTGGACTCCATGCCTGGATTGCAGTCTGGGGAGATGCCGGGAGAGCAGTCTTCCCTTATTATCTGGGAACAATTTGATCCTGTTGGACCTGAGGAAGTGGACAGGATCCTTCGAATGGTTAACCCCACCACATGTTATTTAGATCCCTGCCCTTCCTAGCTGGTGAAATCAGCCAGGGAGGTGACAGGTGGATGGGTCCAGGCTATGATTAATACATCCTTGTTGGAGGGGGTGGTTCCAACTGCCTTTAAGGAGGCGTTGGTGCACCCCCTCCTCAAGAAGCCTTCCCTGGACCCGACCATTCTGGACAATTTTCATCCAGTCTCCCACCTTCCCTTTTTGGGAAAGGTGGTTGAGAAAGTGGTGGTGTTGCAACTTCAAAGGACCCTGGATGAAGCGGATTATCTTGACCCTTTTCAGTCAGGTTTCAGGCCGGGATATGGGACGGAGACTGCATTGGTCGCGCTTACGAATGACCTCTGGCGGGAGCGGGATGGAGGTAGTGCATCCATCCTGGCTCTCTTGGATCTCTCAGCGGCTTTCGATACCATCGACCATGGTATCCTTTTGGGGCGGCTTAGGGAGTTGGGGGTGGGCGGCGTAGTTTTGCGCTGGTTCACCTCCTTCCTCCGGGGCCGCTCCCAGTCGGTGGTGATAGGGGAGGAGAGATCCAACCCGCGTTCGCTCCTATGCGGGGTGCCGCAGGGCTCGGTTCTCTCTCCTCTCCTGTTCAACATCTACATGAAACCGCTGGGCGAGGTCATCCGACACCATGGGATGAGGTATCATCAGTATGCGGATGATACTCAATTGTATTGATGCAGTGTCCACCCTGTCCCAGTGCCTGGGGGCTGTGAGGGCCTGGATGGGGAACAACAGGCTTCAGTTGAACCCTGGTAAGACCGAGTGGCTGTGGATTGATGGCCTAGCGTCTTCTGGGAAATTATCATCTATGGTTCTCGATGGGGTAGCACTACCCCGTTCAGAACCGGTGCGTAATCTGGGGGTTCTTCTAGACTCATGACTCCTGCTCGAAGAGCATGTGGCAGTCGTGGCTAGGAGGGCTTTTGCGCAACTTCGGTTGGTGCACCAGTTACGCCCATTCCTGGAACGCGATGCCCTCCGTACAGTCACTCACGCTCTCATCATCTCCCACGTAGATTATGCAATGCGCTCTACATGGGGCTACCCTTGAAGACTATCCGGAAGCTTCAGCTGGTGCAGAATGCGGCCATGCGGGCAATATTGGGTGCCCCAAGATCTGCACATGTAACACCGTTGCTCCGCGAGCTGCATTGGGTGCCGGTTTGCTTCTGGGTACAATTCAAGTTGTTGGTTATCACCTAAAGCCCTACATGGCATGGGGCCAGAATACCTGAGGGACCGTCTTATCCCCATGTTATCGACCCGCCCCACCCGGTCATCCAGAGCGGCCCTGCTACGTACCCCATCAATTAGAGAATGTCATCGGGTGGGGTCTAGGAGGCGGGCCTTCTCTGTAACAGCACCCACTTTATGGAATAGCTTGCCCCCAGAGTTGAGACAGATCTCCTCCCTCCCGACCTTTAGGAAAGAGCTGAAGACCTGGTTCTGCCGCCTGGCATGGGAAGGAGGAAGGAATAGCTCCTCATGGAGATGGCTAATCCCGTAATTTTAATGTCCTTCTTTTAACTAATATCCATCTGGATTTATAATTATTTTATACTGCTGTAATTTTATGTATACATTTTAACTGTTGTCCTGTAAACCGCCCAGAGTCCCCTGATTCGGGAGATGGGCGGGGATAAATTTAAATAATAAATAAATAAATAAATAAATAAATAATAATATCGGGGATAGCTTTGACGGTGTGGTCAGTGAGTTAGAGCCAGACATCCTGAAGAGTGAAGTTGAATGGGCCTTAAGAAGCATTGCTAATAACAAGGCAGCAGGAGACAACGGTTTCCCAGCTGAATTGTTTAAAATCTTGCAAGATGGTACTGTCAAGGTGATGCATGCCATATGCCAGCAAATTTGGAAAACACAAGAATGGCCATCAGACTGGAAAAATTCAACTTATATCCCCATACCAAAAAAGGGAAACACTAAAGAATATTCAAACTATCAAACAGTGGCACTTATTTCACATGCCAGTAAGGTAATGCTCAAGATCCTGCAAGGTAGACTCCAGCAATTCATGGAGCAAGAATTGCCAGATGTACAATCTGGGTTTAGAAAGGGCAGAGAAACTAGAGACCAAATTGCCAATATCTGCTGGATAATGGAGAAAGCCAGGGAGTTTCAGAAAAACATCTATTTCTGTTTTATTGACTATTCTAAAGCCTTTGACTGTGTGGATCATAATCAATTGTGGCAAGATCTTGGTGGTATGGGGATACCAAGTCATCTTGCCTGCCTCCTGAGGAATCTGTATAATGACCATGTAGTAAGGTAAGAACAGATCATGGAACAACGGAGTGGTTTAAGATTGGGAAAGGAGTACAGCAGGGCTGTATACTCTCACCCTACCTATTCTACATGTACACAGAACACATCATGCAACATGCTGGGCTTGATGAATCCAAGGCTGGAGTTAAAATCGCTGGAAGAAACATCAACAATCTCAGATATGCAGATGATACCACTTTGATGGCTGAAAGCGAGGAGAAGCTGAGGAGCCTTATGACAAAGGTGAAAGAAGAAAGTGCAAACGCTGGGTTGCAGTTAAACCTAAAGAAAAACCAAGATTATGGCAACCAGCTTGATTGATGACTGGCAAATAGAGGGAGAAAACGTGGAGGCAGTGACAGACTTTGTATTTCTAGGCGCAAAGATTACTGCAGACGCTGACTGCAGCTAGGAAATCAGAAGACATTTACTTCTTGGGAGGAGAGCAATGACAAATCTTGATAAAACAGTTAAGAGCAGAGACATCACACTGACAACAAATGTCTGCATAGTTAAAGCAATGGTATTCCCTGTAGTAACCTATGGCTGTGAGAGCTGGACCACAAGGAAGGCTGAATGAAGGAAGATAGATTCTTTTGAACTGTGGTGTTGGAGGAGAATTCTGAGAGTGCCTTGGACTGCAAGATCAAACCAGTCCATACTCCAGGAAATAAAGCCAGACTGCTCACTTGAGGGAATGATATTAAAGGCAAAACTGAAGTACTTTGGCCACATAATGAGAAGACAGGATACCCTGGAGAAGATGCTGATGCTAGGGAAAGTGGAAGGCAAAAGGAAGAGGGGCCGACCAAGGGCAAGATGGATGGATGATATTCTGGAGGTGACGGACTTGACCTTGGGGGAGCTGGGGGTGGTGACGGCCGACAGGAAGCTCTGGCGTGGGCTGGTCCATGAAGTCACAAAGAGTCGGAAGCGACTGAACGAATAAACAACAACTTCAACAAGGGCTGCCATATCAAAGCCATTGCAACTAATACTGCAGCAACTTTTCTTGCCATGTGTTTATTGTGAAAATTAACTGTAACTTTGTAGAATGAAGAAGAAAAAAACCTTCTCAAAATCTCATTGCAGTCTATTCAGTCCAAGCACTTTTCAGTCCCTGTATGTAACCATTGCTCCTCTAATCTCCTTCACTCCCTTCCTCAGACCAACTGTCTGTGAATTGTTTTTTAACTTTTAATAAGCAAAACAATAATAAAGAGTCATCAGGTAGGAGTTTTAGCTGCAAAGTAAGAGTAGGCAACTTAACAATTCCAGGTACACACAGCTACTGATGAATCAGGATAGCGTGATCTGTATTTTAGAAATATTTATGATGACTGTATTCTCTGTATAGTATATGTGAATCAGATACACTCAGAAACAAAATTGGAACAATAATTCAGAAAATTATTCTGAAAATTAAAAATTCAAAACAGAAAGAATAATTCATAATTATTATTAATCTTCCCAGGTTAAGACTTGGATTATACCATCAGATTCATTTGCATATTTGTAAATAGCTGAAGTAATGTAGTAATAATATTAAGAGGAAAACACATACCTCCAAGAAACAATAAAAAAATAAAAAATAAAAAAAAGAAACAGTCATAACTGGAGCTATAATTGCAATTGTCAAGCTGTCACTAATTCCTCCAATGATAATTATCAGGTGTACAGGCACAAAAAATGCTGGCTCACATAACATAACACATTAAAAGTAATCATAGCTTTTGGTCAAAGTTGTTAGTGGATTCATATGATACTCTGATCCTGGCCTTGACCTTGACCCACTTAAGCATGTCATGTAAACGGAGCTACTGGACACTCAAAAGCCATAATCAGAGTACCATGGGCTTGTATTTTTGTGTTTCAAATTAATTGACAAAGTAGGAGAAGACAGCTGGCCAGCCATAGCAAAGGTGACTAGAGTACTACTAGGTGAAGGTTGATTTACAAGCTGCCCCAGAAGACAGCATTGTATAGTGGTGAAAGTGTTGGAATTGAACCAGTTTGTAATCCCCCCACAGCAAAATGGGCAATGTTCAGCCTGTTATTCTTTCTCATCCCAGCCTACCTCATAGGGTTATAGACATAAAATATGGCATCCCCATCTACACTTCCCTTTTTCTCTTAAGTGAAAAAAAAGAAAGTTTATAATAAACTGGCATACACTTCCTCAAACATCTGTATTTTTATTTACAATTTTGCCTAATAGACACATTTTGCAAAAAATTATCCTAATCTAATATGCCTTGTATATTGTTTTTACAAGCTCTATATTTCTACAGATCTTTCTGTAGTGTACATGTGTATACATTGTACTCACAATTGGTGAATGTATTGCAAAATTCAGACAAGCATGAATTTCAGTGGGTTAATTTCAGTTCATGTATTGTTTGAAATACTGCATGTGTTTGCATTTAAATATGAACAAAATGAATTTATCTCTACCCCTATCCATGTCCCCATGCCAAGGTCTTAACCTTTAGCCCTCTACCAACTATGAAGTCAGAAAAGCTATCTTCTAGCTAGTCATATTCTGATTTTTCATTGCCTCCCATATAAGCTTCCCTAGGAATTGTGGGACTATGGGGACAAGTGGAAGTGAAACTGGAGGAAAATACATCATAAAGAGATGACAGTTAAAAGAGTTATGCCTAAATCCTAGAGTCCTGATATATAGAAATAAAACAAACAAACAAACAAACAAACAAACAAAAGCACACTGCAGTTTCAGCTACTTTAAAATCAAATTAAACAACAGAGCCAAGCTATGATCAAAATTGTAATCCCTACCAATTAATCAATGTCACTTAGGCTTTGATTCATATTTATACTCTTTCTTCTTTCTCTCAGGAGGCGTGGTGGCTCAGCGGGTAAGACGCCAGGCTTGTAGATCGTAAGTTCGGAGGTTCGAATCCCTAGCCCTGCGTGCGGAGTGAGCTCCCGCACTCGCCCCATCTCTTGCCAACCTAGCAATTCGAAAGCATGCAAATGCAAGTAGATTAATAGGTACCACTTTGGTGGGAAGGTAACAGCGTTCCACGTGCGTCATGCCGGCCACATGACCATGGAAGCGTCTTCGGACAATGCTGGCTCTTCGGCTAACAAACGGAGATGAGCACCGGCCCCTAGAGTCGGACACGACTGCACAAATGTGCGGGGGGGACCTTTACTACTTCTTTCTCTCCCATTTCCAATTCATTTTTAAATGACTAGAGAACCCCTAGGGAAATCTACCTAGATATCAAAGTTAACTTGTGTTCTTCCTTCTCCAGGACTTCTGGATAGCCAGTAATACCCAGCCAATTATAGCCAGTTTGACTGCAATTATTGTAACTGATGTGTTGCTTTTATTAAGATCATGGTATCAATAAATGAGGGGAAAGGAAACTGCTAAGAAAGATGCAGGGAATATATTACAATGCATGCATGCAGTGAATAGCATAATAACTGCTGATGGCCAATCCATAAAACACAGTTGGATTCTTTGGAAGACATGTGTCTCCTAGGTACCTGTCTTAATAAAACCAATAGCTGTATGTAGAAATACAAAAAAACTATTAAAAATATGCTAAATAATTCTAAGCAAAGGAAGACTAACAAGGGAACTAGGTGCCATTGTAATAGATACACAGCCAACTTGGAAATGGCTGGAGGTCAAATTAGTAATGCTCAAAGAAGAGCATTCCACAGTATATTTAAGCGATCTGAGAATCCCCTTGCTGTTTAGTGTCTGTGAACAATCCTTGTTTTACATGTACAGCTTCTACTGAAAGTCTACTTCTAGTGTCTGGCAATGACATCACAGAGTTAACCATAACAATCCCAGGTTGGTAATGAAGGCTGCACCAATTAGTCTCTATTTTTTATATTTGCATCTAATGTAGCATGTTTAATATGCACAAACACATTACTAAAAAGCCCTAAAACAGAACAAATTCTCCAAATCTCATGTTGCTGGAAATTCAAAGTGCTTTCAATTTGTTGACTGTATTTTATTCTTTGATATCTGTCACTTCCCTATACTAATAGTTTTCTCCTTCTCCTTCTCCTTCTTCTCCTTCTACCTCTTCCTTTTCCCAACTCCTTCTCACGGATCTCATTCATTTATCAACATTTCTTTATGGCAATGTATATTGCTATGTTTGTATATATCCATGATACCATCACGTGTGTTGAGCATTATGCTTACACCAACAGAAATTACGCAGTACAGCACCGATAATCAATATATTATGCAAACCGAGTTCAAATGAGACCAAAGAAAGTGGAAACAAAAAGAAAAACTACCCATGAAGCAAGGACTTTTGTCCTTCAGAATCACCTCCTGATTATCATAGTGAAGCTGCCCATGAATTGCAGCTCTGGTGACTCAGAACATCAGCCTCATCATTTGCCAGATACGTAATTTTAGCGATTCTGATATGCCTTTATGGAACAGCAGAAGCAGGGATTCGCCTCAGTCCAACCAAGTAACTCCCGTCCATCTTGCTGCTAATATATCACCACCGATACTCAGATGAGAAAGTCCTCAATCCCAGAGAGGCAAGGTTTTTAAAATTTTATTTTGACTCCTAATTCACCAAATAGTTCCAGCTTCTGGAATAATTCCATGGTTTTGAAAGCTAGAGCCACTCTGAAAGCTGCAAGTTTTCCTAGTATCCAATTATTTCCATCTGTAACATGTCAAACACTACTGCATCCAGGCCTTTAGTAAAAAGGGTACAGTCGATAACAACAAATGTCTCCTATTAATTTTTAATGGCAATAAGTATGCTTTATTTTTATGATGGTTTATTAATGTGCTTCATAATAAATGTATACACTGGCCTAAGGCTCTGTCTGGTTGTATTAGTGTGTGTCATGGTTTGCAGCTCAGGAGTGATAGATAGTACTTCTTGTGTAGCTGACTAAGGGGACTTCCTGCTATGCAAACCATTTACCCTGTAGGAGTCTTGTTGCCTTTAGATTAAAATAGCTCAGTGTAGATCAGCTAGCTTTTTCTGTCAAACTTCAGCTGAGAATTTTCCTCTTAGAGGTCTTTTCCCCCCCTTTCCAGTAGTCTCCTCATTATTCCATTTCTAGACTCCAGGGGAAATCCTTGTAATAAAAAAAGGTGATCAACTTGCATACAATCTGCATTTCTTATGAGTTATTTAAGCCTTCCAGTTCTTACACTAGAGCTCGCATATAAATAGAGAGTAAGTGTAGTGTAAAAGAAAAAGGTTAGGCTTCATGTATGAAACACAGATCTCAAATTCTGGTCAGCCACAACAGCTAACATGGGCAAAATGTAATTCTCTAAAAATGAGCCTTTGTGTCAGGACAATATACAGTACTTTTCCAATATCCTAGCCCCAGCTTTTAAGAATTTGTAGATTAAAACCAATTGCTTAAGTAGCATCCAGAAACAAAATGGCATCTAGTCAGGTTCTTACAAGTCCAGCGTAATATAGTGAAGAAAGTACACTCCTGACTAAAATTTATTTTCCACATTTGTGCTAGCTATGGTTTCCAAACATTTCTCAGAGGCATTCCCATGTACAGTATGTCACAATAATAATAATACATTGCTTAACATATGAATGTCATGGTCTCCGATTCAAAGCTTCTGGGTTTTGTATCGGAGATAATGACATGGAAAGAGTTAACAGGGGAAGAGGCCATGCCGGCATACGTGACACTGCTGTCTGCCAATGGTGGTTTACGTCAGCGTTTGTCTGCAGACCCGGAAGTACCATCTCAGTGGCTGAACAGGGGGGTGGGATTTAGGGCCATATATCAGTGTCTGTTGCGCGCGCTTTTGTTCAGTAGCAACTTTCTTTTTGTAACTGTAGTAACTTTTAGTAAACAGTTTTCCATTGAGCATGGTGTGAGACTGTTGATTCTAACCCTGAGTTCTACAAACGTGACAATGAACCACTTTGTCCAGATCTTTCCTCTGCAACAAAGGCAGCTCTCACAGAAGGAAAAAGCATCCTGGCTACCATAGTTGAGCTTTCCCCAAACTGGAAGTCCTCCAGATGTGTCGCCTTCAACTCCCAGAATTCCCCAGCCAGTAGGGCTATGGCTGAAAATTCTGGAAGTTGATAGCTTCATGTCTCCAGGTCCCCCAGGCTAGGAAAGCCAAGGAATGCCTCCAGACCTTTCCAAAACAGTGCCAGATGCAACAGTACCCTCATGTACAAGATATTTGAGAGGGTGAGCTTCCCTAACTGAGAACAAGCAAGTCCCAAACAAGACTTTAAAATGATCAAAAGAATATCTCTTCTTTATATCAAGACTGAGCATCAATTTGTTTATCTGCATCCAACGTTCACTGTAGTCAGCAATGGTTTTGGGCTTCTGCCACCTCCTTGGCATAAGGTGAAAACAAGAAATATACCCCAGAGCTTCAGATAGATGTTAGACCATCTTGATTGCTCTACAGGTAGAAAGGATTGCTCTGTAGGTAGAAAAATCTTTAAGAGCATAGGGTGCACAATAGTTCATAGCTTAACCTATGCTACAAATGACTTTAAAAAATTGGTGCACAATGTACAGCCCTGTATATATTGCTAAACTGGGCAATCATCCTGGGCAATTTTCGCCCAGTCTCCCACCTTCCCTTTTTGGGAAAGGTGGTTGAGAAGGCGGTGGCGTTGCAACTCCAGAGGATTCTGAAGGAAACGGATTATCTGGACCCCTTTCAGTCAGGTTTCAGGCCGGGATATGGGACAGAGACCGCATTGGTCGCGCTTATGGATGATCTCTGGCGAGAGCGGGATGGAGGGAGTGCGTCCATCCTTGCTCTCTTAGATCTCTCAGCGGCTTTTGATACCGTCGACCACGGTATACTTTTGGGACGGCTCGAGGAGTTCGGGGCGGGCAGCGTGGTTTTGCGCTGGTTCGCCTCCTTCCTCCAGGGCCGTTCCCAGTCGGTGTTGATAGGGGAGGAGAGAGCTGACCCGAGACCCCTGACTTGTGGGGTGCCTCAGGGGTCGGTTCTCTCTCCTCTCCTATTCAACATCTACATCAAGCCGCTGGGCGAGATCATCCGTCACCACGGGATGAGGTATCACCAATATGCTGATGATACCCAGTTATACATCTCCATCCCGGGTGAAGTAAGTGATGCGGTCAATGCCTTATCTCAGTGCCTGGAGGCTGTGGGGGCCTGGATGGGGAACAACAGGCTTCAACTGAACCCTGGTAAGACGGAGTGGCTGTGGATTGACGGCCCCCCTGGATCCGGGAAGTTGTCATCTTTGGTTCTGGGTGGAGTTGCACTACCCCACTCGGACCCAGTGCGGAATCTGGGGGTTCTTCTGGACTCGCGACTCCTGCTCAAAGAGCAGGTGGCAGTCGTGGCCAGGAGGGCCTTTGCACAGCTTCGAGTTGTGCGCCAGTTGCGCCCTTTCCTGGATCGGGAGGCCCTCCGAACAGTCACTCACGCCCTTGTCATCTCCCGTATAGACTATTGTAATGCGCTCTACATGGGGCTACCCTTGAAGAGTATCCGGAAGCTTCAGCTGGTGCAGAATGCGGCGGCGCGAGCAGTTACGGGGGCCAGGAGATCGGCCCATGTAACACCTCTGCTTCGCGAGCTGCATTGGCTGCCAGTTTGCTTCCGGGTCCAATTCAAGGTGTTGGTGATCACCTTTAAAGCCCTACATGGCATAGGACCAGGGTACCTGAGGGACCGTCTCGTCCCGATAACGTCGGCCCGCCCCACCCGTGCATGCAGAGAGGGCATGCTTCGGACCCCCTCAACAAGAGAGTTCCATCTAGTGGGGTCCAGAAGGCGTGCCTTCTCTGCGATAGCGCCCGCCCTATGGAATATCTTGCCCCCGGAGGTGAGACTGGCCCCCTCCCTCCTGACCTTTCGGAAGGCCCTTAAGACCTGGCTCTGCCACCTGGCCTGGGACAATAGAGGCGGTAGTGCCTCCTGGGGTTGGCTAGCCCCGTAGCAACACTATCTATGCTACGTTCCCTACGTCCTTCATCTTGTATTTTATCTATTTATATTGTATTTTTTAGACTTTTATTGTATTGTTTTTAACTTTGATTGTTGTGACCCGCCCAGAGTCCCTTGTATGGGAGATGGGCGGGGAATAAATTCAATAAATAAATAAAAAATAAAAAATAAATAAACTACCTCATTATTGGCTATGCTGGTTAAAGTTCCTAGGAGTTGTCATTCAGTAATATATAGTGCATCCATGCTTAAAGGATTGCCTTTAAGGAATACCCTGTCATAGACTTCATCAGATACAAGAGGTGTTCTCCTGCATTGACAGACTAATACCATATACTGTATACAGTAGAAAATAGACAAAATAAATAACAGGGCTAGATGTTTATGAAATACAAGAGGTATAATAAAATGGACTCTCCACAGCAAAAGCTATAGCTGAAAAAGAGGACTGGAACTCATAACAAAAAGAGATTTATTAGCATCTGAGGTACCAGCAACACCTTATTTTATGTTTGCCCTGGAATTCACCTCACAAGGCTGTGATAAGGATAAACAGTTTGGTGGGAGAAGAACAGAGGAGAAATGTGACAACAAACCAACAGATATTAGGCTAACAATCAAATCATACTGACTTAACTCTCAATATTCAACATTAAAATTTATGTGTTTGCTACAGAAAGGTAATATGAATCCGAGGTTACTGCAGCATGGCTGAGAATTTTCGGAGTACTAATTTTTATCCTCATGAGGACAGTCTAGGGAAAGTTAGATGAAAACAAGAGCCCTGTTTTCATGGAAGTTCTATGAATGATGTCACTGATGTTAATTAAGGAGTTTAAGTGTCATTTAATTATGACCAATGCCTATGAGCCTAGGGTGACAGCCAGTTTCTGGGGCATGCATTGAGCTTGCAAAGAATGGCAAAGAAATATTTTCACAGTACTGAAATGTTAACTGCCTGGACCTTTCCTATTACTCTACCAGTAAGGTTCTCGTCTATTACCCTCCTCTCTCTGTATTCCCTTCCCCCTTCTTAAGAGTTTCTTGATGTTTTCAGATGAAAACCTGCAGGGAAGGGATATTTTAATTTTTGCATTCAACTTTTCATAGGCAGTTCAGTCAACATACATTCCAGTTTTTAATTTCTGTTCTACCTTAACATATAGGTCTCATGAGAATTAAGAATCAATAATCTCTTGAACCTTTTTCCCCTAAAGAAAATATTTGCAGTTCAAAGTTGAACCAAAAGAGGGTAGGAGAGTCACTTGAATACGGCATCACATTCTTTGTTCTACCATTTAAACTGCAGGATACAAAATGGTTTTGCTTTGTGATTACCCTGAAAATTAGGTCAGTTTACCACAATTTCAGGTCACTGTTTACATGTGAGGCTTAAACTAGTTTCCCCCCTAAATTGTTCCATAATCATTTTTTAAAAAGGAAAGGAAAATGTATAACTGCTGTACCATATGTTTAATATTTCAAAAAATATTTTCCTATATTAATTGCTTATATATAGTAAATATAATGTCAGAAATCCCCTAAAAGTCTTGGGCTAACATTTTGAATTTCAGGGTTAGTTCTCTGAAAAGTTGAAAATGAACATAAAACACTGTAAGTCAAGGAAGCTTAGGCTACTGAATACTGAGGTTCAGAATTAATGTTGCTCATAAAAACCTACTGCTGCTACCACATCAAAAGGTGTTTAAGGCACAGCACAAGGATTGGTATCTCATAAACTACTAATAGACTGTTACAACCACACGGCATCACCGTAGCACATAAACCAACCAAAACCCTTCAGAACATCGTAAGTAAACCAAAAGACCCAGTAGCCCAAGAAGAAAAAACAGGAGTTATCTACAACATAAAGTGTAAGGACTGTAACAGCCACTATGTAGGACAGACTGGCAGAAGACTAGCAGAACGCATCCACGAACACCAACTAGCAGTCAGAAGACATGATGAAAACTCCTTAATCTCACAACACATGGACAGACTTTTAACCATACTTTCAAATGGGAAACTGAGAGCATCTTAAACCAAGCCAAATCCAAAAATGCTAGAGAATTCCTGGAAGCTTGGCACTCAGACAAAGCAGCCATCAACAGACACATAGAGGTAAACAACATTTCATACCATTCATAAGAGACAATAAAAAACCAGAAGACTGGAACACCTCCTTGCCAGCAATCATCACCCAGATAGGCAAAGATTAACACCAAGATTAGCACCAGAGGAGCAATCAAACAACACAATAGACCCTAATCAAGGAACTATTAACTCAGTCAATCAACCAAGCAGCAAACAACAACCCAATCAAGGTACTACCAAGGAGAGTACAACACCCCCACCAACACAGGCAGGACAAGCCAGGGTATATAAACAGAGAGAAAGTCCCACTCCCTTTTCGCACCTGGCAATGAAACATCTGCAAGAAAACAACAAGGCTCAGAGAGCACCAAGGACTCCACAGGATTGGTAAATGTTTAATCTACCCACCAAATATGTGGGGTTGCGCCCTAACATAAGACCTCACTATTTCAAATTATTTCAAGCCACCAGGATAACTCTTGAGAGTTTAACAGAAGCAAACCCTCTTTTGTCCTAGAGCTAATATTAGCACTTGATTGCCATTTGCATCTCTCTCCAAAGTCCAGAGCAAGCTCATCCAAACTTCCATGTCCCCTGAAAGAATGGGAGACAACAGGATGCCAATTACTTATGATCCTTTAGATTCAACATGTGGTAACACAGAGGATTCTTTCCCAATGTTTTCAGCACACAATGATAAATTAACCTGCAGAACAAGTTATTTGCCCAAGTGCCTACAGTACATGTAAGTTTTCACTTCAATACTGCCAGCTGCTCTCCTCTATCAGATCACAGGACAGTATCAAGCCATCCAGATCCATTTCCACTTAGATGTTTTATGCAATAGATTCAGGAATACTATTAAGCATCTTTTTAAAAATGTATCAGTTTAAAAAACTGGATCACATAATACAATTTCACAGCATAAATATGCATGCACTATAACTTCCTGAAATACAAAATGTTGCTTATAGGTACCACCATCTCAGATTATTGCCTATTGGATTCAAAGCTTTTATAAGTAACACCATAGTCCTTAGCTAATGAAAGAGATTAGATCTTGTAATCTCAGAAGGAAAGAGTATGGTTTAGAGTGTCTTGTTTGAAGATGTAACAAATTGGATAATTTATCTGCCTACATTATATACTAGAGCTTATTATACTACTCATCTAAGGATAAAATAATATGGTTCCCATTTTTACTTATCACCATTCTTGCTGCAACATGTATATGACCAAACCTTTTTGTTATTATCTTCAATGAATATTCCCAATCAAGCTCACTGTGGGTCTATTTTAACATTCTGCTGAATGATGTTACCCATTTTTGTAAATGCCAATTCCGCAAAGTTTGTAATACTACATGAAGATATATGCTTTTCTTATTGCATTTATTCCCAAAAAGCATGGAATTACTTTTACCTATACATGCCAGTTTCACTGGAGTCATGTACCAAATACAGACTATTTTAATTTAATTATCTCTAATTTGGGCAGAGAATGAATACATAGGTTTGGAAACCCAAATCCTGTAACAGCGCCCTTCATCAATTAACTGCTTTTAATCCATTTAATGGCAAGGTCTTATGATCCAGTTGAATAGCACAGAATTTGAATATTAACCTTTAACTGACATATTGCTATCTAAAATTAATTTTTCAAATTTAATAAGCTGCCTTTTGATAGCCTGGATATTTTGTTGAGAAGACACAGCATAATTGTGGGAAATGAAACCAGGTAAAATTGGAACTGGATTTTTTGTTTTATCTGTTTCAAAGGAACTAGGGTGCTCTTGTAATATGTATCTCTCATTCTAATCCAGTTGTCTTTTGCCCTATTCTGTCCTCCAAATATTTCCACACAGAAAAGGTGATCTACAATTAATACAAGTGATGGCATTATAGGATCCACAACTGGGCACAAGGGCATAAAAATGATGAAATGTGCATTGTGACATCATGACCCAAGTTCTGCCCTTTCATTCTTGCATCACAGTGTCACACACAAGTATGTAAGGGGCAAAAGTCATGATACAGGTTTCATCACTTGCTTGCACTCACCTTGGGCTTCTATGGATGAAATGGAGGGAGATAGGAAAGATTGCCATCTTCTCTAAATCACCGTAGTTAACTTTAAAAAAGGGATTCAAAGCAGAATTGATGATCTGATTAAAGTTTTTCAAAAGATGCCTTGGAATAGCTGTGGAAGAAGGCCAATCATTCCAGCAATTACAACTAGGTTTGACATGTTCGTCTTGGTTTTGTGGGTGGAGAAATAACCTTCCCTTCTATGGTCTTCTTGGTTAGCACTAAGCCTCACTTTAAGAATTTGGGCAGATGCTTGTCAGTCATGCTAAGATTCTTTTCAAAGGCAAGGAGATCTTCACTAGATGTTGTTTGGTTATATCCTGTCATTCCAGGGCCATTTTGACTAGACCTTAGAGCAGAGCTTTCCAAACTTTTCATGTTGGTGACACACTTTTTAGACATGCATCATTTCACGACACACTCTTACAGCAGGGCATCATTTGGTGACACACTCTTACAGCAGGGCACAAGGCAGGCACTAGGACCTGCGTGGAATCCTGGCAGGGCTCAGAGGCAGCAACAGCCGCGACACACCCAGACACTGCAGCCGACACACTAATGTGTCCCGACACACAGTTTGGAAAGCTCTGCCTTAGAAGAATGGGAGTGTAGTGAAGTAGGTAGCAATCAATTACAGTAGAAATCATATTAAAAATAACAAATTGATAGTCCTGCTCAGTAAAAGTTTTGGAGTTGGGAGACACTCCTCTTGATCTTATGAAGCTGCCCTTGAGATTCATTTTAGTGTAATATGAAGGAGCTGAAGGGAAATGCAATATACTCATTTCTTGAAAAAGAATTTCATTTTCAGTATATTGAACTCTAGTTTATTTTTACAGCCTATGTAAATTATAATTGAATTCTTATTAGTATTTTGTGTGGGGGGGATTACCTATTTTTAAAAAATGTATGAAAATCATACTTTAAATTTATGTAAATTATGATTATTTTATCATTTTCCACAAGTGCAGTTAAAAATACTTAGATGGTCTGTCTTTTAATAGCTGCATTAAGAGCCAGATCATTTTAATTAAATTTATGGAATGTAATCCTAAAGGGGGCTTATAATCAGTTTTTATTGTATTTTTAACATTATTACCACCTCAAGACTAATTTAAAATAAAAACCTAGCAAAATAAAAATGCTTTTTAAAACAATAAGCACACTGGCCACACCAAAAAGCCTTTCACTGCTCAGAGATGAACTAAGTGTTGTGACCTCTTCATGGATATTTTGCAAGGATATGATTTGAGGTCCCAAGGAGCCAGAAAACTACATCTAAGACAGGAAGACCTTCTTTAAATAAACTTGGGCATCTTATGCCTACTAGATAATCTGGGACAGTTCACACTCTTTTTACTGTCCCAAGCGAGCATGATTTTGGATGCCCTGGCCCATATCTTCTGTGCAAGCCTTTTGTAACCGAGTGACAGAAAAAGGCTCAAAATAGAAAACTCCCAACGGGGGGTGGGAAGAGAGGGATGATCATCCATGCCATTCCATCCTCAAGTTCTTGGATGTGGACCAACTGTGTCCCTGAGAGTTTTGCAGAATAGGCCAGTTCTGATAGAACGCATTTCTCTGGGATAAGCTAGGTCTTTATGCATTGTTAAGTATATCATTTCCCTTCCACAACTTTACTATACCATAGCATAAATCTAAGCAAAAGTCTCTGGGCTTGTTATTTCCATGAGAGCTGGAAAATACATTGAACACCACGCACCACCAATCTGAATTCACTCCAAATTGGTGAAGTGCAATGTGGCACTTTTCTCCTTAAAAATCTCTTCCCAGGTTTCCCTCTCTAACGAGAGCCTCAAGGGTTAACAGCACACCCTGCATATAGCACTCCAGAGACTCTTCCTCCATGATCCTGGCGAAGGTGAAGTGGCACAGAGAGTCGATTATCAGTAACTTCCTCTGCCAGCCCTTTAGCCGGCTCAATATAATGTCAGTGAGGTGGAAAATGAAAAAAATAATGCAGGTTTAAGACCCTACTAATCAGGTCACAGCTGGTCCCACTTCAGATCAGCTGACAGATGGTGCCTCCCGTTTTGCATGCTATTCCACTCTCCGTCAAGGCCCAGGTTTCAGGACAGATCTCCTCCTCCCATTCTTCAGAAGCAAGGAGGAGGAAGGCAGGTATAAACCCACTAAACAAACCACCAAAGGCTGCTAATCCACCATGTTTTAGAACATGATAGCCAATAGTTTTAATCTCCAATTGTTCTGTGTGTTTGCTTCGTAAAATATATTAAAACACTTTCTTTCTCAGCAACCTTCCTCACATCATGCCACACAAGGCCTCCACTCTTCTTTCTTGTTCCCATTTTATTCCCATTTTATCTCCTACTGCCTGCAGACCCCAGCAGCCTATCCATCTCCAAACCTAATATCAATGTTTGCTTGTTTTAGTTTTCCTAATCTTGCTGTTTCACAAATCTCTTCACCATAATCCTTCCTTTGTCTGTCAATACAATTTGTTTGCTGTAGGTATCTGGAAAGAGAGAGAAAACATGGCTGGGAAAGGATGAAATCCCTGAATCGGATCCTGAGTCTTTGCAGAAAAGTGCTTTTACAAGCATAAGGTCATTGTTGCATCTTGCTTTTCAAGTTTCCAGATCTGAGGACAAGTTCCAGATTTTTCATAATAACTGTGATACAAATAAATATAGGCCGGACTCCCCAAATAATATATTCGAAAGGATGGGCATCAGATTGTCTATGTTGGAAGTATAAAAACAAAACAAAACAAAGAGACGGTTCATTGACCCATATGATATGGTCACGTGAACATTTGGTATCTTTTGGGGATAGTGTATTAATGTATATAAGCAGATTTATGGGAAAAATCCTGAACTATATACCAAAGTTTTAGAATCTGGAATTATGGTTGTACTGAGCACCGGGGATGGCTAAAATAATTATATTGAGCAATTGGAAATATTATATTATTCCAGATGTCGAGGAATGGTTGTCAGAAATGTATGATCTATCTGTTTTGGAAAAGGCAATATTTTCTACTAATCAAAGGATGAAGTTTAAAGATGGTTTTGTTAATTGTGTATATATAAAATAAAATAATAAAGTATCAACATTAAAAAAACAAATATAGGTCAAGACTTATTTTAGGATGTTTAAAGTCAAGAGCTGAGAAATGCCAAATTTAGGACATTATTACACATGGCTGCAGATCTACACAGGAAGTGAGCTGAATCCCTTGCAATCAGCTGATAAAATCACTGGATACTTTCCATTGTCCCAGTTTCTTCCTGCTTCAATAGTGGAAGCTCAATTTGCTTCCCATATTATTAAAACATATCTGGTAATTACACCTTAGAACTGGAAGCAGCCCAAAAATTAATTTAGTGCAACACCTAAAGATGCATGAAATCTACTTCTCCAGAATCCACAATAGTCAGGCATCCAACTTCTATAAAAACTCTAATGAAGAAGAGACCATCTTTTCCCAAGGCACTCTGCTTCACTGTCAAACAGCTAATACTGTGTGGAATTTCTTCCTAATCTTTAAGTGAATTTCACTTTATTGTAATTTGAACGTGTTCATTTGGGTCTTTGCTTCTAGGAAAAACAGAAAATAATTTGTTCCATCAGAGTAGGCTGAGCATTTGTACTGAAAAGAGTGGTAAAGTGAAGTTTCTCTTCCAGTCATGGATCCTATGAAACAGCATGAGGCAAAAGGGAGAAAAAGTAATGAAATAAATCTATAAGTCTATAGTCTAATATGTCTATAACCAAATTGAACAAATGTCTTGTTAGGAGAGACCAGCCACTAATCAGGCCTCAACCTGCTCTGCCAAAAGGTTCTAAGATGTTTTTGAAGGCTAGGAAAGCGCCAGGACATCATCTTCTTTTTTCCCTTTCTCTGTCTTAGAAGCATTGTGTGTAAATAAAATAGGGGTTGGTAAGAGACTGCTTTGTTAAACAAGAAAAAATCAGAACAGGAGCTCAAGTATAACAAAATGAATTTGGTTTTCATGAATAACAATGAAATACATAACATGAAAAATAACACAAATGCATTCCATAATTTTTTTAAAAAATAAACATGAGTGATGATAGCCCTTTCATTATATAGTTCAACAATGATATGTAAGCTGAATTGCTGACATTCCTCTTATATCATCAGTTTAAGACCTACCGTGGGATAACATAGTGTACTTCTGCAATGCTGTTAGTTAAAGATTACATACAGTGAATGCTGATTGGTATAAAGATAATAGCAGTCTACATTTTAAAAAGTTAATTTAGTAGGAACCATACAAACTGCTTTTTACAGATTTTTTCTTAATACAGGCTTGTGATTCTATATTGTTCTTTGACCTAAAATGGAAGTTTTCTGTAAATCACAGACATCAGAAGTTAACCTTCAAGAAAAGTGTATCATATAATCAACGGCAGCAAGCAGAAGGACTGTTGTGGTGGCAGAAAAGATCCTTTGGCTTAGTGATGTGTGCAGCTTGGATATAATGAAGGTATCATTCAACTCAACAGCAATGAGAAACCGAGGTTAGAGAGTCAGATAATTTGGATATTTATCAAGAAAAGCCTTCAGGTCAATAGGCCCTCTCTGTTCTTATTGCAGCCGCAGAATCCCAAAATATCAGGAAATGATTTACTTCATCAGTTGCTGACCATGAAGAAAGATGCGTCAAATCAGGTAATTCTTAATGAGTGGAGCTGAAGGGTGATTTGTAAAGAATCAAGAAGCAAAGAGTGCTTCAAGATTACAAGAGACATTCAAATAAGCAATTTCTGAATGCTAACTTAATTAAGAACTAGTTAAATAATGCACTGTCTCCACACAATGAATTGTGTTTTGTTTTGTTTTTCAAAAAGGACAGGGAATCTTCATACATACACAACACACTTGTTGTGGCACTGCTGAAAGAACAGTTTAGTTCCCTTTTCTCTTCACAAGTCAATAAGATTGGGAAATGTGATGGGAAGAAAAGGGAACCTGACAGGTAAGATGATTTTTAACAAGCCATTACACATAGAAGTATAACTTAGAGTGGTAATAAATCACTTGGCTTGTAATGGCTTAGAGCTCGCTGAATAGGAGACATTCAGTGATTTCATACCCTTTCTTTCATCTGAGGACTACCACATAAGCTAGGGATTGGTGATAGTGATGGTGGCACCTACAGGCATCATGACATAACTGATTCCCTACAAGACTCTCCAAATTAAGTAAAAACTATTTTAATTAAAAGAGCCAGAATTTATTTTATGTATTTATTAAATTTATATAGGCGCCCATCTCACAAAATCACCCCATGTTCTCTTTAGGCCATTATATTACAACTCCAGCCCATCACCATATTTTCTGGCTTTCTTCCATGATATCTAACATTGCCAAACAGCAGATAGTTCTTACAAATTGCCTACACACCTTCCTAAGAGATCCTGACCTGCTAGTAATATAAAGTCCAAGTGCGAATCCTAGACTGTAAAAATGTGTTTGTTATCATTTTGGACACTTCTGCATTTAGTATAAAAAACAGTCAGAAATGTAATAAAACCCAGGAGTAGACTCTAGTTACAACTTATTTCATATCCCACTTCAATAAGCTTGGCTTCAAGGAAATATTTGTATCTAGTATTTTCTGCCAAGATTCAGAATAAGCCAATGGGACTCAAATGGCTATAACCACTGCATAACAAAGACATTAATTCTTCTTAATTAAGATTAGACGTCTGTATTAAGACAATTTAACTATGGTCCAGTGCGAAAGCATTTTCTCACAGTGCCTCATCCATCAGTATTAGGTGGAATTCTGCTTTACAGTACAACAATAGAAGTGAAAGCCTGTTCATGCAAGTAAATAAGCCATTGCAAGTAGAATCCTTCATTTTTAGACCATATGTATCCCATACTTGAATAGATCTCACACATATGAAGCAGCTGTTCATTTCTCAATAGAAAAGACTGGCAACACAAATAGAGAATGCTTAACCAACACTTTCTTGAAGTGTGATCCCAAGGATTAGACATAGAACTCAAGGTGGAATCTGACCAAACCAGAATATAGTACCATGATTAATTCCTGTGATTTGGAAGTTATACTTTTCTTGATGCAGAGTAAAACTGCATTTGCCTTTTTTGCAGCCACTCCATCCTGCTGTTAACTGCTATTCCAAAATCATTTTCACCAGTACTATTATCAAACCAGGACTAAATTAAAGAAGAATGCCATGCTGGATCTCACATTATCCATTGCAGTGTTCATTTATTCCTTTTAAAATTCAAAGTTATAACGTAGCACCAAGAAAAAAAAAGGTTAGTATTTGTGTTTTCAACAGTTACGTTGCTTGGAAAGAGCTACCTGGCTAGCCATTTTATAAAAGAAAAGGACTGTATGTACTTATATTCTTTAAAAGATAATAGCTGCATCAGTGACAAGGAGGCAACACTAATCTTCCTTTCTGAGCCTGTCTGTGAATATGCATTTTTCCTTTAGTCATTTGAAGAGCAGCTAAAAGTGACACAATGCTTTTTACAGTATTGCACTGAAAAATAGAATGGCCTCATGCTGAAACATTTGAAAACTTAAGAAATTGTGGTGTCATATCCAAATGACAGGGAAAATCTGAAGAATGGAACATGAGGTGGCCTTGATTCATTAGTCATGTTAAAAGTGAGCTTGGGGGAAGCAGACTCAAGACTATCACAATACAAAGTAATACACCTATTCTTGCGGCTGGGTCTTAAACACATCAAGAATATGAATTTAATTCTCTGTCCTATCACTTGACCAGGACAAAAACCAATGGGAGACTTCTCTGAAATTCCTGCAAAGTCAGCTTAACATGTTGTAAGCAATGGGCACTGAGGAAGAAGGATATGATCTGCCTCCCTTCTTCTAAGCAGAAGAAAGAAATGGGGTCAGATTTGGGAAAGGATGGCCATGCCAGCCTCTTTATGCCAGGTGTAGCAGCCTCATGGAATGCACCCTACCTGTGGGCTGAAGGTCAATGTTGTGACAGGTTTTTTTTAATGCTCCATTGTTTCTGTTTGCTGTTTCTAATTACAGCCTTATCAAAGAATATATGGAGACAGGCAGCCAAGTACATTTTGTCAATAATTTGACTCCAGGCTTCAGATTCCAAATACCTGTCTCACCATCATCAGAAGAAAGCCAAATTCTGGCAAATAAGATTAAATCAATGCTTCTTCTGAACCTATGGGGAAGAAGGGAAAAAACCAGTGTCTTCCCCAGCCCAAAACCTTAGCAGGAGCCCAAGAAAAAACCATAACTTGCCATGTCCTGCTGAAAAGCTGGAGAGAGAAAGTTTGTGGGCTCCTTCCAGGCTTAGTGAATATTTCTGACTGCTAATTCCATAGAGAAGTAGGGCAAGCAAATGTCTCCTGCCTGTTTCTTCCAACTCAAAGATAGAATGGTGAGTTGTATGTGGGTTTGTTTCTGAGTTCCATGGAAGAAGGTGACATGAATTTCCTTATCCTTGGAAAAGAATAGCATAGTGTAGATAAAAAAAACTCTTTATTATAATAAGAAAAAAGGGTCAAGCAAGAGCTGAATTACATGCTAATTTAAAATTTTAAGTAGCAGCAATGTGATTTTTACACAAAGCAGTAGGAAGAGAAGAATCTGAATCTGAACTGGGACTCAAGCAGGAAATAAGGTATTTCAGTCTAATGATGTGTTCCCAATCCAGTTGGGAATGAATTAAGCAAAGAGTTAAATCCTCCCCATGCCTGAAAGATTATTGATGTGGATTGAGTTCCACATATTTGTGTTTGCCTTTTGGTTCTAAAACTAGCTTTGAATGTTCAATTTCCCTATTTTGACCAAAAACCTCAGTGAAACATCTCCAATAAAACATCCAAGAAGCCATGGTAATTTGTTGGGGGGATGGGAGAGGTATGAAATGTTTGCTATCTAATTCAATCTCCATAGTCTGGATTACTAAGTGTTGTTTGTAAAACAGGATAAACTCAGTAGGATCTGCCCTTTTTCATTTTTCATTCTTGGGCTTTGTAGAAACTGATGCATTCAGCTTTAATTTCTTTCTATTAATTGTCTCTCTTCCCTCTCATTGTAAGCAACTCATTCAGAAAACATATAATACATGAATACATAATATGTATTTAAAAACAAACAAGTGTCAGAAAATAAAAGCAATGGTAAACTGCATGGCCAATTCCAATTATTATTACTGTATTGTTCAAGTAACTTTGATCCTTGCAGCAACAGCTTAAACAGCACTTTTAATTACAGAATTAGTATTGGAATCCTGAAATGCAAAGAAATATAGATATACTGTAATTATACAGAAGAGCTGTATGGAACATCAAATCCCACAGTTATCAAGTCAATTCATTTTTCTCAAATCCCAACACACCAATGTTTAATTTATAGCAAATGAATAAATAAATGTTTATGTGTGCACGTGCAGAGACACGCAAATACAAATACAGCAGACCAGACATAGTATACTACAGCCTTTTCCATATAGATTCCTGTATTTCAATTCTTCTGAAGGGGAAAGCTGGTATACAAACCCGACACTTCTGAATAATAGATTCAAAATATTTCTGATGGTACTGCATCATTTTGAAATCAAAATTTCTTCAGATTAATCAATTATCTCTGGATCAGTTGATGGGGAGGTCAGTTAATGAAAGAGATGGTAAACCAAAGGCACATTGGCTTATTTATAAAACTGCTTCAATTATTATTTATCTGAGGTAAACTTTGCAGTTAACAAAAGCCTTAGTATTTGTTTATCCTTGTGCTATTGCATTTGCCTAATGTTTGAAAATGGCAGATACTCTATAAGCTGAATTAAATCTAAGCAATAAATCTGTTAAGACTCTTGACTAATCATCAAAAATTATTAAATTGGTTGTCAGCATTCATGAGTTTTATTTAAAATGGGAAAATCGTAACAGTCTTTTGGAATGGAAATAATATTTCTGAGCAGGCAGAATAGAATAAAAGTTCTGCTCTGTGATCTTTAGAAGGTTTTCAAGTTCACCATGTTTGAGAAGAATCAAGAAAAGTCCACTTTCATTTTCCCAAGTGTTTCTTTGCTTTCCCATCTCCCCCATTCACATATATTTAGCCCCTCATATCTCCCTGAACCACCGTGCTGAATCTGCCCCTTGGAAGACTGATTGCCTTTGTTTTTCTCCCTTATTTACTTTACAGGGGAACACACTCCTGGCTCAGAGGGGTAGTGATGCTTGCACTGCATACTGCTTCTTATTCTCCTCACTCCATTTTCCTCCAGACTCAGACATGGCAGTTCTGCTTCAGTGCTGCTCTCTAGAGACTCTTGCGGCACAGAACAGCCTTGACTTCAGTTTCTTAAACTTCAGTAAGTTAAGGCACACTAAGCTGGGAAGCTTCTGGGAAGAAGTAAAACTGGCTGCAGTCAGTCTGAAGGATACAGTACGTCACGAGGGCCTTTGTCAAATCCAGCTCATTATGTCTGCTTACAAGTAACTGTGCAGTGATAATAATAGAAGATAATTTTGCCAAACACACCCCAATAATAATGATTGCTCAGTGTAGTTGCAGCATTGATTTCTGTGCTCCTAAACTGACTGATTATGTGCCATCAAGTCATTCTACTCCTAGCGATCACAGAGATAGATTTTCTCCATGATGATCTATCCCTAACCTGTACTTTCAGGACTCCCAAGGGTGCACTTATTCCCACTGTAACTGAGTCCATCCTCATTGCTGCTGATTGTCCTCTTCTCTTTCCCTCCACCTTTCCCAGGATTAGAGCCTTCTCCAGAGAGCTGGGTCCTCTCATAATGTGTCCAAAGTAGGATAATTTGAGCCTGGTCATTTGTGCCTTGAGTGAGAACTCTGGGTTGATTTGTTCAATGATCCATCAGTTTGTTTTCCTGGCTGTCCATGGTATTCTCAGGAGTCTTCTCCAGCACCAAAGTTCAAAGGCATCAATACTCTTCCTATCTTGCTTCTCCAAAGTCCAACTTCCGCTTCCATAGATTGTCACAAGAAATACCATGGCTTGCACAATTCTGATCTTTGTAGCTACAGACCTACATAAATGTGTGCATATTTTAATGGTGGATGCTTACTGCAATGGAAGCAATTTAGAAGGTTAAGGCAAGAATTTTCAAACTGTAGATCAAGACCCACAGAGGGTTGCATGAAACCTGGGGGATTCACATTTTTTAAAAACATGCTTGCACAGGCAAAATAGAAGCACTGTCAAAACTTGCTCTGGGCTTTGTTCCTTTATTTATTTATTTAACTTGTATACCATTGATTTCAATGAACAGACTGTTGGTGTATTATTCTTTTGAGGAGTAAGTCACAGCAATAAAGCCTTTTTAGGTAAACACCTGCAAACTTTAAAAGGTCAGGCAGCACGTGATCCAGGCTGAAGAGTATAAAAGAACCTGCCTGCCTACCCCGCCCTGCCTTCCTGCTCACTCCTTCCTGCTCCCTGCTTCTTTCTGTTTACTCCTGTTTGCTTGTTACTACTATCTGGTATGTGGAACTGTAATACTTCCAAGGTTCTGGAAGAGAACTGTAAATATCTGTTTATATGAGTAACAAATATAACTGCAACTAAGTTACTAAAATGACTGTCGTCATTAATTGGTCTCTGGTGCTGATCACTTTCTGATACTCTGCGTGTGCAAGAAAACACACTTTCTAACACAGACTCACAGTGGTTTACAGCAAAAACATAAACATTCACAGTCTGTCTGTCTATCCATTCAGTCGTGTCCAACTCTCGGTCACTTTGTGGATCAATGCTTTCCACGCGTTTCTATCTCTTACAGCTTCCTTTAGTTCCTTCAAAGTCATTCCAGTGTCCCTTCTGATGGTGTCAAGCCAGTGAGTCCTAGGGCGGCCCCTTCTTCTTTTACCACTGATCAGTCCCAGCATAACTGTATTTTCCAGTGAGTCGGCTCGCATAACATGACCGAAGTATGACAGTTTTTGTTTGGTGATCTTGGCTTCCAGGGCTATTTTTGGTTTGACTCTGTCTAGGACTTCCTTGTTGGTATTCTTTGCTGTCCATGAGATGCATAGTAGTCGTCTCCAGCACCACCATTCAAATGCATCTATCTTTCTCCTATCTGCCTTCCTCAAAGTCCAAGTTTCACAACCATACGTAGCTAACATTCAATAAAACATCCAATGCAACAGGTCTCAACATAAACAGAGCATGTTTGTTATCCCCAAAATGGACAACTGTGGTACTGCAAAGTTTGAGAATCCCTGTGATTTACAGATTAAAGTTTAATTATTAAAAGTAACTTGTGTAGTTATTTCTTGCCTAGGCCCATCTCTCATTAAATCATTTGTTTCATCTATAGAGAGGAGTCAGCCAAGTTCATTTATTATTTTAGGGGGTTGCAGTACTACAAAGTGTTGAGAACTCCTTCCTTAAGGTAAGGTCTTAATGCTTCTGACAATGGCTGGAGCTCAGTGCAAACAAGTATTATATGTCATAATTCTTCACTATCTAATATATATATATAGCCTATATATATAGCTCTCTGACATTTATGGAGAGATGGGAATGTGATATCACTGTCCATGGGGCTGAACATTATTGGCCCCATTGGTGAGTTTTATTGGGGATTGGAAGTTATTTTAAGGAGCAAAATCTAATCCCTTATTCTATTAATCACAGAAACTGTGCTGTGAAAAGTCTGTGATTTTGCAGTCAAATCATCACTGGTATAATCTGGGATTGTCTGGGAATCTGCAAAATCCAGGTGAGGTTCATGTAGCCCAATTATTGTGGATTAACCACCCTTGTACTAATGAAACAATATTCACCTTTTGGTTTTGGTGCCCCTATCTCATAGTTTTTTCTGAAAATACTATTGGAGCGATCAGGAAAATGGACCTCTAAGGAAGAGGAGATTTCATCTACCAAGCTGCAGTTCATGACTCTAAGGCACTACTTGAACCATTACATCTGAATGTGTGAGCAGCCTTCTCCAAAAAGCATTGTGTTCAAGGTTAACCAAGAAAAGTGGATTTCATCTATCATGAAATCCACTTTTCACACAATCATGTCATGCTGTAATCATCAAGTGACAAATGTGTCTATGTGAACCAGTACTGAAGAAAATCATTAAGCAGAATGGAAGAAATCCTTAATGTAACAGCATCTGATTGGCTACTCTTGGAAACAGGAAAGTTGGACAAAATAAGGTATGGATACAATCCAGGAATTCAGTTCACATATGTAGTTAAGGGAAATGACTGTCCCTAAAAAAAGTTAACTCAATATGCCTGCAAAATAATTGGGTTGCATACAGCAATAGTAACTATTCCATGTGTACACCTACTGCTTGTTTTATAAGTATTTGCCTGATCCCTCATCCAATTGATTGTATACCTCTTTGTATTACATCTCACAAAGGAAACAATTTCTGTTACTGAATAAATACATACTGAGGACTAGGAGTCTAGAACATTAAAATTCAGATATCCAAACTTGGAATCTGAAACAGACAGTCCAAGTGATTCCACTGCTATTTATCAGCAGAACTCACTGTTCTTTCCAGTTCATGCCGACTACAGTAGTATAATAAACTTCTTCAGCCATAATGATAATAATTTCATACTTTTCAATATACCCTGTCATCTGGAAGATAGTTTTTCAAAACCATCATGCAAAAAGGATTTGTTCCAGCTCTTGCAGCAACTCTTTGCATAAGTTTTAGGCAGCCAAGTGGAGAAGCCAGGATCCAATCAGGAGCAGACAATGGGAGGGGCAGAGAGACTGTGTTAGTTAAGTGGCAGAGCTCATGACTTATACCCAGTAAGTCCCAGGTTCATTTCCAGTGAAAAAAGATCAGGCTGCAAATGACTAAAATGCCCTCTGTCTGCCTGAGAATCTGCAGAGCTCCCGCTGCAGCAAATGGGTTGGTGTGATAAAACCAGTGCCCCACATTCCCAACAACTGATTGGGAACTCTCCCATTGGTCTAATGTGACACACAATTAGCATTTTTAAAAACTTGAAGCTCAGAATAGAAAGTTGAAGACTTAATCGTATATTTTGGGGATGACCAAAACTACCCTTTAATATGCCATTATTCTATACTGGAGATATTTTGCCAGTCACACACACACACACACACACACACACACAAACACACACACGATTTCCAGACAACTTTCTATCTTATTGCTAAATATTCCCTCAAAATACAAAGAGGGAAATTAGTTCCTACTGAAGTTAGAGAAATTATATAAATTATAATTATATAATTTAGGGTAGGGAGTGATCCTCCAAATACCAAGAGCTAAGTTTCATTCTGTTTTTCTTCTCCCTTCTCCCCCCCCCCAAAAAAAGCATCCTGTTTCAAATAGACCTGCAGGCTACCTGAGGCAAAATGTCCCATGGAAATGTTTTTACATTATCCAAGGGGGAGGTTTTTTCCCTATTGGCCTAAAAGGGATCAAGGAGTTCATCAGAGTTAATATACAGACAGTTTTGTAAATTCATTCACAAACTCTGGAATTATATCAAGAGAAGTTCTTTTCAGTGTACTTGCCCCAGTTTTGCAACTTCCTCCCTAGGGAGGCCCATGTAAGGCCTATATCACTCTCACTAGCAGGCAAAGATGTTCTTTATTTTCCCAAGCTTATCCATATTTTTTTCCAAATCTTAGTGTACTTTATTTATATTTTATGTTTTATGTGGAGAGTTTAATTATTATTTTAAAAAAATAAATAATGCATAACACTTGCATCGGCAGGAAGAACAAAAAAATGCAAGATGGTAGCCAGGGCAACATGATCAAAGCCATGCACTTTTATGCACGAATGCATTGTCAACACATGTACAAAAGGGGTGGGGCTTTGACCAAGTTGCCCTGGCTACCATCTTGCTTTTTTGACCCCCTCCCTGCATTGACACACAAGCAAAATGAACAATGGGTATCACATGTCCCATGTATGCAATTAGGGAAGTTTTTTTAAAAAAACTGGTGGTGAGTGAACTTCACAGGACTGTAGAAGAAGCAGACTTTTTTTCAGGAAGAATTCAGGCCTAGGCATGGCATGGCATGGAGACCAAACCTATTGTACTGGTTGATCACCTTTATTGTGAGCAAGACAGAAAAGTGCATTCCTTCTGTTACTATTAGAACTGAGGGACTGCCTCACCCCCGTTACGTCGACCCGTCCCACCCAGTCAGGCAGAGAGGGCATGCTGTGGACCCTGTCCATGAGGGATTGCTGATTGGCGGGGTCCAGGAGGAGGGCCTTCTCTGCTATGGTACCCGCCCTCTGGAACAAGCTACCTCTGGAGGTGAGGCAGGCCCCCACTCTCCTGGCCTTCCGGAAGGGGGTTAAGACCTGGTTATGCCACCGTGCTTGGGGTGGGAGGGGGGATAGCCAATCATGGGAGTGGCTAGCACCTTGATGGTGCCAATGATAAGATCATTGTTTCACCATCTTGAATTTTATATTTTATATTTTTAAAAATTTGAATAATAAATAAATATTTATATTTATATATATTTTTATTTATATCAGAAGACGTCTACTTCTTGGGAGGAGAGCAATGACAAATAAATAGTTAAGAGCAGAGACATCACACTGACAACAAAGGTCCGCATAGTTAAAGCAATGGTATTCCCTGTAGTAACCTATGGCTGCAAGAGCTGGACCATAAGGAAGGCTGAGCGAAGGAAGAAAGATGCTTTTGAACTGTGGTGTTGGAGGAAAAGTCTGAGAGTGCCTTGGACTGCAAGAAGATCAGACCAGTACATACTCCAGGAAATAAAGCGAGACTGCTCACTTGAGGGAATGATATTAAAAGCAAAACTGAAGTACTTTGGCCACATAATGAGAAGACAGGATACCCTGGAGAAGATGCTGATGCTAGGGAAAGTGGAAGGCAAAAGGAAGAGGGGCCGACCAAGGGCAAGATGGATGGATGATATTCTGAAGGTGACGGACTCGACCGTGGGGGAGCTGGGGATGGCGACGGCCAACAGGAAGCTCTGGCGTGGGCTGGAAGTGACTGAACGAATAAACAACAAAAATATTTATATTTATATTGTATTGTTTTAGTGATGTTGTTCCTCTGTTTTTAATTGTCTGTAAATCACCCAGAGTCATTATATATGAGATGGGCGGTAAAGGAATATGACAAATAAATGAATAAATAAATAAATAAACTTTGAATCCTTTGTACTCCTCTGACTCCTCTGATTCTGAGGCTGAAGAGGTAAACCTATTCAAAGTGCAACAGGCCTGTGAGTGATAGAACTGACTCAGTGTAGATGGCCACCAATTCCAATAGTAAGAAATGAGAGCCTGCCCTTGGGAGAGTACCAAGTCCTAAGCGTGCTGCTAGCTAAAGAGAGCTGAGCAATGGAGATCAGCATGGCTCCTCAAGAGAAGGGGGCATAAAGTTCTCTAAAGCAAAACCAGTAACTCTGGCTACACAAGAGCATGCTCCAGATTCCCTTCCTTGTTGAAAAAAACAACTTTCCTGCTTTCTGCTCTCTGTTCCTATGACATCCTGGTCCACATTCCTCCTGTTCTTGGCCTATGATTGGACCTACAGATGTCTTGGACCTTCCTCAGCTTCCCAGCTTCTGAACTCTTTTCTAGCAGCTTGCAACACTGGCTGACATAATTTATGAGACAAGCAACCTCTCTTTGAACCACCCAAATCTATGTTACTTGCTGTCTAAATTACCAGCCGTTAGCTTTGCCTCAGCTACTGTTGGAGGATTTATAACATGCACTCACAGTTTTAATTGCCTTTCTATTTGCATCACTCTAAGGCTTGCATAGAACAGTTAGCTGTTTTCAATACCATCAGCCACAGTGTCCTTCTGGACTGTCTGTGGGGCTCAGGGCTTGGGGTACTATGCTCCAGTTGTTCTAGTTCTTTCTTAGTGGACTGTTCCAGTTGGTAGTTTTGGATGGGAAATGCTCATTCCATTGGCTCTTAGGTGTCAGTGAGTGCCACAGAACTCAGTTCTTTGCCCCTTCACAGAATGCATGGAACCAAGAAGTTACCAACAGTACTGAAGCCACAGGAGCCACCAGGAAAGGTCATTCATTGGTTTTGGGTGTGGCATTACCAATATACAGTTGCTGCCCAATGGTACATCAGTTAGGAACAACGGCTTTGCTTGCCGAAACTCTGCCATTTGTTCCATGAAACTCTTGTTCGTTGAAGCTCCACACCCTTTTGACTCAGACCGACTGATGGCCTTGCTACAGTGCTCTGACCCTCGGACTGTGACTCAGACTATGCCTTAGTTTGCTTCTTCAGATTCTTTTTTTTAATAATAATAATTTTATTAAAGTTTATATACACAAAAATAAAAAACTAATACAAACTAAGAAAATATAAAAAAGACAGGGAAAAAAAGAAATACAAAGAAATAACGAAAAAGACAAAAGAAGGTATATGAAAGATGACCCCCCCACCCTCCAGACAAGTATAAACCATTTCAGTAAGTTAACATCTTCTCTAATAAGAAAAAAAATCTCTTCTTTCCATATCACATCTCTTTTTAATAGTTAAAACATAAAAAATCATTATTTAATCCTAAGTAGCAAAGATCTATTTAAAGCTGCCAGAGTTAGCATGCAAATTTTAACCTTAATTTTTTTAAAAATCAATTTTATAATCCAACCTATCCTTTTCTCTAAAAAATAAAACAAAAGAAAACTCTCTTCACTTGTAGACAAATCCTTAAAGCCTTGTCATACAGTCCTGATCAAGAAAGAAAACCCAGTAATAACTACCAGATAGCACAATATATAAAGTTTAACCCTGATCAAATAGATTCACCTTATAGAGCTTCTGTTTACTTTTTAAAAAACTTAATCTTTAACCTGTCAAATAATGTCCCCCAGTTCATTTCTTATCATATCTTTGTTTCCGTTTAGGAACAATTTCAATAATTTATGTTTGTCTCTTCCCAAAAACAACTTCATTGGGTTAACAGACTCTTTTCATAAATCCGAGATAAAAAGTCTTTCCAAGTCACTCTTCTGATTTATTATTTGTATGGTTACTTTCCTTTGATTCTCCATTTTTACATCTTTTTCCAGATCACTCTTGTACACTGGCACTTTTTAATCGATTTTCAAAACCACAGCATCTCCTTCCTTATCACTTTTGTGATCCTGCTTCAAATCCACATCTGAAACTGCCTCGGTCTCTCTTTTATCTGGTAGCATCTGTTCTTCTATAGCCTCTGTTAAATCCATTTTTGTAGTGGCAGATATTTTTAAAAGTCCTGAGTGTATTGTTCCCAAACAGACTTAATTTCTCTTAAAGTGAGATAATGCTGCTCCATTGTTAATAGGTATCTTCCCCTTTAAATGCTCTCTGATTCCCTCTAGTTAAGCTTCAAAGCCCACTCTTATCATATGTTTATTTTTCACTGGCAGGACTTTCCCAGGAAAGATTTCTCATAGTTAATTTCAAAATCTTAAAATATGTTTTATATAAAATTTTAAACAATCCATTAAAAAGTTGTTACAAATCCTTCTGGTGCTACAGCTATTCAAAGCTATTCAAAGCCAATTCTAAACTTCCTTTGCTGTTTCCAAAAGTCAAAGTTATTCTTTCTAATCTTTAAACTCACAAAAATCTTCTTACATCAAGGTTTGAAGGAAATTCTCCCAGTGTGCTGAGACTTGCCCTTCGGAAGGTTCCTACTTCCCAAGAAAACTTTAATAGGTAGTATCTTGAGAGATGAGGATCTGAAAAGGATGTGATAACCTTAGAGGAAAGGTCACCCAGCCTTAAGTGCCTGTGCCATGAATGCCAGAAGGAAGGGGAAGGTAGATAGGAAGATAAGGTATAGGACTCAGGATATCTATACCATCAAGATGAACGATAAGGTAGGACTCAGGATGCCTATGTCATCGAGGTAAATTCTAAGATTAAAGAACTATGTGTAGTTTTCAATTAGGGATCACAGCCCCGGCACAACCTTACCTAATGGGGACTGGACAAGATGTGACACAACAGGAAAAGCCAGCATCCTTACCTAGGGGCTGTAACCCCAGAATAACCATAGCCCATTAACGAACATCCTTAATGATCTTTTCAAACTGGATAAAAGGGACCGTTTGTCTCATGTCTGGCACTTCTCTCTCTCCGGTTGTGGAGGAGGAGTTCACTTTCTTGTAGATCTGTAATAAACCGTAGCTTCAATCCTTCGGTCCTGCGTGATTATTGACTCATTTGCGCCGGGCAAAAGGAACCAACCGCTGTTTTCGCGGACAACAATCTGATGGTAATTAAGAGAGAAAGTGAAAGCGAATCCATAGATTGTTGTCCGCGAAAACAGCGGTTGGTTCCTTTTGCCCGGCGCAAATGAGTCCCCTTGAAGGCTCCAAACCACGGCATTGAGACAATAAAAAAGCCAAAAGACCAGAACACCTCCTTGCTAGCAATCAACACCCAGATATGCAAAGATTGCATTGCATATGGCAGGATGTTTCTTCCCTCGACTTCCAGAGTGCTCAGCCCTCTGGAGATGGCAATTGAGCAATTTCTATGCAGGGAGCCTCTGTACGAAGTACGTGTGGGCGATCCAATCCTCTCCTTGATCCGGAGAGAGTTCCGAAGAGCCGAAATCTGCGCCAGCTCCCCTTATCCACCACAGCCGTCAGCTCTGCAAAAAGCAGAGCCGTTTTCAATCTGTCATTTCTCCCTCGGAGTCCCTCTCTGTCAGATTCTGACAACCAGCAAGCTCTTTTAGGCAAGCTCTAAGAGTTTGGGACTCTGTATGTATGTGTATGCTTCTGTACCCTGCATGCCACGGTCTGTACCTTGTTTTTCTTCCCTAAGTCACATCCGTTGACTACTACGCCTCCCTGTAGGAGCGTGTCTCACTTGAGACAGGACACTCCCTGAAGTGAAAGGACTGTGAGAATAACCCATGCTCTCATTATCACCCAGTTAGATGCTGCAATGTGTTGTACAAGTTGGCTGCCTAGAAACATGCAGTAGCCATGAGTTAATTGGCACTAGATGTCATGAGCATATTATATTATATTATATTATATTATATTATATTATATTATATTATTACAAATTTTGTCACCGCCCATCTCCCCCCTCAAGAGGGACTCTGGGCGTCCTGCTCTATGGGCCCTGCATTGGTTGCCAACATGTTTCTGGATGCAATTTTAATGCTGGTTTTAAAATATAAAGCCCAAATGGGATACCTTCAGAGCTACCCAGTTCAACCCATCGGATAAGAACATCTCAAGATAAATTTCTTGTCATTCCCCACCACTGAGACCAGGAGGAAATGTTTCTCAGTAATGCTCCTATTCTGTGGAACAACCTTCCCAAGAAGCTAGATTAGCCTCAACATGATTGTCCTTTCAGCAGCATGTTAAAATGGAGCTCTTCTGTAGGGCTTTTTAAATTTAATTTATTGAGAGAACATCACATATATGTTTATATTGCTCTAAATTATTGTTTATAATATTTATAATTGTTGCATTATATTGTAATATTTTATATTTACATATTTTGTAACTGTCAACTATCAACCAACAGTTGCCTGATTGGAGCTATTTAAAATAAATAAATAAATAAATAAATAAATAAATAAATAAATAAATAAATAAATAAATTGAAAGAGATATAGCATAGTAACTCTCTATATTGCAGATGTATGGGATTAAATGTTTGCATCCAGATAACCTCACACTTTCTATTTGTTTATATCTAAACCCATTTCTACAACTCCTCTTCCAAGTTTCATTCCTTTCCTTTAATCCAATAACCATGCTGGGTTTCCTTGCATAAATCCAAATAAACTGGGATTCATTGTTCATGTAAGAAAAAAGTTAGATAAATTGAATGCTTTTAGGAAACAGCAACAAAATGTACTTAGGGATTAGAGGAAGAGGTGTTAATTTCTTAAAAGATTTCAATTTGCCTTTAACAACTAGAATATAGGAATCACCAACAATACTTCTTACAGACTAGAAATTTTGCTTTCCACTCTGTTAGCTAATGGATTCCTTTTCCAGATTCATGGTCTTGTTATCTGTGAGGGAATTCTGCTTACTTGTCTAAAAAATAAGTGAAAATGTAAATTAAAAATGTTTTCTAATAATTGGTATGCAGGCATCCAGGCACATACAATAATTGCTATGCAAATAATAATGAGTAAGAAAAACCCTACTTCCAATTATAGTAAAGAAATAATAATTGAAAAGCACAAAGATTAAAACAAACTACATTTCACCATCTGAGACAAAACTATCCTGGCCCCTGGTTCCCCTATTGAGTTTTGCCCCTACACCTCTTCCTTTGTACCCACTGCTCAAACGTATCAGATGGACACAAACACACTCTGGCTATCCCTACTGACCAACAGATGGGTGTGAATAAAGTATCAGCTGAATATAAGTAGCAGTTGTATATACTTATACAACTAAAACTCTTTTGGCTGAAACTAAAACTAAAGTAAAAACAACTAAAACTCTTGTGGCTCATTAGAGTAGGAATAAAGAGTTATTTGGCAGGTTCTGAAGGGGAATTGGTGGTGTACTGATTTCCTTGGAGAAGGCAGGGCTGGAATTTTATACACACGCACCCACATTTTAATACAAATAATATAATAAATATATAATGTATTTTGGAGAGAGAGAATGTGTGTTCATATATATAATCCATGTGTTAAGCCTCTCATAAATCTGTATTATTCCTTTTTGCATTTTTAAAAAGCAGGAAATGTAATGTGGAAGGTGAGGCTTTGGAGCCACAAAAAGTGGTAGAGACCTCATGAAACCAGAACTTTTCCTCTTGGGACTGATGGATAAACAGTTGGAAAAAGGTCATGGAACTTTGTTTTTATATATGATAACCGCACCGAGATTATTGTATGCACAAAGATGGAAAGATTCGGCAATATCTACAACGGAGGAATGGTTGGTGAAGATGGCCAAACTGACCTGTTGATTAGAGAAAAGACAGTATCTACATTTACTGCTGACTGGAAAGCCTTTATGGACTTTTTGCATAAAACAGAAAAAAATGAATGTATGATTATGGTTTTGACAATAAAATAGCATAGATTATAGAAAGAAGAGAGTCACGATGTAACTTTAGAAAAGAGGTAAATCTACAATTGTACTTATAACTGCTGAAAAGAAGATCAGAAGCCATTTCTTTATGTAAAAAAATTAGTTTTTAACAGTCCTTTGTAGATCACAATGGGCCTGAAGTGAAATGCAAATGTTTTAGCATATAAAGGCAAAGAAACAAACTTAAAATTGAATTTGCCGGGGCTACACAAACTGTAAGTGTGATTTCCTAACTGTGATTTAAAAATCCCTTTGTTTCTCTCTGTTGCTTTTTCCCTCTGATATTTCTCCTCCTATCTACCACACTAAATCTACCCATACTAACCAAGTGCTCCGCTACTAAAGCAATAACCCGATCTCCTACAAGAGGAGCTGTGTAAGAACACTATTCAGACGAGCACAAACGCACTGCAGCAATCCAGAACACCAGAAAAAGGAAATAAGACCACTTATATAGCATCTTCCAGCAAAATGGATACCCACAAAACTTTATCAAAAAGTGCCTGACGACTCGATCCACCACAGCAAAACCAACAGAAGCTATGAAAAGGATTACACTGCCATACATCAGAAACATCTCAGAAACTACTAATAAACTGTTACAACCACACGGCATCACCGTAGCACATAAACCAACCAAAACCCTTCCGAACATCATAAGTAACCCAAAAGACCCAGTAGCCCAAGAAGAAAAAACAGGAGTTATCTACAACATATAGTGTAAGGACTGTAGCAGCCACTATGTAGGACAGACCAGCAGAAGACTAGCAGAGCTCATCCACAAACACCAACTAGCAGTCAGAAGACACAATGAAAACTCCTTAATCTCACAACACATGGACAGACTCAACCATACTTTCAACTGGGAAACTGTGAGCATCTTAAACCAAGACAAATTCAAAAATGCTAGGGAATTCCTGGAAGCTTGGCACTCAGACAAAGCAGCCATCAACAGACACATAGAGGTAAACAACATTTACATACCATTCATAAGAGACAATAGAAAAGCCAAAAGACCAGAACACCTCCTTGCTAGCAATCAACACCCAGATATGCAAAGATTAGCACCAGAGGAACAATCAAACAGCACAATATACCCTAATCAAGGAGCTACTAACTCAGTCAATCAACCAAGCAGCAAACAACAGCCCAATCAAGGAACTCCCAAGGAGAGAACAACACCCCCACCAACACAAGCAGGAGAAGCCACGATATATAAACACAGAGCAAGTCCCACTCCCTTTTTGCACTGAAGATGTTGCCTAGCCTGGCAATGAAACGTCTGCAAGAAAACAAAAAGGCTCAGAGAGCACCAAGGACTCCACATTTCTCCTCCTTTTTATAACCATTGTAAACCAGAAACAAAGATGTCCTCATCTTTTCCAGTCCCCAAATTCATTATCAATCTTCAATTAAGGGATATGATTCTTCTACCAGCAAAGGGTTACGTGTGTGTGTTTAGGAAACACTTCAAAATGTTACTACTTGAAAAATATGAAATGTCAGACTCAGTAATGAAAATCCAGACACATCAGGGACCAGCTTGGTCAGCACAGAGGTGGACTAAAGTACCAGTGAGCCAGCCTGGTTTCACATAAATTGCATCCCACTTGAAAACTTTGGTAGTTTGTGGCACTCCTGGCTACAGTCTTAATCTGTATTTAATCTTGGAAATTGTCCTTCAGTGTTGAAGGATCATGTACATATTGACATACATAGATATCAATCACAGTAGTCCCTTTCTGGGTAAAGCAACCTTAGAAAAAGCACAGAAAATGAGTAAGAACTATTAATCCAAAGGAATTAGATGATAAAATTATTATACTTAATCTCATCTATACCAATAGTGTTCATTATATTGTTCCATACCTTTCAGTGCATGCAAATCATCCTTGCTTGCACCACATCCATTTACTGATTCATACATTTGCCTTTGTCCTATACCTTTCTCTTTTTCAGTATATACCTTTATTTTACCACACACTATTCACTGTAATCTACTTATTTTTATGTTTCTCCCAACATACCCAACTCCTACTTCCATATAAGTAAGTAGGCAGAAGCATGTTCTTATGCACAACCATTTTCACTTCTTTCAACAAACATTCACTCCTCAGACCACATACTAGCCAATATCTTTCTACTAGCATTTTCATTTCCCTACCACTTCTCCATTTTCTCACCTTTAGTAAAGATTCCAGCAAAGTACACACATTTATCTATTTGCTCTAGTTTTTCACGATTTATGTATAATTTAAAATGGCTCACTCAATTTTCCCTGTCAAATGAAACTATCTTGATCGTTAATGTATTAATTTTCAGTTCCATACTTCTCATTACATCATACAATGTATCTAATGTTCACTGCAAATCATTCATGTTCTCAGCCAACAATATGGCATAATCTGCATACAAATATGCATATACTTTCATATCCCCAACCAACACACCTCTGACAAACAAGCACACATTTATCCATAGTACTTTAAGTAACCAAGCAGAAATTGCATATCCTTGTTTTATATTCCTCTTATATTGCAAGTTACGATCTTCCATATGTTCTGGTCATCAACAAATAAGCTTGTATATATTGATTAATGCCTCCTATCATAGCTTTGGTCAATCAAGGTGAAGACTAGGTTACTAGCTTTGATCATACCCATGCTACCTGCAGCATTCCCTGCTATTGGTAAGGACAGTACTATCAGTTTTGGCACATTTGGCCACAAGTACAGCCAAAGCCCAGTTTTACTCTAAGTACACTCATGCTAGTCTATGCAAGCGAGGATCTCTAGTCTCAAGAGTAGCTGGAAAGCCAACATATTGTTGCTCACATCTCACCAACAGTGCATGCAGTAACTTACACATACTTAAGATAAATGAATAATCAATATAAAAATAATTAATGTTATTCATTTATGCTCATATGAATGCAGCCTGAGATGTAAAGATATGTTTGCTGAGATAACATCCATTTACAAGCACATTGGGTTTCCTCTTTGTGGACAAGCAGGTTCTAAAATAATGGCCCAACTCATCTATGTTAGATAGGAGTGTATCATGGCAGAGAGATCAAATGTCCACAGGATGAGTTTTAATTACAGTGCCATACTCATTAGAAAAGGTCACCAACATTGCAAATAGATGGGGCACGAAAAGATTAATTATACCCCTTTATGTATTTCTTTCACTAAGAGTTCATTTTTATAAGATGGAGAAAAAATTGCAGCCAATTTCCAAAGTTTCATTATTGTAAGCTTCAAACAAAATGAATCAAGATAGCCAATGAAAATAATTCATAAAAGATATTGCCTCACACCATTTTCATGTAAAATCACCGGCAAGAACTATCTACAAATTGAAATCAATTTGTCAAAACCATGTGCTTGTTTTCAAGAACTACTGAATACTTTGAGAGAGTGTCCACATTGGAACACTTACCTACACATCCACAGAAAGGCAGATCTTATCCGCCTTTAGGTTGAAATAATGTATCACTATTATGAATGACTGCTGTTGCCTGCTGAGAATTATCAGCACTGATAAAAATATTAATGGCAGAAGTTATCTAAGTAAAGAACACTGGAAGCATTCAGTTACAGTAGTTTAATTATTATTCAGTCATAAGATTATTTTTCATTTAATTCCTATCTTTTTTCTGAACCACTTGGAAAACTCCACTGTTTTCCCATTTCTCAACTTTGATTTCAGTTCAGTTCACTATTGCCTAATTCATGAGTACCTTCTAGATATTTGCTACTAGTCTCTTTAGTTCAATCTAATATACCAATAACAAGAGTTAAAGTCAGTGGTAGTTCTAAATTTCTGACTGATATGGATTATTTCTGAATTTTGCTTACTGCAGGTTTTGCAGAGTGAGGAACCAGAAGAATATTATCTGGAATGAAATATTACCAGCTCTTTCATTCTTATTCTGCTCTTTGTTTTGGGGGTCATTTACATTCATCTGTGTTATATTCCAAACCAGATGAAGACAATCATCTCACCAATCTGACCATATACAGCCGTCACATCAGCAAAGTCTATAGCAAATTCTCCCGACTTCTCAGCTAAAATTACAGGTGAGCACAACACATGCAACCTGCTGGCTCAGCTTTCAATCTTACTGCTGTCTGTGTTTCAGGCAGGCTAATTGCTTTTCTTGTTCTTAAAAACGCCATGTGAATCTTTATAAGTTGGTTCGTTGTAGTATTATGATTTAAAACTGGGTTGATAAAGTGAACAATTGTTCTTGGTATGGACCATTTTAAGGCTCTACCAATCAAGACTATTCCCCAATGGGAGTTGTTGTTGTTGTTGTTGTTGTTGTTTTCAGAGAGCTCAATTAAAGAGAATAGTAGGTGAATATGAATGTAATGAGGATGCTTTCAGCAGAATTTGTTCTTTCTTTTTTCAAAGAAGAACAAGCACTCAGACTTAGTGGCACTGGTCTTTTACCTCCTTTCTGCTCTACTGGCCTACCTGACAGTGGCTGGGTGGGACAGATTGGCTGCTGATACTGATGTCTCGTCCTTTCATCTATAGAAAAAGGGAATCTCTCAAAATGCACAAGAAAGTATAAACCATGAAGTTTGATGGTTGTTGTGGGTCTTCCGGGCTGTGTGGCCGTGTTCTGGAAGTTGTGGTTCCTAACGTTTCGCCAGCATCTGTGGCCAGCATGTGGCTGGCGAAACGTTAGGAACCACAACTTCCAGAACACGGCCACACAGCCCGGAAGACCCACAACAACCATCAAACTCCGGCCGTGAAAGCCTTCGACAATACATGAAGTTTGAGTTTGTGTTTAAAATGACTTTGGAGCATTTGAAAGGAAGGAAAGAGTAGTTGCCAGAAGATGGGAGCAGACCAGTATCATTTTGGCCTACCTACAGCAGAGCTTTCCAAACTGTGTGTTGGGACACGTTAGTGTGTCGGCTGCAGTGTCTGGGTGTGTCTCGGCTGCTGCTGCCTCAGAGCCCTGCCAGGATTCCAGGCAGGTCCTAGTGCCTGCCTTGTGCCTCGCTGCCTCCAAACCTGCCCTGCCAGGATTCCGTGCAGGTCCTAGTGCCTGCCTTGTGCCTTGCTGCCTCCAAACCTGCCCTGCCAGGATTCCGCGCAGGTCCTAGTGCCTGCCTTGTGCCTTGCTGCCTCCAAACCTGCCCTGCCAGGATTCCAGGCAGGTCCTAGTGCCTGCCTCGTGCCTGGCTGCCTCCAAACCTGCTGTGATTCCGCACAGGTCCTAGTGCCTGCCTTGTGCCCTGCTGTAAGAGTATGTCGCGAAATGATGCCCTGCTGTAAGAGTGTGTCACCAACATGAAAAGTTTGGAAAGCTCTGACCTACAGCCTTATCTTTTCCTTTATATTTTTTATGGGAGATCATTTTAATAGTTAAAGAGCACAGTAAAAATACAGTATAAACAAGCAAATCTGGAAACATGGCACATATTTCAAATATTGTTCAGTTAAAAGCCAGAATCCAGATTTCTTCTATGCACTGAAGCAACATGGAGTGGTGGGTGTATTTTTGTTTTTGTTTTTTTTGGGGGTGGGGGGTTGATGACAGGATTAACTGAGACCTGCACATGTTAGTTGCTTCCCCATTCTAGCATCTTCCACAAGGTCAAAAGGTGGGTGAAATTTACAAGCACGACTATTAGAATATAGAAAGGCAAAATCAGAATACTGAATATGAGTCCAGAGCTTCAAAGGACTCTCCAGAATCCCATCAGAGGTCAAGAAAAAAAGAACTGGTAACCATGGGAAACCGTTCTTCTCTTAATCTCAGTTGGGTAAAGGGAAAAGCATGTCCAGATTAATAGCTAAAATACTTGGGGATTAAGGATTAAGGAGAGAATCCTGTTTGCTAGGATTAAAAGTGCTAAATTCACATGAAAATCTCAACCAACAATTGCCAACAAATAAATGGGTTTTTTTAACTTATTGGGGTGAGGTATGGAAGAATTTACCAAAGCTTTGGAAAATAGAATCTAGAAGGAAAAGTTAAGGGGACAAAGTCAAAAGACAAAAGCAGATATTAGGCAAAGAAAATATACCAGCATGATTAATAACACAGTAGATAATGTTTTATTTTTAAGTTCCTTCCCCAGCATGGGGCATTAAAATTTGTGTCATGTTATAGTCTAATTTTCAAGTATGATGCTGAGTGCCACGTAACCAGAGTGTGCAGTCATACAGTGCTTTGTTACAAATATAGACTCATAAAGTTTTCCTTGTGAATATTAATTATCTTTTTCTGGTATAACACTATTAAGAGGCTAGCAAGATTATCAAGGCTTTAGCATGTACCACTGTGTGGGACTTCAGGAAATAATCCAGTCCAGCTCCAGCTATGACAGAAGTAGGCAACTCTTTATAGACTAGGACTCACACACAAAAATACTTTATGTTGATAGAAAAAAGGATGTCTCTTTTCCTTCCTTCCTTCCTTCCTTCCTTCCTTCCTTCCTTCCTTCCTTCCTTCCTTCCTTCCTTCCTTCCTTTCTTTCTTTCTTTCTTTCTTTCTTTCTTTCTCACTTCTTGTCAGTGTGTCAGAAGACACAGTGAAAACTCCTTAATTTCTAGGCTGACCATACGTCCTATTTTGAACGGGACTGTCCTGTTTTTTCACCATTTCTGGAGCGTCCCGTCGTTATACTAAAAATCTCAATTTTGTCCCGTTTTTTAAACCCGGAAGGAACCTGGAGGACAAATCACCCCCCGCCCACCAGCATGCAGCAAAGGAGGTGGGAGAGGCGGGCCGCGCAGAGCGACAGGCAGAGGTGATTCCCCTTCTGGGTTCCGTCCAATCAGCTGCTCCACCTCCGCACATCGCACTGCCCGGCCTGCCCCTCCTGCATGCTGATAGGCGAAGGTGACTCCCCCCCACCCCCCCAATCAGCTGCTCTGCCTCCACCCCCCGCCCCGCCCCCCACCCCCCCATGCGCCGACGGGGAGGCAACCACCCCCGTTTTCGTCTCAAGGAAATATGGTTAGTCTATTAATTTCACAACACACTGACAGGTTCAACCACAATTTCATTTGAGAAACTGTAGAGGCTACAGTGTTCAGAAATGAGTCCCTCTCTGAAACGTTGAGAAAATGTTTCAATAACCATAACAGTCATGGCTCACTTGGGAAGAAGGAATTGGAGACCAGTTCTACTCTATTCTAAGGATTTTTAAAATTATTTTAAGAAACTTAAGGAAGCATAAAGAGATGCTGCTTAAGTTGCAGCTGAAACAGTAAACACTCTCAAACCTGATCAGAGAAGAATAAGGAATATACAAGTCATTTCATCCTAATACTGAAGAGCCTATGAACTAAACTCAGTATAGTGCAATTTCCTATAGTTTTTTCACACACATCTTATGGACAATAATATTATTAGAGCCAGACACCAGGGCTGAATGCTGGGCCCTTCACAAATGATGAAAATGTGAGAACAACATTTATTTATTTCTCAGCATTTTTATAAGACACTTAGCATACTGCCAAGCAAACAGATCAGGCAATTGACAGGAGAGAAGTGTCAAGTCCAGCAACCAATGTGGCTAACCTGGAATATCTTCTTTCAGTTACATCCAAGAGAAACCAACCTGTGATGGGAGGAAGTAGGCAGCCCATCTATTACTTCTTATGGTATCTTAGCCAGAATGAGAATGGCTTAAGCCACCTAGCCAAGGCCTCTGCAGAAACAGAGCAGCAAGGGGGTCACAGAGATATACTGTAGTGGCATAATCAAGCTTACAGGGCACATTGCCCAGTGATCTCTCAGATTTGACAGTCACATAGTCTTTGAACACTTGCCTATTTCAAGCAAACAAAATCTGTAGGAAATACTAATAAAATACTGAGAAGTTAAAAGCACAAGTTTAGAATGAAATTGCTTTTCAACAGAAACAGAAACAAAATGTAAATAACATTGTGCACAGTGAAAGAGGATATTTCAGTGTAGTTGTTGAAATACTAAATTTGGGATACAGCATTCGTCCTTTGCAATTATTAAACTGATGAGAGAAGCAACCATCTTCTAGCCTCCATTTTATTCTCCCATAAAGTCCTGGACATAGTAGTGTTGTAGAGGAAACATGAAGGAGTCACAAGTGGCTACAGCTAATCAATTACATGATTTTCTGACATTCACTATTTCTATGAAGGTTCTCAGTCATCCAGGTGGAATTGTCTGTAGCTTGAATCATGTCAACTGGATTTCTATTTTCTCAGTGGAAATGTTTCACTCCTTATCCAAGGAGCTTCTTCAGTCTGAGCAAAGTTAGTAAGGGAATCCTAAATATGTTTCTAGGTAGCTGTGTGACCTTACACCTGGGGCTAGGTCATGGTTATATTGAGATGTTATTTTAAGTCCTTTTATCATCTAAAGGAGGATCGTTAAGATCACCATGCTGCTGTTGAGCTTGTGAAATGGTCTTAATCTTCCTAGGCACAGAAGACAAAGCAGGGAGGAAGATGGGGGAAAGATTGTGCCTGAGGCCCCCACCTCTATTCAAGGAAGGATTTTCCAAGTTGGCATAAATGGATTCCTTGACCCCTCTCTCAAACCACCTATCTTCTCTGTCTAAAATGTGAACATTAATGTCCTCACTGCACTGCACTGCACTGGATTGCATAAACTACATTGCTTTTCTTGTGTTTTGGAGTTTGATCTTTGGGGTGTACAAGCCCCTGTCTCAGTGTGTTGGTGGGTTTGAAATATACAGGTATGTGGTGTTTGCCAAATATCCGTTTTATCTTTTCAGACATGCCAGCCATGTAGGGAATGACCAGGTTCTTTCGTTTACTCTGAGTCTCAGCCCTATCTAAAACAACTCCAAAACACAAGAAAAGCAATGTAGTTTATGCAATCCAGTGCAGTGAGGAGTGCTCTGAACTCTACATTGGAGAAACCAAACAACTTTTGTACAGGAGGATGGCCCAACACAGGAGAAGTAACACCACAGGACCAGAGTCAGCAGTTTATCTTCATCTAAAAGAAAAAGGACACTCATTTGAGGACATTAATGTTCACATTTTAGACAGAGAAGATAGGTGGTTTGAGAGAGGGGTCAAGGAATCCATTTATGCCAACTTGGAAAATCCTTCCTTGAATAGAGGTGGGGGCCTCAGGCACACCCTCTCCCCCATCTTCCTCCCTGCTTTGTCTTCTGTGCCTAGGAAGATTAAGACCATTTCACAAGCTCAACAGCAGCATGGTGATCTTAACGATCCTCCTTTAGATGATAAAAGGACTTAAAATAACATCTCAATATAACCATGACCTAGCCCCAGGTGTAAGGTCACACAGCTACCTAGAAACATATTTAGGATTCCCTTACTAACTTTGCTCAGACTGAAGAAGCTCATTGGATAAGGAGCGAAACGTTTCCACTGAGAAAATAGAAATCCAGTTGACATGATTCAAGCTACAGACATTCACTATTGTTTTCCACAACTGCTACAGTTCTAAGTAGGGCATTCTGGATCAAATACATTTTTTCTCATAAGTTTGAACACAATTTCCCCAAATATATTCATTTTTAAAGCAGGCTTTTCCATCTCCCTGTTACGCATATTTTTCTGAACCATTTGCTTAATATGTTTAATACTTTTTAATGAGAACTGCAGCAAAACATTGAAGTGTGAAAATTTAAAAACATTCTCATACTTATTCAGGAAATAAATTTTAGGCAAGATCATATTAACATGTATACCAACCAAATTTCACCCCATATTTGTAACTATCCTAACTATAGATTTTACTGACCAGCTGTGCGCAAGGTTTTGTGGATACAGTGGTTATCATACACATGTATTTGTATTATAAAAGAACTCATAAAGAGCTTATAGAAGAACCAAAGGTGTTTCAACATTGATTAAAGACACTGTCTATTCTACACGATGAAGCCAGAGATTAGAGAGATCTTGCTTGAGATATTCCCCCCCAGCACAAACAATTGCTTCTTTTCTTTTTTAAATTTGCTACATTGCTTTAAGGTAATGAGGTGTGCTGACAGTCTGAGGATATCTACCTCTTGCCTTAAGGAAATACAGATACAGCTGGTATAAGGAACTATTATAAGAAAATTGGAATCAATTATTCCCATTAATCAGGAGCGGCACAAAAAATCAGGAAAGAAAAATCAATATAAAATATTCATCAAAAAAAAAAAAAAAGAAATACTGTGTTTTAAAAATAAAAGAAACCAGCCAAGTCTCTGAAGCTGCCAAAAATTACAACATGCTTTTCTATTGATAATGGATTACTGCCAAAATGAAATTTTTGCCTATATTGGGAGCCTCTCATATGCCACATCACATGTCTCCCAACCTTTGCAGAAGAACGTCTACACCAGGACAGTGAAATGGTCAAAGTATTCATGAAGTAGCTCTCCCCAAAAAGATGCGTATAGTATCTGGGTTTCCCAGGACTCCAGCAAAGCTAACTTTTTCTATTTTTCTCTCTTTTATTAGTGGTCTAATTCCTAAAGAGTCCTTAGCATAATACTAAGCATGTCTTCGCAAAAAGAAAACCTTTATCATGAACAAAATGGAAATCTGGCTTCAACATGGGCACAGCTACGAGTAAAAGAGCAAAAATGTCTACTGGCATTTTTAAATGAATTATAGTAAAACTATAATTTGTTCTTCATTTCCCCAAGATAACTTATCATCACCTCTAGGCTTAGGCTTAGATATATTTCTCCCAATAAATACATTTACTAATATGCAAATATACAGCAATTTCCCATAATATAACACATTTATTGTATATTAATTTCCCCTAATGTATAGCATTTTGGTACATTTCTAATAAGAAACAATCATGGTATTGTGACATATATACTATCAGTCATGCATACATGTGCCTCGGGAAATCAGGAAAAGTAAATGACCAGGATTCCTGATTGCACAGTATTTTTCCATATGTTTAGTAAGTATTCACATAATTAAAAGCTACTCTCATATAATCATACCTTCTGAACCATATATTTTCTAAAGTGATTTTCTGCGGGACAGCTGGATACATTCAGAATACTGGCTCTCCAAAACCACTATACATTCAGCCTTGCTAATGTGCTTGCAGTTAACTCCTGGGAAACCCAAATAAATCTAGGTCTGCAAAATGCTCAAAGAAAGCCTAGAGAAAGGACGTCAAATTGTATCTGTACATCACTAAAACCAAATGAATCATTTCAATAATCCATGTTCCACCAATCGCCAGGTTCCAATGGAACAAGGCAAGCATAGGATTTTCAGTTAATAGTAGTGAAATAATCTGGACAGCCTGCAATTTTCCAGAATCTTTTTTAAGACCCAGATAAAAAAAAAAGCCAGCTTTATGATGGAATTAAGCTCCTATTCCACACTGTGTGTGCTCCATTAACAAATCGTGAATTATTTTGCTACAGAAGGCAGTTCTGCTTAACATCTATACATTTCAAAATAACCATGTTTAATTTGCAAGTAAAGCTCTGGAGCATTGCCTAGAGATCTTCAGATATATATTTAAGGAACTAAAATTAGGTAGTTTTCAGTTAGTTTTATAAAGTTTCTTTGGGAAACATATGGTTTGTTTTATGATACAGGGAGAGAGAATTCTGACAATTCTAGTGAATTTCTGTCTATCCCCTAAGTTTGGAAAATAGATTATTAATTTTCTTCAAGGTTTTCCGTATAATTTTCTAACTTCATGTCACAAGAAAAACTAGCAAGGAGAAATAGGCCCAACAAATGAGGCTTTGGGGGAAAGAGGGTATAAACAGGTTGGTGATAAGAGCAATACAATGCCAATGTGTTTCTGAAAAAGAAATAAATGTGGTGTATCATTCCATAACCATAAGCATTTATTCCTTCCTTCCTTCCTTCCTTCCTTCCTTCCTTCCTTCCTTCCTTCCTTCACTCACTCACTCACTCACTCACTCACTCACTCACTCATTTATTTATGATGTCAATTTCAAAGGCTGCCCACTTGCCTTTGCGTAGCTTACAAAGAGTTAAAACAAATAATAGAATCAATTAAGAAGATTATTTAAAAAATAATTATGCCGAGGGGGGGGGGACCCACAGTAATTAACAGTACAGATTCAGTGACAGATTCATGCAACATCGCAGCTTAGCACCTATTGGGAAAAACTTGGTCTTTAAGGTTCTCTTAAAAGTCAGCAGAGTCAGTGCCATTCGGACATTGGGGGCATTGCTATTTCAAAGGACTGGCATGGCAATAGTCATCGTACGGTCCAATAATTTGCAATCCTATATTTAACAGACATTTCTGCATATGTTTATTTCTGTAAAATATTGTTTCTTCCGCAAACCCCACCCCCACCACAGTGACACGGTTTTTCTATTATTCCATTCCACTGCTAAATATTACTAGTGGGCAAGGTACTAAAGCAGTGCTTCCCAAAGTGCCGCCGTTGGTGACACACCAACGGCGGCAGCAGCAGCGGCGCAGGGGCACGCGCAGGGGCGTGCACGGCGGCGGTGTGCGCGGGGGCGGGGGTGTGCACGGCGGCGGCAGCCTCCGCTAAAACGTGGAAGCGCTGATGGTGTGCCGCCGCCGCCGTGCACACCCCCGCCCCCGCGCACACCGCCGCCGTGCACGCCCCTGCGCGTGCCCCTGCGCCGCTGCTGCTGCCGCCGTTGGTGTGTCACCAACGGCGGCACTTTGGGAAGCACTGCTTTAGTACCTTGCCCACTAGTAATATTTAGCAGTGGAATGGAATAATAGAAAAACCGTGTCACTGTGGTGGGGGTGGGGTTTGCGGAAGAAACAATATTTTACAGAAATAAACATATGCAGAAATGCCCCCGCTGCCACTTCTGGGTTGTGTGGCGACACACCAGACTGTGTGTTGCGACACACTAAAGTGTCACGACACACAGTTTGGAAAGTTGTGTACTAAAGTGATAAACAAACAGGGATGAGGAAATTTTGCACAAATGCTGGCTGTGTCCTTTTTTTTTTTTTTTTTTGGTCCCTTCAACTCAGTCTCGACTTCTGGAAACGGCTTGGACTAATCCCTGCAGTTTTCTTGGCAAGATTTAAGAAATGGTTTGCCATTGTCTGCTTCCTAGGGCTGAGAGAAAGTGACTGGCCCAAGGTCACCCAGCTGGCTTTGTGCCTAAGGCAGGACTAGAACTCATGGTTTCCTGGTTTCTAGCCTGATGCCTTAACCACTACACCAAACTGGCTCTCATGTGTCCTGTTAGCAAGTAGATAAGCATTAGTTAATCATAATTGTATAGAGTGAACCTTGGAGTTTGATGGGCCGAATAACACAAAGCTCTGGTTCCCTTGTGGTCTAGTTGCAGAAGACAAACCCAGCTCCTAAAGTCAACTGAAAAAACCTCTGGGTTCTACCCAGAGAACTTTGGAGACCCAACAGTGCCTGACAGAAGCTGAATTAAATGGTATCCCAACACTCCCCTAAATACTAATGATGCACTGATGATGCCACCTAGTTGGCACTGATGATGTTACCTAGTTGGGTGATAAAATGTCTTCAAGCAAACAACCAAGCTCAGAGAGCATTAAGAATACTCCCCAAAGTACTCAAGCCAACATCTGCATGTAGGGATTTTCAGGGATAAGAATTTGTGTTTTGCTTATCCCAGGGGGTTCTAGAATTCCATTTGCTTAGAACAGGGTTTCTCAACCTGGGCCACTTTAAAATGTGTGGACTTCAACTCCCAGAATTCCCCAGCCAGTCCACATATCTTAAAGTGGCCCAGGTTGAGAAACCCTGGCTTAGAATAAAACCACTAACACTACTAGGTCTAAATTATTAACAGTCCTATTTCCCTAGTCACAATGTAGTTTGCAAGAAACTAACAGGAAAAAAAATGCACAGCTCTTTCTAACTGATGCTATTACACACTGGCAGAAATTCAAGCCACCTTAATGTTTTCCTGCCAGAGAATCAGCAGCCACACAGCATATATCTGAACTCAACCCAATTCAGCCAAAGCATCAATTATCAGAGGGAATCCCTGTCAGGTATAGGTGGGCTTACTGGGAAATCTTATTTTATTCCAAAAGTAAAATGGGTGAGCATGCTCAAATAAATAAGCAAAAATAAATAACTGGGGGGAAAAAACTAAATAAAAATCACCAAAAGAGAAGCACCAAAGAACAGCATTTCTTAAGATGTTTTGGCTTAGAAAGAATTTATTTACACCATGGTCTGGCTACTTCTGTCACCTTGTAATTCCAAGCAATTGTACTTCCAAATATATCTCTTTTTAAGGAGAGAATCAGCGGTAGCTTGGCTTTCAATCTAATGGAAAATGAAGCCTTGTTAATGTTACACAAATCCACAACAGGGAGGATTTCTGTCCAAACAGATTTTCATCAGAATGTGTTCATTATAGATATATCCACCAATTTTTCATTTCCATCAATTCCTCTTCTTTAGCCTGGTTAAAAAAAGCTATATAAATCAATTGGTTTATTTCGTTATATCTACAATATGTACAGAATATTTGTCGATCCAACCTCAGCATTCCATGTGCCCTGTTTTTTTTTCTCCTACAGCTTTTTTTTAATCAAAAAATAAACTAAGCCTTAATCTTCATACACATGTTGTCAAGGAGCCATGACTCTTACATTTCATCGTGCCATGATAAGCGGTTTCTACTCTTTTCCATACATAGTTTCTATAATAGCATTCCCCAACCTGATGCCCTCCAGATATTTTGGAAAGCCATACCAGCTGGAAATTATGCATACATACACATTCACCATGCTACTCCATTTCATAGTATGCAGTATTATGCAGAGTGATAGATTAAGAAAGAGTAACCAAAAGAAATTGGAGTCAAGAAATCAAAGAATGTCATTTCAAACAATCCTTGCTTCCACTACATCCATACACTGCTTCATACATTGCCTTTTGTTCTTTAAACTTCTCACTTCTCTCTTTTCCTCTTCATTTCCATAATCAACTCTATTCACCCATGATTTCCTCAGCCTTCCCCTTAACTCTTCCTTCACATCTTTATTTTGTGATTTGATCCTCATTCATTCTATAGGTATGATCAAACCATCTCAAATAACTTATTTCATATTGGTCACTCACTTTGTATTCAACCCAAATTGATTTGGCACCCTTTTGTTCTGGAACCTATCACTTCTTGTTCTACTTCTCATAAATAACCATTCCTAGTATATTCAACTTTTATGCTTCTGCATAAATAATTATCCCTTTCTTCCATATAACAAAGTGGGCAGAAGTATACTCTTAAGCACAGCCATTTTTACTTCTTTCAATAAGCTTTCATTCTTTGCCACAGACCATAAACCGCCCATACATTTTTACCAGTGTTTCTACATCTTAAAATTTCTTCATTGTCTCATTTTTAGTAAACATTCCACCATCAAGGTACTTGAATTTATCTACTTGCTCTACGTTTTCACCATTTATGCATAACTGGAAATCATTCACTCCATTTCCCTGTCAGACATAACTACTGTATATTGGGTTTTTTAGACCAATGTCTATACTCCTATGTCTATTGTATCCAAGAGGACTTCATACACCTCGCTTTACTCATTTGTCAGCATTCAATCATTTGCCAAGCATTCCATTTGCTATCATATGTGCTTTAATTTCATCATTTACCACCCATCACATTAAGCAACCAGCCTTCAACTCCATACTCATACAAAACATTTCACAGTTCAGTCCTGTTCACTTTTTCGTACATTTTCTCTAAATCTACAAACACAGAATAAGCCTTCTCATATTCATACATTTTTCATTGATGTGCCACAATTCATTTAATGTTTTAAGGATATTTTTAACTACAATCTTGGGCTTTAAAAAAAAATCTCTATTTGTATTTCATTTGTATTGAATGTATAGTTTTATATACTAATATACTGTAGTTTGATATGGGTATAGGCTATTCTGATTAGTATGAAAAAGCAGGATAAAAATAAGTAAAGTACAAAAAGATCACACTTATACTGCAGTCAGGTAAAGGCAAAAGATCCGTCTTGTAGCAACCACACACCACATTCAATCTAAATATTTCATATTGTCTGCTAAATACAGATGCCTTGCTGGCACATTGCCTACTGCTTTCTGTGCTTAAGAGAGAGATGTCCAAGAAAGTTTATAGTAGCAAACTAGGCCATGTCCCACCTCTTGCATTAATACTGGGAGTTTCTAATATATGTAATACCCAAGTGTAGATTATGCCTATATCCACAGTCCCATTCATGTAATAAAATGTCCTTCATTTTGAAAGCAAATTAGGCAGAAGTTTTGCAAGCCACATCTGAGATGGATACTGTTGGAAGGGTAATTTGCATATACAGAAATAAAGGGCTAACTGAACCAGAGAGAATCCATATTTGAACAGAATGTAACCTGTTTGCTAGCTTGCCCAGCAAACGACCTTTTCTAGTTATCATGATGGATAATGAGCTTAATGAACAGTGTAATGAAGTACAAACAGTCCATCCAAATGCACAGGTGCATGGAAATGCACAGCATGCTAGGGTGGATGAAAACAATGATATGCCAAAGACTAAGAGAAGATTGAAGTATGACTGATATTGAAAAGTGTCAAGAATCAGGACATGAACTTCCATGATCAGGAATTGCCCAAGAATAGCTGGACCCCTCACCACATTCTTTTCTAAATTGTAACAATATTCTGTGACTACTACCTGCCAGAGTCCAACACTTTTAGCTTATGAAACAGATGAATATGAGCTGTGTGTGTAAGCTAGAATAAGTATGTGAAGTAAGGGTGTACATGTAGTGTGTAGGAGCTTTGCCATTCTGTAGGTTGCTATCTTACAGTATATGCTGTTTTTTGCTATCTTTTTCATACTGGGAATCTTTCTGGAATCAAGGAGCTACAAGACAACTTTTGGTAGCTGATTATTAACTTAAACTCTCTACTAACATTATTTGGGAAAATTGTTTTGATCAGTTATGTATACCTTTAATTAATTGTGCTGGAACTGTGAGATGCAATAAAGGAACAACTGTATTCAAGCTTTGATTCAATAAACCTATCCAATTGTTGTACTGTATACAGGTAGTCCTCAGTTAACAACCAGGAACTATTCAAAGTTATGACGGTGCTGAACAATGAGACTTACGACTGGTGCTTGTAGCTGCGGATGTCACAGTGTCCCTGCAGTCACATGATTGCCATTTGCGACCTTCACTGCTGGCTTCCAACAAGCAAAGTCAATGGGGAAGCTGGCGATCACGTGATGGCGTGCTTAACAACTGCGCAGGATTCACTTAACGACTGCAGCGGGAACTGCCGCAACTGCCATTGTAAGTCAGTGTGGTCATATGACGTCACACTTTATGACCATGTCACTTAGCAATGGATTTACTGGTCCCAATTACCATTGTTAACTGAGGACTACCTGTACTGGTGCCTTCTGTGGTGATTGTGCTTACTGGAGACAAAGTTCCAGTGAGGGGGGGAATAAGTTCTCTATGTATTTCCCCTCCCAAGAGGTACCTACAGCAAAATTCTCTGCTCTTCACGTCCTAATGGCCATCTCAGGCACCATCACTGAACCAAGGTGAGTTACTATAACACTGTCTCCTTGATGTTTTAATATTTTCATCTTTCAGACTTCCCACACATTCCATTAATATGCTGACCTGCTTAGCATGCACACTATCCATTTACAGCTTGTGATATGAACAGAAATGTTTTTGATCCTACCTCGTTGAAGAAAATGAACCCAAATGTGGGCAAAGTTTTGCTTACAGGGGAATGCAACCTTATTCTAGCTTTACAAACTGTGTATGAACTTTAGGTTTATTTCCCCTCTTTTGCTGTCTTACAGTAACTAAAGAAATTAACAGTGGACAAAGATGTGGGCAATGGGATCAGCATTCAGTGTAAAATTAACTGTTGGGAAGGCAGTTTTAGTTCTTTTAGACAATTTTCCCCTCTGACCCTCATGGTTTAGGATACATAATGTACAGTTGTTTTGAAAGATTGTTGATGCTGCAGGAAGCCTCCATTCTAAAGTATGGGATTGAAAATGACCAAGTGCAAACACCAGATTCCCCCAGGAAATAGCCTGGACGTTTATCTCCCAGGCCACATGATTTTTTTGGAACCTCTGGATAAATGAGATAACACACACACACACACACACACACACACACACACACACACAGAGGCACATCCTCTAGGACCCAAGGGGCATCTTCATCCTGTTTAATCCTATGACAAATCTTCTTGGAGATGGTAACATTAATCAAAAGGGCAACAGTAAATGTTTGATCAACAATATTTTAAAAAAATATTTCAAGCTCCTTGGATAAATCAGCAAGTCATTATATTGCTTGGAACACAATACGTGCACTGCAGGACAGACTTCTGTGTTGCAGTTAGTACCCTGGAGGAAGACTGCATGTTGTGTATACTCCTTGCTCCTTAGCAAAGTGTGGCACCAGTATTTTATTTGTAAAAGAAGTAAACAAACAATTAGGTATTTCATCAGCATCATGGAGAAGGGTAGCAATTGCCATCCCTGGTTTATGGGAAACCTAGATATGTTATTGGCATGACATTAATGAACAGGTTGGCATGTATGTGAATGAGTATGTTCACAGTTGGGAGAAACAGGCTTCTGTTTATTCATAGGTTATAAGCCACCAGAACAAATCCAAATCGCCAAACCAATTCTGTCTCCCTCCCCTAGAACAAATTATTTTCCTGCTTATTACATTTTAAGCAGTGTTTGGATCCAAGTCTTGGATAATCACAGTACTTAGTGTCTTCGGAGAGTGTTCTAAGCTTTAAAGGCCTAATTCATTACTGTATTATTCCATTTCGAACACCCATGCAATTCCACCTATTTCAATATAGCTTCATAACGTTAAAGGAGGAAACATCAGCAGCAGATCAAATACAGTGTCCCGAAAATGCTTTATAACAGCAAGCAGATACACCATCCTGCCAAGATTTTTTTTTAAACAGGGAAAACAGAATTATAGAAATAAGGCCTGACTTCCCCGAGTCATATTGCACATCAGTGGTTAAACCAGGAATCCAGCTTTTAGAAGACACCACAGAATGAGACATCTCATATTCTCAAATTCTCATAACAACTCCAAATTTCCACATATTTCTGAACTGCAGTTTTGCCCATCTTCATATATTTTAAAAAATGCATTTCACTAAAAATCTATCTCCCATAGTATCTGCCCAGATGATTTGATCTGGCAGGGTTGGCATGCTCTGGGTTCCTTCAATTAAGCAACACCATCTATTGGGAACCCGGAAGTACACCTTCTCTGTAGCAGCGCCTGCCCTCTGGAATGAGGTTCCCCGAGATCCAAATGGTCCCCAACCTGCTGGTGTTTCAAAGAGCCCTGAAGATCTGGCTCTTCACCCAAGACTTTGGTGAGTGGGGTTGAAGCGTCCTTTTAACTTGGGTTATTTTCTTCTGTTTCCATCCAGTTTGTTATTCTGCCATCTCTACCCTTATTTTGTTTCTTGTTGTTTTTATTGTCATGTTTTTCATGTTTTAAATCATTTGTAAACTGCTCAGGGTCACTGGGAGTTGGGCAGGATGATGATGATGATGATGATGATGATGATGATGATGATGATGATATCAGAACCCTAGTTTCCATGGTCACTGGTTACACTTCCCATTCATACTATAAAATTCCAATTAATTTAACATGGCCTTGTGTAGGTGCAACATTTTCCAGTTCCATTTCTTAACATGTAACACTATAAATTTGAAAAGTAATATCACATTAGGTTCTATATTTATCCTCATGACATTCATAAACCAAAGAAACCACCTTAAAAGATCAGTTTTACTATTTGGGAATCACCACCAATATTACCCCTTTTCCCATTTCTTTCTCCATTTTCCAGTCTAATTTTAAATTCAATAAATGATGGGGATTCCACCATTTCCTTCTGGAGATAAATCAACACTCTACTAGATCTTATTGCCAGGATGCTTTTGCAGCCAAAATTGTCCACCTCTTTTTTTTTATTTTAACTAAGAGGGGTCTTCTAATTCGTCAAGTATCTTATCTCCAGAACAAGGCAACAAATGTCTAAGCGGGTTGAGTCTGAAATTCCTTATCTTTTTCATCAGAATTTATAATGGCCTGCTTAATGAATTGCAGTATTCTGTCCAAGACAAACACACAAACAAAGCTTGGTTGTATCCCTCAGAATTGGGGGGGGGGGATGAACAGGGATCACAATTTGGTGGTAGAATGCATATCTGCACACAGACCATCCCACCCTCAAATTCAATACCCAGCATCTCCAATGAAAAAGATCAAATAGCTAGTGACTAAAAAAAACATCTGCCTAAGTCTCAGGAGATTTGCTGCTTGGCTATACTGGGTTAGAAAGATAAATAGTCTGATGGCATATGGCAAAGTATCTTCCTGGGATTATAAGATTATATGTGGCAAGGGATGTGTAAACGAGTATAAATCTAGTCTTTGTCAATGTCACATGTACTCACATCTTATGCCAATCCATCCAATTGCTTAGCAAATTATTTAGAAAATACTGCCTAGAAAAATCCTCAATCTTCACTGTAAGGCTTTTAGATGTATCTTTCTGCAAAATACATGTTTTTCTACATAACTTAGTAACATAAGTTAAAGTTACTTTATGTTTACTCCTTTTTTATGTGCAACCATTCTTTATCTCTTTGAGGAGTTGTTATTCATTGAAACTTTTCCTAACCTTTATTTCCTAGACAGCTTTTCTATGTACATGCTGGTTTGCATGAACTTTCTTTTCTGAAAAGAGTGTCAATAAATTCCCTGTATTGCTGCCATCTACACCATGACTATCTACTAGATTTAGTAGATAGGGTCCCGGAAGAACTATGGACAGAAGTTCACAACATTGTTCAGGAGGCGGCAACAAAAAATGTCCCAAAGAAAAAGAAAACCAAGAAGGCAAGATGGCTGTCTGCTGAGACACTGGAAGTAGCCCAAGAAAGAAGGAAATTCTTGACTGAATAAAAATGTAATTATTTGTTCTACAATGCCTGTTAAATTCTGCTTCTGTTATTTTTTTTTCTGACAGCCATGAAATTTCTGACAACTTTCAAGAGTTTTTTTTTTAAAGGTCTGCTTGAAGCCACTTTAACCTCATACTTCAGAGATAGCCAGGTTTCATGTCCAGATTAATCAAGCCTTATATTTCATCTATAGTCTATCAAGTATTTTGGAATATCTGTATGGCAATTGCTATGTAAATATCAGTTATTCATTACTCATAAAACATTGTGATTAATTCACTTCCATTTTTTAAAAAGCTACATATTAAATTTGTTTCTTTATTTATTTTCCACCAAATGTTTTTTTCCTGCCAGTCACGCGTTCATTTATTTTATGTGCACCATGCACATTTTTGTTGTTCAGTCGTTTAGTCATGTCCGACTCTTCGTGACCTCATGGACCATAGCATGCCAGGCCTTCCTGTCCTCCACTGTCTCCCGGAGTTTACTCAAATTCATGTTCATTACATCGGTGATGGTATCTAACCATCTCATCCTCTGCCGTCCCCTTCTCCTTTTGCCTTCAGTCTTTGTGGAAAACTTCCTTAATTTTCCACATTCTTTAGGAAGAAAGGAGATTTTAGAGTTGGAGTGGGACTCAGAGATCACAAATCAGATGCACTTCATGCCAGAACTGCAGTTCAGGAGGAGAAGGGATCTTTAAAATCAAGAGAGACTTTTGTTTTGTTTTTAAGATGGTACCCAGGATCACACAATTGTCCTTTTATTGGAGGAGTTATTAGGGGTTTTTATGTCACTGGGGGTAAACAGGTTTTTTGTTTTTGTTTTTGGTCTTCTGTCATAATGGCAACTTTAGAAAGACTGGTTGCGATTGGGGCAGGCGGAGCCGTATTTGTGGTTGTGGTAATGTCTGGAGGCTAGATAAGGGTGGAGATGTAGCCCTATCTGAGACTTGCTCATCGAGGTTTCAGATGCTTCAGCAGCCATGACTCCAAAGGCAGGTAGAAGGTATCTACTAGTCCTATGTGTTCAACTTGGGAGAGTATTATCCTTCTGAGATTTGGGGGGGGAGACTCAGAGGCAAGTTTTTTTTTTTTTAGCTGCTCATGTGCTTGTAAGCCCCTGCCCCACTGTCATTTAGGAAGCTGTTAAAACTATTCTGTTCTATAGGGCTTTGGGGTTTTAATGGTCTGCTCACATGCAACCAGTTCAGAGGGGGGTGTACAATTGTTTGTTGTTTATTCGTTCAGTCGCTTCCAACTATTTGTGACTTCATGGACCAGCCCATGCCAGAGCTTCCTGTCGGCCGTCGCCACCCCCAGCTCCCCCAAGGTTGAGTCCGTCACCTCCAGAATATCATCCATCCATCTTGCCCTTGGTCGGCCCCTCTTCCTTTTGCCTTCCACTTTCCCTAGCATCAGCTTCTTCTCCAGGGTATCCTGTCTTCTCATTATGTGGCCAAAGTACTTCAGTTTTGCCTTTAATATCATTCCCTCAAGTGAGCAGTCTGGCTTTATTTCCTGGAGTATGGACTGGTACAATTAGTTTTATTGAATTATCTGAATTACTGCATGTTTTTTTATTTATGATTTTATGATGTTATAATGTAATGTTATAATGTAAAAGTTTGTAATGCTGGCTGGGGAATTCTGGGAGTTGAAGTCCACACATCTTAAAGTTGCAAAGGTTGAGAAACACTGGCCTAAACAGTCTTTTCCAATTCTGTCATTCTATAACATTATTTTGCCTTGAAGAAACCTTTTCTGCTTTTTTTCCTCAGAGCAAGATGGCTGCTTCAGAAGCTCCTGGAGTTCTGAAGCAGGAGCCACCATCAGGTCACAAACTCAATGCTGCTGCTTCTCCCCCTTGATAATTTTTCCTATAAAGTTCAAATGGAAATCTCTCTGCAAATGTTCCTATCAGCTATCTTAATACTATGATATCTCAAACATTCACATTTTATCTACAATCAGCACTAAGAGCAAATGTAATGTAGATTTTTGCAGCAATTATAATCTTGGGAAACAACCACTGTCGAACAACCACTCCTCCTCCATCGTTAATTCTCTTTATATTGCAGAAACTAATTCTGCTGCAGCTATTCAGCATGTATACATATGGATTTAAAGTATGGTGGAAATGAAGGAGCAGATGTACATTCAGCATCTGCCTGTGCCTCTAAAGACCTGTGCACAATATTGAATTCTAAAGTCTACAGGAGGGTCACAAGGATGTTTGGAAGAACATGGCTGCAAGCATCTCCATTATCTGAAACCCTGCCTTCTGAGGATTTCCACTTTCAAAGAGGTTTGTGAGTATGCTTACAAACTCTTGCAGCCTATTAGTGCAGAGGTGTCAAGAGCCCGGTGAAATCAGGGCCAATACTGTGTTCATTCCAGGTCCATGTTACACATTTACTGTAACACTTGAATGTGAAGGCTGAATGTCCTCAGAGGAGTTGTAAACACAGTGAATGTTGTATAACTCCCAAACTAATGCTAAACTGGCTTGCAATTTTATTTCAATGCTTTAAAGGGGAAGATGACCACATTTCCTCTAAACTGAATATTGAAGATTGAAGACTCACCTTCTCGATCTAGAGCTATTCCTTCAACTGACATTATCCCACAGTCTGTTAAAACAACTCAGCTAAATCAAACTCAAATTAAAAAGCTGTGCAGTCTTCTTTCCAGTTATTGCCACAGCCATATTGCTGGCATCCTTGCCATTTACTTAATGCCAGACAATCTGGATAGATGTCTATTGGGTTACTTGCCCTGCTTGTTTTTTAAACACTCCTAATTTAGATATTAATATTTAACATCAACATTACTGCTCTGACTTCCTGCAGAGATGCTTTTAGCCCATATGCATTCAATAAACCTAAAAAGGGAGCTCTCCTGAGAATGGAAAGGCAGCTTAAGATAAGAGTCCTGGCTAATCAGAGTGTAGGTACTCTTTACAAACTCTAAATTCAAGACCTGAACATTGTTCAACTTCATACTGAACTTCTAGCATTAGGAGAAAGTAATTAAATGATAATGGTGCTCAACCAATGAACTTCCATACAAAATTCAAATATGCACTACACCTTACTATGCTAATGCATGTGCTCTACAGTGTAGAAGGTCTTTACCCAGGACTATGGAAGGGGGAGCAAGAGGGGAAATCTTTACCTACCTTAAAAATAAAATAAAGGCTTTATAAACTAAGAACATGCTAGCTTAAAAACTATTATATTGGCATGATTTTTTTTTTACAGATGCAAAGTAATTTCTCCATACTTGTTTGGAGAGTTTGAACGTAAGACCTCTCACCTTCTCATGCTTAGTGTGTGATGGAATGTGAAGGAGAGCTTGGGGAACAGAGGGAAGAGATGCTGCCTGGGGAACAATCAGATAAAAGGAAAGGGAGTCCAAGAGAGGGTAAGGGTCTAAAGAAGAAACTTAGGAAAGACCCTCCCTGAACACTCAACGGAATGATAAATAGGGAGGGCGGGAGATCTGTACTTTCAGACTTGCAAGATTCTGTTAATGTAGCCTTACAATAAAGTAGAATTAGTTCATCTAGTTGTGTTTCTTGTCTGGTTTACCTGGAAGGGCTGACACCTATGCACTGAAGTTACATAGGACTCTGGATGAAGTGGATTATCTGGACCCCTTTCAGTCAGGATTCAGGCCTGGGTATGGGACAGAAACAGCATTAGTCACGCTTTTGGATGATCTGTGGCAGGAGCAGGATGGAGGTTGTGCATCCGTCCTTGCTCTGCTTGACCTCTGAGCAGCTTTTGATACCATCGACCATAGCACCCTCTGGATTGGCTCCAGGGATTGGGGGTGGGTGGCACTGTATTGTGCTAGTTCTCCTCCTTTTGCTGGGGTCAATTCCAGTCAGTGGTGATTGGAATGGAGAGATCCCGCCCTCGGCCCCTACTTTGTGCGGTTCCACAGGGTTCCCCTTAGTTCCATCCTATTCAACATCTATATGAAGCCACTGGGTGAGATCATCCATCACCATGAGCTGAGCTATCATCAGTATGCTGATGATACCCAACTATACTTTTCTGCCTCTGGCAGCTTAAGCAATGCTGTTGATGTCCTATCCTGGTGCCTGGAGGCTGTGGGGGCCTGGATGGGAAACAAAAGGCTTCAGCTGAACCCTGGCAAGACTGAGTGACTTTAAGTTTTGGGGCCCTCTGGCTCAGGGACTATGCCATTTTTGGTACTGGATAGGGTTGCACTGCCCCAAACAGACCCGGTGTGCAACTTGAGGGTCCTCCTAGACTCGCAACTCCTGCTCAAAGAGCAGGTGGCAGTCATGGCTAGGAGGGCTTTTGCACAGCTTCGCGTTATGCACCAGTTGTTCCCGTTCCTGGACTGGGAGGCTCTGCACTGGTCACCTCCCAAATAGACTACTGTAATGCACTCTATATGGGGCTGCCCTTGAAGAGTATCTGGAAGCTTCAGCTGGTGAAAAATGTAGTGGCAAGGGCAGTTATGTGTGCCCCAGAATGGCACATGTTATACCTCTGCTCTGTGAGCTGCATTGGTTGCCATTTTGCTTCCAGGTCCAATTCAAGTTGCTGATTTTGAATTTTAAAGCCCTTCATGGCATGGGACCGGGTTATTTGAGGGACTGCCTCCACCTGATTACATCTGCTCATTTTATTTACCTTATTTATACCCCGCCTATCCCCTCCCTAATGGAGGGCTCTAGGCGGCTTACAATCATGTAAATTCAATTTTATACAATCATATCATATATTACAGTACCCACGCGATTAGGGAGGGGGTGAGGGAACCGGCTCTTCTTTTTCAGGCATCGGAACTACAAGCCCCAGAATGCCTCGCTTTCGGAGCCGGCTGCTGACATCCCGGAAGTTGTAATTGGGATCCGTCGTCCTCTGCCGCCATCCTCAGCCGCCATCCACGGGCTTCTCCAGATCTTTGTTTTCGTCTTCGGTTCCAAGGCGACTCCCCAACAGGATGCCAGCATATTGCCCCACGTGAGTGGTACCCATTTATCTACTTGCTATTTAGCTTTCAAATCGCTGGGTTGGCAGAGAGCTAGGGCTAGTGACGAGAGCTCACCTCGCCACGTGGATTCGAACTGCCGACCTTATGGTCGGCAGACTAACAGCTCAGCGGTTTAACCCGATGAGCTACCGTGCCCCTTTAAATAATATATATATATATATATATATATATATATATATATATATATAAATAATTTTATATAAAATATCATTCCATTGTGTCCATCAGAAAAGGTATGCTGTGGATCCCATCGCCGAGTTTCATTTGGCGGGACCCAGGAGACAGGCCTTTTCTGCCCTGGCACCCACCCTGTGGAACATTGTCCCCCCAAGGATGGTGAGATTGGCCCCATCCTTGACATCCTTCCAGAAATCCCTTAAAGCATGGCTAAACATGACAGCAGGCCTGGGGATCTCAAGGAAATGGTGATTTGATGAGATGGCTGCATTGTTTTTAACATCAATTATCTCCACTATCTTATTACTAATAATATTGTTGATGTCTTTTAATTGTAGTTTTTAACATTTAGTTTTTTATGATGGTTTTTATTCTAAGCCACCTAGAGTCACTTTACTGTGAGATGGGTGGCTATATAAATGTGATTAATAAATAAATATGTTTGTTGCAACTCTGGATGGTGATGAATTTCATTCCATCCATTCAATGTCCAATTATTGACCACTTCCCCGATGAAAAAATAGTTTGTGTACATATTAGGAGCAATTGCATACTCAAATAAATTTGAGCTATCAGTATATTTAGATTCTAATGTAGAAACAAGGTAGGACAGATTTACTATTGCAAAACTGACAAGGACCACAAGCAGACTGAGTTGTCATTACTACTACAAGCAGTGGAAGGCCTTTGATACCTCTAGGTACATGGGGCACAACTGAAGCATCTGGAAATCATGAGTACTACAAGCGATCTTTCAGGCTAAGCTCAATTAGTTCAACTCCCTGCTTTGTAAAAAGGTAAAGGTTCCCCCCGCACATTTGTGCAGTCATGTCCGACTCTAGGGGCCGGTGCTCATCTCCGTTTGTTAGCTGAAGAGCCATCATTGTCCGAAGATGCTTCCACGGTCATGTGGACATACCTACCCACCGAAGTGGTACCTATTTATCTACTTGCATTTGCATGCTAGGTTGGCAAGAGCTGGGGCTAGTGCGGGAGCTCACTCCGTCACACGGGACTAGGGATTCGAACCTCTGAACTTGCAATCTTCCGATTGACAAGCCTGGCGTCTTACCTGCTGATCCACCACACCCCTGCTTTGTGCAGCTACCCAAATTAAAGCATCATCATTGAACATTTTCAGCAAAGGAGAACTCAATACCTCCTTCTGTAATTGGTTCCACTGTTGAACTGTTCTATTAGGAAGTTGTTCTTAACATTTAACTAGAATCTGCCTTCCTGCAAATTAAAACCACTGTTCTGTGCCCTGCCCTCTGAGATGATAAGGGACAGGTGCTGGCCTTCTTTTGTGTGTCATCCTTCCAGATAGTTGAAGAGTACTATTTGCTGTGTGTCTTATGAGCTAAGCAATGTCAGGTCTGGTTAGTACTTGGATGGGAGACCAGCAGGAAATACCAGGGCTATAAACTAAATTGGAAAGTCAAAAACAAACAAAACAGATGGCAATGACAAACTACTTATGTATTATTGCCAAGAAAGCAAAGTAGATATATCCATATAGCCATCAAGACTTGGACCTAAGAGAAGCTGAACTTTATTTTTCTTAAATGGAAAATGTGAGTATTGAAAAGCATTAGAATATGACTTTTGTTTTATATAAACTATCAAGTCTCTGAAAGTACTCAATACTTAATCTAAATAAATAATTCTGGCTTATACTTCATTAAAAGTCTCTTTTTGTTCCATCAAGGGTTCTTTCTTTTTTTTGGCATTGGAGTTACAGTATATAACTTTCAGTGTGTTGCTGCTATTTGGGGAGAACTTACGTTATGATGTTCTAATGTTATTTCATTTGTTTGTTGTAAACAACTTTGAGGGTCCAGGTGACAGAAAGTGCAATACAAACTGATACATTGAATAAATGAATCCCAATTTTATATCATACCAAATCACTTCTCTTTCTTCTGGGAGCAATTTACTATCATCATTAACAAGCACATTAAACCTCCGGTCAACCTCTGAAACAGGAAACCTATTTGAGATTGCAAAAAGATTATGATTATATGTACTTTTCCAAAGAGCTTAGTTTCTTAGCAAGTCTCAAAGCCTTGCAAGAGGAAAAGAATACACTTATGTGTTAGCAACAGAGGAAAAGGATGCACAAGTGGAAAGATTCTAGAGAAGCACAGCCAAAGTTTATGACATATATTAGTTATTACTGGAGGATGGCAATTCAGCAGTAAAATACAATGTTGTCACTTTCAATATGTACTAAAAGTGATTTAAAAGAGGTGGCTGGGAACAACTTACAGTGCTATCTGATTACAATACACCAGGTAACTCAAATTAATGGGAATGGGGGCTATATTATCTCCTCTGACAGCCCCGGATCAATTCCCCACTATGACCAGTTCAGACAGAACTCTGAGAATCCTTCCCATCTTCTTAAGGGCTTCATTTCAGAGTATCCAACTTTGAGTAAAGGGATAAATTGCTGAGCCAAGAACAAGGCAAAACTTGGCTTTCCCTGCCCTGCCGTTCATTGACTTACTTCGGAAGGAGGAAGAGAATGGGTGATAGAACCCGAGAAGAAAAGACTTCCACTAATTTTGGGCTCAGAGAAACTTCCCTCCATCTCCCACCTTTATTTATTTATTACATTTATATCCCGCCCATCTCCCCCACAAGGAGGGACCCTGGGCGGTTACCTTTGTCACTAGAAATGTAGGAACCAAAAAGTCACAGCAAAATACAGTCACAGATACCTACATAGAGTAGTGGAAAAGACAATAAAAAGATACGCCCCAGTCATTGTTACTCCAAAACTTTAGTATGGCATGCATTCCAATATTAGTCTGTTAAATCAAATACATATAAATTATTTTAATCCACAAGATATGTTACTTTTTAAATATATATATATACTTTGTAGGGGTCTTCCAAAATGGATTTTGCATACATCTTAACACATATATGCAACTTTCCCCCAAAATTGTATCCCCACTACCCTATACAAGTGGACAGTGGTAGAAATGGAAATTATAAAATAAAAATAAAACTTTTTCCCCCTATGCAGCTTTCCTAAATCTATACTCTTGTTCTATGTAAGTGTCCCTAATATACATTATCTTTGTAAACCATTTCTTATATGTGAACTTTCTTTCTATGCAGTTTTCTCAACTGTATACTTCTGCTGAATGCAATTTCACGGAAGACTCTTTTTTTTAAAGCTAAGAAATAGTTTAAAGAAAGACTCGAGAAGAATCTGCAGATTATTTATTTATATATAGCCTCCTGCAATAAAACATTAAACCAACATTAAAATGAAACTTATTTAAAACACTTAAAACAAACATGAGAAACAATTAAAAGCTGGTTTTGGAAGATACGCTTTTTAAAAAGAAGAACAAAGCGATTTTGTCTTTCACTTCAGCAGGGAACACATTCTAAGAAACTGGGGTGTCTATAGAAAAAGTTCGACCCTCTCAGTCTGTGGGTGAATCATGCAAAAAGAAGCATTATTTTAAGTAGCTGGACTCAATCTATACAAATCTTTAAAGGTAATCATAAGCACAATGTATTTCATCAGGAAACAATGGCTAAATAACTGTATAGGTTGTTGTTGTTGTTTATTCGTTCAGTCGTTTCCGACTCTTCGTGACTTCATGGACCAGTCCACGCCAGAGCTTTCTGTCGGCCGTCACCATCCCCAGCTCCCCAATGGTTGAGTCTGTCACCTCCAGAATATCATCCATCCATCTTGCCCTTGGTCGGCCCCTCTTCCTTTTGCCTTCCACTTTTCCTAGCATCAGCTTCATCCAGCAAAGGAGATCGTTACCTTGTCGTGGTGCTGGAGCTTGAGCACCTCAATGAAACCATGAGCTAAACCGTGAAGGGACACCCAAGACGGGAAGGTCGTGGCAGAGAGGTCAGACTAAATACGATCCCTGGGGAAGGTAATGGCAACCCACCCCAGTATTCTTGCCATGAAAACTAAATGGATCAGTACAACTGTATAGGTACAGTAAGAAAAGAAGCAGCTGTTGTATTAGGTATCTGTATTTATTCTCCTACATGTGCTGGAAAGTTTCTTTATCAAAGAGAACTGGAAACAAACATCATTTACAAGGTGAATACACCTACAACCATAATAACCCTTCACAGATAAAAAAGCTCATGTATCACATGAAACAATATAAACAATATTATGAAAATGCTGTCCATGTAGTTAAAAATGAAACAGCTGCTTTTGTGCTTTTACTTTTTCTTCCTGTGAGTTCTTCCAGGGAACTCCCAATTTGGCTGCTGAATTCTATACCATGTGGAATTCCAGTCTTAGACCCAAAGGTAACCCCAGGAAGTGCACATTCCAGTCATCCAACCGAATGATACCAGTATGTGCAGCTACTGTTTTAAGGCCATTGAGAGATGCAGTTTAACAATAGCTGATTGAAAGCACATTATTATCATGGATATATCTGATTTAAACCCTGTTTTTCCACTCAGATGAATATTCAAAGCAAACTAAACAAAATTAAAACATAGTAGAAAATATTAGAATTAAATACTATTAATGTTTTAAAAATTCACAGTTAAAAGCCCAGTGAAGGACAAGGAACCAAATGTATCTCCCAAAGAAGTATTTTCCAGAGCCTGGGAGCAACAGAGAAGAAGGCCCTCTCCGACATGTCATATATTGCTCTAAGCTGCTTATCCACCTCCTCAGATGTCATAAATCTGAATTGATTCTCTCTAATGTACAAGAGGAATTACCCGATGATTCACCATGCATCACTGTTGGCATCTACACTGCCCAATCACGAGAGATTTAATCAGAGAAGGAAAAAAAACCCAAATCAAATCAAATCACTTTTTAATTTATTTATTTCATATGGCATTTTTTTCTTGCTGGGAAATCCCTTGTGCGGTCCAGCAGCCGGCTGTGTAGACTATTTAGTCATGACAAGTCATGTTGCCGGGGTGCACCACGGGGGGCTAGTCTACATTGCACCCACTGTTTCCTTCCCGCCGGAGTGGTACCTATTTATCTACTCACATTTGCATGCTTTCGAATTGCTAGGTTGGCAAGAGCTGGGGCGAGTGCGGGAGCTCACTCCATCAAATCACTAGAACAATTTTTCTCAACCTTGCAACTTTAAGATGTGTGGACTTCAACTCCCAGAATTCCCCAGCCAGCAAGTTCCCAATCCAAAATAACTCAGCAGGCTCTATCCTTGCAGATGCAATATGTGGAAAAAAACTTTTTTGCTGCACATATTGCCACAGCACATAAGCCTTCAAAAGTGTGCTTTCTCAGATTCAAATCTAGGCATCCTCCATCTGTGGTCTTGCCAACTATCTTGTACTTCAGTTCTCACAGTTTATCTGTGCACCATAGACTATCTTTGCAGCATATTGGAGAGATCGTAGGTGTAATTGTTAAGGTTTTTCTATGTAGAATTTATGCGAATGGATTCCTTCACTAGCTCGTAAAGCTAGTATTTTTCCATTCAATGCTCCCATAACAAAAGCACATAAACACCAGGTGTGTGGCCTTGCCATAGCCAAAACAAAGCAATATCAGCCCTGTCCCATGGGAACAGTGTCCCGTAGGGAAGACAATGTGCAACACCGCCATCTCATGGCGGTTTATAGTAAGTACAACTGTTACTACATTGTTAAGCTGAAAAATGGCCTAGCCCACATAAGCCAATCAGAATGCTGAACCATGTGTATAATTCGGCTATGAACTATGGGTACTCACTCACTCACTCATTTTCTACGCTTCTGTTTGACTGCTATCTACATGTTGCCATGTACTTTGTTTCTGAACTGTAACTACGCCTGGTCTTTGCATAGACCATGATTTTTCTTTCCTCACATCTGCTGATGGAACTCTGCGTATGCTTTGTTTTTTCCTTTTTGCAATAATGCACTATACATGCATTATTGCCTTATGCTACCAATAAAGATATTGTTAGCCTTAAAACACGTTGTTTGGATTAATCTGCGCCTGGAACCCCAAAAGGCAGCAACACCCCACAGTAATTGTGTTGACTGCCTCAGCAAGTTCCCTACCCCAGTTCCAACCAGGGCACTGACAGAATAATTAATGGAATTATTCCAACGCCTCTTGGAACCCAGCTAGATCTGTCCTAATAGATGGATCCATCCTAACAGATCCACTGCCCATACAGAATTACAATTTGTCCAAGTCAGAGTGAATTTCACTTTGGGAGATCATTTTACTTTTCTTTCCTAATAGATATTGTAAACAGCACAAGCCAAATGCTGCTTCTCTTTCCATACAATATGAGCTGAACATACTGTTTAGCTTATAGAAAGACAACAAATTCTTTATACTTCCTCTGCTGTCCCACTGGTAGCATCTGTCACTTTACATCAACAATAGCAAGCATGATCCCTACAGGCAGGTTAGCAGAATTTATAAGCTACTGCTTATCTTGGAACTCATAACATAAGCACTTCTGGGGCAACTACTCTCATCAGAGGGAGAAAGCAAGTTCTCTGCAGAAGAAATTGGGCAGAATCAGGTTTAACAGAAAGCATCCATGAGGAGAGTTTACGGGAAGTGTGTTTGTATGTGAAACATCTCTTTCCATCTTGGCCTCCTTTGTGTGAGTTCATTGATTTCCTCCAACACTGAAAATTTCCTCCAGGACTTCACTATTCTGACACCTGCTTAAGATAATGAGTGAGTAAACAGAAAATCCAATTTTATTTATTATTTTTATTTTATTTATCACATTTGTATCCCGGACAGCATACAAATACAGATTTGTATTGGACAGCACAAGATGGCCAGCAAATCTGTGTATCCTATACTGTTCCATTAGCCAAATGCTCTGCAGCATCATTAGATCCTGGAGCTGGGCCAAAACTACTGTCATCCCATCACACCAGCAAGTTAACTTAACAGTTGGGTCAGGCAATACAGCTTTGGAACTATCACTCAGTGGTTTATAGTGCTTAGGCTAACCATATTTCCCTGAGACGGAAACAGGACCCTAACGCGCGCACATGCATGTGCCGGCACACTGGCACATGTGCGTGCAGGTGCACACACCAGCACATGCGCGTGCACACATTCCATCCCTTCAAAAACGGGATGAAATTGAGTTTTTTAAGAAAAAGACCGTACGGTACGGAAAAGGTAAAAAAAGTGGGATTGTCCCATTCAAAATGGGATGTATGGTCAGCCTAATACTGCTACACATAAGGTTTAACCTTGCTGGTTTGTTGCTGTTTCTGCTTTAGCACAGCATTCCTCATTCTGATGTGCTCCAGAAATTTTGGACTAACTCCCATAATTCTCAAGTGACGTAGCCAAAGGAAGCTAAACCATGGGAATTAAAGATGAAGTCCAATACAATTGGAAGGCAATAGCTTGGAGAATGCTGCTTTAGTATTTTCTGGTGGTATCATCATCATCATCATCATCATCATCATCATCCTCTCCTCCTCCTCCTCCTCTCTTCTTCTCTCTTCACATTCTATTTCTTTTTTTTTTAGCCTCATTCAGCATTTTGGAAATGCAGGATCTACTGTAAATATTTTAAATAGATAGAAGATAGATGATAAATACAGTACACAGACAGGATGCCTGCTTTGAGCTATTTAAAATATTGATTACATTTTTAAACAGTTGAATGTCATCAGAATGGGCATCAAACTGATTGAATAGAAACAAAACCAATAAAACAGATGGATTAGACTGTGACTTCCTCTCCCACTCCAACGATATTCTGATCTAAGATCCGAAAAAAGCTTCTAGTGGGTGGTGGTGAGATTTCTTGTTTGGGGAAAAATCATGGGGGGAGGGGAGAACCCAGCAACCACTGGCTTAGTATTTCTGTGTGTGCATGTGTGCACGTGCGTGTGCATGCCCTCAAATCAATCTTGGCTCCAGGCGACTACACAGTCAAGTCCCTGCAGTTTTCTCGGCAATGTTTTTAGAAGCACTTTGCCATTGCCCTTCCTAGGGCGGAAAGAGAGGGAATGGCCCAAAGTCTCTTAACTGGTTTCTGTGCCTAAGGAAGGACTAGAATTCAAGCTAGCTTCTAGTTTCAGCTTCTAGTCCAGCGCCTTCAATCGCTACACCAAATGTATTATTTATTCATTCATTTATTTAAAGAATGTACATGGCTCCTTTCTCACACAATAATCCTAGGTGGCTCACAGCAAAACCCAATAAAAAACAGCAACATAAAACACATCATACCTTTGCCACCAAGGTGCCATAACAACCAATGCAACTAACCCTCTGACTCAATTCCACCCTAGCCCAATTCTTGGAGTAAGAGCCAGGTCTTCATAGTCTTCCAGAAGGAAAAAGAGTTATTATTTTGACAGAGACAGTAACCTCTGAGCATTTGGGGATCCCAGTGGAATCCACAGATTTCACATTCAGTATTCCCTCTCTGTGCCTTAAGATCTTCAAGTGATGATCCTTTCTCAGAGGAAGTACCTTGTTTAGAACAAGGAAAGGGGCTTTCTCACTGGTTGTCCTCCTCACAAAACCTCAACAATGCTGACATTTCAGCACCAGGTTGTTTGTTTGGACATGTCAGATTTTAATTGACTTATGCAGTCTATTCTGCTGTTCTTTTTCTAATTACTTTTTATTATTTTGCTTCTTACTGTTTTATCATATTATTCTTTGCTGAATACTTTAGTCTTTTCACATCCCGAAAATGAAAAATTGCTGTGTTATCTGTTAGGCAGAAATGCAGTTTTAAAACAATGCTAATAATTAAATAGAAAACATAAACTCCAGATGCTATGCTTTAAATAACTGGCTAAAGGAAGAGGGAGTCCAGCTGCTGCAGTTCCTTTTGCCTTATTTCTCACTTGCAGTTGTCCAAGTGTGGCACAAAAATATGACAATCCTCACAACAATAAACTTCTAATATTTTTTGGCCCACAAAGAGATGAACTTGTCAAAGCTAATAACACTTATGATATACTTATGTTATGCCTGACCTAACACAGTCACCAAAACCTCTTTGTAGGGCATGCAGTCAACATTGTGGAAAGTCCTTTTGAAATCCGTATGTTGCACATGGGCTGTGTTTATCCACCAGAATTGTAAAGCATGATACCGGCTTTCTTCTCTAGTATTAAAGCCCATTCATTGGACTTTTTTCTTTCTTTTTTTAATTCACCATAGTCTAATCAATTTCCTAATTACATGCCTGTGTTGATTTCCAATGACTTCCTGTTTTCATCCATTTTAAATAAGCCCTTCTGCAGTGTTCAGCCACTCAGTGCAAAACACATAATAGTTACAGTCCCTTAACTCAGCCTTCAGTAAGATTTGTTGGAATTACAACTACACCTTCTAGAACACCCAGCCAATGTGGGCATCTGAAGGAAAGCCTTCATGCAGATCTGGATTAAGGGTCTTGTGGGCACTAGGGGCGTGGTGGCTCAGCGGGTAAGACGCCAGGCTTGTCGATCGGAAGATCGCAAGTTCGGAGGTTCGAATCCCTAGCCCTGTGTGCGGAGTGAGCTCCCGCACTAGCCCCAGCTCTTGCCAACCTAGCAATTCGAAAGCATGCAAATGCAAGTAGATGAATAGGTACCACTTCGGTGGGAAGGTAACACCGTTCCGTGCATGTCATGCCGGCCACATGACCGTGGAAGCGTCTTCGGACAACGCTGGCTCTTCGGCTAACAAACGGAGATGAGCACCGGTCCCTAGAGTCAGACAAGACTGCACAAATGTGCGGGGAAAACCTTTACCTTTAGGCACTAGGCACTTCAGTTTCATAGGCCCTTTGGTAGATGCATTTTTATCCATGTTACATTGGATGCATGAATTTAGATGTTTTATGAACACATGGAATTGAGTTTTCTGTCCAGAGCTTTAGAGTTATGACCAAATGTTACATTATGTAAGAGGCCTTAACAGCCAGTTTGATCACTATGCTGACTGGAATGTTCTTATCTTCGCTCTTACAAATTAAAAATGTTTAAATTATGGAAATAACTTAATAGCATGTGCATGTTTTTATGCTAATCATTATTGCTTACATAAGAAATGATTGGAGCACTAACAAACTCTAACCCTAACCCTAACAAACATATAACTATATATCCTAATTTCACAAAAGACAGGGAGCAGGGCTACTTGTTTGCTATTTTAAGCTAAATTAGGAAATGTATTTATTTATTTATTTATAATTTAAATTTATAAATTATATTAAATAAATATAAATATATTATAAATAAATATAAATATAAATAAATATAAATATATTAAATAAATAAATATAAATATATTAAATAAATATAAATAAATTAAATAAAATTTAAATTTATTTTTAAAATTATAGAGCATTACTACAATCTCCTTAATCGTCACTCTACTGTGGCTGACGAAGTCTTCTTGCAAATCCCACAAAAACAAATAAGAAATGAGCTTGCAGTACCCCCTAGTTTGGAGGAAGTCAGTAAAGCCACTAAACAAATGAAAAATAACAAAGCTAGTGGACCTGATGGGATTCCTGCTGAAGTCTTTAAAGAAGGCGGGCCTGAACTTACACAACAACTTCATAAGCTCATCGAAAAAATCTGGATGAGGGAGGAGATTCCAGCAGACTTTAGGGATGCCATAATTATCACTCTCTTTAAAAAGGGTGATAGAACAGACTGTGGAAACTACCGAGGCATCTCCCTTCTAGCCACAGCAGGCAAAATCCTGGCAAAGATCATTGCAAACCGTCTCCTATCTGTATCAGAAGACATCCTCCCTGAAACGCAAAATGGCTTCCGCCCTTCCAGGGGAACAGTGGATATGATCTTCACTGCACGACAGCTTCAAGAAAAATGCAAGGAGCAAAACCGCCCTCTGTACATGGCGTTTATTGATCTGACTAAAGCTTTTGATACTGTAAATCGTACTGCTCTCTGGACCATCCTTCTGAAAATCGGATGCCCTGATAAATTTGTGAACATCTTGCGGTTACTCCATGACGACATGATGGCAACAATCCTGAATAACAATGGCTCTCAAAGCGATCCATTTAAAGTGGAATCCGGCGTTAAACAGGGATGTGTTATTGCTCCAACCTTATTCGCTATCTTCATCGCTATGATTATGCACCTTGTTGAAGAGAAACTTCCTACTGGTGTAGAAATTATATATCGAACAGATGGAAAGCTTTTTAATCTTAGTAGGCTGAAAGCAAAAAATAAGGTAATTGCAACTTCTGTTATAGAACTTCAATATGCTGATGATAACGTAGTCTGTGCACACTCCGAGGAAGATCTTCAAACTATCCTAAACATCTTTGCAGAAGCATATGAAAAGCTCGGCCTCTCGATTAACATTAAAAAAACCAAAGTGCTTTACCAGCAAGTTCGAACCAATCCCTCTGCAGCGCCATCAATCCAGCTTAAAGGTGTGTCACTAGAAAATGTCGACCACTTTTCTTATCTCGGCAGCCATCTATCAACAAAAGCCGACATCGACGCTGAAATTCAGCATCGCCTGAGCTCTGCGAGTGTAGCTTTCTCCCGAATGAAGCGTAGAGTGTTTGAGGATCGGGACATTCGCAGGGAGACCAAAATGCTTGTTTACAAAGCCATTGTACTACCAACCCTTCTGTACGCCTGTGAAACATGGACCCTCTACAAACGCCACCTCCAACTTCTTGAAAGATTCCATCAACGCTGCCTCCGAAAAATTCTGCAAATTACTTGGGAAGATAGGCGGACTAATGTTAGCGTATTAGAAGAAGCGAAAACCACCAGCATTGAAACAATGATCATCCAACATCAACTTCGCTGGACTGGTCATGTTGTTCGAATGCCTGACCATCGTCTTCCAAAGCAGCTACTTTACTCCCAACTTAAGAATGGAAAACGGAATATTGGTGGACAGCAAAAGAGATTCAAAGATACTCTCAAAGCTAATTTAAAAAAATGTAATATCAGCATTGAGAACTGGGAAGCCCTAACTCACGAGCGTTTCAATTGGAGGTCAGCCTTTATTAATGGCGCTATGGACTTTGAAGAAGCACGAGTACAGGGCGAAAAGGAGAAGAGAGCTAAAAGGAAGGCACGTCAGGCAAACCCTCATCATGACCGTCTCCCACCCGGAAACCTATGCCCTCATTGTGGGAGGTTGTGCGGATCCAGAATTGGCCTTTATAGCCACTTACGGATTCACCGTTAAAATTTTACCTTTGGAAGACAATCTTACTCGGCTACGAGTGATCGCCAATGATGATAATGCCACCCAATTCAACATTGACTCTGGACAGCATACAAATTAAAATCAGATAAAATACCAGAGTGGAAAAAAAAATTAGGAAAAGAGGAGGGAACAAATATGCATCCTAATCAGATGGACACCCTCTGACCTATCCCAGAATCAGAGGGAAAAAATCAAGTTTTCAAAAATCATTTAAAGCAGGCATGTCCAACCCGCGGCCCACAGGCTGCATGTGGCCCTGAACAGCTAGTAATGCGGCCCCAAAAAATCGTAAACTTTTAACATTATTTTGCTATTTTTTTTGTGTGTGACTCGATTGCGCGGTGCTTGAGTGTGGACTTCGTAGGTAGAAACAACGGAACACTGTGTAGGGGAGGGGGCAGTGCAGTGCTAACGCCACCGCTGCCCGCTACGCACGTCAGCTTGTGGCGACTTGGTGTTATACATAATATTTCAACCTACCTACACGTGTTCTGTGACGACAGGCGTTTATTGTTATTATTAAATAGACATGTAAGTTTTCTTATTTGATTATTAAACTTTGCTTTGTTTATTTACCTACCTAACAATTTACGATGGGCTTGTTGTGTTATTTCTTAAAAAAATATTTATTCCTAAATAAATTTATTCCAGCATGGCTTCAACCTTGTTTCAGCAGAAAACAGAACCCAGAAAAGAAAAGAAAAGAAAAGAAAAGAAAAGAAAAGAAAAGAAAAGAAAAGAAAAGAAAAGAAAAGAAAAGAAAAGAAAAATTGTGGATGAAGGAAGAGTATTCAACGAAAAATGGACAGATGAATACTTTTTTGTCGAGACAAATACTAAGGCACTATGCTTAATTTGTAGGGAAAATGTGTCAGTTTTCAAAGATTACAATTTGAAAAGGCATTATACGGAAAAACATGCTGCCAAATTCGAAGCGTATCAAGGAATTTGTTGTAAAGACAAATTAGCGGAACTGAAACAAAGTCTGTTGTCTCAACAATTTTTTTAAAAAAAGTCACAACTCAAAAGGACTCTATTATAAAAGCTAGTTAATTGGTAGCAAATCTGATTGCAAAAAAATCAAAAACATTTACCAATTGTGAGTTTATTAAGCAATGTGTGGAACACATGCCAGATATAATTTGTCCTGATAAAAAAAGCAATTTTTCTAAAATCAGTTTGTCTCACCAGACTATAGCCAGGTGAACTGAAGGAATAGGAAAATCTATCAAAAGAGGTTTGAAGAGTAAAGCTGCTAATTTCAAATTTTATGCTTTGGCGATCAATGAAAGTACTGATGCTACAGATACGGCTCAACTTGCCATTTTATTAGAGGTATTGATAACAAATATGTCACTGAAGAAATGGCTGCTTTGGTGCCATTAAAAGACACAACTAAATCTCTTGATTTGTACGAAGCAGTAAAAATGACATTAAAGCGATTTTCTTTAACCATTGTCAACATATCTGGTATATCTACTAATGGAGCCCCAGCGATGGTTGGTAAAAATGAGGGACTTACAAAATTGATAGAAGACGATGCAAGTGCCACCGGCAACTCACGTTTCATGAAGTATCACTGCATTCTACATCAAGAAAATGTATGCACGAAAGCTTTAGAAATGGATAATGTCATGAAAATTGTAATCAAAACAGTGAATTTCAAAAGGGCCAAGGGATTGAATCATCAGCAATTCCAGGAGTTTGCTAAAAGTATGGATGCTGATTATGGGAACATCCTTTACTTTTCTGAAGTAAGGTGGCTAAGTCGGGGTAAAATGCTGAAAATATTTTATGATTTGAGAAATGAAATCAAGTCGTTTATAGAATCAAAAAGAAAATTTGTGCCAGAACTTGAAGATGAAAAATGGCTCACAGATTTAGCATTTTTGGTGGATTTGACTGCTCATTTAAATGAGTTAAACATGTGTCTTCAAGGTGAAAACCAACTCATCACTGCAATATTTCAAACCATACCAGTGAAACTTAAAGTATGGTAAGCTCAAGTTATGGAAAATAATTTTATACATTTTAATACGTTGGCACAGTCCTGTGAACAATGAGAAATATGCAGCCTTGCTTTTGGTTTGATACAGGAATTTGAGAACAGGTTTCAAGAGTTCTGGAAAAATCATGAATATTTTGGTATATTTTCGACTCCATTTTCAGTTGACATAACTACATTACCTCTGAATTTTCAAATGGAATGCCTAGAGTTGCAATCAGACATTCAACTCAAAGAAAAATTTGATCATTTATTTGTATTTATTTTTCAATTTCTATCACCGCACCATCTCCCCCAAAGGGGACACTCTCTACTGGACTTTTATAAGACCTATCTTCCCAGAGAAAAATATCCCTCGCTTCACAATCACACCTTATTCATGACATCGCTTTTTGGCAGCACATACATTTGTGAGCAACTATTTTGAAGGATGAAGCACACGAAGAGTGAAATTAGAATTAAAATTTCTGACGAGCACCTTGAGAACTCACTGAGAATTGCAACCACTTTCATCAAACCAGACATTGATGCATTAGTTTCACAAAAACAAGGTCAAATATCCCACTAGTTTTATGTTGCCCTCTTTTTTTAAATTTTATAATAAAAATATTTTAAAAATGAAGTTTTATTACTTATATACATTAACTATATTATATATTTTATGTGCGGCCCAAGACAATTCCTCTTCACTCAATGTGGCCCAGGGAAGCCAAAAGGTTGGACTCCCATGATTTAAAGGCTTGCAAGATCAGGGTAGTCCTAACCTCCAGGGGGTGCTGTTCCAAAGTGCAGATGCCATGACAGAGAAGGCACTCTTCCTAGGTCCCATCAGATGACATTCTTTAATGGATAGACATGAAGTACACCCACTCTCTTGGATCTTATGGGATGGGCAAAATGATGATAAAGAGGCAGTCTCTCAGAGAGCTAGGCCCTATGTTTTAGCCTTTAGGTCTAATTAGAATTTTGGTTTTATTGCATTTTGCCTCTTTTAGTTGTCTTATATATCTATCTAGTCTAGCTGATAATCATGGAGAAAATCTATCTATGTGGTTGCTAGGAGTCAAAAACAACTTGATGGCACATAATCAATCAATCTAGCTAATAAGATATCAGCTTCTTGCAATGTGTAGTTCTTATTTTATATCATTTACTCATGTGATTTCTTACAATGAAATTTTGCAGTTTTTTTTAAGCATTCAGTATTTTATTCTTGTTTTCATTTTAAATAATCCCAATATCCCCAATTTTCCAATCTCTCAGGCAGATACAAAAGAACACATGAGTCTGGTCAAGAGATTAGGAAGAAATGGAAAAAAAAGATTAAAATCAAAGGTGATCAAGGGATCTATTCTGAAGTTCATCAATAAGGTTGTAAAAATGATAGTGACGAACTCCAATTAACTCATAATAGTTAATGATAAAACAGGATCAGAATAATGATGAACCTTTTAAAAATATCATTGATGAAGCAGAATCTCACTTTCACATAGAGTGGATGAACTGAAGAACAGTTCAAAGCAGAAACTATGGTGGAAAAGATTCATGAAAGCTAACATCAGATGCTGGTTTTATTATTATGCTAATGATCCTGCACCACTGACAGAAATCACTGCAAATCTAAGACCCAGTTTTGCTGATATCACCCCTTCTCAAAATATTGATGATTCTGACTTTTCCACATCAAGTAGAAAAACTGCTGGAAAGAAGAGATGTGTAAACAAAGAATTGTTCTGCAGGCACTTGAGCAATGGGAGAGTGTCCAGAGGAAATGGCTCATTCCCTTACCTTCAGCTGCTCAAGTGTATTGCTGAGTGTGCAAACTATTTGGCAGCAGCAAGTGCTGTAATCTATTTCAAACTGATTTTGATGACTGAAAGAATGCAAACACCAAGATTACTGCTCAGAACCATGTTTTTTTTTAAATTTGTATTGTAAAAACTAGTGAAACTTTCTTCTTGAATAAAAAGGATAGGCACAAGGGCAAAGTCATGCCAGTATCAATAGTTTTCTTTTTAATAAAGTGAAAGAAAATAACATGAGGATAAAAAGATGCTCTAGGGAAAGTTCATATACTTTAGCGGATGTGGCTGTATTCTTCCCCTCCCCAGTATGAATATCAACAAAAAGGAATACACAAGGGTTTCCCATGGGGGGAAAGAGAGATGAGAACATGAGTAGCAGCGTAGAGTCCACTAGGGAAATGTGTTCATCTCAGCCTGGCTCAAAATAGCATCTGACAAGAGTGAATCACGCAAGTTCTGAAAAACTCACAAGAAATAAACTTGAGAATCTATAGCTGCCACCCTCAATTTCACTCCCTGTCTGGTTGCTTATTGACTTCTACTGCCTGCACTGACAATGTGTAGCTGAGCGTCTGTCTGCTCTCCATTAAAGGTAACTAAAATGGAGAGGGAGAAGAGAAGAGAAGAGAAGAGAAGAGAAGAGAAGAGAAGAGAAGAGAAGAGAAGAGAAGAGAAGAGAAGAGTCATGAGGATGATGTTGAAAGAAGATATGAAAATAGTCATGAGGATGATGTTGAAAGAAGATATGGAAAATATAAGCCATGAGTCTGTGAAGCTGAAGATGCAGAATGTAGCACTAGCAGTAAGAAGAAAAGAATAATGCAAAAAGCATATATAGCTCCCCAACTGACAGGAATGCAACAAAAACTATGAGGGGGCTGAGTGTTAGGAAAAGTGACATCTGTGGGATGTGTTTCATTTCTTTGCTCTTCCACTGCCTATAAAACATTCAGCAGTTAGGGCCACATGAGACAATAAATTAAATATGTGAATGTATTTAACATGCCAAATGGGGGTAAAATAAGTAGCAAGTGTTGGAAACTCTGAATGAGAGCAGGATTATATGGAGAGGGTTACGTATTCTCTTTCTATGCTGTGTTTTTGATATAAATCAGCCCTTTCCTTGATTTTGCTGTTTCTCCCTGGAAGATGTATGCACTGGAACCAAAACTGACTAGAACGCCACAAAATCTTTTTAAAGTTCTAAAGGCAGCCACAGTAAATGTCCTTCTCAAGCCAGTTTCATAGCTAGGGGTTCCACTGTAGAATCAGGAAAAAAGCATGGGTAGGCAACCTCGGTTCTCATCTTCCTACAAAATTTGTTTCAGTTGACTTCTCTAGCTAACTGAGAAAAGTAGACACTGTTAAAAGAAGTGTTTTAAAAACGTGTTAGAAAGCAAACACAAAGATAAAAATCTATTTCTGATACCTACTAAAGTGTGAGTAGCATTGGTGAGTAGTGATTTTTGGCACAGCATTATTATTATTATTATTATTATTATTATTATTATTATTATTATTATTATACTAAGAGGCTGCCAAACTCCTTAGCAACTCTGCCTAGCTTACAATTAAAAGAAAAAAAGGAAAAAATGACATATACAGGTAGTCCTTGCTTACTGACCACTCATTCAGTGACCGTTTGAAGTTATGCCACTGAAAAACAAGATTTATGACTGGTTCTCTAAGTTGTGGCCGTTGCAACATTCCCATGGTCACATGTTCATGATTCGGTCACTTGGCAACTGGCATGCATTTATGATGGTCGCAGCGTCCCACAGTCATGTGATCGCCATTTGCAACCTTCACAGCTGGCTTCCGACAAGCAAAGTCAATAGGGAAGCTGGCAGACATTCGCAAGTCATGGTCACATGACATCGCACTTAATGACCCACAGTTATTCACTTAATGACCACAGCCAGAACTGATGTCATAAGTCAATGCAGTCACGTAAGGCCACACTTAATGGCCGCGCCACTTAGCAATGGAGTTGCCAGTCCCTATTGTGGTCAGTAAGTGAGGACTTGCTGTATTTGAAAAAATGACAACCAACTGGAAGATGACATCAATATCACAAAAAAAACAAGAACCATAAGGGCCCCTCAGCCATTCTCTCCAAAGAACAACCAGATTTTTAATCATTTCCAGAAAGTCATTAATTTGGGAGTGATACAGATCTCAGGGAGATATCATTCAGAGGGCAGGTGCCACTATAGAGAAGGCACACTTCCTGGTTCCTGCAAGGTGACATTGCTTAACTGATGGGGCCCAAAACACACACACTCTGCCTGATCTCACTAGACAGGCGGAAACATTTGGAGACAAACAATCCTCAGACAACCTGCAATTTACATCTGTAAAATATAAGCATGTAAACAATAAAAAGATAGACAATAGAAAAGCCAGAAGACCAGAACACCTCTTTGCCAGCAATCAACAACAAGATAGGCAAAGATTAACAGCAAGATTAGCAGCAGAGGAGCAATCAAACAACACAATAGACCCTAATCAAGGAACTATTAACTCAGTCAATCAACCAAGCAGCACACAACAACCCAATCAAGGTACTACCAAGGAGAGTACAACACCCCCACCAACACAGGCAGGACAAGCCAGGATATATAAACAGAGAGCAAGTTCCACGCCCTTTTTGCACTGAAGATGTTGCCTAGCCTGGCAATGAAACGTCTGCAAGAAAACAACAAGGCTCAGAGAGCACCAAGGACTCCACAGTTCAACCCTGAGCTACAAATATTCTCTTTGATTGGTATAAGCATGTAAACCACATTAAAATTAAGCCAGAAATATAATACCATAATATCATAATTTAAGAATAAGAAGCAAAAAAATGTGACACAAAAAAGTTTTTCTAGCTGTAATCATTCATCATTTTAATAGGTGTGTGAAAACAATCAACATTTTGGTGTCAACCTTGTGCACAAGCACTGAATCTTTCTATCTCTATAAAATAACAAAAAATAAATACATTAAGCCCTAGAAATCAAAATGCATATATGAACCAAGTTTCCAAGTTTGATTCTGATATCTTGCCCTTCTCCACTGTATTGTTATTGTTAGTCAGCCATTGTTTCTCAGATAAGGCAATACTAAGCTGGAAAGCCCACGGTCCGGTTTAATGTAAGCTAGCTTCATTTCAAATATTTTTGAGCCATAGCACTGAATTTCATTAAAATACCTCAAATAATAAAGGAAATACTGCATTCTGTTGTCTTTTATATCTTTTGACTTTAAAATGAGACTCACAGTCTGGAAATACAAAATATTATTGTGAATATGTATGTTCAATTTCGTCCAATATACTGACAGTCATGGTTAGAAGCACAGTAACAAGTAAATATTAAACAGGTGAGGTAAACTGAGATTTTACTTTGCTAACACTGTACCTGTGCACTTCCAAGAGTTCTAAATATCCTTTCACTAATCTCTTCTAGGAAGGGCTAAACCAGGCTGTATTACAATCATGAGAGTCACCAGTAGCTTCTTCCTCTTTCCCCACCTTATTTTGGGAATTTGAGTTCAAATATAATTGAATATATATATTTGCACTTAGATGACATCATTATTGGGGCAGAGAAGAGAAAAGCCAACTCCAGAAGTCTGAGAATACAAAACATATTCAGGGAACCCAAAAGGAATCAATGAAGACCAAACTTGAAGGACATGAGACATAACAAGAACAGCCCTGATATATGCTTAGACAGAACTGTGAATTCTATGTAAAACTGAAGATAGAGAAACACTTAACACTAAATTCATTGCTGACTTTATCCACATTTTTATTTGCACTCTAGCAGTTTAAAGAATTAAATTAAAGCAATTTTTCTGAGCAAAAGACTTCCTTCAGTAAAGCAATTAACATAATCTGTTCTCCCTTCCTTCAACCTTAGGGCACAACACTCAAAATAGCCATGTTACCAACCATCTTGATATGTAGCAAGTCTTCACAATTTCCCACTGAACTTTCACACCTGTAGGAAAACTTGTGGGGTTAAAAACCTCTAACTATAGGTTTATGTTATGTATGTCCATTACCTTCCTCCAGCCTGTTTTGTACATTACATTTAGAATATTCATGGAAAACAACACTTCCTAGTCCAAAATCAGCATCCAACATGGCAGTCCATCTGGCGAACCTAAACTCCAACTTGCAGCTTACACTATTTTTCTACACCATATGGTCCATGCCTCCAAAACAATTCTAGCATTTCCACTCCTCCACATAAATACACTTTCCTAGAGCAAGACAATTTTTATATAACATTTAAATAGGATGGAATAAATCCTTTATTGTCAAAAAGCCTGACTGAAACAAGTTGGGGAAACCCATGCTTAACTCAGTGCTCAACTGCTTGAATAAATTCACAATTCTCTTTCATTATTAATATCCCTAAAACTGTGTTACTATTGCCTCTCCCCAAAGTGTGGGAGTTGGAAGTTTTACAGAAACTTTGTCTCAGCTCAAATTAAGTCAACCTAGTCAAACTGAGACATACAATTATGCCAAGGAAAAAGAAAAAGAAACAGCCACTTCCTTTAACAGACCTTTGGTTTCATTCATGCAGGGAACAAATAATGCCAAGAAAAAGTTTACGATGAGTAGGCACAGGGGAATGTCCTAATGAGCTATTATTTTTTTCCAAGGAACCCAACCATCTCCACTATGGATGTCAATTAGCCTGTTTCAGAAAAACCACCTATCAACTGAGTTATCAGTCTTGAGCTCGGTCTGTAATTAATATATAGCACAAGAAGACTATTAGCTCCATAGTCAGTAATTCTGGGCTTGGGGGTAGGAGTGAAAGATTAAAGTAACCAAATGAAACTTTTAAAAGAATTAACTGCCTCTCCATGCCAGCTGGCTGCAGAGCCACAAGCATACACCATGGGGTGGAGTGGGTCTCAAGATTGGGCAGACAAAACACAGTGTGGAGGAACTCTTTTGTCAAGCAGTTTGATTTTTATTCATAGCTTGTCAAGATAAGAAAGTATTGCTTCCTCTGAGCCTGACTTATGTAGCCAGAAACTATGCAAGCAGCATTCAGTCAAAGCAGATGAATACAGTAAATCCCACCTCCCTCTCCTGCTTCAGACTTTAGAAGACAGTGGAGTGAGTATCTATACCTTAATTTACTTTGCATTACAGAGATTACCCACCTCCCTGTCTGCAAATGTAAAGAGTGTTACTGTTGTGGCATGTATTCTATACTGTATGCAGTTTTAACTAAGTTTCCCTTAGAGTTAATCAAGGGCTTCAGATAAAACTTAGCTAGCAACTTCTCATTGCTAACAAAACATTTATAGTCTTTCTGGGGTTTTTTAATCCTCTCCCCCCTCTCTTGATTTCTGTGCTGGATAAACATGATCCTACATTATGCACATGCTGACTCCTATACTGAGGATCCCTATGCTCACTACTCTTCAATGATTTTTCATTGCCAGTAACCTGCCATTTCCTCAGCAGCTAAGACTACCTAAATCCAACTTTTCTTGTCAGCCATCTTTGTCTCCTCTCTTTCCTGCCAGCTCCTTAACCCATTTCAGCCCCCTCTCCAGGAGAGATTCTATGAGCATGCAAAAACCTTAACTACTTCTTCTCAGATACTTTCCAGACAGAGTTTATCATCGCCAGGCACAGCTTGTATGTCTGTGAGGTCATGTGACAAGCTGGCAGGCATTATTTAACTGCTTCCTTCTGTCACACTGGCCTTTTGTTTGTCCAAAAACTACTTTAACCTGATTTACCTACCCAAGATTTTTTTTCTGATTATGTTAATGATTAATACAAAAACAGGGAGACAAGGTTAAAATGAGATTCCCACTTCATTATATGGAAAATTGTGTTCACTGAAAATAAATGCATTTTCTTTTGCAAGATTTTAAAAAGTTTATGCAACAGTGAACAGCATGTCAGTATCCATGTTCATGGTAGTAAAGACCAGAGAGAACCAGAAAAAAACAGATATTATTTCTACAGATCCTTCTGAATAATTAATATTACCTATTTATGGCATCTTGATTACTACAAATTGGCACAAGAGGATAATGAAATCATTACTTGTTACTTCCCCTATTTAGACCATAGCATTTCTATTTCATTTCTCAACACACTCAGTATAGAATCAATAGATTTTTGTTATTTTCATTTTTCTACTCTTGATTACAGTCATGTGACAGCTTTTGTTTCCACACTTTCTCATACAGACACAAATTGATTTTAACACAGTTTATTCTGGAAAACTTTGGAATATGATACATCCTTCACCACATTTCATTTTTATGTGATATTAAGCCATGAAGAGGTTACATTTACCCCGCGTAAAAAGCATTTTTCCGAATGCATCAGTATCAGCCCAAACCCCAGGCTTGTCATATTCAGGATAAAAAGTAGTGTAGTGTTCACTGCATGTTTGTTACATACATGATATATTAGAACTCCAGAAACTGAAGTAGAATTTGCAGTATGGATGAGGTTCATTAGAAATCATGAATGTTATTTAACAACATGTACAATCTGTGGCTTGAATCATGTCAACTGGATTTCTATTTTCTTAGTGGAAACGTTTCACTCCTTATCCAAGGAGCTTCTTCAGTCTGAGTAAAGTTAGTAAGGGAATCCTTAAATATGTTTCTAGGCTGGCTGTGTGACCTTGCACCTGGGGCTAGGTCATGGTTATTTTTGAGATGTTTGTTTCTAAGTCCCTTTATCATCTAAAGGAGGATCGTTAAGATTACCCTGCTGCTGTTGAGCTTGTGAAATGGTCTTAATCTTCCTAGGCACAGAAGACAAAGCAGGAAGGAAGATAGGGGAAAGGTTATGCCTGAGGCCCCCACCTCTATTCAAGGAAGGATTTTCCAAGTTGGCATAAATGGATTCCTTGACCCCTCTCTCAAACCACCTATCTTCTCTGTCTAAAATGTGAACATTAATGTCCTCAAATGAGTGTCCTTTTTCCTTTAGATGAAGATAAACTGCTGACTCTGGTCCTGTGGTGTTACTTCTCCTGTGTTGGGCCATCCTCCTGTACAAAGGTTGTTTGGTTTCTCCAATGTAGAGTTCAGAGCACTCCTCACTGCACTGGATTGCATACACTACATTGCTTTCCTTGTGTTTTGGAGTTTGATCTTTGGGGTGTACAAGCCTCTGTCTCAGTGTGTTGGTGGGTTTGAAATATACAGGTATGTGGTGTTTGCCAAATATCCGTTTGATCTTTTCAGACACGCCAGCCATGTAAGGAATGACCAGGTTCTTCCGTTTACTCTGAGTCTCAGCCCTATCTGTCGCTGTTTTAGGTCTGGTAGACTTAGATTTGGTGAAGGCCCAATTTGGATATCCACAGGCCTGCAGAGCTGTTCTCAGATGCTGCTTTTCATTCTTTTTGGAATCCATGGAGGTGGGGATGGTTTCTGCTCTGTGTGACAATGTCCTGATGACTCCTAGTTTGTGCTGCAGTGGATGGTGGGAGTCAAACATCAGGTATTGATCTGTGTGTGTGGGTTTCCTGTAGATCCCTATTTCTAGCTTGCCACCGGTCCCAATGAGGACTTCACAGTCTAGGAATGCCAGTCTGTTGTCCTTGGTGTCTTCTCTGGTGAAGCTAATGTTGGCATCTATAGTGTTTATATGGTCCGTGAAGGCCTGTACTTCCTGGGCCTTGATTTTGACCCAGGTGTCATCCACATACCTAAACCAGTGGGTGGGCACCGTTCCCTGGAATGTGTTGAGTGCTTTCTTCTCCACTTCTTCCATGTATAAATTGGCCACAATGGGTGACATGTACAAGTTAACCAGTTAAAGAAGATGGTGGCTTCCCAAATAACAAAGTTGCAACTCTACTTACAAAAGAAGCTAAGTAGAATTACGTTTAGTTGACTGAAGTTAGCTAAGTTTCATTTTCAAAAACAAAGCCCCAAAGATGAGCAATAAGCAGAAGGATCAATATGCATGATCACTTGCCTAAGTTAATTAATGTCTTGTTGTTGTTGTTTATTCGTTCAGTTGCTTCCGACTCTTCGTGACTTCATGGACCAGCCCACGCCAGAGCTTCCTGTCGGCCGTCACCATCCTCAGCTCCCCCATGGTTGAGTCCGTCACCTCCAGAATAGCATCCATCCATCTTGCCCTTGGTCGGCCCCTCTTCCTTTTGCCTTCCACTTTCCCTAGCATCAGCATCTTCTCCAGGGTATCCTGTCTTCGCATTATGTGGCCAAAGTACTTCAGTTTTGCCTTTAATATCATTCCCTCAAGTGAGCAGTCTGGCTTTATTTCCTGGAGTATGGACTGGTTTGATCTCCTAGCTGTCCAAGGCACTCTCAGAATTTTCCTCCAACACCACAGTTCAAAAGCATCTATCTTCCTTCGCTCAGCCTTCCTTATGGTCCAGCTCTCTAACTAATGTCTTACCCTCAAAAAAACTTTGATACAATGACATATACTGTAACAGTACACAGTTTATCTACAGATATAAATGATTGCCTTCTGAAATACTCTGTGTGTGTGTGTATACATACACACACACACACACATGCACACATGCACACATGCACACATGCACACATACATGGCTTTCATATCCATGAAATAATGGGTCCATACGCCCAAAGTGTCAAATACGTTTGCAGTATCAGGAAAGCATATTCTTGTTCCCACACATTATTTCAGTATATGGACTATGTTTACATATTATGCTTAGCTACAGTCTGATTTGTTTGACTTGGCTTAGCATTTCATATGAACTTGGACTCTTGTGGTTTATTCAGTAAAGCACAATCAAACCAGCCATGACATACTGTGATGTGAACTAGATCACAGATTGTATCTGAAAGCCTTATTATCAAATCACATATAGCATGAATGGCAATGAAGGCATAAAATGACAAAGAAGATGAAGAGGTCATCAGTAAAGGGAAGGGAAAGACAAAAGAAGGGAGAATTAAAAGCTACAGGAGACTGAGAAATGCAAAGCAATGGGCGTAAATCCATACCTTACCGAGAGCAATCAAGTATGTATGTTTAGTTTTAATTATGAAAGACATTAGGTGCATAGCAAAATTAAAGCTGACATTCTTTTTTTTGTCACTTTTATGAATTATAGAAGCAAGTTGTCATTGTACACAGCAGAGTATATTATGACTATTCTTCATATTAAACACAAAGACAACAAATGGAGGGAGAACAAATTTCAGGAAGACCCAAATGGTAGCCATTATTCTGGCTCAGATTTGATCCTGATCCATTTGATGTGACACACATCACCGCACGGAGGCAAGCTGCTGGGCCTCAATGCTTGGTTGCGGCTGGGCAGATCCACCTCAATCTTGTTGTCTTCTTCACTCCAACAATTGGAAGCAGGGCTCCATTCTCTAGATTCACTTCAAAGTAGCCTTCACAATTAAGAGGTTATGAAGCCAAGTGCCCCTTCAAAAATCTACACAGTCCTCATATTCATAGCATGACAAATCCATAGCCAAACAACGTTTCTTTCCCTTTTTTGATCTCTGGTGCTTTGTTTGAAGAAAAAAAAAGCTTTCCTTTTCCTTTTCAATTCTTACAATTGTAAATAGGAAGATAAAGAAGCAATTAAAAAAATCATATTGAAAGTGTTTTCTGAAAGTTACTTTGAACTAGTGATCCCAAACTATGTTACCTTTAACCCTCAGTCTGCCAACCATTGGATCTCTCTCTATATAATCAGCACTGATATGCATTTTATACTGTAGCAGTTACTTACACTGTGAACCTGTGAAATATTTTGCAGTGTTGATTGTTAATTGTTAATTCTTCAAATATGATGAGTTGGAAAAGCCAATTTAGGCCATGGAACTCAACTTCTGTCTCACTGCAGGAATCCAAATTAAAGCCTCTCTGCTAGATGTCTATCTGGCCTCTGCTTCAACACATCCAGGGGAGGGGAGCTCATCATTTCCACTGTGATTGTTTCCCCTATGGACTTGCACCACATGTATGTAAGGGTGGCACTTGCATTATGATGTCACTATATGTGTGTTGTCATTTTGGCATCAGTGTCACTTGCTGGTGCAGACACTGATTATTCTATACCCTGTTCTCTGGGATGACAGAGAACACATCTTCATTTTCTTCTGTGTAACACCATCTTCAGGTATTTGAAGAATATTATCATATCACACGTAATCAATCAATCATATCACACATAGCCCTCATCTTTTCTCAAGGCTAAATATACCCCGTTTCCTCCAACTCACTTTTTATTACCTTGTTTCCAGTCCCCTGCTTATCCTAATTGCCCTTCATTGCACTTGTTCCAGCTGTTATTAAATTTCTCTTAAACGGTGACAGGTAGAATGCCCGAGATGAGGTCTGACTAACATGGAATAGAGTGAAACTGTTACTTTGGAAACTGTACTTCTGAAGTTGGATTTGCCTTTTTTTTGCAGCCATGAGCTACTAACTCATATTTAGCTTGTGATTAAGTACAATTCCAGGGTCCTTTTCACACTTACTGTCACCTAGCCAGAAGTGTACCAATCTCCCACAAACATAAACATAAATCTCAGTATATGCCCACAATCATACTAAGGGCCAACGGCCCATTGAATCAGTCATCTTCAGGACTTTGGGATTTAGAGTAATGTTAGGCCAGAGATACCTGCAAGGAAAACGGAGTTCCAGAGAATGCAGCTATCTCAGAAAGCCTGATGCCTGGCCCACACATCCTGTACCATACATGGGAGTAGTATTCTCAAAAGGCCTCCTCTAGGTGTTCAGACTGGATAGACAGAATCATCCCTGATATATCCCAGTGTCATGCTGTACAGGGCATTATAGGCAATAACCAGCACTCTGAACTGGGCCTGGAGGCATACTGGCAGCCAATACAGTGACCACATGATGGGGGTAATTCTGCTGTAGTGGGTTTCCCTAGCCAACAGCCTGGCCAACTGCATTCTGGACTAGTTGCAACTTCCATGTCACCTTTAAAGGCATCCCCATATATAGTGGACTGCAATAATCTAGTTGTATGGTAATCACAAAGAAATTTACAGTCACTTCCTGGTCTAAGTAAAGCTGATACTAACGTACCAGCCATAGCAGGGCAAAGCACACACCCCCACACACACACTTATGGCTTCCACCCTCTATTCTCACAGAATCATGAATCCAGAAGGACCCCCAAATTACAGACCAGTTCATTCAGTAGGGAGCACAACCCCATCTAGAGAAACAACTAGGATAATGTTCTGAGAAAGGCCAAATGTTTACTTATGAACAGCAGTTCCATCTTAGTAGGATTGAATGTGAGCCTTTTTCTCCCAATCCAGTCCCTAGTAGCCTCCAGACACTGGTTCCGGACTTCCCCTACATCTCCACTATGACTTGGGGTGGTGATGTACAATTGATACCTCACCCCAAGCCAATCTATGACCTCACTCACAGTTTCATATAGTTGTTAAATAACAACGGGGAGAGGACCAAGCATGCAAAGGTTCAAGTATCCTCCCCCATGACTATTGACTGGAACTGCCTACTGAACACCTTCCACTCTCAGGTGGTGAGAAATATACTATGACTAGCAGTACCGGATAGCACTGAGAGGTATAACTGGACAAGGAGCTGCACTCTCCTCCATCCAAATCCCAAAAAAGGTCATCTGCTAGAGCGATCAAAGCTATTTCTGTCCCCTGCCAAATTGCTGCACTGTGGTCCAGATTACAGTACAAGATTTCCTGCTTGATCAGAAAATGATCCTACCATGCAAAGGACAGATGTCAATGTCCTACATATCCAGATCATTATAATCTGCTCTGAAGAACAGATCAAGCATACGCCCACCTATATGTGTTGGATATCTGTGCTAAGCACATGGTCACTATGGAGTCCTTGAAGTCATAAGTCACTATGGAATCCTAACCCCCAGAGGCAATTAAACTTACTCAAGACAACAGGATCTCAGCATCTCCAATATCATCCCCAACTGAGGTCCAGCAGCAGCCCTATCTTATCTCTGCAGCCCAGTTTCACAACAGTGCAACTATTCACCACAACGATCCCATGAATAAAAGTGGCAACCACACCTCCCAGAACATAGCATCATGGCTGCTGCTGGTCCTGAAACTAGCCAGGCAGATTTCTGATAGGGCTACATCCCTATCACTGGCCAGACAGTTCTTACATGGCAAATCTGCCCACTCATCCACCATCACATCATGGTAGGATATGCTCTTATTGTATACCTGGCATTTACCAGCAACAGCCTAAGGCCTATTAACATTCTCATGCTTTAATAAACAAGCAGTTGCTACTTAGGATGCAGAACTGGGGGAAACAAGTCATTTTCAGAAATAGCACAAAGTATGTTGAATGTGGGCAGAAGGTCATAAATTACAATTCTGTCATGTACAACTTCCTATTTCAGAGGTGGGAAACTATCATATGGTGAATCATTCACTCACAGGAAAAATGGATGGGGTAAAGAGCTGTCGGTGGAGCTGGAACCAGATTTTATGGAGAATGGAGTCTCTGGGTATGCACAATGTCTTTTTCTCTGTGCCACCCCATCTAATCTCTCTTTCTAATACAGTATAATTATTGCACAGAAGAAAAAGCAACCCACAGATGAGTGGTCTAGGCAGCAGGAATATAGCGAAGCAAGAACAGGGAAACTTCTTTGCTCAAGGGCTGGACTCTTTCAGGAAATCATTTGAGTACCATGAGTGGTGAAGCCTAAGCTCAAAGTGGCTGAGGCCATCTTCAGGGACTCCAGGTTCAAGCATTTTAATAATGCCCCCCCCTCCTTTGATACAGTTTACTCCCAGATATCTAGACCACCCTCACCATACTACATTTTCAGAAAGCTGTAAAAGCATTGCTCTTCAGAAAGATATTTGGTGCTGAGAAATATAACGCTGCCCTAAATGGTGGTGCACTGGACCAATTGGTTATAACTGTATTAATTCATGTTTGTGTTTAATCTTCTGATATTAATACTATAAGTCATTCAGAGTCTCCAGAAATGGAGAGCATACATGTTATAGAAATGCAAACATACATACTACACACATATCCACATTTCAAATCAAATATACGGTACAGGCCAACTGAAAAGAAGGCTCTATGAAGAGAGGCTTTATCTCTCACCCAACTATTGCTCTATTTCATCAAGCATCTTCCCCTGCTTTGAGGAGACACCTTTCTTTTTTCCACAGAAAAAGAGAGGAGCAAGAAAATCCTCAGAACCATGATATAATGGCTTCCAAATGTGTAATGGGATGTGAGAATAGCCTTGGGAGACAGGAGGAATAACCGCAGCCTAGACAATGGTCTGATAAAAGAAATCTGAGCCCAAAGGAGGGATGGGGGTGGAGAGAGCATCTCAGAAGGGACCCTCTCTAGTTCTCTGGAAAGTAAAGGCAGGGAGAGGGGGGAAAGTGCTTTCAGACTTGCAAGATTCTGTCACTGTAACCTTACAATAAAGGTAGTGTTAGTAGTCATGGTTTTGGTTTCCTGTCTGGACTACTTTGAAGAGCTAACACAATTGCAGAGTTTGGTTGGCCCTCACTTTTCCCAAAGATGAAAACAGCACAGCTTAAGTAACTACCACATCAAGGTGCATCAATACTTCTTGGCCAAGAATATCTAGCTCACTATGAGATGCTCCTGCTGGGAAAGATAAAAGCAAAGTGACAGTGGCTGACTGGAGAACCAACTATCCAAGATGTTGAGCGCTTCTTGACATGGTGATTTGCTACCGCTCCATTATTCCTTCACTTCACTGACTGTCACTGGGGAGCTTCTGTTTCAAAGCACTCCACTTACTGGTACACATTGATGCAGTGGTTTCCCAAAGCTTCACTCAACCCTTGCCTTTTCCCCAAGTCATTGGAAGTGTCAACGCATCAGTTCCATTGATCAGAGCAATGCAGGAGGGAAAGATCACCCTGCTATAGTAGTTTTTATAGCTACTTTTTCTAAATATGAGGGAACATTCCACCATACAATTTTTCACTGCATTCTAAAATAGTACAGTACTAGCAAATGTGTATTTATCTGTATATGTCTATTCTAAGAGGTGCAGAGGAAAGAGATGAGCATTTCAGCTGCCAGTCACTGTCAAATGTGGTACATAACACACTGCTGAAACTAAATAAAAAGTCAAAGTAGAAAAAAGTGCAGATGCAAATGGATCAATATTGCCAAAGTGCTGTGGAAGGAGGATGGATATATAAAATGTGTAATTGCTTCATTATTGTCTAAATCTAAATGTAAATCACTGCTGGCCTTACTTCATAAATGTGTAAAACAAGCTATTTACCAAAAGCATCTTTTGACTACTCATTACCACTTTGGAAAATCGATTCATAATGGCTAAAATTGCAATGTGCCAGGAATATCTCGTGCATAACCCTACACAAATGGCTGGGATTGTAATCTTAGACAACTCACTTCCAGATTTTGATAACCATTTGAACAGAATTTTAATGTTCTTATAAATATAAATCTAATATAGTAACCCTTTTGGGAAGCCAGAACTATTTTCTTATGGCATGCTTGAAAAAAACCGGCTTTGTGAATCATGAACTGGCCACCTAAACTAATGTAAAGCTCAGAGATGAGTTATCCATGGGACTTTTTAACTTCTCAAATTAGTTATCTATGTTTTTTTAACTTTCCAGATGTTCTAATGAAGATGACCATGACTGTAATGAGACCCCTCTCCACCACAGCATCTTGCCGGTTCTTCGTATATCCATGCATCTATGCAGTCACCCAGACAAAACAGTTTGCACTCAGTTTGCTGATAAGGAGCTGAGAGTAAGAATTTGTTTAGATTCTCAGAAGGAAGCACACATATGAGAAGGAGGGGCTGTATGTAGCTGATAGGCGCATCAGTGGCGTTTTAAACACCATCAGAGAGGGCAAAGCTTGGAGAAGATAAGTTTGAAAATGGAGCTGGTAGTTGAAATGGACAGAGAGGAATTGGCTGTTGAAATTAGGTTGTTCCTGTAGCAGAACCCAATCTGGGCTGGTAAACCTTAGATCAGTGTTTCTCAACCTTGGCCACTTTAAGATGGGTGGACTTCAACTCCCAGAATTCCCCAGCCAGCATATGCTGGCTGGGGAATTTTGGGAGTTGAAGTCCACCCATCTTAAAGTGGCCAAGGTTGAGAAACACTGCCTTAGATGGATTACTTTGTGGGCAAAAGGGAAGATTGCTGAAAAGAATTATTTGGAAACTACCCAAAGTAGTATGTTGAAGAGGAGGTGGCACTGTGGGACCTTTTCACTCACTGCAGAAAGCTCTTGGTGGAGATGAAGATGACTGAAGATAAGAAGATCAACAATTTACCTGTCAGAGAAAAGTCAGCAGACAAGGAGCTGCCAGTTTGATTGATAAAGAGATGCCAGCCAGTATAGCCTTAAGCTCTTCTTAACTCTGGATAGAAATAGGTCTAGTTTTAGCAATATAGAAAAGGGCATACAAGCTAGTATACACATATATTAAGTACATACTATAATTTGCTAAGAGATTCCTGTTTGAAATGGTTTTGAGCTAGAAGTGCAGGGGAAAAAATGCTCGTCTCCTATACTTTTACAAAAACGTGCTGTGCTGGGAAGGGGAATGCAAAATAATTAATTAGAAAGTGAAACTGCTTGACTGTTCTGATAAAGCTTAATTGAAAACACTGGAAGACTGTGGGCCCTGTATTTTTTTAATCAGATCCCCTGAACTTCTAAATACACCCTGTCACAAAAAGCATTTTCAGAGGAAATGTATTTTCAAATACATACATAAATAAATATTTTAAAATAATTTTTCATTAAGCTTTTTTTTACAAAAACCAAGCAGCAGACACAGCATATCTATAAATAACAAATGAAAAAGAAATGAGATAGACTAGGTTCAGATTAATTTGATCATCCCCATTTAATCCATCACCAGTCTTATTCAGATGCTTCATATGAAAAGACTGGAAGGAGAGAGTTACTGTCAGAAAGTCTGACAACTGTAGCAATTCTTCCCATTTCTTGCTGCCATGTTTCCTTTTGTATCTCATCGTGATTCACATGCATGCTTCTGTTAAGTTTACCTGTAGCTTGCAAGTAATATTAAGGAAATACATGTTAGGAAAACACAGTTACTGTAATTAAGTAGACACGGCTATACTGATATCTGAGTATGAAAGCAACAATGCTGTAAAGCAAGAGGTTGTTTTATTAATTATTGTAAGTTATGAGTGTTCCTACAGAAATCCTGGAAAACAGGGAGAAATTATGTACTGGGGGAAAGTTCAGGGATGATGGAAATACTGAGGGTCTAGAGCCCTAATGTAGTCCTGCTCCCAAATATGGAAGCAACAGCATATTTATGCAGATTCACTTTCCTTCAACTCAAATTGTAATTCTCTTTTGTGTATTGTCGAAGGCTTTCACGGCCGGAGTTCGATGGCTGTTGTGGGTCTTCCGGGCTGTGTGGCCGTGTTCTGGAAGTTGTGGTTCCTAACATTTCGCCAGCATCTGTGGCCAGCATCTTCAGAGGGCAGGAGCACAGATAGAAGCAAAATCTCTGTGGATTTTGCCCTCTGAAGATGCTGGCCACAGATGCTGGCGAAACGTTAGGAACCACAACTTCCATAACACGGCCACACAGCCCGGAAGACCCACAACAGCCATCATAATTCTCTTTTCCTTGGAAAGATCTCAAATGATGTCACAGAAATATATGTTGGTGTATTATTCTTTGAGGAGTAAGTCACAGCAATAAAGCCTTATTAGGTAAGCTCCTGCAAACTTCAAAAGGTCAGGCAGCACGTGATCCAGGCTGAGTTTAAAGAGCCTGCCTGCCTGCCCCGCCCTCACTCCTTCCTGCTTGCTTCTACTCTTGCTTACTACTTATCTTTTCGGGTATGTGGATTTGTAACACTTCCAGGGATCTGGAAGAGAACTGTAAATATTATCTGTTTGTATGAGTAACTAATACAACTGCAACTAAGTTACTACAATGACTGGCGTCATTTATTGGCCTCCAATGCTAATCGCTTTCTGATACTCTGTGTGTGCAAGGAAACACACACACCAATAATATAGCACATTGTTTCCTTGAATATATTTAGTTCCTTTCCCCCTTCCTTTGTTTTGAAATGGACAGAATTACTAATTGTCTAATCTCTATTATTCCCTGAGGCATCATTTCTTTTTCAGCATGCCATAGAATTGCATCAACACCTCCATGGCTGAGCCACTACAAAATGAAGAAATGGTGGAGGCCAGAGAGTGAAGTTCCTTTGTTGCATTTTAATAAAGAAAAAGAAAAATCAGAGTTTTTCCCCCCATACTACTGGTAATTTTGAAAATACAGTTGCCATAACAACTCCTATAATTATTTTGACACCTTTAATTACTATGAACATTGAGAAAAATTCTGGTAATTGTAAGAGGGAAGGATTCAATGTAATGTTCTGGTAGGTTTGATGTATTATGGAGTTTTGAAGACTAATTTTTGTTGTTTTTTCTCTCCCATAGCATGTGTGTACATGTGTGCATGTATTCTAACCCTAATGGCATTACTATATTGGCAGTTTTATATTAAGTTCATTTTTTAATGATTCCAAGCATTGAATTTTACTTTTTTACAGCAGCTGCACGCTTGTTCAATCTTTTCTATAAATTATCCACCATGACTCCAAGATCTCTTTCCTGATCAGTCACTGTCAGCCTAGACCCTATCAATTATATATGTGATCATTTGTGCCAATGTGCTTCATTTTGCCCTTATATACAGTACTGTATATAGTGAATTGAATTTTCTATTTTAAGGTCTATTCAACCCAGTTTTTACAGATTATTTTAGATCTGTTAAAATTCCTTTTTTGATTTGATTATTTTGAACAGTTTAGTATCATCAGAAAATCTGGCCACCACACCACTCACCCCTAACTTTATATCATTTACAAACAATTTAAGAACCAATCCAATGCCAATCCTGCACATTCCAACTTTGCGCGTCTTTCCAATGTGAACCTTTTCATTCTGTTTTCTCAAGATGGTGGCTGCAACAGTGTGATCAAAGCTCCACCCATTTTTTATGCGTGTCTTTTATTTTTTTTAACCACACACTGTGGACTCTGACTTTGGGAAAGTTCAAATGTACAATGTATTTGATATCATCCAATATATGTACTTGTTGATACCTCTAAAAGTGTAGATAACTAGTAAGATTTATCTACTGAAGCCATATTGATTCCTTTTCAGAAAAGCTATTTTTTCTGTTTGATTATTTTCCTTTTAACAATACTTTTTACCATTTTTAGTTTGAATTAATATTAAGATAGCTTGCTGACAATTTCCAATATCCTCCCCCACACACTTTACTTTTTAAAAATTGGAGTTACATGGACTGTTTTTCAGACCAAGAACAAATACTAATCTTAGAGGAATTCCACATTTTTGTTAGAAGATCAGCACTTTTGTAGTTAAGTTATTAAGAACCCTTAGGCTCTAATTTGTTAATTAGGCTGATAACTCTTGATATCATTCTTTTTTTTCCTTCCAGTTCATACAATTCTGCTCCTCAAAAAGCCATCTCGGGCACAGCTTTTATACCTTATATATATTTTGAAAACTTTTAGGCAGTTCCCATGAGAACAACTAATAAATGGAAATATAAAAAATAAAAATGGAGTCTAACATACAAAAATATCACACACAGAGAGACAAATAAAAAGGAAGGGAAAGAAACATGAATGTTAAGCAGCAATAAAGAATATGACATTAGAATTTTTTAAAATTAGAATTTTTTTAAAATTCAAAATTTCCATTTTGAATCCCACAAAAATTGTCCAGGATCTGCAACCTGCCAAGCTATCACAAGCAGTAAAATTGTTTTCTATGGTTTTTCATGCAAACAATTCAGCAGAAGCAGGTGGCCCATTCCTTTTCCTTTGCTGTTTATACATCACTGTTGGGAGCTAAGGGTTCCTATATCAGATAAGATTCTTATCACATATTCTTTGGAAAAGAAGAAAAGAAAAAAAGAAAAGTGTAATTTTTTTTATCTATGACGATCTCTGACTTGCCCTGCCAAAGCACAATAGAAGTTTAATTTCCATTAATGGTCATTGCTGCTGCATTAAACAGACGAAGAGGTAACCAATAATTTTGTCCCTATCCATAAAATTTTCCATTGACTGTCTCTGAACTTTAAAATTTACCAAGATGTGTTGTTGCTTCCAGTCAGATAAAAATGGTGCTCATTATTTCTAGGAAGAAAAAACTTCAATTGAAAAAAGGAATATAATTGATAAATCTGTTTGTCTTCTATATTCAACTATTTTCTCAACTTCATAATATATCTCCTGTCCTCCCCACTCTTCTCCAACAAAGGATTCCAAAAGGGTTATTTCTGGCTTCTCTGGACAAGACCTAGATCTCAACTTTTCTCTGTAGCTCTGCCAACTTCCTAACTTTTGAGACTTTCCCATGGTCACTTCCCATTGTTTTCTTCTTAAATAAACTCTCTTGGATGGGACTATGTCTTCACTTTTCACACAAGGCAAATTACCATTAATACCCTGCAGCTGTTTTACATGTGCTATCTTCATTGAGATATGAGAATGCCCAAGACTGGGTCTTCCCTCAGATTCAGTGATTGGGAAAGACATCAGGGCCTTACTGAATCAGACTAAAGTACATCCAATCCAATGTTTCCAACAATAAAATCAAGCAGCCACTGGAACTCAGAATTAAGAAATGGAATTTTCTCCTTTGTTCCAGATATTTGGCTTTCAATATATACCAAGACAGAATCACAGAGTTGGAAGAAGTCATTTAGATCATTCGTGCAACCCTGCGCTCAGTGCAGGAACCTACATTAAAGCATCTGAGACAGATGGCTATCTAGCTTCCTCTTGAATATAACCCGTCTAGTTTATGCTTCCAGATATCACATAACCCACTTGAGTAATTGGTTCTATTGTCCAACTGTTCTTAACTGTTAGGAAGTTGTTTATAATGCTCAGTTGGAATCTACTTCCTTGTAACTTAACTCCATTATTCCATGTCCTGCACTCTGGAAAGAAAGAGAACAGGTTTTGACCTTCTTCTGTGTGCCATCCTTTCATGTATTTGAAGAATGCTATCATATTCCTCTCCTCAGTCATATTTTCTCAGGAATAAATACACGCAGTTCTCTTCTCTTTCAGACTTAGCTTAGCATGTTGTAGCTAAGGTTTCTGTGTAGCCATATTAGCTTTTTTTGCTCCCCATTTTTTTTACCTTTATTAGAATTGTTCACAATTGTGCTTTTAATATTACCTTCTTCAGGAACTCCCATTCATCTTGAGCTGCTTTTCCTATCAGCTTCTCTAGCCATAGGATGCTACTTATTATTGCTCTGAGTTTATTAGAATCCATTTTTTTAAAGTCCAAAACACGTGCTTGATGTTTTCCTTAAATCACAACTCCAGCATTAGGAGGTAGACTACATTCCTAAATGTATAGAAATTAGAGAGCAAAAATTGACTATAAGTATATAGTATGAAAGTTTGTCATTCATTCATTCATTCATTCATTCATTCATTCATTCATTTGACTTCTTCACCGCCCAACTCCCTCAAGGGACTCTGGGCGGCTTACAATTCGATAAAACATTAAAATAGGAAAATTTAAAAATACAATAAATATAATAAAATCAAGATGGTGATGTCTTCTTTAAAACATTGGAAAGGCAATTCTAGGGCCATCCTAAGATGTTAGCCATCCCCAAGAGTTTATACTCTTCTTCCCGCCCCAGGCCTGTTGGCAAAGCCAAGTCTTGAGTTTTTTCCTGAAGTCCAGGAGCGAGGTGGACTGTCTTAACTCTGGGGGAAGGATATTCCACAGAGCAGGCGCTGCTGCAGAGAAGGCACGCCTCCGTGACCCCGTTAGATGGAATTCTGTAACCAATTGGGTCCGTAGCATGCCCTCCCTGCATGACCGGATGGGACGGGACAATGTAATGGGGATAAGACGGTCCCTTAGGTAACCTGGTCCCATGCCAACCCTTTTGTCCTGATTTACTACATATCAACACAGGATGTTCTTGATATTTGTCTCTGTATGCATGTGTATATGTGTATTAGTGTACACATAGATAGCGACATGCAGAGCTAGCCTTTTTATGTATCTTTTCCAGAATGAGTACATGATTATGAAAAGGGAAATTGTAACAGAATTAAGAAAAGTGAAAAAAAGCCAAGTATGAGGAATAGCTCGATTTTCTACTTAACACAGTGGGATTATTCACTACTGAGTAATCATACTGGATTTCAGTGCACCGGGAATATCTAATTTGGATCCAGAAAACCGTTTAATAAAATACCTTGCTTATTTTTGAGCCAATAAAATTGTGGAAACAATTTCCAATTTTCACCTTTGGTACCATTGTCTTTTGATACTTTATTGCTTTCCAATTCTGCACTGAAATATGTAAGAAAATGGGATAGGTGTAGGTATCTCATGAGTGCCAGAAAGAGGCCCTCTCTTTCATACCCATCTGCCTGAGATCCTAGACCTCAGAAGTACAGCCAGGTTCATTTCAGGTTCATATAAGTGAAGGTGATTCCTGGAATAGGAATTTTTAAATACAGAGATGCCAATAACCATATATTCTCTGATCCAACATGTCTGAACTAAGCATTCCAATTATTCCCATTTTTCTGGACAGAGAAAATTTCCAGAGCTTGGCTTATATTTTTGCGAGACAATAAGAAAAGTATCATACTCCTTATTTTAGGTGGGGTTGAAGTAAACTCACTGTTTTTATACATTTTACCCTTATCCACAGACAACAGAGCTGTCCACTGCTATATTTTCAATGGCAGCTGTGTCAGAATATGTTGAAGGTAAGGAAAGATGGGCTGTCCTGGGACAGGATGACAGAAGAACATATTTAATGTGCCACAGACTTTGTGGGACAAAGAATCAGAGAGAGAGAGAAAATAATCCCTTGGACCACTCTGGCTTGCTCAGATATGCTTCTGGCACATGACAATGTTCATGAATCATCATGAATATGTATGCCTCTGAAAGTCAGCAGTTCTGAACAGTGGTAGGATATGAAAGTAGTGGATGTTTGGAATCAAAATGACAAGATGGAGATAACTTGACGCACTGCAAGAAGTATTAAGCAGAGATTTATAAACTACTAATATATATGTGTACTTTTATAGGCAGGCACAGCGCATACATCACCATAATATAAATTTGTATTTTGAAATTTTACATCTCTGCAGAAAACTCATTCTTCAATACCAGATCACGATCACGTGACTACAGGGGTGCTGGGATGGCTGGAACTTCAAGGACTAGTCATAAGTACCACTTGTTCGGTGCCATCGTAAGTTCAAACGGTCACTGAATGAGTGGTCATTAACCAAGGAGTATCTGTATTACTGCTCTAGGAACAACCACAAAGAATAGAGATGTACAACTTCTTCTAGGCCAAGGGCTGCACTTGGCCACTTTCATACTTACAATACTTTCAGGTCATCACTCTTCCGACTTTTGAATAGGGTGAATTGCCTTCTGAGATATGGAAATGGTATGCAAATGTTCTAGGCCAGCGGTCCCCAACCTTTTTGGCACCAGGGACCGGTCGTGGAAGAAAATTTTTCCACGGACTGGGGGAGTGGGGTTTGCAGGCGGGAGCCAATCGCGTGCACCAGGGGTGGGGTAATCGCGTGTACCGGGGGGCGGGGTTTGCAGGCAGGAGCCCCACGGCCCACTCCCTAACAGGCCATGGCCCACTGGTTGGGGACCCCTGTTCTAGGCTATGGGCCACACTTTCTTCTTTAAGCACCCTGCCTGCACCCACATTTCAGAAAGCAGTGAATAGAAATTTAAATTTCATTACATATTTAATGATTTCCCCTTTTTGTCACATTCAATATTACAGTTTGGTCATTTGGAGACTCCCAGAGCTACACCTAACATTTCTGGAGGCTGCATGCAGCCCAGGGTCTCAGGTTATACACCTATGATGTAAGATAGCAGCATAATAAAAAACAACTAACTATACTATTTCAACCCACTCATCTCTTCACATATTTAACCAGAAAAATATACATTGTACTGAGCAGAAAATACTGTAAGAAACTGCCCACAGAGATCTATAGACACTGATATCTCATTGACCCATGCAGCTCTGCCTTGACTTCATTGAATAGTCCCTGAGCACTCACCAATTAGCTATTTCTCTTCTTCTTTATTATTTATTTACTGTATTATCTCTTAGAGCAATTCACATCAATTAGAAAGAGCAAAAGAGAAGCCCACAGACTGACAAGACAAGGCATATAAGGGACAGGGAATGGGGGGGGGGGAGGGGAGGAAGAGGAGAGAGACCAGAAAGAAAAGATAATCAATATGTTGGCATTTATTACTGTCCTTGCAAATAAGTGTGCTGCATGCACAAATTCTATTTTTGCTGTATCTTCCTGAACCGAGCTTTGCCAGAGCAGTTCTAAAATGCACTATTTTCTCTCTCACACACTTTTGTTTGACAGACAATGGAGGTAACCACTTTTTTTGCAAATGATTAAAAAAAATTTCTTCTGGAAAGCAGTTGCCCTGCAGGCCTGATAACAGTTATTTTATATGAAATGAACCTTTATCATCAATTTTTTACAAAACTGCTGACCCTGGTCTTTGTTTTGTTCTGAATGTTGTCCTATTTTTATTTATTTGTTCTTATTCCATTTAATTGTTGTAAGCCACCCTGGAAAAACTTACATCACATTTAATTATTTATTTAGTTCATTTGTCATACTGTATTAATGATATCTGTTTACTTACTTGATCAATTGATATCCTATTGTACATCCAGAAGCTCAAGGCACCTTATGTAATGGTCTTTTTATACCCATAACTAAATAACCTACCCACTGAAGTAGATCAGTTCCATCTGAGTACTTTATCAAGGCAAAGTGATGCACTTCCATAAGGCACTTCACCATATCAAGGCAGTATGATCCTTTTCCGTGGAACAAAATCCATCTTCAAGGAGAACCACCTAAGAGTTGAACACTCTTACAATCTTGAAACCTTGAAGTATATCTCTTCTGAGAGCATGGCTCCTGAAAAAGTTGCTTCCAATTAAATCTTAACATGAAAAAGACAAACTTGTTATCTAACTGAACCTCCTTTCAACTACTAACAGTTGGTCAAGAGGAAAATGAGGCACATTGAGAGATGGACTCTTCTCAAGTTCTTCTATTAAGTAGGGCTCTTCCGTCATGAGAGCACTTTATCAGGCAGAAGAGATCAGCAGTAAGCCTCTTGCTCTAGCATACGGATAGAGCAACAAACGGTGATGAGCTTCCATTGTTCATAACAGTAAATGTGATCATCCCAAAAGGAGCCCTTGGGGCTGTTTATTGCTTATGGAACAAATACAAGCATTGCTCAAGATAAAGCAAACTGCAGGAAATTTTTGTAGACTCTGCCAGGGAAGGAGCTGAACCAAAAAAGCTGCTTTATTAATTGAGTGATTTTTCTCTTAATTTTCTTCTCTTTTCCAGAAGAGCTCAGAAAGCAAACCTGATTCTCTGCCCACCCTTTATTTTCAAACCTCTTCTATAAAGTATGTTAAACTGAGGGACTATGGCTAGCCCATGATGATGCAGCAAGCTTTGTAGTTTAGTGGGAATATAAACCTGAATCTCCAAAGTCCCAATCCTACACTCTCACCAGTACATTCCACTAATCTTTATATCAAGTCAGAGCATTAATCCATCTAAGTCCAATTTCTTCAATTCTGTCTGGACAGCTAAACCTTGACCACATGGAATGATATTGATCAGTTTTTTTCATTATGCCAATAGACAGCCAGTTCATAAACTGAGGGTGAACACACACTCTCAATCCCAGATTATATATCCAGGTGGCACTGTCTTTCCATAATAAAATTAATCTTTTTGGTTACACTCCATATTCAGTAAATCCACAGTTCTTCATATCATGATAAATTCCAATGTTTGCTGTGTCATTCATAATCACAATCACATCCTTAAACCATTTATTCTTTCCAAAACCATGTTAACATATTTAAGGATATTGAACCTACATGGGATGTTTGTTAGGCAAACCCACATCATATGCCTAAATGTCCCCTCTTTCATTGTACACTTCCAGCATAATGTACACTTCCAGAATCGCTTTGTGCGAGATGGGCGGTGATGAAATTTGAAATATAAATAAATAATGAAATAATGAAATTGACAGCCAATGCTTTTTAAGGGTTGTCTAATAAACATTTACAAAATCTTAAGAGGAAACATACTTAATATTCTTTATGAACTTTAATCATTGATATATTAAAAGGGGGTATTTCAATTCTTTATTCCAAAGTTCCTGCACAGAACTAATACCCAGCTTAATTGTTTATAAAAATACTGTAGAAATCCTCCAAAACACATTCAGGGTTTTAGATGATGCTAATCCTTCTGGACCAAGCTATGAAATTAAAGATGTTTAAATTGAATACATAGTGAAACCTCAATTTAACAATTCTGACCTTCCCTGCTGGCTTCCAACAAGAAAAGTCAATGGGGAAGCCGGCAGGGGAGGGGGAGGGGGAGAGGGGGTTTCCACTGTTCCCAAGTGTCAATTAAATCAGTGATGGTATACCCAGTGATGCCAATTGCATGACATCATTTTGCATCATTAGCATGCTGATGTCATTACACAAATAATCCAGATGACATCATTTATGTCTATTTATATAACTTAAAACCTTTGTGGTCATAATGTATATAATTTCATCAGAATTTATATAAAGAAAATCTAGGGGGTTGTCCTTTCTTTAAAAGCCTTAATAACTTATCCATTTGCTTGAAATACCTTAATGGTATTAACATGGGAATCCTTTTGGGAACATATATGAATCTTGAAGTAATGTTCGTTTTTTACATTTAACTCTCCCATAAGTTCATTGGGAGTTTTAACCATCTATTTACAGGTAGTCTTCGCTTAACAATGGTAACTGGGACCATAATTTCTGTTGCTAAGCAATGCAGTCATAAACCACGACAGCAGTTCTGGCAGTTCCCAGTTATTGTTGTTAAGCAAATCACCACGGGTGCTGAACCAGGACCTCACGTGATCATGAATTCTGACTTCCTGCCAGCTTCCCCATTGACTTTGCTTGTTGGAAGCCAGCAGGGAAGGTCGCAAATTGCAATCACGTGGCCATGGGATGCTGCAATGGTCGGAAATCCAGACTGGTTGCTGAATGACCAGATCATGATCATGTGAATGTGGGAGCACTGTGATGGATGGAACTTCAAGGACCGGTCATAAGTACCACTCATTCAGCACTGTTACAAATTTGAACAGTTGCTGAGGAAGAACCACCTCTATATTAATATTAATCTGAGATAAACAGTTTGAAATATTTACATAAAGCTTTTTTGAGGAAATAATTATTCCCAAATAATACCATGTAAAATTCCAATTTTTACAAATTTCTATAGATACATCACAGCCTATATGAAGTACTGTATACGAGTCTTATTCCAATTAATTGAGCAACCTGATAATTTATAAAATTATTGTACTATATTGTACTATATATTGTACTAAATGTATGGAATGTTCACTATAATGACTACGACATAATATACACAGCCACTTATATGTCCAGAATTTCTTTCAATAATTTGATAAGGCAGACCAATGACTGCAATATCAAATTAAGTATAACAGGAGATAAGGGACATCTCTGATGGATTTTATTTATTTATTTATTTATTTTCTATCCCACCTTTATTAATTTTTATAAATAACTCAAGGTGGCGGACATACCGAATACTCCTTCCTCCTCCTATTTTCCCCACAACAACAACCCTGTGAGGTGAGTTGGGCTGAGAGAGCGCGACTGGCCCAAGGTCACCCAACCTGCTTTCATGTCTAAGGCGGGACTAGAACTCACAGACTCCTGGTTTCTAGCCCGTTGCCTTAACCATCTTGATTAGTAAAGAAATAATCCTATTTGTAATAACCTAGCACATTTTAATCCAATTAATTTTTCATCCATATTTAGCAAAAACTGTATCCATACATTTGAATTACACCATATTTCTGCCACCAACGTAGCCACAACTGCTTATTCAAATTTTTCTGAATGTATATTTAAAATATCAGTTAGTAATCTAATATGATCCTAGGCTGTTTACATTATTACAAAACCAGATATTTCAGGACTGATAGTCAAAGATAATATAATATGTGGTCCCTGTGCCACGGTCACTGTCAAAATTTTGTCAACACTTAACATGAAAACTGGGCGATAGCTATGCAATCAGCAGGCTTTCTATCAGCCTATAAAGTCAAATAAGCCTCATTAAAGGAAGTCGGAAAAATGTATTCAAGAAAGCATGTAATAGGATAGTCATCAGAACCAGCAGCTTTCTCCATTTTCAAAGGTTTAAAGTGTCTCATTTAGTCATGTGTAATTTTCAGAAGAACTATATTATTTTAAAAATGATTAATTTCTTCCTCAATAACTTTTGACTCAGTATTATAAAGTTGGTATAAAAGTAAAATGATCTTCATCTATTAGATCAGAGTTGTTATATCTTTTGCCCTGAGAATCCTTCATAGCAGAAATATTACTTGTTTCTGTTTCAGGAAAGAGGCCAATAATTCACCAGGCCTTTCCCCTTGCACCCAGTATCTTTGCTTTAGGTAATTCAGAGAAATTTCTGTATCAAGTGCATAAAGGGAATTAAGTTCTAGTTTAACAGACATAAATGTTCTATATCAGAGCTTTCCAAACTGTGTGTCGGGACACGTTAGTGTGTCGGCTGCAGTGTCTGGGTGTGTCGCGGCGGCTGCTGCCTCCGAGCCCTGCCAGGATTCTGCGCAGGTCCTAGTGCCTGCCTTGTGCCTGGCTGCCTCCCAACCTGCTGTGATTCTGCGCAGGTCCTAGTGCCTGCCTTGTGCCCTGCTGTAAGACTGTGTTGCGAAATGATGCCCTGCTGTAAGAGTGTGTCACGAAATGATGCATGTCTAAAAAGTGTGTCACCAACATGAAAAGTTTGGAAAGCTCTGTTCTATATAATTCTGGTATAGGTTGTCTTGCATTTGTACTCAAAAAGTTCCTTACTTTTGTAGCTAGATTTTTTCCCCCATGAAACATAAGCAATAATAATGCAGATTTAATGCTTTCTTTTTCTTTTGCCCCTATTTTCTTCTATCTTTTAATTTAAGTATATTAAAGCCAATAAATAAAATATTAATAAAATGCATTGTAAAAGATCATTCTGAAGAAGCTTCATGATTTCAGCAAATTTTCTCTCCATCTACATACACTGGGCAAAGCCTTCTTTAGGCTCCTGCTTTAGTTCCCATTTCTAAACTTAGAGATCCTAAGGGTTATGTACAACCCTCTAAAGTCCTTGCTTGACTTTTATTAAAAGTTATAGTTAACAAAATAATTCAGAGAAAAGAAGTACAGCTAGATCACATTGGCTGACTAAACTATGACCAGATGATGGAATAGTGACCACATGATGGAATAATGCTAACCTAAATGGAGTAATGTCATTCTTCTGACATCTTGAATCTACAGTAGGGTTGTACAATGTCCATTGGCTCAAGGCCCAGACTTTGTGTGGAATGTCAAAAGCTACATTCCAAAAGTGAGTAGGACCAATGCTCATTTTGGGAGGGGATTTATGGCATTTTTAGGGGTGAAATAGGTGCTCATTGGAAGGACAGATGCTGAAGCTGAAGCTCAAATACTTTGGCCACCTAATGAGAAGAAAGGACTCACTGGAAAAGACCCTGATGCTGGGAAAGACTGAGGGCAAAAGGAGAAGGGGACGGCAGAGGATGAGATGGTTAGATAGCATCACCGATGTAATGAACATGAATTTGAGTAAACTCCGAGAGAGAGTGGAGGACAGGAAGGCCTGGCGTGCTATGGTCCATGAGGTCACGAAGAGTCGGACACGACTGAACGACTGAACAACAAAAAATGGAGTAATGAGACATGAGTAATGAGACATGTACTCCATTACATACAGTAGCTATATACTGTAGTTTATTTCCCCCCTCTGACAGCCACAGAAGTTAGGCTGCTGACATTATGCAGTGGGTAGGAACATGTTATACCCTTTGGGGGTCTGGGAGGGATTAAAGGGTGACATTCGTCTCTTACACCTTGCAGATGTTTAAAGCATCCATGCTGCCTCTTAAACCACTCCCTCGAAATGGAAAAATCATACCATTTGGGCAGCTCTTTTATGAAGTGAAATGGATGCCTTAACACTGCAAGTCTTAAAACACTCACTTTGCCCTTTAAAACTTGCCCTGAACTCAAAACAGACTCCCTCTCCAGTCTAGGGAGTACACCTATGGACATTCTGGAGCAGCAACAGCAAATGTTGGGAGTCATAAGGAGCCCCAGGGCTGTGGGTTATGTATCTATGCTATGGACAATGCATATAAGAGATCACTTTTGTGGCCCACAGAGACCACCGAAAATGCGTGAAACAACAACTTAATCCTTTTGGGCTGATTTGAGGAATTTTAAGGGACGAAATGGACACCTTAAGGCCCACAGTTATGTATGGCACCTATTTCACCCCTAAAAATGCCATAAATCCCCTCCCAAAATGAGCATTGGTCCTACTCACTTTTGGAATGTAGCTTTTGACATTCCACACAAAGTCTGGGCCTTGAGCCAATGGACATTGTACAACCCTACTGTAGATTCAAGATGTCAGAAGAATGACTATATTTTAGTGTTGCTCTTTAGATACTATAAAGGTATTGTGGAAGATTGATCCTCTTATCACTTCCATATCCCACCTGGGTTTCACAGAAAGAATAGCAATACAGAACAGGAAAATACTTTAATATTATATTCGGCTCTCCTTCCAACTAAGTCTTTTCTGTAAAATATATGCCCATGTCCCCAATGTCAATTCTATCAATTTTTGCTATGAGTCAAATTGTATCTCTCTGGTTATCAAATGGGTGCCTGAAGAAAATCAGAAATATGTAATGGATAAGGGTTCTTTCCAAGCATCTGCTCAGGCCTTACTGTCTAGATTAAAGCCATGTACCCTAAAAAAAAAAAAACCTGCTGCTGGAGATGCATCTCAATGAGGCCCTGGCCTGCTGCTAGCAAGGTTTCCGTGGTAACATTGTTCCAACTGAGTAGGATATTGATTACCCCAATGAATGTGTTGCTGCTCTGAAAAAAAGATTTAGGGAATGAGAAACTGGAAGCAAGAACCAGAAGGAAGAAGTTTAGTGGAAAAGAGGAAGAATACATCCCTGAACCAATAGCTAAGGATATAAAGAAGAAATATGAGCTCAAAGTTATTTGGTGTTGAGAATAGGCCAATGCTGGAAATCCACAAGCTATATTGCAGGTTCCCAATGAATCAATATAATGGAGGGTACTTTATACTGGCATTTGGAAGTGATTTGCCAGATTTCAATTTTTCACTCAGCCCTGTGAGGGAAGTATCTATTTCTTATTATAGAGATGAGAAACATATGCTGCAAGGTATCAACTTACTCAAGTCAATCCTTGAGTAATGCATATTACACAGAGATAAAGCAATGTTTATAGCTGAGAATATATTTAACAGGGATCTACATAAAATTCTGGTCAGAGTATGTGTATGATCTACATATCTTGAAACAGCTCCTTGTTATAGTAACACTTTATGTTTTAACTGTAAATATAAGACATCTTAAATATACTCTGAAAATCTGATTGTATGAATAAGTGTAAGGGCTTGAGCCCAAGAATCCAAGGTCTAAATTCTAAAGAAGAACCAGATAAGTTACTTACCTAACCAGGTAAGCTCTCAAATGCACTGGCCACTAGCAGCATGCAAACCTCCAGGCCATTTTCTGTGAACCACACCTCAGTCACACGTAGCAGGAGACCAACAGCCAGAAGTAGAACAACAGCTTGACAATTCTCCCTTAGGTTGACCAGAAAAATGCTGAGAAGACCAGGCCAAAGGGAGGCTGCACTTCCCACCACCACTACTGAAGTTCCTCCTTTCTATAGCTTAGAGTGAGAAGTGCAGCTCCATGCCTGGGCAAGACAGGCTGAATCGTGGCTGCATTTCTGGCCCTGCATCAAGGCACTGGGGCTTGTCAGCTGATGATCTGGGTGCAAAGCTATATTTTTTTCATCCTAAAGCTCAGGGCTTTCCAAAGTTTTCCCGCGGCGACACACCAACACGCCGTTGGTGTGTCGCCGCGGGAAAACCCGGAAGTGCCGCCCTTGCGGCAGCGCGCAAAAACCCAGAAGCGCTGCTGCCGCTTTTGAGTTTTTGCGCGCCGCCGTTGGTGTGTCGCCGCGGGAAAACCCAGAAGCGCTGATAATGATCAGCGCTTCCGGGTTGTGTGGCGACACACCAGACTGTATGTGGCGACACACTTTTGTGTCGCGACACACAGTTTGGAAAGCTCTGCTAAAGCTATAGGAAGGAAGAGTGGTTGTGATAGTAGGGACAGCAGGACCCAACCCTGACCCAAACTGTGATGGTTTTTCTTCCTCAATTTCCAAGAAACCGCAGAGGGGAAGCCCCACATAAGGGTCAATGGAGTGACAATTGCGTGGAACCGGCTCTGGTAAGAGCAATTTGGAAAAGCACCTTTTCTACACAAGACCACTTAACCACATGCCCAGCTCCAAAGTCAACATCACTTTACAGCTATCAGTATGGCTGCTCAGATCCACTACTGCACATGCTTGGCTATTCTATAGCCCCACTTCCTACAATCCTTTACAACACTAAGAGAACAAGCAGGTTCTGCCCACATTGCAACTTCCATAGGCCTCAGCTGACATTAGCACCATACATTGGAAAAATACAGAAGCTGTCTCTTTGATATTAATTGGTCAGCAACCAGCAGTAGGACTGAAAAAGTACAAAAATAGAAAAGTGTAGTGGCACAGTTCTATGCAGCAATCTTTTTCATGCACATCAAAAGCATTTGCAGACTTTTATATTAACGCAGAGCTTTCCAAAATGTGTGTCAGGACACGTTAGTGTGTCGGCTGCAGTGTTTGGGTGTGTCGTGGCTGCTGCTGCCTTCGAGCCCTGCCAGGATTCCGCGCAGATCCTAGTGCCTGCCTTGCACCTTGCTGCCTCCAAACCTGCCCTGCCAGGATTCCGCGCAGGACCTAATGCCTGCCTTGTGCCTGGCTGCCTCCAAACCTGCTGTGATTCCGCACAGGTCCTAGTGCCTGCCTTGTGCCTTGCTGCCTCCAAACCTGCCCTGCCAGGATTCCACGCAGATCCTAGTGCCTGCCTTGCGCCTTGCTGCCTCCAAAACTGCCCTGCCAGGATTCCGCGCAGGTCCTAGTGCCTGCCTTGTGCCTGGCTGCCTCCAAACCTGCTGTGATTCCGCACAGGTCCTAGTGCCGGCCTGGTGCCCTGCTGCCTCCAAACCTGCCCTGCCAGGATTCCGCGCAGATCCTAGTGCCTGCCTTGTGCCCTGCTGTAAGAGTGTGTCGCGAAATGATGCATGTCTAAAAAGTGTGTCACCAACATGAAAAGTTTGGAAAGCTCTGTATTAATGTATGTGAAAGCTTCAGTATTGTAGCCCTTGGGCTAATGAATTAATCCTTATGCATTCATGGAATGTGCTATTCTCATAAAAAATAGGAATATAGGTGGTGTTTATATAGACGTTGTTGCCTTATTGTATCTTGGACAGGAAAGATTAAATAAATGTCAATATGAACTATGTGATTTCATACAGAAATTGATAAAATTGAACTGAAGATTACTTTACAACTGTTCTACTAGATTCACTCGTCCAACTACGGTTTTGTCACCTCATACAAATCATCTTCAAGAGCAGAGCAGGTAACCTTGCAACCATGTACACATTTGGAACCTAGCTTTAAAATCCACCAGTTTTCTCCCAATCCAGTTAATATTGCTAACATACTTAATGTTTTTTTTTCTTCTAGTTCAAATTGATTTCCCACCAGCTCCCACTTGTAAAACAAATTGCTTTTCTACCCCAATCCATTCTTCATGCTCTTCAAAATAAAGTGTGTTTTTAAACATACAGCTGTTTCATTCTTCCAGAGAAAATACCAAGTTCTGCTGCAATTCTCCTCTGACTAACCTGTTGACCAGAATCAACTCTGGTGGATACCAGCATGTACACCAAGAAACAGAATGCTGTAAGATAAAACAACTGAAAAAAGAAGTGTCTGGAATTGTTTGGAAATAGTTGGGTTTTTTGGCCCAAGAGTTTAGCCTTTCTAAAACTCCGGATTTTCTGCATTGCAGTCATAAGCTGCTTGATTTCCATGTGTAAAACAGGTAGTAAAAATGCAGTTTAAGAAACCTCTTTCCAGATTTCAGCCTCTTTCTCCCTTTTGGCCACAGTAATGGCCTAGTGTTCTGTCTGAATCACACTTCCCACAACCCATGATTGATGAATTCCCCTGCCACCTGTGCCAGGAAAGCAAGCATCAATTGCTTTCCTTTCCATTGGTGAGACTTCGAGGACATGTGGTTTCCACTGATAGGCCTTTTGATACATTTCTTTCTGTTGACACCTATCATATTTGACACCAGTGGGAGTGAGGGAGGAGAGGAGGAAGGAATGTTTAACATTCTCCTTCCGATTTGAGCTGGAAGGGAAAAAAACAGCTAATTTTTATCAATTTCATGGGAGAAAGAAAAGAGAGAGAGAGAGAAACACACAGAGAGAGATATGTCTATGAAGGTTCTCAGTCATCCAGGTGGAATTGTCTGTAGCTTGAATCATGTCAACTGGATTTCTATTTTCTCAGTGGAAACGTTTCGCTCCTTATCCAAGGAGCTTCTTCAGTCTGAGCAAAGTTGGTAAGGGAATCCTAAATATGTTTCTAAGTAGCTGTGTGACCTTACACCTGGGGCTAGGTCATGGTTATATTGAGATGTTATTTTAAGTCCTTTTATCATCTAAAGGAGGATCGTTAAGATCACCATGCTGCTGTTGAGCTTGTGAAATGGTCTTAATCTTCCTAGGCACAGAAGACAAAGCAGGGAGGAAGATGGGAGAAAGATTGTGCCTGAGGCCCCCACCTCTATTCAAGGAAGGATTTTCCAAGTTGGCATAAATGGATTCCTTGACCCCTCTCTCAAACCACCTATCTTCTCTGTCTAAAATGTGAACATTAATGTCCTCAAATGAGTGTCCATTTTCCTTTAAATGAAGATAAACTGCTGACTCTGGTCCTGTGGTGTTACTTCTCCTGTGTTGGGCCATCCTCCTGTACAAAAGTTGTTTGGTTTCTCCAATTTAGAGTTCAGAGCACTCCTCACTGCACTGGATTGCATAAACTACATTGCTTTTCTTGTGTTTTGGAGTTTGATCTTTGGGGTGTACAAGCCTCTGTCTCAGTGTGTTGGTGGGTTTGAAATATACAGGTATGTGGTGTTTGCCAAATATCCGTTTTATCTTTTCAGACACGCCAGCCATGTAGGGAATGACCAGGTTCTTTCGTTTACTCTGAGTCTCAGCCCTATCTGTCGCTGTTTTAGGTCTGGTAGATTTAGATTTGGTGAAGGCCCAATTTGGATATCCACAGGCCTTCAGAGCTGTTCTCAGGTGCTGATTTTCATTCTTTTTGGAATCCATGGCGGTGGGGATGGTTTCTGCTCTGTGTGACAATGTCCTGATGACTCCTAGTTTGTGCTGCAGTGGATGGTGGGAGTCAAACATCAGATATTGATCTGTGTGTGTGGGTTCCTGTAGATCCCTATTTCTAGCTTGCCACCGGTCCCAATGAGGACTTCACAGTCTAGGAATGCCAGTCTGTTGTCCTTGGTGTCTTCTCTGGTGAAGCTAATGTTGGCATCTATAGTGTTTATATGGTCCGTGAAGGCCTGTACTTCCTGGGTCTTGATTTTGACCCAGGTGTCATCCACATACCTAAACCAGTGGGTGGGCACCGTTCCCTGGAATGTGTTGAGTGCTTTCTTCTCCACTTCTTCCATGTATAAATTGGCCACAATAGGTGACACAGGAGAACCCATGGCACAGCCGTGTTTTTGTCTGTAAAAGTCACCTCTGTATGTGAAATAAGTGGTGTTAAGACACAGGTCCAGAAGATGGCAGATCTGGTTTGGGTTGAGATGGCTTCTCCTTTCAAGGGTGCTGTCCTCTTCTAGTCTCTTCCTGACAGTGGATAGAGCATGAGTGGTGGGGATGCTGGTGAAAAGGGAGGACACATCAAAGGAGACCATAGTTTCATCTGTATCCAGTTTCAGGATCTTTGCTTTGGAAACAAATTCTTCCGAATTATGGATGTGGTGTTCAGAGTGTCCAACTAGAGGTGCTAGTATGGTAGAGAGGTGTTTGGCAATGTTGTATGTTACCGAATTAATGCTGCTGACTATGGGTCGGAGGGGTGTTCCTTCCTTGTGGATCTTAGGAAGTCCGTAGATGCAGGGGATGGCTTCTCCAGGATACAGACGGTGGTAGGTAATCCTATCGATGGAGCCATCATGTTCCAATTGTTTCAAACTGTCTATTACCTTTTTCTTGTAATTGTTGGTGGGGTCTCTTTTCAGTTTTTCATATGTATGGTGATCCTCCAAAAGTGAGGTAATTTTATTGTGGTAGTCTGCAGTGTTTAGAACCACTGTACATCTTCCTTTGTCAGCAGGTAAACAGAGAGAGAGAACACAGCTCCTTCATTTCACCATTCCATCAGTGAACTTGTAAAAAAAAAGCTAGCTTTTTACTGTTCTGGCAATAAACCCGTAAAAGCTCAGCATTTCATTGGTCCACCAGTGAAAATGAAAGGGGGGAAAAAAGAGGTTTACCAATCCAGGTCCCTTCAGAAGGGGGCAGATAGCTCAGCAGCCCAGGACTAAATGCCATGGAGGGCAAAGACCAGTGACTGAAGGGCAGGGGGAACACAGTAGTGGAGGCATTTGCCTATAATGAAATGAAGCATAGTGGGTAAACTGAACAGCACTGCTTATACCAACACAGTTGCAAAACACTAGTTACGATGCATAACAGAGAAAGATAGGAGGAGATTGCTTTCCCAGTCCGCTGGGCTTAGGTAGAAGATGACATTGTGTGATACTGTCCTTGAGAAACGCTTAGTGGCACATACTAGTGCTGGGATACCCTGGTCATGCAGTGGTCATTCCAGTGACCACTAATTCAGCTTGACATCCAGCATCCTCATTAATTTAAAGACAAGCTATCTTCAAACTGTGGTTCCAGTTCTCAGTGAGATTGCTTAGCAAGGAGAACATCACCATGGCTAATTTGTTCAATGATGCCAAGCCTGGAAACCTGACTAATAGACTTGTTGGTGGAACCATCTGTGGGCAACCTGGACAAGTTCCTCTGCTTTACTGGAACTGACACTTCAGAGTAGTTAGGATAGCTTGATATCTAACTTAATTCTCTCTTTTTTTAAAATCCAGCAGCTGAGTCTCCTGGCTCTTACCTTTTAAGTAATTTGGCTTCTTCATAAATGGAGTTCATTGTCCAAGAGCATCAAAACCATTTTCTCTCAGCTAATCACATCAGAATACAATACTGAAAAGTTTTGCAATTCATTTGAATTTAGAAGGAATGTAAGCAGCATAAAAACACTTATTTGATCTCTAGCAAAAGGAGAGAGGAATTTTGCTTGTTGCCTTTCACACTATCTTTCTGCATATATGATCAGGAATATGCTCTTTAAAAATCATATCATCCTTCAGATCCTCACATCAAGACCTAATTCATGTATATCCTAGATTTTTAAAAAAGAATGATGATCCACAGCTAGATATAGCTGTAGCCAAATACCTGAGTCCCAAATCCTTTATAGACACCCAGAGAGCCCTTGATAGACCAGCATATCATGTGTTCCATGTACATACGAAATCTGAAATTAGTGGTCAGTAAAGTTGCATACAGAATATAATTCTAAAGCCATTGATTGCAATTTCAAATGCTAACCTTCACTGGGATATCTAGTAATCAGAAAATAATCATGAACCAAAGGTACCAGAAAATTCATGACAGATAATTTGAATGGAATTTTGGCAAATACATTTATACACTTATTTCAGCTCTACTGAAATTCCTGGCCCATTTTCTAATCCCAAATATGTGATTACAACCAGAATACACTCTCTTAGCCAACATGCTCATGTTGTTCATATGAGGTAAAGTTGGTTGTTCAAATCAATATTTGTTAACAGCCAAAATGAACTCATTTCATGCATGTTCTAATTACACAATACAGATGATTACAAAACACCTGCAATGTTTGTAATCATTTAAAAATAATGAGAATCAATATTAGCTTCCAAAGGCACCATATGGTGAACCCATTCCTGGCAAGTGGCCCCTGATTGGCTCTTCATGCATCAATAATTATTTTGAATCAATTTGTAGTTGGATAAAATTGCTACTGTTTAGTCCTCTGTTAATAACCACATGCTAATATTGTCTGGTTTCGGTTCCTTAACAATACCATCTTCACCAATGACTTAAGATTTTATACTTTTTAATCACTGTCTATACAAAGAGACCAGCATTTATGAAACATTACAAGATAATGTTATACATCTCCATCCCAGGTGAAGTAAGTGATGCAGTGACCACCCTATCCAAGTGCCTGGGGGCTGTAGGGGCCTGGATGGGGAAAAACAGGCTTCAGCTGAACCCTGGTAAGATGGAGTGGCTGTGGATTAATGGCCCCTCGGTTTCTGGGAATTTGTCATCTTTAGTTCTGGATGGGGTTGCACTACCCCAGACAGACCCGGTGCATAACTTGGGGGTCCTCGTGGACTCACGACTCCTGCTCGAAGAGCACGTAGCAGTCGTGGCCAGGAGGGCCTTTGCCCAACTTCGTGTTGTGCACCAGTTACGCCCTTTCCTTGACCGAGAGGCCCTTCGAACAGTCACTCATGCCCTGGTTGTCTCCCATATAGATTACTGTAATGCACTCTACATGGGTCTATCCTTGAAGAATATCCAGAAGCTACAGCTGGTACAGAATGCGGCTGCATGGGCAGTTTTAAGTGCACCAAGATCGACACACATAACACCTCTGCTCCGTGAGCTGCATTGGGTGCCAGTTTGCTTCCGGGTCCAATTCAAGGTGTTGGTCATCACCTTTAAAGCCCTACATGGCATGGGCCCAGGTTATCTGAGGGACCGCCTCATCCCCATTACATCGTCCCGTCCTACTTGATCTTGCAGAGAGGGCATGCTGTGGACCCCCACTATGAAAGAATTCCATCTAGCGGGGTCTCGGAGGCGGGCCTTCTCTGCAGCGGCACCTGCCCTATGGAACATCCTTCCCCCAGAGATAAGACAGGCCCCTTCACTCCTGGACTTCAGGAAAAAATTAAAAACTTGGCTCTGTGATCTCGCCTGGGGCAAGAGGGAAAGTGGTCAAGCTTGGGGATGGCTGATTTCTTAGAGCCGCCTCAAATATTTTAAATAAGTTTTGCTTCACTGTTTGAACCACCTACCACTTGGTTTTTATTATATTTATTGTATTTATATTTTTATTGTATTTTTTATTGTATTTTAATGATGTTGTTGTAGCTGTGAACCGCCCAGAGTCCCTCCTTGAGGGGGAGATGGGCGGTCATAGAAATTTAACAAATAAATAAATAAATAAATAAATAAATAAATAATCTCAAAGCTATTCAATAATGTAATATAATCACAGTCACCAAAAGTCTTTACTGCCTCTTCCAGCATATCTATCTGAGAATTTCATAGCGATAAAATTATTACTATAAATAAATTATTACTATACAACCGTTAGCTATAAAGAGCTAATAATCCATACCACTATTTGGGTTATTGCTCTTGTTTTCCTGAAAGTGCTGATGATCTAACTTAGTATTTATTTACTTACTTACGTACATTTTACCACCCCAGTCAGTGAATACTAGGTGATTAATAAAAATATCAAATAAACAATCCATAAATAAAAATTCAACTCTCTCAGAAAAATATAATATAATAAACAAAGTTCAAATGCCTGCTTAAACAGGAGACTCTTCAGGGCTTTCTAGACTGCCAAGAGCAAAAAGGCCAGCATTATCTCTGGTGGCTTCATGTTCCAGTGTTCCAGTTCTCCACAGAGAAGACCTGCCTTGTGACCCATATACCTTTCACCTCTTGCAGGGACAAAATTTTGAGCAACCATCTTACAATGCTCTGATTTGAGCAGAATCATTTTGGACAGGGTGGTCCCTAATGCAACCCACCACAGTACAGCACTTTGATTTACTCTTAGAAAGTTTTTTTTTTGCAACCAATGCAGCAACTGCAAAATAGGCACTATCCTGGCTTCCATTATATTCTGTACCAATTGTAACTTCTGAATCATCTTTAGAGGCAGCTCCACATACTGCACTTTGCAATATGCAAGATTCATGGTGATAAGGGCATCAGGTATCATTGCCAAGACTTCCTAGTCCATATAGGGCTTTTACAGTTACACCAGCCAAAGCTGAGCAAAGGCTCCCCCAGCCATAGCTTCCATCTCTTGTTCCAACAGGAGCCATGAAATGAAAAGAAGCCCCAAATATTTTTTTTAGGGCAGCATGACCCTTTGTAGAGTCAACACTGGTAATGAAGTTTCTTGAATGCTGGTATGTTTACAGACAAGCAGTAGCTAGAGTTTAGTCTGAGTTTGTTTTCAAGTCTTCCATAGCTTCTTTAGTTTGGCATGGGATTACAATGTAAAGATGGGTATTTATTTAGCGTATGGCATACATTGCCAGGGAGTCTACAATGTTATACAGTAGATGTTCTGGTGCCAGAAAGTTGCTAGTCTTTCTTGCACTGATGCACCACAAGAGGATGAGCTAGCTTTGCTTCAGCTGGCCACCAGTGTTCCTTTTTTAGGGCTTTTTTCTCCTCCGATTCTCCATCAGCACCGGTTCCTGCTCCCCGCACAGAGTGCTGCCAGCGTTTCCCCCCACCGAAATGGGGGTACCTATTTATCTACTCACAGATGGCATGCTTTCAAACTGCTAGGTGGGCAGAAGCTAGGGATGAAATGACAGGAACTCACTTCCGTCACACAGAGCTGGGCTCAAACCGTTGGAGTGTCAACCATTTCTGGCCAGCACACTCCAACATCATTAAGCCACTAAGCCACCGCGTCCCCTTTGTAAAGATGGGTACTATCTGTGTACTAATGATATCTCACCCAAACCAATGGATACTTTGTCCAGCAACTTCAGGTAGATGTTAAAAAGCATGAGAGAAAAAAATTGAACCCTGTGGCACTCCCCCATGTGGTCCAGGTGAAGGTCATCCACCAGAGTGACCAATGCTGCAGGCCTTTGATCTCTCCCATTCTTCCACAAAAGGGTCCAGGTCACCTTGAACAAAGCCACTAAGCGGGAATCCAAGGACTTTATAACAATAACAAGTATATACACACTGCATTTGTTACCATTGTGTAGGCCCAAACCTGGGCACATATACCTGCTCAGTCATATCCACTAAGGGTCTTTTGCCACTGTAACTCTCAACTTATTTTCACCCACTTCATTTCCCATAGCTCTTCTAAGAATCAGAGAATCCCCAACAATTGGTAACTGGAAAGAAGCCTCACAGTTACAAGCTCATCCAGCATTCCAGCTGTCTCCTTATAGCAATAATCAACCAGATGCAAAACAGAGCTTCATGCCAAATTGATGAAGAATTCCCAAGGTGCTCTTAGAAAGCCATCAAGATTGATCGGATATCTGTGGTGGATCACCTGAATAGGTCCTTTGCCTCACAGATGTACAAGGTTTTGACAGAAAGTGAAATCTGACCAGAGCAAAAAATTAGATGTTAATCTCCATATTCAGATTAAGTCTCAGCTGCTCCAAAATAAATACTAGATACAGCAGTTAATGTTTATTTTATTCTTAAGGACTCTCTACATAAGATCCAGAAAGAGGTAGCAGAGTCTTCCTGCTCACACAGTAAGTAGGAAGCAGCGTGGTGATGTGATGGAATGGGTGATAACAGTGCATTTTTATTTATTTATTTATTTATTTATTTATTCATTCATTCATTCATTTTCTATCCCACCTTTATTAATTTTTATAAATAACTCAAGGTGGCGAACATACCTAATACTCCTTCCTCCTCCTATTTTCCCCACAAGAACCCTGTGAGGTGAGTTGGGCTGAGAGAGAGTGACTGGCCCAAGGTCACCCAGCCGGCTTTCATGCCTAAGGCAGGACTAGAACTCACAGTCTTCTGGTTTCTAGCCCGTTGCCTTAACCACTAGACCAAACTGGTATTCATTATCATTCTCTCCCTTACACCATGGCATAATGCCTCTTTTCATGTCTAGGTGAATTTTGGTATAGAAAGTGGACTAAAGGCATGTCTGAAAATAAGGATGGTAAAAGATAGTCACAAAAGTATTTTTTATAAAAAGGAATGGGGCCTGAGGGGAAAATTAGGGCTTGTAGTGGCAATTTAGTACAGCCATGCAGTTATTTTATCATTATTCCCTGTGCAGAGCAAAAACAAATAGAATTTGTTAGGACTAATCCATATTTTTGTGGGTAAATATTTTAAGTGTGAAAAGAGAAATGGAGGGGCAATATATTTTTACAGAAAGCCTTTTATTGTTGCTAATTTTTTTCATTTTCTCTGCTCCTTTCAGCAGCTTCTCTGGTGATTTTAGAATGAACTTCTTATTAACTATAGGAGCCAGCCCATCTGGGATCATATAATTGCTGTCATGATATAATTCCAAACAGGCAATCTATCTGTGGATGCACTGAATGGGGATTGGACCTAAATGACCCCTTCTACCATTATGATAAATCTGCACTCTGAATACAAGACTGCCTTAATATTTTCCAATCTCTCTAAATTATAACCAAAATGAAAAGGTTATTTTTCAGGGACATTTTGTGTGTGAAAAGGGTTCATTCTCTAATCCTAGAACCTAGGAGCAAGTAAATAAAAAGTTTTATCCTTTGTTGGTACTTGTTGTTTTAACTAACTTACTCTTTTTTTTCTTTGTATTTATCTATTGTTTTTTTACAAAACAATTTTTAATCTTAAAGAAAAGGTTTTTTAAAAAATAAATAAAAGTATGCGGAAGATGAGCCCCTCAGGTCAGAAGGTGTCCAATAAACTCCGGGAGACAGTGGAGGACAGGAAGGCCTGGCGTGCTATGGTCCATGAGGTCACGAAGAGTCGGACACGACTAAACGACTGAACAACAACAAAAACAATTAAAAAGGAAAAGAAAAAATATGAAAATCTATCTTATATTTTATACTTATCAATAGTCACTGGTTTACTAATGAATTCACTACTTCAATATAAACAATACAATACATTATTTTAAAATATCACAAAATCTCTGCCATAGTAACACATACTGCTACATCCTTTGGTCAGTAGAAAATATTGCCTTTTCCAAAACATATAAATCACACATTTCGAACGATTCCTTGACATCTGGAATAATATCACTTTTCCAATTTCTTAATATAATTACTTCAGCCAACCCCCCCCCCCCCAATGCTTGATACAACCATAATTCCTATTAAACAGTAACATTCCAAAGCTTTGGTATATAATTCAAACTAATTTACACTTAGATCCTAATGTATATCCAGGATATTTTATTCATTTTTTCTCATCTGAGTACTAGACAAATCTGCTTTTAAAAAATCCTAGGCCAATTACACAGTAAATTCAAAATGTATCTTGCACATTCCATCATTTTTAGGAAATACACAGTCCGCTGTGTTAAGCTGTGGCAATAAAATGCTGCCTGCTGGAGAGACTGTGATGTGGAATTCTCAGGATATTAGCATTTGTCACTATGTTCATAACTCACACCCATTCATGAAGTTTTCCTCCAAAGTGTTAAGATCATAATATCAGGGGGTTAATAAAACAGCTTTCTAGTCCTCTCTCTTCTTTATCCGATAACTCATTCAAATTGTAATTGCCTATAATGTGTACCCTATATCACATTATTACTTATGCTACAGGCAGTCTCCCAGGTCATCAATCACCCCAGCTGCTAGAAAAGACCTTGTTCTGCCCTACCAATGCAATCATCACAACCAAATTAAAACAACTGCCACCACTTGCCTCCCTCCAACCCCCTTGGCCTTTTCTTTTCCCTTTTTTATCATTTGAGGTTTGTCCTGTCCCACACTCCCAAGCAACATCAGTTCAATTTCAAAGCATGTAATCCCAAGCAACAAGTTGCGATTCAATTTTTTCCCATAACAAAACTCCTATATGCATTTCATAGAAAACTTTATGGCAGTGTTCTAGCTCTCATTTTACATGATTAAATACCTTGCTTTCTTTTCCAATTAATCAATTAATTCACAAATTAAAATAAATATGACAGGACTGCAATACATGTGCTACTTTGAGAATGGTTAATGAAGGCAATACATCTGCATATAATGTTTGGAGAATAATCCTGAACATCCTGGTTGCAATCCAGAGAAAGTAAATTCTACTTAGATCCCATGAAATAAAAACATTTTATATTACATTTTTACTGCAGTACTACATTTCTCTCATGCAAACACATTGAATTGTCTCTCATCCAAAGATACTGAGATTTCTCTTGATTTCCTATTTGTTTTGTTTAACTTAAGTGACACGCCAGTTTGGCATAGTGGTTAAGGCACTGGGCTAGAAACTGGGAGACTGTGAGTTCTAGTCCCGCCTAAGGCACAAAGCCAGCTGGGTGACCTTGGGCCAGTCACTCTCTCTCAGCCCTAAGAAGAAGACAATGGCAAGCCACTTCCAAAAAACCTTGCCAAGAAAACTGCAGGGACTTGTCCAGGCAGTCTCCAGGAACCAGACACAATTGAACAAATTAAAAGAAAAAAAGTGACACGCACAGATTGGTTGCAGTCATGCTATAAGCAAATCATGCCTAAGGATCAATGTAATCAACAAGTGGCATTCACCAGAAAAGAGCTTTGGACAAAATGCACATGAGTGAATTCAGTTGGTTAAAGCATTTCTATTGCAATTTACCAAGAGTAACACCCATTCAGTCTTGCTACATAATAGAAAGGCACAGAATTGCTTTCAAAACCTATTAAGATTTTTAACCTCAAGTACTTTAAAGCCACTTCAGATCGGATCTTTTCAGTGACAAAACAACCACTTAAACACATATCCAGAGCGCTTCCTTCCCATGACAAAGTGCATGGCACATAGGAAAAATGAATCCCGGCATATTAAAACAGAGATCCCTGCAATGTATTTCCATGCTGTCTCTCACCCCTCTTACTACCAAAGCAAGATCAAGCATCAAGACTGGATGAGGGAAGGTACACCAAGTACTCACCGAACAACTAAATGAGCAAGAGGAGAAGTTCGCAGGTGAAGTCCCAGGTAGCAAAGTTGGGGCTTCCCTGCCTAGCAGACAGGATGCTATTGAATCCTGAGAAGGTCTGATTTAATTCAAGTCAAAATAAGCTGACTCTTACGGTATGGGGAGAGGGGCAAGAAGAATAGAACAAGAGAGGGAATACTCACCACTACTCTTTCTTTTGATGCCTTTTCTATTTT